>PVHT021183696.1:16532560-16806326 GCA_004024745.2 Catagonus wagneri
AAAAAAAAAAAAAAAAAAAAAAAAAAAAAAAAAAAGCTTCTTTGCAGGACAATAATGAAAAAAAGGGTAAATAAATACTACTGTGGAAGAATATTCATTAACAAAGAAAATATTCCTAAAAAATAATTATAAGAACCACAGTAGTTAATCAAATGGGCCCAATGTGTTTTATATAAACAATGTGGCTTAATTCTCAGAAAGTATTTATTAAATAAGTATTATCATGTCCATTTTATAAATGAGAAAATGAAAATTTAGAAAGGCCTTTATTTTCACCAGATTTGAAAACTGAGGGTCAAAAAGTTATGAAGTGTATACAATTTAATACAACAGTAAAAGATTTAGACCCAGGTCTAGTTTGCGTAAATCTATTCTACCCACTCTTAGTCAATATGAAAGTTTCCAAATAGTGTAATTGTGTACAATCACTTACATACACACACATATAAATTACTGAATGGAAGCATGGAAATCAAATTATTAATAATAATAATTATTTTCCCCTTCCTACAACCTCAGCAATCAAGTCATTCATTTCTGCGTCTTCATGAACAAACAAGAATCCTTTAGCTTACTCTGTAAACTTGTTATCAAATAGTCCTACATTGCCTTAATGATAATAGAATTTCATTTTTCCATTCTTTGTTCTGTTTAAAGTTTATACTCCTGTGAAGAAATTGCTTACCAATGATCATTTAATCATCAAATGTTAATCACTCTTCATCTTCTTAAACTTTTCCAAAAGAAGTCCACCTTGTTAATCATGACCTTGGGCTAGCCGCTAAGTCCTCTGAATTTCAATTTCAATGATTTTGTTAAAAAAGTTGATAAGTGAATTTTAGAGGTGTTGAATAACTAAAATTATATGTATAAAGTGGCTACTACACAAAAGCTCAATGATAGTTATTATATTGTTTGCTCTCCCAGCCTTCTCATGGACCTCCCTATGTTTATTTTTTTTACTATTCAGTCATCAAACTTTCTGTTAATAATTTGAAAATATTATATCCAAATTCAATCTCTTTAGTATTACTCTTACAATCATACTATCTTTCTTTCGAACTCACTCGCACTAAATTCCCCAAAGATACTCAGAAAAATCAGGATGTTTCAAATACCCTTCAACATGTGTTTGTTACTTTGTGTTTGCTTGAAATCAGTTTTTCCACCCCATCTCTTCAAAATCCTACTTACACATTAAGCACTTGCTCAGATATGAACTCTTTCATGAAATCTTCATTTATCACATCAGTAAGAAGTGAGTATCCCCAGCCTGCGATTGCCAGTAGGACCATGCAATACTCTCAAGGCACTTTGCCCCAAACTGCTTCACATTGTAGCTATCCTAACCTTCTTCAGCTCCAGAAAACTTCAGACTTTATATGTCTCATATCACTTAAGAAAATGGCTAGAATAAAGTAGGTGTCCCAAAATATTGTAAAACTTCTGTAACATATGTACATTAGTTATTAAAATATTATACATCCCATTATTATAATTTATGTATTTACTTTAACAAGAAAACTAAAAAATTCTGTTGTTACAGATTTCAGTGTGATTCTTGAACATGGAACTTTAGTGTGGCATAAAGAATTCTACTTATGGAAAGCAGTGTGGAGTAGTAAGCAAATATTTCATTAGGATTATTTAAGGGACTTTTATGCAAATATATGAGTTCAAATCCTACTCTGATACTCAATATCTTCAAGACATTCAGTGAGTTATTTAACATTTCCACACTTTCCTCATATATAAAATAGGGATAAAGATGACTGTGTAAAGAAGAGATAAAATATGTCTGCAATGTTCTTACTACCATGTTCAGACCACATTAATTGTATTTGTGACTTCTGCAATTATTATTGAAGCCAAATTTCCAAATGTGCCTGAGAAACCTCCTCTAAAAAGTCATTTGAAGCAAGGGAAGGAAGGTATGTCTGTCTCACAGACTCCCTTGTCCAATTCTTCTTTAACTATTGAAATTTCACAATTAAACCTATCCTGGAGCCAAGAAGGTTTACCTTCAAGGTTTGTTACTCAGGAAAGAGTTTCCCTGTTAATACAGGTGACACGGTCCTATGCTATTGTGCCTAGATCCTCTGCTGAAATCAGGTTTAGCAACAAATAGGGAGAATGTATATATGTATGTGTGACTGGGTCACTTTGCTGTACACTGGAAAACTGACAGAACACTGTAAGCCAATTACAATGGAAAAAATAAAAAACATTTAAAAAAATTAAGAAGAGTAGGAACAGCATGGCTCAGAAGGCTGGTCACAGGGAAGGTTAAAAAAAAAAAAAACAACAGAAAGTATGGCATGGAAATAGTCAAATTTGTCTGCATAATGGCTTTGCCAAGAAGTGGAGGTGCCAGAACTGATATAAAGGGGGTAGGGCAATGAGTGCTCACAGGACAAATACATGTTCGTTCTTTCTTCACGAGCCTATTTTTGTACAGACAACAACAAGTGAAAGTAGAGCAACTGGAGGTATGGATTCTAATCTATGCCTAGCAAGTCACTATTTTTATAATTTGACCTTGCTTAGCCTATTTATTTATCAAATAATTGTTTTGGATCATATGAGCTTTAAAATCCCTTTTAATATTTGAGCTTATTCACTCTGATTATACTGTCTTCAGAAATGACAGAGGTTCTTAATGATACTTATGCTCACATACTAAAAATCCTTCTCTTTTAATCCTTTGAATATTTGTTCCCTAGATTAAATTTCAAGACTATAAACATGAATATGTGTTACTATAGACACAAGAAGGAATTGGCTCTCTGCATTTTTTATAAGGTCCTTCAGTCATACTTGTGTCATGCTCTTTATAGTTTATTCTTCTTATTATAAGTGCTGGGGGCTCTTTAATTTCATCCTTGGGTTGTATACACATATTACCGGTATTTTTAGAAGCACTTTATGAGTACAAAATCTATTCCCTGTGCCCTCATCAATTTGAAATTACCATTTTAAGGCTGATTAAATAAGGATTAGTGCCAATGTTCTACTTATTAGGCTGTGTCTTCAACTGGAACTGATGATGTAGTATTTGTCAATAACTAGTTCACAGCCTTAAATTCCACAAAATGAAACCTTTGCATCTGAGTCCATCTGTCTGAAAATTTTGAGGCAAGCTTCCATGAAGAGGAAAGCCATCTATTATATGATGATATAAGCGTAAAGTGGCGTGTATCACAGCTGTTTGATTACTGTTAGGGAGATGACTTGCATCCCCCCTAAGCCCTCTATCAGAATCCAACAGTGATGGATTGAATTCCCCTTGCCTTAGCATGATGATGGATTACTTTAGGAGGACATATGAGAATAGTAGAATCTAGGCAGAAATTAATTAACATCACAATGAAAAGATGCTAGCATTGATTTTTACCATGATATGAAATTGATCTAAGGAGTTGGTAAAACATCCACTAAACTTTCACAAAGTATAAATGATCTGTCATTCATCTGATTTTTTTTGTTCAGCGACACTTAGCTCATTATTGTGTAGCAATTTCAAGTTCAAAATGTATGTTATTGCCAGATATTTCATATATGCAAACACACACACAGATTTCTTATGGATAATCTAATACAACGATGCATGGTTCATAATTCAGATTTGAAAGTTAGTCTTTAGGAATGACACTGGATAAGTGAGGGGCATGAAAGGATTTGGTAGTAGAAATATTATGAGGTAGATGAAAAAAGCATCGGACATGAGATGAGATGGGATCAGACCTTTGCACCTCAAGACAGATACGTTATTCACTTCTCTAAGCATCGGAACCAGTGCAAATACTGTCACCTTCTCTGCCAATCTCATTGGATAAACATTAAATTAAATCAAATATTTTCAAGTATAATAAATGTGAAGCATTAAATAAATCATGTGTACACAAAGAGTATGGTATTTATCCTTTCTCTCTTACATATGGTAATTAGGTGAATAAAAGAAAGGAAACCAGAGAAGCATAAGTAAAATAACACATTTAAACACTTGCAGTAATCTAAATTCTTTAAATGGGGAAACGGTTAAAGAAAATATTTTCTAAACTGAACCCTTTTCCTAACTAAAAATGCAAAGAAAAAGAGGAATCAAGTGATAACTTTAAATACTTTCAATAACAGAGTTTTCTTTTAAAAGTAAGGATTAAAAAGAGCAAAAAGGTTAATAGATAACTGTTTTCTTGATAAGAAGAAAGTCCTTAAGAAAGATAGTCTACTTTTGGTTATATTCATTAATTTGGAAGACCCCCCCATTGCAGAATATCCAGAGAAATTTTAAAACCTGTGATAATCTATGTGGGAAAAGACTCGAGAAAGAATGAATTGTGTTTATGTATGTCTGGGTCACTTTGTTGTAAAGCAGAAATTATCACAGCCTTGTAAATTATACTTCAATAAAACTCAAAAAGAAAAAAAAAAGGTCTCAAGGATATTGCTTTAAATTCAACTGCTCAAGGTGAAATGAAATCAGACCACAACCAAGTACAGAGGAAACACAGGAAAGTACTAATAAAACTAAAATTGATCTGTCTAGGAGACAGGTGCTGAACAGGTGAAAAGAAGTTAGTGACTAACAACAGTGTGCAGCCCCTCTTTGCTTCCCCCTCTTTTTTATTTCAGTTCAGTAATAGCAAGTGAGGTCCTAAGGGAATTATCCAAGAAAGCTGATAGAATTCTGAGAGCTGACACAGGAGTTTATTCTTGGAATTGATGAAAAACAAAGGTTTAGAGGCTGCGAACTTCTGGACAAAATGAAGTCATTTAAAAATGCTCTGTTTGCAAAGTTAAGTAGTTGAACCAGTGCCTACGGACAGGAACTACGGACCACACCTCCCAACTCCCCAAGAGAAATCCTGTCCATGGAGCTGTTGGAAGAGATGCAGCCTGGGAAAAGAGTTTCAGCATGACTTGGTCTCAAGGGTGAGAGGCTTCTACTCCTTTATATATTCAGGGTTTAAATATATGTTTCAGATCCATTATGTGGCAGACATCGTGATGGGCGCTAATGATACAAACGTGGTGGAGTTCTTGTCCTGCTCAGCGGAAACGAATCTCACTAGCATCCATGAGGACGAAGGTTCGATCCCTGGCCTTGCTCAGTGGGTTAAGAATCTGGCAGAGCTGTGAATTCTGGTATAGGTCACAGACACAGCTCAGATTCTACTTTGCTGTGGCTGTGGTGTAGGCCAGCAGCTACATCTCCAGTTAGATTCCCTAGCCTGGGAACCTCCGTATGCCGTGGGTGTGGCCCTAAAAAAGAAAAAAATAAAATAAAATAAAAAATGTGAGAAACATATTGGTATGGATATTAAGAAATTTAGAATAAAATAACACAGTCAACATAAATACATCAACATTACTAGTGAAATAGTAGACAATATAAACTGGTGCATAAAGAGGCTTTTGCTTAACTCCGCTTATCTAAGTCAGTACAAAGAGAAGACAACCAAAAAATCAAACAAACATTACAGAGGTCAGACCAGAAATCTAGGAGGTTGTGAAGAAAATAGTTACTTGAAAGCAATGAACTTGAAATATAAGAGAGGGAGTGTTATCAAGGGTTAAATACAAATTATACGTAAGGGGTGATATGACTGAACACCTTTGCTAGAATTAATTGCAAATGTCACATCTAAAAGTGTGTTTGCTAATCCTTATGCTAGTGTTGCTGACACTTACACCAGAGTATTTTTCAGAGTTCTGCCACTGAACTCAGATTAATTTGGTCCATGAGAATAAAATATGAAGCTTCTGATATACAAATTCTATTTTCAGTCACATGCTTGGCAACCAACCTAAGAGTGACTCATGTTCTATTTGGTCTTCAATAAACAAATAAGCAAATATCCTATACAAAAAAAGCAATGCTTCAGGATTCAGACAGTGCTATACAACGTGTTATTTGATACGGCATGGGGAGAATATGACTTATTTTGCAAAAATGAATGAAGATATATATCTGTAATCTTTTCCATTTCTCTTTCAATCAATATTCAGTTGCAACATAAAGGTTGTCTGATAGAACTCCATTGAGCAAAAGCCAGTTAATTTCAAGTCTTTTTGTCCTAAATTATGTTCTTACACTTTCCAGGGTAATTTGTCACAGAATTTTATAGTAGTCATCAAGATAATTAAGTTCTGAAACAGGTTCTAACAGCAGGGAGCAACAGAACATAAATTAAAAGGGTTTTAAATAACCACATTTTATTTAAATCCCCAACTGTACACTCTTAAACAAATTTACCTTTGTAGCATTAACAGACTTACAATGCTAGATTTTAATGAAAAATCAGAATTGAAAGCCTTTAATCATAATTGCTTTTAATTCTAAGTGAAAGTTTGAATTACAATAGTAGCCGTTTAAAAGAATGGGTGTTTGAAGTTGTTTCCTGCTGACAGTTTTAATTTGACTTGCTTTGAATTTTTTTCTGGCCAGTCTAAGATTTCAGCTGACATTGCATCAATTTTAAGTCACACTTCTGTTTATATAAATTTAAATACATAAATAGAAGATGTGAGGATAACAACTAAAGAAAATAGAAATAGAAAAATTGACACAGAGAGAGGATATGAAGTAATTTAAAAAACAGACTGATGAAAATTGCTGAGTCTAATGCACAATAAATGAATACAAAGAAAGAATTCCAAAGAGAAGTAGAAATATCACATAAGGATATGCTATATATTAAAAAAAATTAAACAGATTTGAAGACACATTAACCTGGAATTAAATGCCTGAATAGTATAAATTAGCCTAAAGAAGAAAAAAAATAACTGAAGGAAGTTTTTATTATCTATAAGTATGATGATTTTAATTGTGATCCATGCGTTGATATAAAATTGCAATTTTAATGAAAATAATGCAAATAATCATAACATTTCATGGAATTTAGAAATATCCTACCATATGTGATGATACAAAACTCAGATATTCTGAAAATCAACTTACATGAGTTAATGTGTCATGATTGCAGAAGAATGGGTTATTTTCAATGTTTTAAAACTAAATACACTTCTTTTTTTATCTTTTTTTGTCTTTTTTTTTTCCTTTTCTAGGGCCACACTCACAGCATATGGAGTTTCCCAGGCTAGGGGTCTAATCAGAGCTATAGCCACCAGCCTAAGCCACAGCCACAGCAACGCAGGATCCAAGCTGCGTCTGCAACCTACATACACCACAGCTCACAGCAACGCTGGATCCTTAACCCACTGAGCAAGGCCAGGGACTGAACCCGCAACCTCATGGTTCCTAGTCAGATTCGTTAACCACTGCGCCACAACAGGAACTCCATAAAACTAAATACGCTTCTAATAAAGATGCTTACTCAAAGATAAAAAGGGCATATGCAATTCATAGTGTGCTTTGTCATATTTTAAAATAATATATCCAAATATTCAGCATAGAAGGACATTGTTTTCACACAATCTTAACGTCTCTCAATTGAGAGCAAAGGATATACACACACACATACACACACAAACACACACAGCATATTAATTACTTGTTTCCATTCATCCATTCAACATGAAATCAAGGTAATAGATAAGAATTAGACAGATATACAGAATACATGTAAACAATGTGTGTGTGTGTGTGTGCGCGTGTGTGTGTACAATGACTTCTAGGGCATTTACCTCTGTTTCTACATTTATATCCCAAAGTTCTCTAATTTTGTGACTGTGTCTATGGAACTGTATTCAAATTTGAGAGATATGATCATATTACTATCTCTCCCCCAATCTAACTATCCTGCCATTCTATTTTAGCAGTAAATTGAATCAGATTGACAAAATTAATCTTTACAGTTCTACGGAGTCAACCCAAAGTAATCTATATTAATAAAGTACAGCAGTGATGCTTATGGAAGAAAATGTTCAAAATATTTTATATTGGTTCAAAAGGTACATTTGCACTACATTTGTATTTGGGTACATGTGGTATTCAAAGATTAACAGTATTTCAAAGAAAGCTAGATAGCATACAACGAATCACAGAGTTTAGAAAACTGCCTTACATCCTAATTCCTGATCAACTCCTGGAAGCACATTCCAGGTTCAAAGGTTTAAAAACCTCAAACAGAGATAAAATACAAACATTCTTGCTGTCGCATCTCTTTGGGAGAAGGTAAAATACTTATGTTCATTCATTGTGGAGGTCTTAGCATTGGGTGGCATTCATTCACTAATTCATTACATCATGCTACAAATATTCAGAGTACTTAGCCTATTTCAGACATGCAGGGTGCTAAGGAACAAGACTGACATAGCCCCTGACCTAATGGAGTTTACAGAGCGTGGTACTTTACTTAATCACTTGGAACCTCAACCAGTTCATCTGAAAATGCCTAATTTAATACATGATTGTCAAAGTTCCTTCTAGGTCTAGAATTCTTGATTGCTATGAAGAGGTAGGCTGCACACTGGCATTCAAGCATATAGGGATGCTTAAAATGGCAAGGATATTAAAAATAAGCATCTATCAAGGAATCTAAGTAGGGAACCTTCGTTAAGTAAGCTTTACTGTCCAACAGGACTGCATCAATACTTAAATATTTCTATTACTTTTAAGATTTTATTGATATACTTATGAAGGAAATTATTTTTATTTCATTCTATCTGGGTAAATAACTAGATCTTTTTAAAAAAATTTCCAGAGTTGTCCTGGTAAGGCAAAATTTAAATTAATTATTTAGTTTCTAGTCACTTTAAAATATAAATTATAATTATCCTGTGTTAAGTTCAGCTAATTTTAGGTATGCATTAGAATTAAACAGTGATATCTGAGAGTGTCATAATCTTCATGAAATAGTCATAAATTTTGCGGTTATTTTTGCTGCTCATATTCACCCAACTCTGGCTCATTTACAATCAAGATTCCTCTATTCTCATATCTGATAATAACTGTGTTGCTTAATTTTTTAAACCATATGCTTTTTCTAGGGAATATAATTTTGACAGAAAATAACCTGGGAGCAGGGGTTGACATGGTTAGACTACATCACATGCTATGCCAAAGCAGTACATTGTTAACAATAGAGGCTGAAAAAAAGATGTAAGGAGGAACAATGTTAACGCTTATAAGTGGCAAATTTTGTGGGTAGGAAGAAAGTAGAAAGAGCTTTGGTCTCTGGACATAGTTCCAGCTCTGCTACCAAGTGTCCATGTGACTGACCTTGTGCTAGATGGTTAAACATCTGTGAAATTGCAGGGTAGTACTAGACGATCTTTAAGATCCATCCCAAGTAAAAAGACTGTAATTCCAACCATAATATTGTGTTATAATTCACCCTTAAAAGATATCCAACTCCTAATAGTGGCTTCTGGTCAGACTAATTGCTAAACTTTGCTCTGTAACAAATATAACTTTTATAGCAAGTAATTCTAAAAGGTAGGGACTCAAAGGATAAAAGAAAATGAATCAGTTACAATGCCAAAAGGAACCTTAAGGTGGATAATGAATCAGGTGTCTGCTCTAAATTCAATATGACAGCAAAGAAAGGTCATTGCTATCGTGGGATGCACAACAGCAAACCTGGAGATGATAGCTTTGTGTTGTGCAACTCAGCACTTGAAATAGAAGTTCAATATGACTCAAAAGTGTTAGAAATGATGTGATTGGTAAAATCTAACAATAAAATGAACATTTTCTTGCATGATATTAGGTTCTCAGTATATGTTTATAATGCCTTTGGATTAAAATATCTAAGTAGATGTATGCATGAAAGATATAAATATAGAATTTCCACAAGGATAATTGCTAAATTATTAAATGTTAGAAAATTTAATTTTTCTACATAATCATCAGCACCTAGAATAGAAAGTCTGGCACACAGTAACAGTACATATTTATGTCAATAAATATAATTTGAAAGATAACCAATTAAATAGGCACATAACCAGTGCTAGCTTTCAAGTTTTCTAATTATCGGAGCAGTACTCTTTTCACTATACCTTAGTGCCCTGTTTTTAAACTAAATTATTGTTGAAATTAAAGGAATTTTGCTCCATATGTGGGATATTAAATGTTTTATAAGGAACATGCAGGTAAAGGAATTAAGGGACACAAAATGGAGAAATAAGTATTGTCTAAAAACTTGAAAATAGCATTAATTATGGAAATTCCAGAGATGTTAGTACTCGAAGAGCCTGAAGAAGGGCACTTACGTTGAAGAAAACTTCCAGAGTGCTTCAAGTTTCTAGGTCTTTATTATGGTTTTGTTCTGATGGGAAGATGTGTGGTCTGTGAGAGTTTCTAAAGCAGGATTAAGCTTAGTCTGAATGCTGAAGTCATCCAGCATCTAATTTTTTTGTGTCTTTCAGAATATTGCTTCAATGTTTTTTTTTTTTTTTTAATTAGTACAATGTCAGGGTAGAGGAGAGAAAGTCACATTTACAAATTTACAAATATCTATCATAACGTCAGTCTTAAGTCTCATAACATGTGTCTCCCAAGGCACTTGGGAGAACCAGGCTAGAAGATGAACCTGGTTAGATCTAGTATATAATCTAATGTGATACAGGAAATGATTAAAATAATGACACAAAAAGATAATCTGTAATTTTAATTTGTTACAAATCACCTATTAAAAGTATTTAAAAGTAAATATTTGTAGTTGCCGTCCTGGCTCAGCAGTTAACGAACTTAACTGGCATCCATGAGGATGAAGGTTCAATCCCTGGCCTTGCTCAGTGGATTAAGGATCCGGCATTGCTGTAGCTGTGGTGTAGGTCACAGACAAGACTCGGATCTGGCGTTGTTGTGGCCTGGGTGTAGGCTGGTGGTACAGCTCCGATTAGACCCCCTGCCTGAGAACCTTCATATGCTGCAGGTGCAGTCCTAAAAAGAGAGAAAGACAAAAATATAAAGAAAAATAAAAGTAAATATTTAAATTTTCCAACATTTTGATATATTTTCCAGAGTAAATGATTTAAGGAATATTAAATATATTATGAAAAACACTATTATTTGAGTTTTTAGTAGATAGTGATTAGATTTGTACCATTTTTTTTATCAGAGGAGAGAAGTCCTCTAATCAACTTTACAGCTTTTAAATTATTTTTTACCAAAGTCTGATAAATACCTGATAGCTTCACATATTAAGACACACATTTGAGAAAAAATGTCTTTTGTTATGACTCAAAAATAGACAGCTTGATTGAGTAACTGTATCATTGTCTACATTTCAGGAGTTGAAACTAATAATTAATTTTAAAAGCAGAGATTTCTAGCTCCTGTAGGTATGAAAACATGGTAATTGCTTTGATAATTTGTTTTCCACTATCATGCAATCTCTAGAGAGTTGGAAACTAAAATATCGGTGTTATACAGATAAAGCAGAGAGACAGAATCTAGAATAAACAGCCTTTAAGATGCACACCTGTCTAGACAAGCACATTTAAGGCACATTTATCTTGCATTTTTGCTCAGCCTTACTGTAGCTTTAAGTAGATTTAGATACATTTAAGATGATATCTAACCTTTCAAGTACCACAAAGATTTGAGAGTTTTACAAGCTCCCTATATTGAGTTACCTCTTGTATAGAGTAATTTTTAATCTCTTGACAATCTTGTGCACTTTTCCAGAAATGTCATATGAATTATTTCCTTTCTACCCTCTCTAAAACACCAGAGTATCTAATACACCACTAGCATTCTGGGCAATACAGGGCTGTTTTAGCATATAAAGGAAATTCGGTAGGGGGCCTTCTGGTTTAGTCCAGTTTATATATTAAGAGTATATTTAATAAATGTATAAATCAAAGTAGGTTAAAGGGAAAAAAACGGACATAATATAAAAATATCTTCTATATCTGAATGTATGTAACACATAAAATGAAGCATAGACCATTAAGGCAGATTTAATAAAATTTAGCATAATTATTTCACTTGCTATCATATCCAAATAGAATTATCCCCTCCCCATTCTACTCTTTAATGGAACTCGACAAAATGTTTTTCAACATATTTTCGAGCGTCTGTCTTTAGTAAGTGTTTTAGGTAACTTCATTTTTCCCAAAGATACTCAGTATAATATTAAAAACACTGATCAAAAACCATGGTTTCAGTATTATCATTGCCTTTTTCTTGCATGTATAAAATTTCACCTATAATGGAAAAAATAAAAATCATTATAAATAAAAAAATTCAGCTTTCTAAATTTCAGTCCCCTTAGTTATTAAATGCGCACGGAAAAGAAACTCTAGTCATTACATTTTTCATTAATAATTATACTGGTCAAAATTTGTTTGGTTTAAATATTGGCTATGCTGAGTAACTTTAAGCCTCCAACTTTGTTCTTCTTCCGTATTGTGTTGGCTACTCTGGGTCTTTTGCCTCTCAAAAACTTTAGAACCAGTTTGTTGATGTCTACAAAATAATTTGCTGAGTTTTTAACTGGGATTGCATTGAATCTACAGATCAAATTGAGAAGAAATGACATCTTGAAAATACACTTTTTCTAAATCTAGTAACATAACCAGTTAGTTTCTCTTTTTTGGTGTATTAGTACTACTGATTATATTAGTTGATTTTCAGATGTAAATCACACCCTGTTTAGCTAGGCTAATCCTACTTGGTATGGTGTTTAATTATTCTTATACATTGTTTAATACAATTTGTTAATATTTTATAGAGAATCTTTACATCTTTGCTCATGAGAGATACAGGTTTGTAGCTTTCTTTTCTTATAACATCTTTGGTTTCGGCATTACAGTGATGATGCTGTCCTTACAGAATAAGTTAATAAATATCCTTCTGCATCTGTCCTTTGAGGGGGATTATAGAGAACTGGTATAATTTCTTCCTTAAATGTTTGGTAGAATTCACCAGTGAACCCATCTGGGCCTGGTGTTTTCTGTTTTAAAAGTCATTCAATTTCTTTACTAGATATAGACCTATTCATATTGTTTATTTCTTCTCACATGAATTCTGATAATATGTGTCTTTCAGGGAATCAGTTCATTTCTTCTAGGCTATCAAATTTTTGACCACAGAGTCATTCATAGTAATCTTTTAATATTCTTTTAATTACCATGGGATATTCTGATATTAGTAATCTGTGTCTTTTTTTCTCAGCCTGTTTAGAGGTTTATCATGATAGCGATATTTTCTAAGAACTAGCTTTTGTTTTTGTTGATTTTCTCTAGTTTTCCTTGTTTTAAATTTCATTGATTTCTGCTCTAAGTCCTATTATTTTTTTCTGCTTACTTTGGATTTAATTCATTTTTTAAATTAGCTTTTTGTGGTATAAATAATACATAAAATTATTAGATACTTAAAGTGTATATTATGATCATTTGATATATGTCCACATTGTGAAAGGTTCCCCTCCATCTAATTAACACATCCATCACCTCACATTTTTTAAAATGAGAACACATAAGTTTTACTCCTATAGAAAATTTTATTCCTACAATACAGTGTTATCAATATAGTCACCATAGTTTACATTACATCTCAGACCTTACTCATTTTATTTTATAGCTGAGAGTTTGCCTCTTTCACCACCTTCCCCTTATTTCCTCCTACTACCCCTGAAAACCACTTCTCTACTCTCTGTTTCTATGAATTTGATCTTTTTTTTTTTTTCAGTTCAAAATATAAGTGATACTATGAGGTAGAATCTTTCTCTTTTTGGCTTATTTCACATGGCATAATACCCTCAAATTCCATCTGTACTGTCATAAACGGCAAGATTTCCTTCTTGCTCATGGCTGAATAATATCCCATTGCATAATGTATCATATCTTCTTATCCATGTATCCAGTGATGGACACAGGTTATTTCCATATCTTGGCTATTGTGAATAATGCTGCAGTGAACACAGGAGTGCAGATATCTCTTCAATATTCTGCTTCCAGTCCTTTTTGCCATATATCCAGGAGTGGGATTGCTGGTTCACATCACATGTCCATTTTTAGGGGTTTGCAGAAATTCCATACTGCACCAGTTTAAATTAATACCAGTAGTACAAAAGAGTTCCCTTGTTCTTTTCCAAGCTTCTTAAAGTGTGAATTTAGATTATTAATTTTAGATCTTCCTTCTTTCTGATATATGCATTCAATGCCATAAATTTCGCTCTAAGAACTACTTTTGCTATATCAAATACATTTTGATAATGTGTTTTCATTTTTATTTTGTTCAAAATATTTTTAAATTTCTCTTTGGATTTCTTCTTTGGCTCACATATTACTTAGAATTGTATTGTTTAATCTCTACGTGTTTGGGGATTTTCTGGTTATTTTCCCATTACTGAATTCTGGTTTAATTCCACTGTGGTCCAAGAGCAGACACTGTAAGATATGTATTCTTTCAAATTTGGAGAGACATAGGGAAGTAAGGTATAGGGAATTCCTATTGTGGCGCAGCAGAAACAAATCCAGCTAGTATCCATGAGGATGCAGGTTTGATCCCTGGCCTCACTCAGTGGGTCAGGTATCTGGCGTTGCTGTGAGCTGTGGTGTAGGTTGCAGATGTGGTTCAGATCCCTCATTGCTGTGGCTGTGGTGTAGGCTGGCAGCTGTAACTCTGCTTTAACCCCTAGACTGGGAACTTCCATATGCTGTGAGCGTGGCCCTAAAAAGCAAAAAAAAAAAAAAAATTAGTTATATTTTTAAAGCCTAGGATGTGGTTTATCTTGGTGAATATTCCCTGTGAAACTGAGAAAAATGAACATTCTTCTGTTGTTAGATAAATCTGAAGACATCAATTATATCTAGTTGATTGATGGTGTTGTTGAGTTAGAACATGTCCATCAAAGTTATTCTTCATTTCTATTTAGTGTTTTATCTCTAGTATTATTTTTTGGATCTTTCTCACTATTTCCACTCTCTCCTTCCAACTAATCATCTGCTCTTGAATGCTATTTACTTTATTCATTGTCATACTTAGCATGTTTATAATTATTGTTTTTAATCCCTGATATCATAATTCCAATATCCTTTTCATGTCCAGTTCTGATGCTTGCTCTCTCTCTCTAAATTGTGTTTTTTTGATTTTTGGCATAATTTGTGTTTTTTTCCCCTCGGTAGCTGCGCAAAATGTACTGTGTAAAAGGAATTAATATAAAGAGGCCTTTAATAATCTGTTGGTTAGATGTGCCAGAAGAGGAAGAATTCTATATTCCTATGAGTAGGTTTTAGTCACCTAGTCAGTAGGGATCTAGTACCTTGGGACTGTAAACTTTACAATTTTCTCAGAGTGGTTGTTGTTGTTTCCTCCCTGACAGACTAGAGTGGGCTAGAGTTGGACATTTCCCTTCCTCAGGTCAGTTAGTCTCTGCTAACACCCCAGAAGATTTGGCTCTAGTTAATTAGTTTCCCTTGGAAGCAGGACTTGTTAAGGAGATAGGGTGCTCTAGTTTCAAAATTATTTCTTTCAGTTAACTAGTTTCCCTTGGAAGCATGACTTGTTAAGGAGATAGAGTGCTCTAGTTTCAAAATTATTTCTTTCACTCTCCCCATGGAGGATGGCAAAGAAGGAGGTGTGTGTGGGAGGGTGTATTTGTCTCTGTCTGCCTGGGAGGACTTTTCTCTCATATTACTATGGGAATCTGATCAAGCTCCTGGGGATAAACCTCTCAATACTATAAGATCCTCCCGATGGCAGAGGCCCCTGGAGATTTTTAACAGACCTCAGCATTTAAGCAATTACGATTCAGATGTCCATGCCCTGGAATTGATACTCAAAGCTTCCACTTGTGAGTCTCTCTTTGGGTAAGTCTCAACATTCTGAATTTTCCTGTCTCTCCAAACTTGACAATTATACCCTGTGCTTTCCCCTCTTTCATGGATCCAAGAAGAGTTGATTTTTCAATCTGTTCAGCATTTCACTTGTTGAGATGGAGAAGTGACTTCCAAATTCCTCATATGCTGAAGCAATGATCTGAATTGAACTGAAAACATGTCATCTTTGATTTGTAAATTATTCATCTGGTTCCTTAATGACAACTCAAAAGTATTACTCTATAACTCTATTGGTGAAAATTGATGGTCAAAAAATAATACAATAAAATACATAAAATCAACAGGAAGACAGTCAAAGAGATATATGTAGGTCAAGAATAAGCAACATATATTTTACAAATAATTAAATAGGCCAAAATATAAAATACAATCTAATAAGATAGCAAGCAGCAATTAATTTAAATAGTAGCGAAATTTACTTCAGATAAGAAAAATGCAAGGGATAACTTGGTATGATGATAACCTAGGTTTAGGAAGACAAATCACATGATAAAATAAGTTTCACATTTTAAATTTATCTTAATAATTTATGAAACTCTCTCACAGAAATGGGATGTCTTTTTCATTTACCAGAGCTTTCTGGCCAAAAGAAGGAAAAAAAAAGGTAATACTTGAAGACCTCATCATTGAAGTTATACATACGTTTAGTAGTTTTATTAAAGAGGGAATTATTAAACATTATGTTTAAATATTACTTTTTAAAATTATGAGCAAGATAAACATATTTCAGTTCTAGAGGAGAGAAGTTACTGAACTATAACAGAAATCAGTAGGTAAAATGATTTATTCTAGGAAGTGCTCACCTTAGACCTTATGGTTCCTCCTTTGCACAGAGAAGATTCAAGAACTAAACGAGGTTGTATTTTCATCACTGGTTTTATAGTATACTGGATAACTATAATCCAGAACCTGAAGGGTTTCAACAGGGCAATTCAGAGTTCCCATCATGGCTCAGCAGAAACAAATCAGACTAGTAACCATGAGGATGCAGGTTTGATCCCTGGCCTTTCTCAGCTGGTTAAGGATCCAGCATTGCCATAAGCTGTGATGGAGTTCACAGACACGGCTCAGATCTGGCATTCCTGTGGCTGTGGTGTAGGCCAGCAGCTATAGCTCTGATTTGATCCCTAGCCTGGGAACCTCCACATGCTGTAAACGCAGCCCTAAAAAGACAAAAATAAATTAAAAAAATAAACAAATGCAATTCCTTTATTTTCACCCACCTTATTAGAATACTATGTAATACTATGCATGGTAGCTAATTATTTACAGTTGCATTACTAGGTGTGACTAATGTCTCACAAGTCATTCACTGAAAGAACTCACAAAATGGCAAGATTAAGGATATGGCACATATTGGTAGAATTACAGAAATAATACAGTGATTTAATAATTCTCTAACTTGTTTGCATATTTTGCCAGTCTGATCACATTCTTCAATTGGACAATATTAGAATTCTCAAAATAATTTTCTGTGACCAAGGTATATCAGTGAATATCCTATTAACTAACACAAAGATTTATAAAGGTGAGTATTAGGGCACATTCCTCCATACCCAGCTGCAGCTGCTACTCTAATGCATAAATCCCTATGATTTATAAATCATCTACGAATACCGTTGCTCTATTCAGTCCCAAGAATGATTCAAACAGACACTTCAGTCCTGAAATGCATTAGTTCCAACCATAATTTATATTATCAACCACCAAAATGAACAGAAGTCAGAAAAAAAAAAAAAAAAAAGGCTTGGAAATCCTTTGGAGAAGTACTTGTTCAATGTAACCTGAAAGCAGATTTGAAAATTTTCTCCTTTTGAATTATTTTCCCAGGGTCCTAATAAATGAAAGCTGGGCTGCTATCCAGGTTCCAAGTCACTAGAGCCTGATTGTTTTCTATTTGTTTCAGTGTTTAAAGCCAACAAAAGCTGCATTAAAACTGACGGTGCCAAGTAGTAACAAGCATACTTTAAGCATGCCTAATGTATGAACCCACAGCCCCAGGTTATAATATTTCAAATACAGCAGAATTTAAAGGCTAGGCTCTTTGTCATTGCATTTTATGAGCAAAACATTTTTTAATATAACTTGTTTATGAAAACACAAAAATATCTTCCTAATCACAGAACAGTTTGTATTATTCTATGTTTCCTATATTTTTCCATTTCTAGTGAAATATTTCTTATTCCTACCCTTCTTCTTTAAACAAAAGCTTAAACAAAAATGTATTATCTCTTTCATATTTTTTTACTTCAAACACATACACATACAAACACACACAGACAACTGGTTCTTGTGCTTTCTTCCTGATTTTTGAAAACATTTCTAATTTACATCCCTGCCAGACACTTCTGATCAACTAAACAACTCCCTACTGTCTCCACTCCAAAGTATATAAAAAATACAATTATCGTATTTAAAGTGGCTACCGAATTTCCTGTGAATCCTATTTCTATATTTTCATTTAAATAAAACATTTTGGGTAATTATCCTTAGGAGCTTTATATTTTATTACTTCTAATTTTGTACAAAACAAAAATGTGTATGCCAACATTATGAGACTTTAGCCTTTGAGTCAGACAAATGGAGGCTCTTTAAATGATCTTTATGGATAGGTGCATTTTGTATGTTTTCAGGTTAATAATGAAAATATTCCAAAGGTTGTATATTGTAAAGTACAGGGCTGAGAAGCCTGATATTATAATTACCGTTTTTGAGAATTTACATGAGCAAATAGGTAACAAACCACAGCCAGGATATGTTATATATGCTTTGGATGTTTGACTATAATCTGCTTTACCCTTTTTCTCTCCACTCTGTTTGGCTGATATAACTCCAATGTTAATCTTCAATTAACCTATATTAATTTGTCTAATGATTAACAGAAATAAATCTCTATTGTGTTTCTTCAGTTGTGTCTCCCTCTATTCATATTAGAAAAGGGGTGACAAAGAGAATTAGTTCAAGTATTTGGAAAGAGTCCTTGACCCAGTTAACAGATGATGTAAATTATCTCATTTGATTCCTTCCTGCGTGTTACCTCATAATGTAAAGATTCAGTCTTTCAAATTATAAAATCTCCATTTGAACATCAGAAATTTGACATTCAAATTTGTTCATTTTTATGGCAGCTATTTAGAAATTAGTACTTTTTATTTTATTCATCATTGAAGCACTCATGGTCTTATATATGTGCATCTGTTTATGCTAATGATACAAAATATCTCTTATTTTTATCTGCAGATCACTTGAAACAATTCCACTGTTTTTACCAAACAAGTGCTCAAAGATTCTATCGGAATTCCTCAAAAAGGCCAAGAATACAACTATATGCTTTTTTAAAAGATCAGTTTATTAATCATCTGATCCACTTTGTTCATTTTACAGGCAAAAAGAATAATCTGGAATTTCAATTGGCAGGATTGAAAAGAGAATTAAAAAAAGTGATGATTTTATTTTTCTTTTTATTCTATTGCTTATGCTTTGAAACAAATAGAATCTTGTTTTTAGAAAGCTAGGCTTAGGCAGTTTACCGAGAATAAAAAGCCCTGAAAAGTATCAGAACTATGTTTAAATGATAGGAAAACATATTCTTTCAAACCAAGGTGCTACAAGGCACTGGCCACTGATAAAGCACTGAGAGAAAGACGGAGTACAAGCTCTATGAAGTCCCTTTTAAACGTAGGACTCATAAAATTCTTATTAAGGTGATTTCTCTAGTTATAGTCATGCCTAAATCCATGGCTATGAGACTATCACACTCACGGCAACACATGCTTTTCTTTTTTATATGAAGGCCTATATATAAAAGTATTGCTGGCCCAAAACTATGAAAAATAGTTAAATTCCATCCTCTAACTTGTGATTCCTTCAGGCTGAATATCTGTTTGGTTATTGATTTTGCAGTTACAGTTTTTTCCTCCTACTCATATCATTGATGGTTTGAAAATAGCCTTTTTAGAATTTGGTATTGAACAACTGAACTGAGACAACCGTTAAATGGCTCGACTGTGTTGCATTTTTCTCATCAGTGGATGTGAAACTGTAGGTTTTGAGAGACTCACTTGATCATCCAGTATACCAAATTCTCTGGAATAAAGATCAGTTACAATGAACATCTGTGGTCATGAAAAACCATCTATATCTTTTCTCTTGGTGATTGCATTACATAATATATTTTACTTAATATTTTAGTTTCTATTATCATTATAGAGTTAATTTATGATTTTAATCATATACATTTAGTTTTCTCACAATTTTTCAATGACTCTAAATTTACATTCTAAATTATATTTAATAACATATCTTTACAATCATCACTTTCTACTGAGTGTTTCTGTATGTTGCAATAGATCCAAAAAGTTACCTAAATGTTTTCTATTTGGTTTCTTGCATATTTGACTGCTTGGTCTATGTCTTTTCTCTTGTCTTACCGAATTTCTATCCAGCAATTCTCTACTTACATGAAAATTTCTCCTCATCACTGCTTTCCATCAAATACAGATATTATTTTCTCTATATAGAACTCATTGGGAACAAAGTGTATTTTACAAGTATTATTAGATCTTCTTATGTGACTCACTCCCATGCAGATGGTATACATCTGAAGGGGCTCTATTCTAGCTAGGAAAGATCCAGCTGATGCTCTGAAAAATTATTCTCTCTTGGTGAAAAGTTAGCTTGCCACTGCCTTCCCTGCTGCATTATTAAACACGAAGGAGTGATTCCCTTAATCCCGACCATCTGCTCTTCCCCTACTAAAAAGTGAAAACATCCCCTGGTGTTTACAAATGTTGCTGCTAAAGCTTCACAAATTATAAGAGATGGTTGTGAAATTTCTGTATATACTACAAGATCAAAACAAAATCCTAGTCACCAAAAATCTGTAAGAAATAAACCAAATTTATATCACACGATAAACCCAACTGTGTTTTAATGTAATGCAATTATATTTAAACTACAGTCTTGGAATGCAAATTATTTTAGCATCTCAGTATAATATTTGCATTTTAAATAGACTCTTACTTGTCCAGACTTCCAAAAGTACATACACTCAGAAAATGGATCATCTTCAATTCTTTATAATTTTCACAGATTTGTAGAGCATACAGAATCTTAGCACCAGGAAAGGTTCAGTTTTGTTGGAAGTAAAAGCAAAACAAAAATATCTGACTGCTCAGATGAATAACAGACTCAAAACTTCTTAACTAAAAAATGATCAGGGACAAATGTCACACAGCAAATTTTTGATTTTCAGGGAACTGACTGACTTAAGACTGAAGTATTATTAGGCAAAAACAGTGGTACCACTTTGCAGCAAACATTTCTTTTCCTCACAAAAGGTACTGCAGGCAAAATCATCCTAGCTCAAGAGCTTCAAAATACCAATCAACCAAAACACCAGAAATGACACTGCAAGTGAAAGAAAATTTGAATTCACAAATATTTTAATTTGATGTTCATTTAAAAAATATACTGGGCAGAGTGAAAACTAAAAGTCCTTCTTAGTTCTTTTTTGCTTATAGTAGGAAGATATTTCAATTAACATTAAATTTATTTTTTATTGAAGATCAATTGCTTTAGCTTCCTTTTAGGACACTGTCTTTGTCAACAGGCCAATTTCTGTTTCAAAACGTTTATTCCTTTTGTGCTTAGCAAATAATTCCTTATCACCTATGTTCCAGGCCCCTTTCACCCATTTTTTCCCTCAATGCTTTTCCTTTAATTCTCATCCCCACACATTCCTTTTAAGTCTACAACATTTCTGAAAACATTCATTCTTACTTAAAATGGAATTCATATAATTAGCTGTTTTACTATTATAGTACCCAGTAAATAAAATTATGCTGTCTTTCTTTCAAATATTCTTTCAGTTCACTCTAACATAATATGTGTTTATTTTTCTAGTCCATTTACCTGTCCTAGTGATTTTTTTGCTTTCAGTCTGAAACTTTGAATTATTTAAGTAATGAGTTCAGTGTGGTCAAGCACAAGGAAACAATTGCCTTCTTACCTCTTCCACACTTGTTGCCTCAAGCCTTCAATCCTTGATACTTAATGAAACTATTTTCTGCACCAAAGCATGGTCTTTGGGGATATGTCAAAGGCTACCTCGGTTATATGTAACTAGCAAAATATATTTCCCTAGATAATACTCCTGTCCTCTGGTTGGCTCTACCTCTTCTAATGCTTTAACGTGGATTCTAGTGAACTTTACAGAAGGGCTCCTTTTTAATGTGAACTTTCAATGACCACTAAGCTAATAGCTTCATGTCAAATTTATTCTCATCTAAACAAAACATGCTTTTTTGAGTCTGTTCTTAAACACATCTTTCATGAAACTGTCTCTTAAGATATACTTTGTGCCACGTTTCTTTTTTCTCATCCTTAGTCTTGGAGCAACACTCCTACTTTCTAATTCTCTGCTTGGGCTAACCTACCAGCATTTGCTCTAAAATCTTCTGCATTTAATTTACTTCTCCCACTGACATATTTTCAGGTTTATGTTCTTACTCCTTCTTTACAGTCACTGTCATTTTATAAATTCTCAACCCTAACTCCAAGTTTCATATAATTTGGTTAGAATATCCCTGATAATTATAATTGCTTCTATTTTTATTTTTAAATAGCAGCAATGCATTTCAAAATAATTTAACATTTTTTTCTTAACCGAAGCAAAGAGAAAACTGCAAGTACATGTCAATGTTAAATTATTTTTGTTTTTGTCTTTGTATTTTCAGTGTTCAGATGTTATTGTCATATTTTGCACCAAGTTCAGCCAAGGATCAAAACCAGTGGTAAACCAGCATAGGATACTGGTGAACCATACAATCCTGGTTCATAAGGAGAAATAATTGTGAGATTTGAAAGTCATGTGCTAGAAGCATGATCGTGGGCTGGTTATAGTTAAATGGTCTTGCAGCTAGACCCCAGTGGAACTGGTTATTATTCTGTAATGCTTTCAGAGTGAAAAGATTCAACTTAAAACCATTCTGTCTAAATAATTCAGCTTTTAGAATCAAGAACTTAAATATTATGGCAGGAAAACTACAGATACATGGAAGTTCCCAAATGAGGTTGCGACTCTCACTTCTAGGCAGTTAGTTGAACAAAACAGTGAATTAAAATGAAATATTCATCACAAACCCCCTATACTTATGTACCCAGTAACACACACATTTCTCTTACTTATGGTATTCCCTCACCACTCCACTAATTGAAATCTTCTCTCAGGACTTGTTCTGATGAACCCATTCATACGAAATTCTATGTATCTAATATAATTTACAGCCTTTTAACCCTCCCTGTGGAGTTTATATTTTAATAGGGGTAAAGTTTTTGGAAACATAAGACTAAAAAGAATGAACTTTTACCAGTGAGGTATTTCATATATCAACTAGCAATAGGTGGGGTGGTCAGGCCTTCCCAGGACTCTGGAAATCCCACTAGGTGGGCGGTTACCTCCCAGTTGGTGCCCTGCTTCTACAATCTAATCTGATAGGTTATTGTGCAGCTGCACTATTTGCACATACTCTAGTGTCTGCCCTAATGCTGACATTTACTTTTGCTTATGGCCTCGAAATATAGCTAAAGTAATCCCTCTAGCATGCTGTTGCTACTGGAAACTTAAGTTTAAGCTCTCTGATTTGCTGAGTAGGGCTGCATTAAAAAAAAAATCAGTACACAGCAGAGCTAAAGATGATGCAGAGGTACTTAGATGAAAACAGACAATTTTGCAGCAGATTGCCTAACATATTGGCAGTTCTCAAATCACATCTCAAATCAGTTGAAATAAGTTTCAGAAAGTTATTTAGCATGAAGAAGACATTATTAAATTCAATGTATAAAATGTTAATGCAGATCTGCAGGCTCTTATTGCTGCTGGCTTGCAGTCCTCCCTCTTGCAACACTGGTAAACTTCACTGTCAGTGTGGGTGAGCATTTTCCCTCAAATCAACTAGCAGGCATGCTTTTCAGACATCATCTCTGCATCCTTCACCACACACAGGTCACCTTCCAGCTCTACTGAAATTATAACATCAGAGTTTTAGAATTATTTTTTTCTATGCACCATCAACAGAAGTCAGATTTTTAATAAATGTTTGTATCTTCCTGTTACCTGAATTTATGGTTTTTAGTAGTATTTTGTGGGAATTACATTATAATAGGTGAGGGGTAAATTTTTTACCTTGATATATTTCTGAAATGAGTCAGCTCTGGATTTTACAAATTATGCACTCTGAAGATTTTGCCATTGAACTGAGATTAATTCACACAATTTTAAAAGCAATTTCTTGTTATTATTGTGGGCATCTCCTAGAAGCACTTTGTGAAAGGTGAATAAGCTCATGGGATAGTGACAGCCATTTGGTACCAGGCTAAAGAAAGGACAGCAAAGAGATGTGCATACTCAAGCATCAGAGAAGTTGGCTGTTTAGTGTGACTCATCAGGGATTCCAATACCGCCACCTAGTATCTGTTCAGTGGCAGGTTATATCAAGGCAGTTTTCTTAAGACTATAAGAGCTAAATTCTTTACCCAAGACGTCACATTTAGTATATGGATAAGGGTACCCTAGTTTTAATTCATGGAAAAATGTGTTACTTAGAGCAAATAAGTTTTTTCTTATGTGCTTACTTTTCCATGATAGATTAATAATGTCTGCCACAGGTAGCTATATTTTTGACATCCTGACCTTGGTTTATGTCTAACTTCCTATCTTTTCCCAGAGATAACCTGCTAGCAGTAGTTTCTATTGACAACACATTTCTGCCAGGTACTATTTCAGCCACTTTATACAAAAATATATTTTGTCCTTACAGATTTCCAATGACGTACGTGTTACTATGGCCATTTTACAGAATAGAAAAACCAAATCTCAGCAAGATAAGTAGTACTAGATGAGAATCTTCATTTGTGTGGTACTAAAAATCACTTTATTGCAAAGAATCTCACATGCTGTCCTTTCATTTTATTTCCCTTATACTACAATCTCTATGTAGCAGACTTCCTAACTTTTACAGGACCATTCTTATGAATGTAGGCTGAAAGTTAACTCCTTGAATTATTGGAAAGACATTAGGCCTACACACCAGAATGCGGAGACTATTTTCAGGTACTCAGTTGGATGCATTTTTCTATCTTGTAATGAAATAAGCAATTATTCAGAGATAATGTTTAGCACTAGATTTTTAAAATGATCTTAGATTAAAAATTTTTAAATGTTATTTGTTGACGTTGTGGGGTCAAATTAGGAGATATATCTGTACTTCTTTTAGCTTTATTAATACACGTGAGTTTGAAATAATCATGTTTGTTTTATTTTAATTGATATTTGTACTTTTGAAAATGAATTTTAATAGCTATTGTAAAAACTGAGATACTATAACTACTCATTTTTCATATTTTTCTAACAAAATCTAAATGGGAATTAGCTTATTATGAAACACTGTGTTTGTAACGATCCTTTTCTCTTACCTTGTTTCATTCACATTTTCATTGGTAGAAACAGATACATTTGATTTCACATAGAAATACAGTATGCTTCATTATTATTTTTTTAACTAGGCTTTTGCTATAAATTGCTTACAATTTGGTTTATCCTGGATAAATGGAAAGTAATTCACCCTAAGAAGACCGTGAAACTGTTTTGTCTCAGCAGGCTCCATTGTGAAAGCCCACCATGAGCTAGGGGGATATAAGACAGGCCTTGCAGAAGCAGACTGTTGCTGTATATTTTAAATGCTCATGAGTTACTATCAGTAGATGACGGGTAAAAAACTGGACAAATGTGAACAGCATGAACATCAACCACACTTTAATTAGTAGTGGCTCCCCAGTAAACAAAATCACGCATTAGACTGTAGAACAATATCCCTAGAAGAAGCATAGCTTGGTTTCACTTTTAGCTGTGATTCATTCAGCAGCATCATGTTCATTAAATGAGTGGCAACATTTATGTCTACGTGGCTGAAGTTTTACTAAGACCTTTTATACATGTACTATAGCCCTATGGAATAAAGGCGTGTATTTTCCTCCTCATAAGGTCATAAAACTCACCTATGCCAAGTGACTAACCTGATATGGTAATTAGCAGAGTTGGCGTTCAAATCTATCCCTCCAAACTCCAAATCTCTTATTATTCTGGTTCTATTACCATCGTTAAAGTCAGATGCATTCTGAAGGTAGTCTATGCTACAAATTTTGATAAATTTCTGAAACCACTAGATTTGATTTGTCAAATCTTTATTCTCGTTCATTCTCTGATAAATATTATACTTAACTGATAAAATCTTTAGAGTCCCCACAAAAAGATAGCTTAGAAACATAAACTTTGAATTTCTGGAAAATGGTATAAGATTGCAGGTGCCCGGAGTAATTATATGGGAACAGTATGGCTGTAACTTTCATATGCTACAAGCAGAACCAGTTTTTCTCAGAACCCATAAAAATTTTTAAATGTCGTGCTTCCCTCACCAAAAAAAATGCATGTTCTAGTGTTCCGTGTTTCTCTTACGTGGCTTTTTTTCCCCCCTTTTTTTTCTTTAAACAAACTTTGGCCATGTGAACATTTGGGAGGAAAATGGATCGTTACTTTTTCACACAAACATCAGATATCACCAGTTGGTGCAGGCAACTTAAATGTCACCATCTTCAGAAAAGAAGGGAAATCTAAATATTTACTTTTGATAACAAATACCATAACATATATTTATAAACATCTAAAACTAAGTAGTTAAGTATTAGAATTCCTTTGCAGATAAATAAATGGCATAATATTATTTGCATACTATTTGTATTTAAATTTGAACTTTATATCTCAGTAAAAAAAATGAACTCAGGCAGACATGATTAAGGTGAAGGGATTAATTTCCTACCAACTGAAACATACAAAATATCCCCAATGGAGCATTATCAGTATTTTACAGACTGCTTTCCTAACACTTGCATTTTTCTTATTTTTTATTTAAAATGTAATGCCCTTAGAACTAGATAATTAAATATATGATTAAAGTGCATACATATTATACATATATGTATATATAAAGGCTAATCATTAAGCTAAATTTACCCTAAACAAAAATAGCTCAGTTATAAAAAGAAATTAAAAAATTCTTGGGTGATTTCAACAACATGCCTTATTATATTAGAAATAGATGGTTGAAAATATTTGTGTGATGTTTCACATGAATAGGCTAAATATACGAACACATTTATACTGGAAAATGTCCTATATCTGAAATCTTAAAATGTAATTATTTTTAAAGTCCCAGTACTTCATAATATTTTGATCCTGATAAGCATTCTATCAATCTCTAAATAGTTTTCTCTGGAAAACAAAAACAGAAACATTTATAGCTAGTATTTATTTAAGCACACTGACTTCAAGGGATTCTTAATAAATGGAAAGGGTTAGAAATGATATCACTCATATATTTTACCCATTTCTAAATATTTTGTTATTACTGTAAGCATTATTTAAGTTTATTTTCCATCCCATTTATTTCCACATTTTAGTAACAATGTATTAAAACATATACATATTTCTCTACAACCTAGTGATGTCTTTAAAGTTTAGGTTCACTCCTCTAGAATGATATAAAATCTAATTCTTTCCCCAGTTTCTACTGTGTCTTGAATCCTTTTCTTATGTTGGGTTTACTCTTTGTATGATAATATTTTAATCATCTCAGATATGCAGAGCTATTATTTTAACTTCTTCCTCCCTTAACATCTTACTATTGCTTTGGTAGAAAAGTCATTTCCAAAAAGGATCCTTAATTTAAAACTTCAGTTCTAATACAATTGTGTGAATTTATTTAATTAACCTTTACTTTCTGAGATACTGTATATGTGTGTGCGTATGTGTGGGTGTGTGTATTTTGCCTCACTCACAGCATGTGGAAGTTCCTGGGTCAAGGACTGAACCCATACCACAGTAGTGAACCAAGCCTCCACAGTGACAATGCTGTATCCTCAACCTACTGCACCAAAAGGGAACTCCTATTGTGATTATACTTTAACCTCAATGAATACCTAGTAAAAAAAAATCTACTTCTGGCTTCCAAAGACTCTTTATACAAAATTGACTAAGTGAATGAAGAAAGATTTCATTATTAAAGAAAGCCCCAAATTTACAAAGCCACACAAATCTCAGACACATTAGAGCTTTTATAATAGTCACCTCTGCTATTCAGGAGACATTCAGGTTCAGATCACCAAGGAATGCTTTTAGTTGATAAGGGCTTTTAAAGAGTTCTTGTTAAAGTTCTCATCAAGTTTAGGCACTTGTTTTAACTACTTGATTAATATACAGAAAAAAATATTTAAAATAAATACAAACATTTATTAATACAAACATTTATTCAGTACTCGATATGCACTGAAAATATTGAAGCACCCTTTTGTTACCTATCATTATTACCTTTATTTTACAAATTAGGAAACAAGCCTAGAGAAGGTAGGGGAATGACTTGCCAATGATCACCAAAACAGGGTGTGATCTAATTCACTCTACTAGCTCCCCATCTGCTGTCTAAACATTTCTCAAGATAATTGGCTCACATGTGCTGATAGCCCTACCTTAAGTGCTTGCTCTGGACTGACTTGTGTCACCCTCAAATTCATATGTTGAAACTCTACCCCTAATGTAAATGTATTTGGCAATGAAGGCTTTGGGAAGTAATTAGGTTTGCATGAAGTCAGAGGGTGGAGCAGTCATGTTGAATCAGTGCCCGCAGAAGAGACACTGAACAGCTTGCTCACTATGCCAAGAGAGGACACAGAAAATGCAGCCACCTGGAAGAGAGCGCTGCAGAACCTGACCATCCTTGCATCCTGATTTTGGACTTCTAGCCTCCAGAACTGTGAGAAAACAAATTTCTGCCATTTAAGCCACCCCTGTCCATGGTATTTTGTTATGGCAGCCTAAGTCACTAAGGCAGTCTTACATTACTACCTATGTAATAAAAGATCCTGAAAATTCTTTTGTTTATCAAGCATACCAGATCAATCATTTATGATCCACTTGAATGTTTATATTCATTCGTTTGATTTATCTAATTATTACTTCTACTCATTGTTACTGTTCATGCTTTCATGCTTTTTTATTTTATTTGATTCTGTTTCTGTTTTCCTCAAATTTTACTAACTCTGAAATAATAACTGCAAATTAAATACCACGGTTTAAAATTAATCTTAACCAGACTACATACCTTAAAACCTTCAGTTTACCTTTTTGTGAAGTCTAAATATTCATGAAGCTCACTAAGCATCTGAAATGTCTAACAGCATCTTTATTTGTCTCTATTTTTGTCTCAAAATTGTCCAGATAATTATCAAATCACTGGGAAACAAAGACATGATAGCCCAGCTTTCCATCTGTAAGCAAGTTTATTCTGTTCTAGGGATTATTGGGGAAGCTCGCAAGTATTACAGGGTTTAATTCCAAAACCTTCTTAAAAGTAATTTAACAAAATATTGTTTGTAATTGTGTTGCAAATATAGAAAAAAAAAACGCTCTTTAAATGACTAGATTTCTTGAAATGTGCTTCCTTCGTAATATATCCCTTCATTCTCCTGCTTCATAAATTCCTATGTACCCAGATGACCTTTCCTTCTCCTTGAAGAAGCCCTGACTTCTTCAAGAAGGATTTGTTTAAATTCTTATACATCTCTGCTTAGGAATTATGACAAGATAAATTTTTTAATCACATAAGTCTCATTCTTTAGATTACTATCTTGTTGCCCTAAAGGAATGCAATAAATATTTGCCCACAGGTGTAGTGTTCAATACAAAATATCACTGTTGTTTGTTGGTCTAATGAATGAAAGAATGCAGTGAAAATATTTTGAAAGAACATTCAGTTCTTTCAGGTGTAGATATTACTACTAAGACAGACATGCAAAGTAAACACATGTGACTGAAATCTTTGCAGAAAAACATACACTTCTGAAAAGTAGTGCGAAAAGAAATTAAAAAGTAATTACGGAAATATTCCATATAATAATAATTTCTGTTCAATAGTCTCAACATGTAAAAGCAAAAATCCATGCTGGATATGTAATGTACTATTCTTTTAAAATGCATCTGTGTGGAAATATACACCTTTATTTATTGGAATGAATCTATGTATAACAGTAATGATAAGAGCTAATACATTCTGTGCACTTAGCATTTGCCAAGTCTTGTTCTAAACTACATTACATGTACTAACTCACTCAGTTCTCACAAATGAACATGATACCAACTCAAGACTATCATAAACAAAAATTTGTTTTTCTTTTTCAACATTTTTGTAATTGGGTTTGCTATACATTACAGTTTAACAAAAATTTGTCAATGAAGTAATATTAGAAAAGTCATTTGACAAATTTCCATTTATCAAAAGTCTTATTTGATACAAGATAGCAAAAATAGGTCAATATTTAGGTCAATTATACTAAGACCCTCCCTGGAATAAATCATATCTATATTTGAAAGAGGAAATTTGATTAGTAATTTATTCAATGCTAATTAGTTTCTAGCCACAAGCCACCTTTACCAATCGCATCACCCCTTCATTCCAATACCTTTGGGGTAGTTCCAGTCTTATTCTGAAAGTTGTTTAACCTAAAATGTCTTTAGGGGATAATTTTCTAACCACCTTTTAAATTACCACCCACAGTTTCCCACAAACTAGATATATCAGAAAGTTCTTTTTTTTTCCTAAATGGAACAAAGGAAACATTAAAACATAAGTGACATATGACAATTTGATACTGTCTATTGGAGATAATGTTCTCCTACATATACTATGGGAAGCTGCATATAAATTCTAGGTTGACAGCATTATAGCAAACAATTAAAATGATTAAATGTGTCAGTAAATTGCTTAAATCTCAAAGCTTCTGGTTTTTAATATAAATGATCTTAATTTCAAATAACTGGTATAAACTGAAAAAAGATTATGGAGCTGATTCTTTGCCATCTTGAAATTTTTGACAAGCCATTTACAATAATTTAGTTGAGTAGAAATATTTACCTTTTTGAAGTATTCTGAAGACTGAGAAATCTGATTGACCTTCTCCTATATGTGTATGTAAACACATACATATATTATAGGATGCACATGTACATAAACATGCATGCACACATAAATATATAGATATATTTATTTTAGTCAGAGACAATATTGAACTCCACCCTTTGTTTTTCCACAAGGCCATCAATTATTTTAAATGTGTTTTATATTAGGAAACCAGCTCTTATTCTATACTACTTTAATAATTTTAGTAACAAATAATTTTTAATATTCCCTTTATTGTAATTATCCTTATAATCTCATATATATTGAAATAGTATTATCTGTTAATTTCATTTTTCAAAGAAGGAATTAAAAAACGTTTGTTATTTAAAAAGTGGGTATTTAACTACTGCCTTATTGTGACAGTCAGAATAACCTAAAATATTTGAAAACACTTTGCTAGAATTAAATTAATACTAATTTTAGTTTTTACTAGATTTGTAGTGTATGACATCTCTGTCTTTTTTCCTTTAGGAAGAAGGTCAGGCATTACTCTCCCACTATTTTTTATTACTCAATGAATTTTATTATATTTATAGTTGTACAACAACCATCACAACCAAATTTTATATCATTTCCATCCCAAACCCTCAGAACTTTCCACCACTCCTGAACCTGTCTCATTTGGAAACCGTAAGTTTTTCAATGTCTGTGAGTCAGTATCTGTTCTGCAAAGTTCATTGTTCCTTTTTTAAGATTCCACGTGCAAGTGATAGCATTTGATGTTGGTGTCTCATGGTCTGACTGACTTCACTTAGCATGCAAATTTCTAGGTCCATCCATGCTGCTACAAATGCCGTTATTTCTTTCCTTCTAATGGATGAGTACTATTCCACTGTGTATATGTACCACATCTTCTTTATCCACTCCTCTGTTGATGGACATTTAGGTTGTTTCCCTGTCTTGGCTATTGTATAGAGTGGTGCAGTGAACACTGGTGTACATGTATCTTTTCGAGTCATGGTTTTCTCTGGATAGATGCCCAGGATTGGGGTTACTGGATCAAATGGTAATTCTACTTTTAGTTTTCTGAGGAATCACCATACTGTTTTCCACAGTGGTTGCACCAGTTTACATATCCAGCAACAGTGTAATAGAGTTCCCTTTTCTGCACACCCTCTTTAGCACTTACTGTTTGTAGACTTTTTTTTTTTGTCTTTTGTCCTTTTTGGGCCACACCCATGGCATATGGAGGTTCCCAGGCTAGGGTTCTAATCAGAGCTGTAGCTGCCAGCCTACACCAAAGCCACAGCAACACCAGATCCGAGCTGCATCTGCAACCTACACTGGAGCTCAAGGCAACTCCAGATCCTCAGCCCACTGAGCAAGGCCAGGGATTGAACATGCAACATCAGGGTTCCTAGTTGGACTCATTTCTGCTGTGCCACAATGGAACTCCCTGTTTGTAGACTTTTTGATGATGGCCATTCTGGCCGGTGCAAGGTGGTACCTCATAGTGGTTTTTATTTGCATTTCTCTAATAATTAGTGATGTTGAACATCTTTTAATGTGTTTTTTTTTTTTTGGCCATTTGTATGTCTTCTTTGGAGAATTGTTTAGATCTGCTCATTTTTTGATTTTTTTTTTTGTATTTACCTGCAGATATTCTCACCATTTGATAGATGTATAGTCTAAGGCAGCAGGTAGGAAGGGACTTGTCAGCAATTTAGGGGACAAATGAAGGAGAGTCAATTTATCACCCAATCTTCTGACTACCAGCCATCAGTCTACTGTTTTACACAGAAAGGGGGGACAACCATGAGTTCCTGTTTTGAGTCAGTGGTAATTAACCAAGTCGCATCCATGAGGATTTGGGTTCAATGTGTGGTCTTGCTCAGTGGTTTAAGGATCCGGCATTGCCATGAGCTGTGGTGCAGGTGACAGATGTAGTTTGAATCTAGCGTTGCTGTGGCTGTGGCATAGACTGCAGCTGTAGCTCCATTTCAGCCCCTAGCCTGGGAACTTCCATATGCCGCAGGTGTGGGCATAAAACAGCAAAGAAAGGGGGGGGGGACCAAGAATTTTCTAATATTCAAATTTTGAGTCCAGTGCTGTCTTTTCTGATGTATATGTTCTGTGCTCATTTCTTGAAATTAGTCAAAACCTAATTAAAATCAATAGCTACTTCCATATTTATTTTCAAAATCCTTTGATTCTGTAACTTTGAGACTTAATTTTGTCTTTATGCTCTCAAAATCAAAGCAGGTACAAATAGCTGGAATAAATCAACAGAAATATCATTCTGTTTTCACAAATATGACTCCTATTAAGCAATGGGGAGCCATGGGGTACATTGATTAAACTTACATTTTTAAAACACCGGTCTAGCAGCCATGTAGAGGATGAATTTGCTAGTCAGAAATGCCATTGAGGAGACTCTTGAATGCACACAAGTGAGATACAGTAGGCCCTAAGCTAAGACAGTGACAGTGGAACCAACTGTATGTTTCTTCTCTAAGAAAAGAGTCCTAGAGTCCATGGATGCCTGGAATTCAGTAGGTTGCAAAGAAAGTACAGGGAAAAAGTGAGGAAGATGGAAGGTTTGCAGGGAGGGTTCGCATTTTCAAAGGACTAGATTTTCAACACTATACATTAAGTTCATGATTCAAATCTCTTTGCTCAGACCAACTTACCTTTAATTTAGATATCTTACAAATAATTGTCTTAGATATTAGCACAGAATTTAAGGCATCTGGAAAACATTTTAAGTAATCATTCATTCATTCATTTTAAGGAGAAAATAAAACACAACTTGAAATTAAATTAAAACTTTTATCAGCTATAACCTTCAACACACGATGTAGTGTTTTTAATGTTTAGAAAACTGGTTCTTAATTTGAAATATTTCACATTAGTTAAATTTTAAGGGCTTTTAAACCCTGTAAATTCAAAATACAAATAAATAAATATGTGAATGTCTTTACTTTATATTTACAGATAGGAGGATATAAAGCTGAAATCTATAGCAACTGAAATTAGAAACAAATCACCCCTAATGTTATGTAACGATGTCATAGAACAGAATATCTAATCTTACTTACTTGAAATTTAGATTCATAATATGCAAAAGAATAAGAATACAATAATCATTTTCTCTTTTATCAGCACACACAAGTAATATCATGTTGCACAATCATATTCCATTGCAAAGAATCACAATGCTATTCCATGAAGAATAGCTAGAGAAAATGATGCTGACGAATAAATTATGGTTTCAAGTGCTTGAACTGCATATAAATTTACTTTCCAGAGGGGCTGTTAAACAAAAGAACTCCAGAGTCTTGATCTATTTAAAATGTTAAAAAAAAATTGTATGGCCTCTGCCCTGTTTTTAACCTCATTTAACTCTTATAACAAAACATCTCTAACATACCAGTATGAAAACCTTTTTTAAATGAAAACTCAATACCTAATCTCAAAAAGATACTACACACAATCCATTTGATGCTATGGTAAAAGGGTTGGTTGGGGATGAGTGACGTGCCTTTTGATTGAGCTTTTAGAGTATACTCTTCCGAGCATTTATTTTTGTTTTGAAACCATTACATAATCATCAGCAATCTAACAGTGTTGAACCCTATCCATCACCACATGAGAGCTATGATGGGAAAAAGTGAGAGATTAATAGGAAAGGTTTATATAAATCCTGTAATATTAGGGCAGAAGTTTTCAGTGAAAGGGGAGACTTTATTTGGGAGATTAAATGGATCATTGTGTTTTCTAGAATGCATATTGTTTTCTAAAAAATGTCTTTCATTGATCTGATTTTACAAAGAACTGTTATAAAAAGAATTATAGCAGGATATCTAACTTTATTTTTAAAAACAAAACAAGCATAAAAATAGACTTCACAACTTCAAGTTGTGTTTAAAATACTTAAAATACATAAAACACAGCTAAAAGGAACTCAAATTTGTAAGTATGATGAATGATGAATCCACAGTGTAAACTGGAAAACACACTGTTAGTCAGCAAAAATGGAGAAACAATTAATAAAACAGTCAGATGGATTATAGAGACTCCACTGTCTACGCAGGAAGTTTAGCAGTTCATTGAAAGAGACAAATGAGTTTTCCTAGACTGGACATCTAGGAGAATTTTGTTACAATGGTCATTATTTTGGTTAACCAACAATAGCATGTTGTTTGCAGTTATGCTCAATTTGCTGCTATCTTTTCTTGGTGGCTCTTGGTGAACACTAAAGGAGTACTACAAAATACAATGTAGGAGATTTTTCACATGAATGAGATCAAATATTTCCAAAATTTTGGTTTGGGGAGAAAGGATAATTTTGGAAGAAAATGTGACAATTGAAATAGGACTTAATTTGAAAAGTTAGACTCCTTAATTTGAAAAGTTAAAAATTAAATCCAAATGAACAAATAGAAAGTGCCACAGTATATTGCTATTAACATTTTACAAAAGATGACAGTACTTCTTAGAGATGAAATTAAGTGTTATACCAACAGATGTGTATGGGTATGTATATATATAAAAGATATCACAATTTTGAAGGTGGCTTTTGGAAAGCGCTGCTTTAAATTCATGTTTAAAAGTATCTGTCAGATTCTGGAATTTGACATAACCTATCTGGGAAGAATTCAGACTTGATGTTTCCAGCAACTGTCAGATGTTCTTTGTTCCAAAATAAAGCTATCCTATGGTTTGAATCTGGATGGTTCTCTGAACTCTTCTCAGCTATGAGTGCTGTATGTCTTCACTTCTAAGATAGTACCACTAGAGGGCAGGCTTGCCTATCTCCGTGTGTGTGTGTGTGTGTGTGTGTGTGTGTGTGTGTGTGTGTGTCTGTGTCTGTGTGTGTCTGTGTGTGTCTGTGTCTGTGTGTGTGTGTGTGTGTGTGTGTGTACGCAATGGCGATTTTCTATAAGTAAATATATTTTTATTGAAAAGATATACATTTACTGCTTATAAATAACCACTTTTTTATAATATACATATTGTGTTTAAGACAAAGTTGACGATCTGGGGGATATACTATGATATTTATGTAATTTTTTATCTCTATACATAAAAGCAATATCATTTATTTAGCTTTTTTTTTTTTAAACTTGGCATTTTCCAAAAATTGTATTAGACTCACAAAACCCTACAGGAAAGGTATAATTAATATCTCCATGTTATGAATAATAGAAGTGAGGTTCAGAGAGGTTAAAAATGTTACAGCTATTCATATCTTGACTTGTGATTACACGTTGCGTGCCATCTTTAGTCCTAAACTCATGCCACACTAAGTTTTTTGTAGCTTTCTGAAAATTCTCACCTCATATGTGTGTGCATGCTATTTAAAAACTGTTTGCAATATAATTCCACTCATAGTCACCCTTCCTTTTCTCCACTCAACAATTTAACATCTTATTATTCTATAAGTAACATCTTAAATCATATTTTTCTGTGGAGAAAACTATCTTGTACAGAGAAATAGGTCATGTTCTATAGAGCTCTTATAAGTAACAACTTTCCATAATAATTTTATATGTAATTACAGGTAAACAATATAATCCAACCCTGTCATATTAAAACATATCCCACACTACCTTCTTTTATCTTGCATGGAAATTTACAAAACCATTAGATTATTAAACCATTAGCAATAATTTCTAAAGATATGTCCTGGCAAGTTAAAGTCTGTTCCTTAAAGGATTCTAATTTAAGCTAGGTTAAGCTAAAAAAAGAAAAGAAAAACAAACAAAGCAAATTTCTTATTGGTACATGTAGCTGGAAATTGCAGGAGCAGTCTCATTTAAGAGCTGGCTGGATGGAGACATGCATAGCACTTTCTGCATTGCTATCTATATTTCATACTTAGGCTGGCACTGGCAGGGAAAGAAATGCCATTAACTAATAAAGAGTAAACTATCCTTACAGAAGGTGATTTCAGAAAGAATAGAGGGACACTTACTCCCTTAGCACCAATTATACCTCAATGAAAAACTTTAGCTCCAGTAACAGGTAGGTCCTCTATTTAGAGAAAAGGATGAAGTTTTATGATTGGTTAGGGGAGGGTAAGTTACCCCCTCTTGTGACTAGAGAGTATAACAAGTACAAATATGAACAACTTCATCAGAAACATCTGGAATGAGGAAAATATGCCAATGGATGGATGGGGTTTCTAATATAATAAATAAGAAATATACACTCTAGATGAATAACTAAAGAAACATGTTATGTAATGCATGATTTCACATTGACTGTGTGTGTGTATATGTACATAGTCACAATATCTACATATATATATATATACACATAAATATATATGTATTCATGAAATAACACGTAATGTGTATGATTTATGTACACATAATATATTTATGTACACATATATTTATGGCCGCACCTGTGGCATATGAAAGTTCCCGGGCTAGGGCTTGAATTGGCGATGTAGCTGCCTGCCTATGCCACAGACAGGGCAATGACAGATTCTTAACACACTGAGTGAGGCTAGGGATTAAACCCATATCCCAACAGAGACAACGTCAGGTCCATAATCTGCCGAGTCACAATGGGAACTCCAGAGTATATATTTTCTACTGCACATTTTTGTTTAGTGTGGACCCATTTGAATATTTCTATGCTGCGGAAAGAGATGAAACAATTAAGTTCTTGAAGATTAGTAACACCATGAGAAACTTGAAGAGATTGTGGGACTGTGTATGATTCAGCCAGAGAATCCTTTTTGTAGATGATCCTGCCCTAGAGAAAACAGGAGTACAATCTTGTGAGTATGTATCATTTTACAGAATTGGAATAGTGTAATAGACTGACAATATGTGGACCTAAAATGGGGAGGATAAACCAAGTTGCTACAGGCAAAGCACACTTGCAGACTAAAATTCTCATTAGCAGCACAAAACCAGAAGCCAAATTTTGCTGCCTCAGCAGCACCCCGGCCAAGGATACACTAATTAGATAAGGAGATAAAGTGTGTTGCTAAATCCAACCCATCCTTTGTTTATGATTAGGCACTGAGTGACAGCAGGGAGCATCAAGATCCAAATTCCAGTCATCATGGATAAAAAGCAAGGGAATGTCTAAGACTAAAATACTTGTGAGAACAGAGGATAAAAAATAAGGGCTTTGCTTGAACTCTAACTGAACAAAGTCTGGCCCCCCACAAAGGTGAGGAAACTAGGTGAAATGAAGTAATGCACAAAATGAAAAAGTGAGTATTTCATGGATACATTATAGTATAATCTGGAATGGCTCATCCGACTATGGACAGCCAGGAATAGCAGAAGCTGAATTTCAGAACCAGCAGTTACTTCCTTTGTAAATCATGACAGTAGACTCTCAGTTGGTAGCTCATAATGGTGGGAGATTATTGGGACTAGTCACTCTCAGTAGAAATGTCATAAAGACTAGTACAATAAAAAGATTAGACATTAGTTGTGACAAAGATTCTATTGAGGGTAAAGCAGGGAACAAGATCAGATCAACTTGTAGGTTATCAGCAAGCCACTGTGAATGTCATGGTTTCTTTAATATATCTTAGGTCTGGATCCTAAGCCAGCTACTTCCTTCTATGGACAAAATATGTATAAGAAAAACTACCTTCCCAAATCGCATATTTATGCAAGATGATAACCTGGGTTAGAATTCAAGAGATTTCTACTCAAGTATCTTTTACCATATCATACTGGTTATAGTTAACTAAAAACAGACATTTTTCTACATTACATTGTTACACACATTTGGATATTGACTTAAACTATATATTTGAATAAAGACAATAACTTTCCTACTTCTGGCAATGAGGTATTTTGATTAAAGTATTTCATTTGCTGAAGTCACTGCATTTTTATGTATATTCTTTTAAGCCATTATATACACGTATTTAAGTGTATGTATGTCTGTATGCACAGATTTAAGAAGCTACTTGAATTGACCTATTTCATATAAACTTTGTAATATGAATATTCACAGTAAGTTTTGAATTAGAGCACTAGTAAGCTGGTTTGTAATTAGTTGCAGGAATAACAGATTGAAAAATCGACATAATCTTTGACACAGGCAATGTCAGAGTTCAGTGGGTGCTATGAATAGATTTCTTTGTCTCAAGGTCATGACTTTCTTGACTATGGTCAAGAAGGGATGATTGTATAATATGAGTACAGCATTGGAAAACAGACGTCCTTCAAAAAACAGTCATTCATTTACCCATCAATGCCAGAAACTCACTTAACAAATGTGTAATCTATCAACAACTAGAAGGAAGAATTACAATCCAAACAACTTGGTTTATGTAAAATGACATTAAATTCTCAATAAAGCATGAGAAAAACCATCTTAGTCTACAATGTTTTATAAGAATCCAGTGTGCTGGAGTTCCCATTGTGACTCAGTGGAAATGAACCTGACTAATCCATGAGGATGTGGGTTTGATCCCTGGCCTCACTCAGTGGGTTATGGATCTGGTGTTGCCTTAAGCTGTGGTGTAGGTGACAGATGCAGCTCAGATCCTGCACTGCTATAGCTATGGTGTAAGCTGGCACCTGTAGTTCTGATTCGACCCCTAGCCTGGGAATTTCCATATGTCACACGTGTGGCCTTAAAAAAACAAAACAAAACAAAAAAGGAATCCAATATGCTATAGACATTTACCTGTAAATATAGAACATAGAAATATATATTTATAATTATTAATAAGAGAATTTAATTAATTTTAAGACACCAATTTTTTATCTTAAACTTCTAATTTTTTCTTTAATTTTAAACACATGCACACAAACACATCTCAAGCTAACATTTCCCTAAATAAGTAACATACAAAATTTAAGAAGAAACCTGTTAGAGAACTATATTGCAAATTTTCTTAAGCATAAGAATCCAAGGTGATAATTCTATTTTACTAAGCTTTATAACTGAAGAAAGCCATTTTGAGGAAAGAAATTACTTAAAATGAGAATACCTGGCACAAATTATTAATATCTTGAAAGTACATTCATATGGATAATTTATTAGTTTAATGTTCCTTGCAGATTCAATGGCAAAATTATAGAATTTTATGTCAAATGGGGGTCTTTGTATGGAATCATTACTTCACAATGGTACAAACAGAAATGCAGAGTGTAATAAACTGAGAAAGCAACAGATTACGTGCATTAGGTGGGAACTGTTTTCTAGAGCAGTTTCTTAGCAGCTCCAGATATGAGCCCATACTTTACCATTAGCTTTGCATAATTACCTAGGATAAGGAAAACAATTATCATGCTGCTAATATTTAGTTATTCTTATGGTAAATTCAAAGAATTCTTGGGTGGTTCTTTAAAAATCTCAGTTCACCTTTTCTTTTTCTGAACTGCAACTCTTACTCTTCAATAGCACTCCACACCTGATTAGATTCACAGAATATGTCTGTAATACTTTCACTAGAAGATGCTGTAGAAGATAAATTATCAAGTAACCATTTACTCTCCCAAAACAAGTTTTATTGATTTTCAGATTTGTGGTAATAGATTCTATCTGTAATGGAATAACCCAGAATTCTATATTTTCCCTTAGTAATAAGACAACCATCTCTAACAAGGTACAGTATATTGAGTCACTGTGTTAGGTTATGTACTTTACAATACTCTAATTTAAGTCTCAAAATCAGTTTTTTTAAAAGCTAACTAATTTTGTGCTCACCAAAATACCATATTCCAGAAAATAATTCATGGTAGAGCATGAGAACTTTGTAACACTAGAATTTGGAAATTAACTGCTTTGTCTCTTTAAGACTGAAAGTAAATATAGTGCTACAGTTTGCACTGGTGAAACTTCAGTTCAGCTCCTTAAAGGACTAGTAGTCTCTCTTATCTCTTTTTTGATTCATATTAATTTCTTTCAATTAAGGTTTCATAAACTTATTACTTTGTTTCTATAAGCTATTTTCTCTGTAATACTGGGATTCTCTCTGGTACAATGTGTATTAACTATTAACCCATATTTATTAGGCTTCTCTTGAGATTACAAAAATTCCACTGTCAAAAAAGCAAACAACCTAATTTAAAATTGGGCAGAGGACCTGACTATATAGGTTTCCAAACAAAATCAGATGTCCAACAAGCCCTTGAAAGGTACTCAACATTATTAGGCACCAGGGAAATGTAACTCAAAACCGCAATTAGATACCATCTCACACGTGTCAGAAGGCTGCTATCAAAAAGACAAGAAACAACAAGTGATGCCAAGGATGTGGATAAAACGGAAACCCTCATGCATAGCTGGAGGGAATGGAAATTGGTGTAGCCACTGTGGAAAACAGTACAGAGATTACTCAAAAAAAAAAAAAAATACAACTATTGTACAATACAGGAAAAGAAATTAAGGCTCCTAACTGGAATGTGACACATTTTGGATTCAAACCTAGGTCTACTCAGCTACAAAGTGTGCATATTTAAACCCCTAAAAATCAGAAATGAATTTGGCTATAACCTTTCTAGAAGCCAATTCAAAGAGGAAAACAGAGTTGCTTTAAGAGTTCATTATGTAAACTCAAGTTAAGGAAATCATGTGTGTTCCTGAAAATGAAGGAAGATTAATTTTGCCTGTTCTTCCTAATAGAAAGGACATCACTAAAACAATTTTAGGATCCACAGCCGCATCCTTGTCCTTTTCGAATACAATTAACTAGGTTATCAAATGATGTTGATTAGATCACTTGAAGTAGCAAAAGTCTGTAATCCTTACTTCAACTGAAAGAAATACAAAAATTCAATATATTCAGATTCTAATATATTGAGTTGATTTTCCAAATTTTGAGGGGATTTTATACCTGATTCTCTCTATGGCCTGGTAATATTGAAAGTCTCAGCCTACCATGCATGGTGAATCTCCACTTGCTGAGAGGACTTTATCTGATCACTGTCTTCAGTAAAAGCAAAAGCAGTGCTCAACAAGACATCTTTTTATTGAGGTTAGAACTAATTGAGTAATATATTCCATAGGTTGATTGTCTAATTTAAGGTGTTAGATCACTTCTAAAAAGAATTTTAAAGTAAAAGTCCATATTCTTTTCAATCACTACACAAGAAAGTAATTTAAAGCAGCATCTCACTATGATATCATTTTACTTATTACCAAGCTTCCAGTATTTTTTTTTTTTGAGAGAAATGTTTTGTTTGAAGAGAAACATTTTCACATTGACCCAAATGGGAAGATCAGGTTACATACACTCAACTCTAAGTATAAGAAATACCTGTTCAAACTCAAGTCAACTTTTATAAGGAAAAGCAGTGATTTGGAGAATAAACCATTCTTTTATAATATTCTGTTTATATACTTAATATTTTAAAATATGTTTTTAGCGGCTTTCATTTTTCTTCATTAAATGATTGAAATTTCTGTTCCTTTTAGATTATCTGTGACATTTTTTTTTTTCTTTTTTTTTGGCTGTGCCTGTGGCACATGGAACTTCCCTAGCCAGGGATAGAACTCGTGTCACAGCAGTGACCCAGGCCACTACACTGACAACACTGGATACTTAACCCTGCTGCACCACATGAGAACTCCCAAACTGACTTACTTCAAATAAGATTTAAAATATACTATCAGGGTAAAAATGTGAAATTTAATAGACAAATTATTCATAGAGTGGGCAGAAGAGAGCAGAGATCTTTTCTCATACCTTAAAATATACTTGAAGGGAATTTGGCTCTAAATCGGTTCTCAATTTTCAAGTCTAATAATTTTTCAGGTCTAATAATTCATCACTTGCATTTGAGACAACTAAATAAAATACACCATTTCTTGTTTTGCATCCATTACTAACAAATGTTTTGATGATATCTCATGTAGAATCTGTTTTGAAAAAATACTTGGAACTAAATGCAAAACAAAAAAAACCCAAAATTGCTATTCATTGTGGCGCACTGGAAAGGAATCCAACTAGTATCCATGAGGCTTCGATCCCTGGTCCTGGTCTCACTCAGTGGGTTGGGCATCTAGCATTGCTGGGAGCTGTGGTAGAGGTCGCAGACACTGCTCAGATCCCATGTTTCTGTGCCTGTGGTGTAGGCCAGCAGCTGTAGCTTTGATACGACCCCTAGCCTCGGAACTTTCATATGCTATTGGTGAGGCCCTAAAAAGAAAAAACAAAATAGGGATTTGTTAGACACTTTCAAAATTAAAACTTGGAACACATTATCAAGCAATATTTTTTATTACTTAACAAAATGAACTATTAAGCAAGGGTTTTGTTTTTGCTTTTTTCTTTTTCTAAGGCATCAATGCCTTACTAACATTCCAATGTCATTATACAACTCAAGCGAGACTTGGAGAGAGATGGTTTGCTAGAGGCAGCCGGTATTTCCTTTATTTATTTATTTAGGGCAGCACCCGCAGTATATGGAGGTTCCCAGGCTAGGGGTCCAATTGGAGCTGCACCTGCGACCTACATCATAGTTCAGAGCAACTCCAGATCCTTAACACACTGAGCGAGGCCAGGGATCAAACCTGAGTCCTCATGGATGCTAGTCTGGTTTGTTAGCCATTAAGCCATGAAGGGAACTTCAGCCAGTATTTCCTTTTGAGTCATATTCCATACTTTACATTCCAGTGGACATTTAAGTACTTACAAAGAAGTTGGAGTTCCTCCAAAAAAAAAAAAAAAAAAAACTGTAAGAGAAAAATAAAGATGAAAGTTTTATGGAATAATTTAAGTGTAAATTAATTATGAAAATATTTAATTTTGATTATCCATACCTTGGAGGTAATAAGAGATTTCTGAATTTACACACCTAGTGTGTGGTTATTTAAAATTTGCATTTCTTCCCATTTAGGGAGAATAGAGATATGATTCAAATGTAAAGATGGGGATTTTTCAAATCTAGATTTTTTTTTTAGGGTAGAAAATTTGGCATACATCAAATGCAATGAGTTTAAAAATAAACCGTTCTGTGCTCTAAAATGGTTTCATTTATTTTATTAATAATTGCCATAATTTATAAGTCTAAGAGGTACCCTGAAGACGTAATATTCCTTCAGCAGACACTATTAGCAAATGTCACATTGCAGTTTTCTTCATATATAAACAGAAGCCTCAGGAGACAAAGATGAAACTTCTTACATGAAAGATTATGCACTCTAAATGTCAGTCTTAAAATACTCTAAACCCTTCTTAAAGATAGTTAATTCAAATAGTCTAAAATGTGCTTCAAGTTATATTTCAAAGTATTTTTTTTCCTAGACAAACAGGTTGGCAGATACAATAACAATTTACAAAGCCAAACAACTCTATAAGCAGTTACAAACAGTGCGATTCAATGAGCATAAATATAAGAATTCCATGAAGTATGAATAATTGGCATGATACATCTGTAATTAAGAACACTATAACCAAACTAATTGTTTTGTTCATAATGGCGAGTGAATCCTTGTCCAGTCTTGGCATAAGTCAGATCTACATTATGTGAAACTTTGAGCTATATATCTTATATCCTTGTAGAACATTTAAGTATGTTTTATCTTACATCACAGTACTCATCAGTGGAATAACTATTCAGCATATGTAGTTCACAAATCTCAAAGTCCACATTTAAAAGACAGGTATTTCTTAGGAGAGTTATTTCTTAACATGCTAAGGTAGTTTTCTTTTTTTCAGTCATGAATTAGTAATCAGTATAACTCGTCTATATTTTTATCTTCTCATTCTATAATTCATAATATCTAAACAGTTACATATTTAAATATTTAGATATTTTTAAGAACCCACCAATATATTTTCCTTGTTTATAGGAATTATATAAGCATTTATATTTGAGAATATATATGTAAAACTGAATCACTTTTCTAAACACTAGAAACTCACACAGTACTATAAATTAACTATATTTCTCTTAAAATCATTAAAAAATAAAAATATAAGCATGCTTATTAAAGTTATTTCCAGTGAGTACACACATGTAAATACAAGATTTGATGTTCTAAAGATAAATTAACATTTATCTTACTAATATGTGGAGTTAAGGTATAGAATAAAGATGCTATAAATTTTTAAAATCAAAAAGAAGACCATAGGAGTGTCAATATAGGGACAGGACTGTGGAGGGTATGAGCTTTTTATGTCTGAGTTAAGCTCATTCTTTTTTTTTTTTATTACCTGGGCCATAAGAACATTCATGCTAAACTCTCCTCTAGGACATCTCATCTCCTTGAGGTATAGCTCATCTCCAAGATTTTAATCCTGTAATTATTATCATTAAAGTCCAACTGTTTTTAAGAAAGAAATCCTATGAATGTAAACATATTTAAGGTCTCAGAATTGTACACTTAAAACAATTAAAATGTTAAATATCATGCTATGTATATTTACCATAAAAATGCAAAAAATACGTCATGCTTTCCACATTATTTACAAGCAAAATCTAATAGCTTTGAACCACTAAGTTTTTAAAACTACACTAAGCAATGTGAATAGAGACAAAAAACATACTTAGCTATAAAATTATTAACGATCTTACTGAAGAAGCAAATAAAGTTTTAAAATATTCTTGAACCAAATTAAAGACCTGAAAGAATACAGAACAACCATGACCATTCCGTTGGTAAGGGAAACATGTTTATGATAATCAGGGAAGTCTCTTTCTCTGTGCTTCCTGATGTATATGACACCACCGCCATCATCACACATGACAGCCCTTCAGGAGCAATAATTTACGTGGAAGACTTTAGACACTTGCTTCATTTCAGCTGCCTCTATCCTCTGTGGCTCCATATGTAAATAAAGACCTTGACTCAAATCCTTGGTATTCTGCTCCCTTTTTTAAGTTCCCAGGAAAATGAGAATTGCCCTTAGAACCCCTTAGCGACTTTCAGTGGTCCTGTATAGATCTGAGATTTTGTTCAAAGGGTCATGCTGACCTGTACATAGATATCAAGAGAATTGAAAACAGTGTTTATCTACACTATATCTTCTCTCTCGTTTTAAACCTTTTTCAGCCACACCTGCAGCATATGGAGGTTCCCAGGCCAAAGATCGAATTCAATCCGCAGCTGTGACCTACGCCACAGCTGTGGCAATGATGGATCCTTAACCCACTGTCCAAAAGTGGTAAATCCCTACAGCCTCTTTTTTAAAGACTACTTTGCTAGTATATTTATGGAGAAACAAAACTAGTGATATCCCTCTTCCCTTGAAACAGCTAATACACTGCCACTGAAATACTCAAATATAATCATGTAGTTTGGCAATACAAAAATAATAAATTCTACTTGATTAATTTAAATTTATTATGCCTTGCTTTAAAGTACCTACTATTTTTGGTTTAATTGTAACAAAATGTAGATTTTAAAGATATGACTCCATTCCAAAAATATTACATGAAAATAAACATCTATGAAATGCACAATTTTACATCTTTAGAATACTCCAGTGTTTCTCCTCCTTGTATATTTTTTTTCTTATTATAACTGACTAACATCAATTGATCAGTTTGGTTTTGGTCTCATGTTTTAACTATATTAGTTTCCCCCAAAAAATTTCCCTGTGCTCACAATATATGGAATCATTTTCCATGCATGAAAGATCCAAAATGGTGCTGTGGTGGTAGATTTTGATTTCATATCAAACTTCTGCTTTTGTTTGTCTTTCACTCAATTCCTGAAAATCAACATTACAATAAGCAGGTTTTCTGGCATGTACTCTGCCAGAATTCACTACTACTGTTTGCATGAATTTTATGTAATACTGTCCTTCTCTTAACCCCAATAGAATTTCTTGATTTTAATAATTTATTAAGTTAATTTGCTAGGTGGCTTTAACATTCTGGCACAGTTATACTCCCTAATAATTTTCTAATAAATAGAAGTTTATTTTCCCATGTGATATTGTGGCATCAGTTTCAATTTATAAATTGAGCAAGACGATAGAAACCAAATGTTACAGTACGTTTCTGTGTTCACATTTCAAGGAAAATGATTACAAATTGTAAGGACATCATTGCCTTTCGTGTAGAATAACTTTCTTGGAATAAATGTTATTAAGGCACAAATTAGATATTTATGCACATAAGATAACTTGGCAATGGATAATAGAATAGAGATTATGGCCTATTTCCATGTGGACAAGTCTCTAGGATTTAGGCAAGGGTATACAGTATAACAGAAACAAAATATAGTAACCATACTTTATTGACTGTTTTGTGTTTATTATCCCTTTATTCTCAGAAAAAAAGTAAATAGAGGGAAAAGATGAGTGCACGTATATTTTAGAAGAGATTATAAAACACGGTGAGAAAGGTATTTTCCTAGGAAACTAATAAAAAGGGAACTAGGAATTGTTAAAGATTCTACCATGTGTTAGGAATTATGCTAAATACTTTATGCATGTCTTATGAGTAGAATTAGGTATTATTCTAATTTCACAGGTAACAGTCATGGGATGGTTCATAAGACCAGTAGTCAGACTCACATCTAGATTTTTTTTTTGTCTTTTAGAGCCGTATCCCCAGCACATGGAAGTTCCTAGGCTGGGGGTCAAATTGGAGCTGTAGCTGCTGGCCTGCTGCTGGCCTACACCATAGCCACAGCAATGAGGGATCCAAGCTGCATCTGTGAAATATACCACAGCTCATGGCAATGCCAGATCCTTAACCCACTGAGCAAGGCCTGGGGTTGAACCCACATCCTCATGGATACTAGTCTGGTTAGTTACCGCTGAGCCATGATAGGAACTCTTCTAGATGTTTTTGATTCCGTGCTCCCTCCCAAGGCATCTACAGAATGTAAGCCACTATTTCATCTGTGCATAGTTAACAGCACCAAGCTTAAACTAAGGTTGACATAAATCTACGGGAATATCTTTAGTCTTATTGAACTTGTTTTTTCAACTATAATCTGAAGTGTTTTGTGAAATTATTTCAGATTTTTCTGATTATCACCTCCTTACCAAATGGTTTTATTCTTTCTTGCTTATTTCCTACTTATATTCAAGAAGTGTCAGTTCTTTAAAATTGTAAAGATGACACAGTAAGTGGAAACAAGGTATTTATTAAGTTGGAGTAGAGTCCTAAACTAGGTGGAACTATAAATGCCTATATATTATTTGCCTTTAACAATTTAGCACTCAACACAATACTTGTTCACACACACTCAAAAAAGGGGCAGGGATAATATATTCTTACTGAATGAATGAATGAAAAGATGAATAGATGCTTTTGTTCTTGGCTGTATTCCCAATGCCTTTAAAAGTAACAGTTAAATAGAAAGCACTCAAAAACAATTGACTTCTTCCTGTTTTGAACTAAACAACTTTATATAAGTCAAAATCTTATTATTATGAAGGATTAAATAAGGAAATATGTATTCCCCTAGGAGATTCAAATTATATATCCTCTGAAGTTATTTTTTTTAATGGGAGTTTCCTTACCTAACAAATCCATTTAACCTTTATTGGATAACATTATTGGGAGTAACGATAAAAATGGAGGTACCTCAGAAAACTAAATATAGAACTACCATATGATCTAGCAATTCCACTGCTGGACATGTATCTGGACAAAACTTTCACTGAAAAGGGTACACGTACCCCTATGTTCACAGCAGCACTATTCACAATAGCCAAGACATGGAAACAACCTAAATGTCCACTGATAGACGAATGGATTAAGAAGATATAGTACATATACACAATGGAATATTACTCATCCATAAAAAAGACAAACTAATGCCATTTGCAGCAACGTGGATGAAACTAGAGACTCTCATACTAAGTGAAGTAAGCCAGAAAGAAAAAGACAAATGTCATATGATATCACTTATTTGTGGAATCTAAAATATGGAATAGATGATCCTATCTAAAAAAAAAAAAAAAAAAAACAGAAACAGATCGTGGCCAAGGAGAATAGAATTGGAGTCCCCAAGAGGGAACGGAGAGGGAGTGGGATAAATGGACATTTTGTGGGTTTTTTGGATGCAAATGGTTATATATGGAATGGGTGGGTAATGGGACCCTAAGGTACAGCACAGGGAAATGTGTGTGATTGGGTAACTTTGCTGTACAACAACACGATGAAACATTGTAAATCAACTATACTTTAATAGTTATAAAAACAGATTAATAATACTTTGAGAAATTTAAAATAATCTAATTGAGGAAGAAGCACTGCACAATCTTAAACCTGGTATTATTTATAGTTACCTTAACTTGGAATTCTGATTTTAAAATTACTGTATACTCTTTGAAATAGCTATATATATATATGAAACATCATAAATGGACATTAGAATGATTAAATAAAGTGTTGGATAGTCACAAACTGGACTATTACACAGCCTCTGAAAAGTCTGAATATGAGTAAATATAAAAATATATTATTGAATGAAAAAGAAAATTGCAAAGGGATAAGATCAGTGCATTATCACTCATTCAGTCGAAAAAAATTTATTCCCTTTTTGAGAATCTTTTGGGCAGAAGATACTGTTTAGGCAAGGGGCATATTACAGTGAGCAAAATAATTAATATACATTTTGGAATAAATAGTTTATATTATGAGAACATGTCAATGTAATAAAATTCAATATTCACATGGAAGTGATATTACTAAGTTTATTTCATTTTTTAAAATCTGAAGAAAATATGGCAAAAAGATTGCATTTGATGTTTGGGCCTGGGTTCATGAGTGATTGCCATTCTATATTCTGTACATTTTAAAATTTAATTATTTTACAAGTAAAGCTATTTTAATAACTTAGAAAACTAAATTTGGAGCTACCATATGATCCAGAACTATTGTATAAATATCACATAGAACTATCATAAAAATAAGTGTCAAAGAACTATTGTATACACATAGAACTACTGTATAAATAAGTATCGAAACCATAATGATTTGGTGATAGAGTTGAGAACACTGGTCTTTAATCTAAACAGGAGGGAGTAAAAGAAATACTTCATTGTGAAAAAAGGAAAGAAAAACATCCTGTTCTTGCACAATTCAGCATTTGAATTGGCACGTTGCTTTCAATTTCAGCACTGACTTTTCAGTCCTTCCAACTTCCTCCATGAGGCATGTCTGCCTCTGGAGTGGCAGCAGTTCTCAGGGCTGCGTTGGCTTTATTTGGCATTCCAAGTGTAAAAAATAAGCCAAGCGCTTGAATCTGGGTCTTTTTTTTTTTTCATTCTTTCTTTCTTTCCTCTATGTTTTTAAAGCAACATTTAATACTTCAACTCATTCCTTGGCAACTTCTATCTTGCTTGGATCACCATCAATAATGGTGCTAACACAGAATGACTACTGCCAGAAACTCAGGTTCTATGGCATCAGTGGACTTGCTGGTCATCAAGCCAATGCACCTGCTACTGGTGCAGAATCAGGCTGCTGATAAAACTATAATTCCCTCATGGTTCACCAGTTTAGATTTGAAAGCAACCACAGGCATGTAGCAGTATTTCATGGAAAGAATAAAGACATTCCCAGGAATATATTTTTTCCATAAGCTTTATTCTGCATTTTCCTAACCTATCAACAATTATTTTCACACATCTCAGAACTAGCATGGGGGAGTTGAGTCTCCAAACTGGAGCTAAGACTCAAATAACGTCTTCCCTTTCCAAGACACTTCAGGTGTCAACATAAGCATGTCTATATTTCATTTGGGATGTTTATAAGGAGGTATCTGGGGCAAAATTTATCTTAGATGTAAAACTCTAACCTGAAAATTTCTTGGATTTCTGTCATGGCTCAGTGGTTAACAAATCCGACCAGGAAGCATGAGGTTGCAGGTTTGATTCCCTGTCCTTGCTCCTTGGGTTAAGGGTCTGCCGTTGCCATGAGCTGTGGTATATAGGTCAAAGACATAGCTCAAATCCCGCATTGCTGTGGCTGTGGCATAGGCTGGCAGCTACAGCTCCGATTAGATCCCTTGCCTGGGAACCTCCATATGCCACAGGTGTGGCCCTAGAAAAGACAAAAAAATTCTTAATCCTTTACATTTTCTATTTAAATTTAATAATAGCATTCAAAAAACTGTCATCACTGAATGGGGTCTACCTCTACCCACCGCTCAACAGATCAAGGCCTGTTTTCAAACTCAAAAGAAGTCTGAAGTTTGAACTGCTGTTAGAAAATCACAGCTCAGATAATAAAGTATTTTTCTAAAAAGTTGTATGTGTGTTCTGAATGCTTAATGCTCCCATTAAAATAAACTTGGCTAAAACCATATTTATTATGTAAATCCTCACCAGACCTCACTCTTATGGAAATACTATGGCTTAAGAGTCTGTTAATATATATTAATTTAGGAGCTTAATGTCATTGGTAGTTCATGTCACCATAAAATACAGACTGCATTCTGACAGAACAGAAACCATGAAGATGAGTCATTTCCATTTATAGCTTTAATAGGAAAATATACAGAATATCATGTTTATAAAGTAGAGGTCTTCTCAAACTTAAACACAAGATCCAAAAAATAAATTATTTTTATATATTAAACTTATTACTAATTAAGATTTAAAATGTTGATGTATATGTATACATATGCATGTATATATGCTTATATTTAGTATACATGTATCTAGTATATGTTCATGAACATGTTTACATGTTATTATATGTTTTATGTTACTATATGTTTATAGTGTATAATATATAACAGCATAATAAATCAATAAATGTAGAATAATATTCAAAGCAATTCAGAAAACAGACACAAGCTATTTGAAAATTATTTTACAATATTCAAGACTTAAGTATTCACATAAACAAAAATAGTATAACCAAAGTAAAGTTAATTCATTCCAACTGTCTCATAATCAAATGTGTACTTATTGGTCTTTCCTTGGCCTTTACAAGTGGGTTTGGCTTACGGCCTATTGAGGAAAATTCATTTTTGAAAAAGATTTTATACACAAGAGATCTGATTTATTCTTATAAAATTAGAATTTAAAGATCACTTCTTTACATGATTATTTTGTTGCCTACAAGACTTCCAAATAAAGGAGATGCTTTAAACATATGGATGGGATTAAGATGCCATTTGTACCCTGCATGGGATCTCATACATACTAAATATTGGGATAGCTTTGAAATGATACTTCTTCTATCTAAAGAGCAGAAAAATTGGATACTCAGGCCTCAGTTAGAAAAACTCAAACTATTATTACCAAGAAGCTTCCAGGATATAAAGTATAAATATTAACATATTTATGTAGAAGATATCATAGAAAACATCCCTTTGTAAAACTGATGGGATCATCAGAACCCATAAATTTAAGGGTGAAAAATTTTGATTTAACTCATCATATATTTATAAATTAAGCATGGTAATGAAAAAAAGTATCATCATATTAAGTACACCGGTTGATATTTTGAAAAGAGAATCCATTCCAGATTTTATATGGCAGGATAAACATCACTGTTACCATTTCTTTTTTTAATGCCCTGAATAAAGGCACTTAACTGTGCTATTACTTGCTGCAAACCATGAAATTTGCCCATATTTACCTTAAGGTATAAAAATTAGATGCAAAGCAATAGAGTTTGACTTCTTCCTCCATATATATTTATATTTTTTATAATAAGTACATGAGTACTTACAAATTACTAATTAAAAATGCTATGATAAGAAAAGATGCTGGATAAGATTTCAATTTTCTTAAATTTACCAAGGCTTACTTTGTGGTCAGCATGTGATCTATCCTGGAGAATGTTCCATGTGCACTTGAAAATGCAGATATAGATTTTGATATAATTCAGCATTAATATATGATAAAAACTCTCCAGAAAGTGAGTAGAGAGGGAACTTACCTCAACATAATAATGGCCATACATGACAAACCCACAAATAACAACATTCTCAGTGGGGAAAAGCTGAAATTATTTCTCTAAGATCAAGAACAAGACAAGGACATCCACTTTTGTGACTTTTATTCAACATAGTTTTGGAAGTCCTAAGCATGGCAGTCAGAGAAGAAAAGTAAATAAATCTAAATTAGAAAATGAGTAGTAAAACTGTCTCTATTTGCAGATGATATGATACTATACACAGAAACTCCTATAGATGATGCCAGCAAACCACTAGAGATCATCGATGAATTTTCTGAAGTTTCAGGATACAAAATTAATAAATAGAAATCAGCTGCATTTCTATACACTAACAATGAATGATCAGAAAGTATGAAGGAAATAATATCATTTATCTTTGCATGAAAAAGCTTCAAATACCTAGGAACAAACTACCTAAGGAGGCAAAATACCTGTACTCTGAAAACTTTAAGATGTTGATGAAAAATCAAGGATGACACCAACAGACGGAAAGACATACCATATTCTTGGATTAGAAGAATCAATATTGTCGAAATGACTATACTACTGAAGACAATCTATGGACTTCATGCAGTCACTATCAAATTATCAATGGAATTTTTCACAGAACTATAACAAAATGTTTAAATGTGTATAGAAATGCAAATGATCTTGAGTAGCCAAAGCAATCTTAAGAAAAACGAACTAGAGGAATTCGAGTCTCTTATTTCAAACTATACTACCAAGCTACAGTCATTAAAACTGCATGGTACTGGCATAAAGCTGAAATACAGATCAATCAAATAGGACAAAAAGCCCAGGAAAAAAACCTCTGCACTTATGGTCAATTAATCTATGATAAAGGAGGCAAGAATACACAACAGCAAAAGTACAATCTCTTCAATAAATAGTACACGGAAAACTGGAAGGCTACATGAAAAAGGATGAAATTAGAAGACTTTCTAACTTCATTTACAAAAATAAACTCAAAATGGATTAAAACCTATGTAAAACCAGATACTACAAAACTCCTAGAGAAAACATAGGCAGATCATTCTCTGACATAAATCATACCAATATCTTTTTGGATCTGTCTCCTGGATTAATGAAAATAAAAGCAAAAATAAACAAATGGGATCTAATTAAACTTAAAAGCTTTTGCACAGTAAAGGAAACTATAAAACAAAACAAAAAGACAGCCTACAGAATGGAAGAAAATATTTGCCAATAATGCAACCAAAAAAGGATTAAATTCTAAAATATACAAACAGCTTACAAAGCTCAATATCAAAAAAAAAAAAAAAAACCAAAAATGGGCAGAAGCTCTAAGTAGACATTTCTCCACAGATGACATAGAGAGATGGCCAAAAATGCACATGATAAGATGCCCAATGTCACAGATCATTGGAGAAATGGAAATGAAAACTACAAGGTTTCACTTCATGCTACTCAGAAGGGCCATCTTCAAAAAGTCTAGAATACTAGATGCTGAACAGTGTGTGGATAATAAGGTAACTTCCTACACTGTTGGTGGTAGGTAAACTGGTACAGTCACTCTTGAGAACATGACTGATATTCCTTAAAAAAAACAGAACTACCAAATGACCCTGCAGTCCTACTCCTGGGCATGTATCCAGAGGAAAACATTAATTTGAAAAAAAGAGACATGCACCCTACTATTCATAGCAGCACTGTTTACAATAGCCAAGAAATGGAAGCATCCTAAGTATCCAGTATCCATTGACAGATGAATGGATAAAAAATATGTAGATATATACAATGAAATATTATTCAGCCATAAAAAGGAATGCAATATTGCCATTTGTAGCAACATGGATGGACCCAGATATTTTCACGCTAACTAAGCAAGCCAAAGACAAATATCATATATCACTTATATGTGAAATCCAAAAAAATGATACAAATGAATTTATTTACAAAACAGAAATAGACTCACAAACACAGAAAAAAAAAAAACTATGGTTATCAAAGTTGAGGGGGGAAGGATAAATTACGGTTTGGTATTAAAACATACACACTATTACATATAAAATAACCAGTACCTACGTATTGCACAGGGAACCATAAAAATACATTGTAATAACCTATTGAAGTGAAATGTAATAGAAGAATATGTATGCATATAAAATGGTATGTGCATTATTTTTTGTCTACACTCCTACAGTATAATTAGGACTGGGTTTATGAGTGCACAAGTAAATATGACAAGTATTTAAAAACATGCATCTGCTCCTTTTTCTTAGTCTTTAAATGCTTTGTGTCAAGACTAGCCTTGCCTTTAAAAATAAAGATTGATGTCTCTTGAATGAAGGATGAAATTGAATTTTGAGTAACACAACTATTATCATTATAACAACAGTGAAATAATTACTTTTGAAGGATGAAGTCTTGTGGCCAGGGAATATGGGGTACAGGCTGAGGAATGGACTCGGATAGATTAGGTGTTATCAAATTCCTGCAAGTAGGAGCATGTTTATTTGTGGTTTTCTTTCTTTCTTAAATAATGGAGACTGACTTGTCTACAATTAAACAAATCATTTTATATGTCAAAATACTAGTCCCAAAAATACAAAACTATTGTTATAATAGGACACTTTTGTCGTATTATGATCTTACTCAACCTTAAAAAAACCATGGAGAGGGATGCATTTTCTATTTAATTCTTCAACAGAACCACAAATTGGGTTTATATCAGTGATAACCATATTTAATTATCTTAGGTTTTCCAATAAACTTCTTCTCAAAGTGGAAAGAAGATTTAAAGACAGAATTAACAGGGTCAGTACCAACCTAAGCTTTTCTATCATTTAGAGAAATTGAAAATTTACTACTTCCAAAAAAAAGAAAATTTACTGCTTCAATAATTATTGGTTACCTAAATTTTCATTCCTATAACATTTCTCTGATCTCTCTCTTCTCTCCAAATTCATATGTAGTAGAGATAGTTTTCATCTCAGTTGCATTCAAGTATATTTATATAAATAAAACATATAAATATACATGGGGCATACACATAAATACATGCATACATATATTTGTATATACATTTATACATTGTTTTTAACCCCAACTTTTTGTTTTTATTTATCAGCTCAGATCATTTTTATGTGAAACCTTGAAGCATTAATGTAGATCTGATTACAAGATAATTTCTCCCTATGTATTCTAAAAGAAAAAAAAAATTTACTTGTTCGTTTATAACTCTCCATTCTACCCTACACTGATCTTTTTTTCTAGTTATTGTCATAGAGTCTCAAAGTTACCACAAAGTGACATGAAAATGGTATTAAAACAATAAAGCCAATAATTTGGAACAAATGGTTTAGAAGTCCTGCTTGAATACCTTTCAAATTTGTTCATGAAAAGAACCTTATTTTATTGGACTAAATATACTGTCAAAATCTAAAAATTTATTCACATTGACACTGTGAATTATTTTCTGAGTTCAGTAATTCTGATGCCTGTCCTGATTTGTAAATCACCACATAGTTGCCTAAGCATGCACAGGATATTATGTGCATTATAAAATGAGCAGTAAATGATTTTCTGTACTTTAGTTTTAATGAGAGAATGCAGGTTACTAGGATAGCTGCAATCGTAAAATAGTCTCTCTGCTGACCTACTGCAATCTGTGCTCTCTCAGCTGAGATGATGAACACTTAAATGGTGTTTTGAGATAAGTTTCAAGATTCAAATAATTACCACTACCATTATAAATTGCATGGGGGGAGTTCCCGTCGTGGCGCAGTGGTTAACGAATCCGACTAGGAACCATGAGGTTGTGGTTTCGATCCCTGCCCTTGCTCAGTGGGTTAACGGTCCGGCGTTGCCGTGAGCTGTGGTGTAGGTTGCAGACGCGGCTCGGATCCTGCGTTGCTGTGGCTGCGGCGCAGGCCAGTGGCTACAGCTCCGATTAGACCCCTAGCCTGGGAACCTCCACATGCCGCGGCTGCGGCCATAAAATGACAAAAGGCAAAAATGAATAAATAAATAAATAAATACATTGCATGGAGTTTTCAACTTATTTATATTACTTACCTCTTAATTTACCTCAAAACATTCTAAATAGTAATATTAGAGTAAATCTATAAACATTTAAAATATCACAGTACAGCTTTTAAGGTTATATTTTTAAAATATGTAAAATAAACATACTATCAAAGATACCCCTACAAAACATATTGTTTAAATTTTAGGGCTTACTATGGGTTTTAGTTAAATATAAAAATTAAGGAGTTCCCATTGTGGCTCAGCGGAAATGACTCTGACTAGGAACCATGAAGTCGCAGGTTCGGTCCCTGGCCTTGCTCAGTGGGTTAAGGATCCCGCGCTGCCCTGAGCTGTGGTGTAGGTTGCAGATACAGCTTGGATCCGGCATTGCTGTGGCTGTGACATAGGCTGGCAGCTGTAGCTCCGATTAGACCCCTAGCCTGGGAACCTCCACATGCCACGGGTGCGGCCTTAAAATGACAAAAGGCAAAAAATAAATAAATAAATAAATAATAAAATCTATACATATGAAAGATATTAATCTTAAAATATTTAAATATCAAAATTAAATATCCTAAATATAAAAATATTTCAAATATTTTACCAATTTCTAAAGTAAATATTAAAATCTGATCTATAACTAGGTATATATATATATATATATATTTTTTTTTTTACTGTTAGGAAAGAATAATTGAAATGACAATATATGAATCCTATCCTACATGTAACTTTGGAGATTTGATTTAAAATACCTTGTGAAGTAAATGACAACCTGAAGTGTATTCAAGAGGAAATTAAAAGGTATTTCTATGTGTCATATAATTTATTATTTTTTTCGTAGTAAACATATTGAACAATTTCAAAGTGCAATATAGAATTAGGGTACAAATCAAATAACGCCAGATTTCAAAGTAAGATTCATTTCTTTCCTGCTTTCATGTATATCATTTTACAGCATAATTGCTTTTGGTTGTATAAAGTCTATTTAATTTAAATCAGCTTGAATCACATTGAAAGACAAGATATACTACTATATACTCCATCTTCCTGTCTTCTTCAGTAAGGTTGTTGTTATCCTGACCAAAGTAATTTTAAATCAAGAATAACAACATCTAAGATCTTGTGCCAAGTGTTAGCTTGCATTGTAAATGCCAGCCGAGAAACAAGGAGTGTAATGGAAGCAATCTGGATTATTTTAAATTATTGAAAAGCATCAACTAGCAATTATCTAACACCACTTTCACTCCAAGTATAGGTTAAACCACCTATAAAAGAATGCATTTTGTATGTAAAATATTCATACAATTGGTATAATTACCATACTGGAATGACTTGCCCTAACTCTAAATTTTACTTTACATGTAAAAACACAGTGAAAGCAATGGCATACTTATATATTTTTCTTTAATAAAATCACCAGATTTTAAGTTGAGTAATAATATAATGATTTGATATATATACATACATATATATATATGTTGAGTAACAATGTAATGATTTGATATATATATGTATGTATGTGTGTGTGTATATATATATATATATATATATATATATATATATGTGTGTGTGTGTGTGTGTGTGTGTGTGTGTGTGTGTGTGTATGCTTTCTATGGCCTCACCCGTGGCATACGGAGTTTCCCAGGCTAGGGTCCAATCGGAGCTACAGTTGCCGGCTTATGCCACAGCCACAGCAACATCAGATCGGAGCCACATCTGTGACCTATACAACAGCTTACTTCAACACCAGATCCTTAACCCACTGAGCAAGCCAGGAATCAAACCTTCTACCTCATGGTTCCTAGTCAGATTCGTTTCTGCTGTGCGATGACAGGAACTCTGGAATTATATTCTTAAAGACAAGTAGAGTTAGAACAAACTAATGCCAATTTTAAAACAAATTAAATTTTAAGATCCTCTATGCCTTTCTATTTAGATGCATATTTTAGCAAAATATGACAGTTTCTCATCCCTGTATATTTGCTTGTAATGTGGATTTTTTTAAACAGATAAAGCTCTTTTGAACCATAATTTCTGTCATCCATTTTTAAAGTTTTCTCATTTATTGAGGTCTCAAAGATAATACAAGAACATCCTAGAATGCAGACAATATTAATTTTGAATACAAATTGTGTATCAATTTTCTACCTATTTACCATATTGCCATTTTATTCCAACATATACCATAACTTCCTTTTCTGAAATAGCTGCATGAATAATCTGTTTTATGCCTGTTGAGGATAGAATAATGGATGCTTATTCTTAGAGCTAGGAAGTGAAATTTTATCATGTTTATTTTCAATTTTCTAAGTTTTAATAATTCAATTTATTTCTAATGGCTTTCTTAATTACTAGGGCACTGGGACCACCTTCACTCCTGGATGTGGATATAAGAACACAGATTATTGTATTCCACGCGAGTCCAGGATCAGAGTGCCTGGCAGTAAGTGCTCACAAAAATTTATTTTCAAAATTCTTTCCTGGGATTATGTATACCCAAATTTGAGAACCACTGCCTTATACAAAGAACACTATAGCTTAGAGTGATTTACATATTTCACACATACAGTTAGGCAGAATCATAGAATTCTAATGTTTTACAAAGAAATTGAGGCCAAGTAATTTTCCCAGGTGAGCGTAAACAGTATGTGTGGCAGAATTGCTCAAATAGCTTTCTCAGAATAACCCAGGCCTGTGGCACTTAACAATTACATGTCTATGGGAAAGTCATGTTCCTGGCAACTCACTTTTTTCCTATATATAATACAAAGAATAATATATGCCTTTTTGTTTTTTAAAGAATATAATGCAATAAATTATCTAAAATATCTGATACACGGTAAATACTCCATAATCAGTTATCATCATCATTACCAGTATCATTACTAACTTTTTGGTCCTTATTCCTACTCTTTTGTATAAGCACATCTATGTTTTCTTTTCTCACCTATCACCTGACTTAGCTATCCCTATCATCTTTTATTTGATTAAGCAGTAAGTGATTTTACCTTAATTCCAGAAATTAAGAAATTACATTTCTAAGGCATTATATGGTTATAACATTTACCATATATACCAAAACACATGTAGTCACAAACATATAATATTTTTTAAAAAATCAAAACAGGATTCCCCATATGCATATAATTAGGTATAAGAGCAGCTCAAAATTAACTAACACATGTATGATGACTGTGTCCTCAATTCAGTGTTTTTCAGACTAGGCACTCATTATATTTGTCTTTTGCATATTCTCTATCTTAATATTAGTTTATATTCATTATGACTTTCATTTCACTACTGTTAACTCTGCAGGTTGCTTTGCCCTTCTGTGTGTTTCCTGACTAATTTGATTCTGGTATCAGAGAATGTATTCCACAGATGTGAGCATGTCATTAACGAAATACTTAACATGTGCTAATACTGACCCCTTGAGACTCTTCCTGCAGATCTCTACTTTAGAGGGCTTGCATTTATTGATTATGCTTACTCTATGTGACCAGGTTTTCTTTCCGGCATTTTTTACAATTAATTTATAGGCATCTACTATGTAGCATTATAACAAACGCCTTTCTCAAATCTAAGTATGCAGTATCCTTTCATTACTTTTATCTCCTAAGTTAGGAGAGATGCCAAAGAAGGCTATTACAAAGTATGACGTGACCTACTTTTAACTAATTCACATTTGCCACTTACTTTATTAGACATCTTTCTTCCCCGGTGTTCACATTTGGACTCTTTAATTATATGCTCAGCCAAAGACTTCTAATGCATGAAGGCAATTTAGGAAGCAAAGAAGTAAAGCTCTGCAGACATTTCAAGATACAAAAATAAAGACAAAAGAAGGAAAAAATAGTATTGCAAATCTAGAAGGATTTGTCTTCCTGCAACCTTCAGCCTTAAAATTGTCTTTAAGATCCTAGGTTATTTCTAATTTTGGCCCTTAAATTACATCCTACACATTCCAGACAGCCAGGACAGTCTCTCTCTGCTTTTTCTTATTATTATTCTGATTGTTTAATGCATTGCAAATGGGAACTCTGGGACTCTAGACTTCTTTTTCCCCCTTGAAACCTCTAAATAATTAATTAGACTGTCGAGCTCTCACTGCTGCAAATTTCCCCTTCATGTTGGCCAGGGTGGCACACATCTACCCTAAGGCAAAGCCACAGGCTAAAACAGTTTCATATTAGCTAAACATCTTAGACTATGTCATGTTATCTCTGAGGTCATAACATGAAATCGCTCAAGTCCAATGAAAGAGGGTAAAATCAGTAGAGCTCTGGATAAATGTGAGGATTAAATGAGAGTGCCAAGCACGCTGTCAGCAACTTGAAATCTAAATCACCTGTGATTTGACAAGGCCGTCTGTGTTTATTTTAATACTGCCACAGAGAAGGTCTGAGGCCCACAGTCACACACAATACACTGCCTAAAGTGCTCCAAGGCAACAGACATATATGGTGGCTTATTTGTTAACTCCCCTTCTAAAATCTTAGAAGTGTCCATTATAATTCTTTTTAACCTAAAGAAATACTATAGAAAGGGTCTGGAATTATTCTCCAACTCATTGTACTCTCCATATTTTGTCTGTAGGTAAATAATAGGGGCCTCTCTTGGTAAGTTTTCCCACAAGAGAGACACAAACACGCTGTGGGACAGCCCACCCCTCTTCTCAATAGTAGAGAATTATCAGTCATGCTGCAGCACCACTCCTGAGAGCTGGGGAGGTTTTGAATGGTAAATGAGTGGCAGTGCCCTTCGGGCAGGCCACAGAACAACAGCAAAGACAGCAAGAAGAAGGTGGTTTTCTGGGACTGTGTTTTCCCTGGTTTGTGATTAGACAAAGGATCCATTTTTCAATAGTGTTTTAATCTTCCCAAGCAGAATTAGAGGCTTTCTCCATAACAGTCAACATTCTTATGTACTGTACACTGTTCTGTGGAACAAAGATAAGCTGTTCGGTCTAACTTAAAAAAGAATGCATAAACCTTGAGTGAGCACACCCTTACCAGACTTTCGGAGTTTACTCTTGGATATTTGTGAAAGCACAAAACACAAACAAATGGAAATGAGCCAATTTGCTGGGAAAAAAAATATAGAAACTCTAGGGATTTCATCTCCTCAGCAGATCAATCATTTAGGGAATATTATGGGAGAGGATAATAACTTATTCATGTCATCCACTCTTTATCTCTTATCCTTCTTTTCCCTTCACAACCACTACCTTCTATTATAATACTGAACCCAGTTACTGAGCACTTATACTTTGGAGAGTGCTATCATAAATCCACTGTAAAGTGTTTTATTCTTTAGTCATTCTAGAACACTATGAACTCATAGCATTTTATAGATGGAGAAACTAATTCTTCAAAAGTAAAATAACTTACCCTAGTTAATGTAACAAGTACGTGGCAGAGGTAATGCTGGATTACAATTCAGTTACTGGTAACTGAGATCAGGTTCATAAACAAAGCATGACAGTACAGTACATTCTCTGCTATGTCCATATCGTGTAACAGTTATCTACATGAAGTTCACGTCACTGGTCCTACCACTGGGGCAAAATAAACATTTTTTTTAACTTCAATTTTTTTATTTAGTTCCTCATATCCAAAATATTACCATTTCAGGAGTTCCTGTTGTGGCTTAGTGCTAATGAACCCAGTTAGTACCAATGCAGATGTGGGTTCGATCCCTGGCCTCTCTCAGTGGTTTGGGGATCTGGTGTTACCATGAGCTGCTGTGATGTGGCTTGGATCCAGCATTGCTGTGGCTGTGGCATAGACTGGCAGCTATAGCTCCAAGTGGACCCCTTCCTTATGCCACAGGTGCTGTGCTTAAAAAAAAGACAAAATGTTATTTTAATAGGTAATTACCATTTTTAACAGTGAAGTATTTTACCTTTTTTTTTTTTTGCTGTTTTCTTAAAAGACTAGTATGTTTTAGATTCTCAGTTTTAATAATATCTCAACTTGGACGTGAAATTTTCATGAGAAAGACCTGATCTCTAGATCTTTTAGATTTATGGATCTTTTAGACTTAGGGATCTTTTAGATTCCAAAAATGTAGAGTTGAAAAATAGATTCACATACCCAAGTTCTTAACATACTTAAAAGTTTTCTAATAACAACAAAGTTAATGACTTTAAAACTTAAACAAATTAAACAAAAATTCAGTACCACAGTTCCATTGGCTCCGCTTAATATGCACCATAACATATATGGCTAGTGACTGCCGTACAATTCAGGAGAAATGCAGAAAAGTGGTTTGTCCAAGTGTAGTCCCCAGACTAGCCTTGGTCCTGCCATTCAATAATAATGGGGGATTGTTACCTTACCCATCTAAGCAAACTTATTCAAAAAGCCAACTCTATAAATGTGGAGATGACTTGTAATTTCCTAGACCTTTGTTATAGTTTTCAATGTTTGTCCAAATATGGACTCCCTTAATCATAATGGGCACCAATGAGCCCTTATATTAACCTAAATGATCCTTAACATGTTGGATAAAATGGAGCTTCAACTTTGTGTTTGGTTGTTTTATAGGTGTTACAAAGACTCATAACATTTTCTGAGCTGGAAAGAGCCTAAGCATTCATCAAATCCCTTCCTATTTTAATGCCAAAGAACTTGTGATGAAGTCAGACACTAAATAGGTTAGTTTTGGAACTGAGAGTAGAACCGAGGGTTCCTAATTGCTAGGTCAGCCTTATTTCCACAATATCAGACAGCATCCTGTGACAAAAATGAATCAAGTCTTGCTGAATTAGTAAATGTTGCAAGCGGTTTCAATATGTAATTACAGCTTAGGCTCTGATTTAATTATTTGGATAATTCACTTCATATTTTCTTCGTTAACTGCTGCCATCCATTGCACTGTATAATTCAAACAATCATAAATAGTAGCCTTAATTTTATGAAATCACCCTGCTAAAATTTCCAAGTGCTTAGCACTGAACAAATATTTGCAAAGAACTATACATTTGCTGAATGTTATGTTACATATCTATCGACACTAGCTGTCTGCTATGACTTATATAATGTTCCATTTACTTTCTTTGGTCTCATTTGATTCACTTCTTTCCATTTGATTATATGATCTCTGCTTTACCAGCAAAGAAGACATATATTAGTGGGGAAATAACCTCACTGAAGGAGTTTACATTTTAGAATTCTGAATATCTGCAGCAAACTGCAGCTGGTAATCTGTAGCTCAGTTTACTACCTCTTCCACTCTTTTTCAGTCTTTTTATGCAATCAATCTTCTCTGTGTATAATTTATGATAGCAGTATTCTCTTTTATTTCTGTAAACACATTCTAGTGTTAACAAATGCTATGTTAGATATCTTCAGGATATCTTTTTTTTCTGCTCTGCTTTTAAAACAAAAGAAAATAAACTGGGAAGGATGCAAGAGAAAGAAGGCAAAAATGCCTCCTGCATCTGTCATCAAAGTGAAAGAGAGGAGGTGGCACGTTTTAATTATTTATTTGAATTCCCATTTAAATAAAATCTGGATAACGCTATCAAAGAAGAAACTCAAGATGTAAAACTTCCAGGCAAAACTTAGTATCTCTGCAGGTGATTCATTGCTTTAAAAAGTGAAAGAGATGTCAAGATTGACAACAGGCTTACTGAAGATTTGCTCAGCAGGATGCTAGAATTTTGAAGAACATCCTTATCGGATCAACTTCTTAGGTATGTAATAGTCTATATCCCAGCAAATGAGCATAAAGGCAATGGAGCAATAAAATTTAGGACATCCCTAAGACCTGTTTCTGTGTTATGAACTGCCATCATCAGGTATATTTCAGGTAATCACATTACTACTATCTATAGCGTGTGCTATTTCATTCAAAGAAAAGAACTTCCTCTAAGAAGTGTAAATTCCTCTACATGTAGTCATCTGTTTTTGTGCTGGGAAACTGGATAAAAAAGAAACTGGACTGAAGTTAGAAGGCATTCTAATCTCATCCCAAAATTTAGATGTCTAGTATGCTGAGAGTATAAAGTAGAGGTCCTGATTTTTGTCCATCCAACCTACTTGATAAAAAAGAGAGACTTGAGCTTATTTATTTACTTATTTATAGAATGTTGGATGGAATGAAAAGATATATTGGAAAGTACCAGGTTTCACAGTTCTGATCCAAAGACACAATTCTGGCCTATGTTTGGGATATGTGACAGAGATGATGGGTCCGCCCAAGTCTGTTTTTCCAATATTGGATGTAGTCAATCTAGATGTGACTAAAAGACTATAAGTTGCAAGGCATCTGGGTACTATGGGAATGAATGGTTGAATAGAGCAGATCCTTCCTTTCTTTTTTCCTTACTTCCTGTATCTCCTTTCTTTCTCTATTTGTTGACACATATACTATCAACAAGTTTGACTTTAGCCATGAGATAAGAAAATTCATAAAAGTGGTCTATTGTCTGTTTCGTCCAATCCAGGAATTTCATGCTGGTAGTAAAATTATCACATCAACTGGTTCATTCTCTCACGTCTCCCTTGATCTTTTGCATGGGTTTCTGTACTTTTCCTCATATAACGCTCTGAATCAGCAATGTTTTTTTCTCTTTTGTTTCCTCTCATAATTATATTTAGGACAGCTCGATGGCTTTGAATATGTAACCAGAACACATCTGGTCAAAAACAAGTGCTTACTTGTCTATGTCTTAACATAATTTTTTATAAGTTGTGCTATAATTTTGATTATTTCTGTTTCCATTTTCTCTCTTTTATATCTAAAAACAATACTGATTTATAATTTGAAAACGAAAATTTAAATATGATTAATAAAAAGAAAAGAGGGGGATTAGTTTAGAGCACAGAACAGATGCTATCAAGACACTGGGATGCAATGAATTTTTACTAAACACATATTTTTATATTCTTTGCTTTTGGTGTAAGGAGTTCTATAACTAAATATGTGTTTAGGGGGCAGTGTACCTGTTGTGAGATTCATTGCAGAATTTGCAACATTTTTTTTGGTAAAAATTATTAGTGGTACAATCTGACTACCATAAACCACACAATTTTGAGAGCTCTGCCTCATTTGGCCCCCAGCATGAGTTAGCTGCGCATTGTATTCTTAAATAGTTGAATTATTTGAACTATTAGATGAAATCATAAACTACCATTCCAATGCAAAACAACTAAAACTATTGATGTTAGGTTTCACACGCTTTAGGTTAATTTTTTCCCTATAATAATTAGCTAATAGGTTCAAAGACTTCCAAATCCACTCCTTGTTAGAAATAATAAGGTCCTGACCTGACAGGAGCAGGGGAAAGGGGGACGTTTTTCTCTGTATTTGTAGTAGCTGAACATGTAGGAATTATATAGCTCTGACAAAATGTTTGAATGTATGCTTTACTGGTGAGTTGGGGCACAGGCTGTTTAAAATGTCATTTAGAATGAGATTTTTATTCTAAGACCATTACTCTAGTTTTAACAGTGGTGTGATTACATGGGTTTTGATGATGCTGTAGGAGCCTGCTAAATATAACATGAAAGTTATCCTATGAAGTGAAAAAGGCAAAGGCTAATGAAACAATAATGCTCTAAAAAATCTTTGATTTCACTCTGATGGAGTTTTAATAGTATTTAGTACTTAGTATTTAGTATTCCAATGCCTGGAATTTAATCAATAATGTTTGGAGTTTTAAACAAATAAATTACATCAATGTTAAGGTAAATTCCTTGATGGAGAATAGAACCAACTCTCATGGGAGAGACTAGACATTTCTGGCAGTAAGATATTTCTTTCCTCCTGAGGCTGCTTTTGTACTGAGAAAATTGGCCTTTACTGGTCTACTATTTGTACATTCTAGGGCAAGGTTAACTTTTTGTGGTTCAATGAATGAGAGACAGCTCCAAAATCTGGGAGAGATGTCACAAGGCATCTTTAGGTATTTTAAGAGCAGTGAATTTATGGGCTGTCATAATGCAATCAACTCATGGGAAGAGGAAGGCAATCAATCATTCTGCAAAATGATAGACTATGTCCGAGTGAAGAGCAATTGAGTGAGGGCCACTACTACACTTTTATGGGAGAATATTTGAAGAAGTTGATTTTTTAAATTATTAAGAAAATATTAATAGTATATACTCCCTGTTGTTCTTCTATTTGCTCACTTTTTATTGCCCCTTAAGCCCATAGTTATTAATAAGGGATATTTAGAGATCTCTTTACATGTATAATTTAATTCCATAAAAATTATTACTGTTATTACTACTATTATTTATAGGATGTGTTAATTGATCTAGATGATACAGTAAGGGGAGCCAAGATTTAATCCACTGGGTCTACCTTCATAGCATGGCATCTACCATCCTACAGTATTACCTTGGTCATTTTAAAATATATAGTTCTTTTATCTTTCCTTTATAAATCATCCTGTGGTCTTTCCTCTCATTTCTCTATTATTGATTCATGTTTTGATGCTAAAAAAATTTTATAGTTATTGTAAACAAATTAGCTATCATCTTCTATAATTTCTGTGAGTAGGCATATATATGTATGTGTCTATTTACATACATATACACACATATATGCCTATACATACAATGTATATAATGAAACTATAAAATACATATACTTGTGCTAAATTGGCTAGCAAGTATTTGAGGGAAAAATTATATTTTAAGATCCACTTAATTCAATTTAATATTTGCTATGAACTGAATTGTATCACTCCAAATTTATATGTTGAAACCCTCATTCACAATATAGCTGTAATTTGAGATGGGGCCTCTACAAAGGCAATTAAGTTTAAATGGGTCAGAAAAGTAGACTCTCATCCAATAGAATTGGTGTTCTTATAAAAGGAAGATAGACCAGGAGTGTGCACACAAAGGAAAGCCCAAGAAAGGACACAGGGATGAGACAGTCATCTGCAAGCCCAGGAGAGAGGGCCGTGAAGAACCCGAATCTCCTGACACTTTGATCTTGAAATTTGGGTCTCGAGAATTGTGACAAAATAAATTCCTGTTGTTTATGCCACCAGGTGGTATTTTGTTATGGTATCCCTAGGATATTAATAAGGTGTCCATCACAATAAATGCTTTCTATAAAATAATTATTTGACAAGTGTTTGAAAATTGTACATTAAAATTATTACGGGGGGTAATAAATAGGACTCATCCTTACATCAAGTTTAAGAGCTCAGAATAACCTTCCTTGTGAAACGTATAGAGTACAGAGTAGTACTCTGAAGTCAGGTCTAGACTCAAAATTATTGTGCCTTAAGTGTTGATCCCATTCCCACTGGCATACATGTTGAAGATGGCTGCATGGATGAGCATATTTGTCATCTCTACCTATTTTACAATTAATAAGTTTTAAATAGCTGCCAGTAAAACATGAAAAAAATGCTTGTCATTGAAGATGTCAATGAAATATGGTAGGATCCTTTATTGATTTCTGTGCCCAACAAAGACCTACAGAAGAATCCAGAATCTAAAACAGTTAAAGCACTTTGCAAGTAGACTGTGGGTAAGAGGTTATGGAATAAAAGTCTTTGGAGATTAAAAGAGATTTTGAGGCACCTTGTTTACCACAGTTTGATCACAGTATGGTTATAGCCACCTTTATCTTACAGATATTGAAGAAAATGAATACACTCCTAAGGGATTTCATTTGGTCTTCATGATAACATGAATAATATGATAATAGGTAATTTCAAAGTAAAAATTTCATTAAAATTATACTTAATGGATAGATTTATCATGATGAAGTTCCCAAGGGCTTTCTCCCAGGCCCTGATCTTTTATCCTCTCCTGTGGTAATCCTATCTATTCCACAGATAAGACATTATTATCTCCAGTAATATTTCTTTTCTAACTCTAAACATATATTGAACTTCCTAAGTAAGATTTCTACTTTGAGGTCACAGAGACAAATCAAACTTAGTATTTTCTAAGCAAACCCTTGATTTTATCCAATTTCACCAACATCTCTTTTATTAAATTAACTTCACTTGTCTCTTTCCCCCTATTTTAGAAAATGGTACTGGCATCCATCTAGATTCTCAGGCCAAAAACATTGGTCATGTTTAATTGATCCTCCTCTCTTATCCAACCCATTTCATTTTCCCCTCTCATTTCTATTTGAAAAAAAAAAATCAATGGAGGAATATTATGACAAAAAAGTATCAGTCATTGACAAGAGCAAGAACTATTTAAAAAGGTTTGATTAAATTACTTGGACCTCCAAAAGCATAGAACTAAAGGCAAATATACTAAAATGAAATGGAATAGAGAATGATAGAGTTGGGGTATGTAACACCAGTAAGTGGAGAACTGGGTAGCTAAGGATAGAAATGCAGACATTTCTGTACAGTAGGTATCATGAGAAGTGGGGAAGTAGAAAGGAGAATTGAGAAGAGTGAAAACTTCAAGAGTTTTTTATGTCCTAGAAATATTCTTATGGCAAAAAACTGAAAATCGGAATACTGTAAAAATTTAATACCATCTTAAAATATTCTATTTTACTAATAAAATTAGGGCACTGTGACCTTTCAAACTATGTTTATATATGTGTCCATATGACTGATCTTAGTCATACTGATCTATGACATTCTGATGTGTCAGTATACTTAGCAAAGTTACAAAATCACAAGCCAAGCTTTGGAAGAATCTCAAAAAGATTTTTTTTTTGTTTTTTGAAAATTTAATCTTAATAATATTGATCTAAACATTTGTCATTATGAAATCTCTTTATCATTTAAATCATGAAGTCGATGCTTGCAAATCATCATAAAGATATTAAATCCAGATACCCTATCTAAAAGAAAGCAAAACGACTCATAATCCGAATGCTGTACTAAAAAGCTTTTTCTACTCAAAAATATATTCAGTCTTGAAAAGCGTACATTTCAAATTCTTCTGCCTCCTTCATGCGATGTCATATATAGCTCTGCAATATAATAATATAAGTCACTTCACGACATTATCAGCTTTAAAGGTCAGTGTAGCTGATTAGGCATTCATTCTTGTAGTCCAACCATTACCTCTCTCACCTCCCACATCAGGCTGACATGGCAGAAACCCAAGTATATCTGACAAAATCAAATCTTCTACAGAAGCAGTGAGTGTGGAGTAATTTTAACACTATGATTTTATTATAAACAGACTAGAAGTTGCATCAACAATTTCCTGACGATAGTATTCCTGATAAAAATTTCGTACAGCACAATGTCTGTCATCTGACCCTGACCTCCAGACCCATGACTTTTAACTCTGAAATCTTTACCAGCATCTCAAACTTCTGAGTGATTTTTTTTAAGCATTAAAGGAAACATGAACAAAGTCAACTCTTTCCCCTTTCACTCATGAAAGTGGCTGTGGTGAAGTAGAAAGGGCATAGCTATTACCAAGACCTGGATCCCTTCACAACTATGTACCCTTGTACAAGGACCTTCAGTGTCTCCAGCCATATCATGGATCTAATGAGACTCTCCCTTCAGAGAGCTATTGACAAGGTCAACGGGATCAAAAGGGAACCAAGAGAATGAAAGTGGTTTAGACAATGGAAATGAAATGGTGTGCTATTAAAGGACTATATAGATGAGAGTTCTTGTTAGATTGTGCTCTTGGCATTTGAAGGAACAATTTCCTACACTTTCTTTCCAACAGATTAAATATTTATCTCATAGCCCTACACCCAATGGGGATCTACTGGAATGAAAATTAAACATTGAAATTTTAAAGATATTTTACACAACTTGGTTTACCATAATAAAACAAAGGATGATAAATTTTTAAATAAAAAATATAAACTTCTGTTTAAATCAAGCTTTTGTCATAGTTATCTGGGTTCAAATTTTGACACTGTCACTTGCTATCTATAACCATCACTAATTAACCAAACCTCTGAGTCTAAATTAACCCAGCTATAGAATATAAATGTCACTTGTAATTCAAGATTCTGATAAGGCTGGAGTGATGATGTTAAATTTCACACACATAATGAGTTCTTACTTCACAATAGCTAGTATTATTTTATATGGAATCAGGGTATCAAATCATTAAAGCAAGTTTGTAGTCTATTTTCTCTAAATTAGAATATCACTCAACTTTAATTTGTTATAATCCTGATATGTTAAAATACTCATCATATAGTGTGATAATTACTTATGGAAAGAAAAGCCTTTTTTTCTTATGTTAAGACTGTATTATTACACACACACACACCCTTGTATTATCATAGTCTGCCTTTATAACCATACAACATCAGAGTTCCCACTGTGGCCAGTGGAAATTAATCTGACTAGGGACCATGAGATTGCGGGTTTGATCCCTGACCTCGCTCAGTGGGTTAAGGATCTGGCATTGCTGTGAGCTGTGATGTAGGTCGCACACATGGCTCAGACCTGGCATTGCTGTGGCTCTGGAGTAGGCCGGCAGCAACAGCTCTGATTAGACCCCTAGCCCGGGAACCTCCATATGCTGTGGGTATAGCCCTAAAAAAGACAAAAGACCAAAAAAAAAAATAACCATACAACATCTTAACTTATATTCTACTCTATAGATCACATCAATTAAATATAGAATTAAAAATTACATTTGCCAGTGGAATAGCAAATTCAATTCTGTTCATCTCCTAATTGTTAACAATGTCCTAGAAATGCTAATATAAGTCAAGGTAGATAATTCTACACACACTAAATACTTGAAACTTTTTAATTACTTGTTAAAAATCATGGTATTAGTGGTTTCAACATTCCAATAGTTAGAATACATACAATTCTGTTTAATTTAAAACATATTATCTCCTGAGAAACTATTATGGATTTTGAGAACCAAGCATATCTTTTATCTCATCAGACAATTATTTCATTAAATAAAGATTCAAAACCAATTCTTAGGAGTGTAAAAGTTATTTACATAATATTTTACATAACAAACTCCTTATGAAAAATGAGAATATTAAAATTTCAAAAGTACAGTCACAGCAAGTGGTAGGCAAGGCATAAAGATAAATCAAATCCTATTTTTTGCCATGCTGTGAAAAGACTGCCGGCTTTTAATCATCCTGATGTGCCATATGTAAATTCCATCAAAAAAGAAGTTTGGTAAATGTTATATTACAAAACCACAGGGAGTAAAGTTATTTATAAACATCAATTAAAATGCACACCATAGTCTAAAGTCATTAATAATATTCTACTAATCCAGCTATGTATATATCTTATATTTCCTAATATTTCCCTTACTTGGTGTGCAAACAACAAATCTCTAAATTACCAGATGCCTTCCTACACACATCTAGTTTACTCAAGGTCACTACAAAATTCCTCAATAAAGAAACTACAAAACTCTTTATGAAGAAATCTAGTGAAAAGAAAATACAAACAGTAAGAACCATAGATAAATATCTTATAAAAAATTTGATGTAATCAGTGAAAAATAAGAATCAGTCTTCTTAAACTTGGAAAGAATAAATATCACTTTTAATCTAAAATTTTAAAAAATGTATGGCAATTAAGTGTCAAAAAGGGCCAATCTTGGAGTCCCTTTGTGGCACAGCAGGTTAAGGATCCAGTGTTGTCACTATAGCAGCTTGAGTTGCAGCTGTGTCAAGGGTTCTCTCCCTGGCAATGGGAACCTCCATATGCTACAGGTGCAACCAAAATAAAAAAAGAAACAAATCAAAAAAAGGTCAATCCTAAACATAAATGTCAATTAAGTAACAAAAAACTTATTTAGCTGCTAAGACATCATCAAGCCAAGTACCATGACTTATTATATCTTTTTACTGAACTATTTAGTATTCCTTTTAATTTTCTTTTCCTAATGAATTCCAGGTTAATGTTATCTTTTCTTGTATTTGAATATTCATTTAACTAATCTTCTCTTCAACTTTTCTTATATTCTTACAAGTTTTCGTCAAATTAGTATTTCCCTTCAATCAGTTAACTTCTTAAACACAAAATGCCTATGTTTCCTTTCCATATTTTACTTTCTACATATCCCATAACTTCCTACTGGTCTAAGGCTCTGCCACCAGCATTTGCATTTCATGTGCTACAATTTCCCATAGCATTGCTGGGACAAACAGGAGTTCTTAAGTTTTAGTCTTTAATAAACCATCCGGTTATTCCACAAGGACCCCATGAATCCACAGCCCTAAAGTATCATTCCTTCTACACACAGATTTACTGTGTGATGGCCAACTGACCTTATAGGGTTACTCTGCTTGAGGGTTGCTTTTTCCACCTAACCATGCTAATTTCCCTTCTGTAGCTTCCAGGAATAAATTCTCTCCTGCAGTGTCATGCTGTATATTTCCCTTTTCCCTAAAGCTGAGTGTCAGTGGACAGAAGGAACGGAAGCTGCTTTGAAAAGAGGAAATATGGCATCCTACCAGGAAGACACACAGCACCGAGTATCACAGGGGTAGACGACATAATTATCCTTATCATTCCCCATGACCAGAGGCAATGACAAGAGGAAACCAACTCCTTCAAAGAGGATGGCTTCATGTTAGATACAAGCAGTTGCCACAAAAGATACGTGCAAAGCAATGTTTTATTTATATTGTACCTCAGACTTGGAAGCAGAAATCGCCTAATTCACAAACCACAGCAAAACACACAGAAAACTGAATTCTTAGGTGTCTATTTTAGATGAACAATGTTATTATAGCTTTTTTTTTTAGGGCCTTTGTGGGGGTTGATAGCAAATAGTTGTAAATTTTCAGCATATCCAGTATTCATATGTGCATAAAGTGAATCCTGTCCTATCTGTCTTCTGATTAAGAGAAGTTTAATGCTTCAGCTCTTTGTAATGTTTGTTGTTTTGTTATAACTGGTGTGTAGATTGAATGGCAGGTGATATTTCATAAGATTTAAATAAGGTAAGAAATTAATCAAATTAACATACTGCTTTTCTAAAGTATAATGAGTCATTTGCATATAAAGTGCAATCGAGTCTGTAAATACAAAATGAACTTCAAATTACTGAGGAACATCGTGAACTGCATTTGTTACATATTGTCAGACAGACATGAAGAAAAAGGCTTGTAAATATTTCCAACTCTAAACTGATTTATGATAGATTTTGTGGCTGTAATGCCAGGGTTAGACATTATAATACCCAGCATTCCCTATACCTACAGAATTTATGACTTCAATTTGACATAACAATAGTAGCCATTCCTCGCAATCATTTTCCTACCTCGATCTGAAAAAGCACTTAAGGCTATCACTCTGCAAGGAGATCCCAGGTGAAGAGAAGATAGGGACCTTGAAACATATTTACATAAAACATAAATTATATAAAAATCAAAAGAATGGAAAGTAAAGGTCAAGAGCTACTCATTTTTATAGCTCTTAAAAATGTACTTTAGACAATGTTCTACATCAGAGTTCAGGAGGCATCTTTTGCAAAGAGCCAGATAGTAAATATTTTAGGTTTTGTGGGAGATACTGTTACATGTCTCAACTACTCCATGTTGCCTTTGCAGAGTAAACCAGCCATAGGTAATACTTAAATGAATGGGGATGGCTGCTTGCCCATTAAACTTTATTCACCATAGTAGGTAGTGTGCTGGATTTGACTAATGGGCTACAGTTTACTGACATGTGTCTAGAATAGTGCTGTTCTATAGGACTTCCTCTGATGACAAAAGGAAACTATATCACTTTTGGATTTCAGGGACTTACAATATAGTCAGTATAACTGAGGAAATAAATTTTTTATACATTTTATTTTAGTTATTTCAAATTTAAATAGCTACACGTATCCAGTGGCTACTAAATAGTACAGATACATATGGTTCTAAATGACAGTAACAGTTGCATAACAAGAGTTAAGGGAAATATTAACATTCCAAGACAGTGGATCACATTAAGAAATCAGGTATCAAAAATGCAATAAATGCCGGTTAAACAGAAATAGATTTACTATTTTCTAAGGTGGATAGTGAAACTATTTTAAATTATACAAAAAAGTAACTATCAATTTATAATGCACATCTGAGTAAATATGGAGATTTCATACTTTCTAGAGCTGAACTATAATATATCATTTTGCATGTTAGCTTCTCTGACAATGGTATTTCTAGAATAGTAGGCTTAGAATATTTTACAATAATAATAAGAGATCTGATGAAAAGGAGATTCCAGCCTATCTATAGAAAGATCCGCTCTTGTCCTAGAATTTAAGGACTTATTCGAAATTAAATAAAAGTCAAAGACCATAATTTAAACTAACTTTCTGGCATCCAGATGGCCTCCATGGTACATGACTTCTGATCTGGCTAAAGATCAAACTCACCTTCTGCTTCTATTCTGTCTCTAAGCTGGCACTTGATTATAGCTAATGACCCTCCACTATAATAATTCCTTAACATACTATGTGTCCTATTTCTGTTTAGGTTCATAGGGCTTCACTTTTTTCAGGAGAAAACCATTTATAACAATCATCATGACTGTAAAAAAAGATTTTTTTTTGAGAAAAGGTCATACCTTTCCTGATGCCACTTGCCATTTGAATAAAATTCACACAAGCCAAATTTCATTTATGCCTAAATCCAATGAAATCTCAGAAAATCTGTTCTGCTGGAACCATACTTTTTCTTCCTCAGAAATATTTTAAAAATTAGTTTTTATTTACATGTCACTATTAGACATTTTAAAGGATATAAGTTTCTCATATTACTCATTAATAAAGCTCACATGCTTTGCTACAGATTACTGCATTAGAAAAGATCACCCTTATTGTCTTTCGGAGATAAGAGAAAAGGAAATACATGGTTTGCCTATAAAGGAAATCATATAGACCAATTTGCCTATGTCACTCATTCAGATATGGCCAACATGTAAAGAACCAGCTGCCTCAAGTGTTTCTAAGGCTACAATATTGATTGAAGAGCCAATGAAATCTAGAGCCTCCAGCCATATGCCACCAAATATTGACACTTCTATTTTTTTAAGTCATAAATCAGTCTTTACTAGAGCAGAATGGGGTTAACTAATTGAGAACTGCAGTTCACAGAGTGATTTACTCTATTGAGGTATTTAAGGATTTTTAAAATGCAAAAAAAAAAGTCTTGTAAAATGCATTTATAAATTTAAAGATAGAACAAATGGTGAAAATCTTGCCCTAAGGAACAGGGATGGTGCACAGAAGCTTATGAAGATGGAGCTTTGCTCAATTTCATGTATTTCAAGTCAAAAGCAACAAGTACTTCGAATTATTACAGTTTGAGCAAGGAAAACTTTGCCTGTAGTTTCTTCAGTAGTAACATCAAAACACTGCCTGCCCACAGTACTATATATTTTTATTTATGTCATTTATAAAATATCAAAATATAGGTATGTACCATAATCACAGCAATTGGAGGTCCTCCCCTCAGAGAATGCCTACTTTGATCATTTTATATACATTCTTCTGACCTCTTCACTTGTATTTTTTTCTTTATAGATCATGGATATATTTTTGGACTTGGTGTTTGTGTGTCGGGGGGAATCATTTTCTTTACAAGTGAATATTTTCCTAACTGCTTTCGTGAATAAAACATTTTGAGAAAGGAAATTAGAAAACAGACTAGAAAAGCTAGAGAGTTCCATACATAGTAGGAGGAATACCCTAGAAAATGTTAACAGTTAATTAACTTAAAAATATCCCTCTGGTGAAGTTTGGCACTAATATGCAGTATTTCACAAAACTTTAATATCTTTTAATACATTTACACTTACTCTTCCAAGTGGTAAACTTTCCTCAGACCACAAAAAAAAAAAAAAAAAAAAAAAAAAACTAGCATCTTCAAACAGTTTATCAGAATTCAGACTGCCAAGAAATAGGTGCTTAAAACAGAAACAAGTCTTACAACAACCCAAAGAAGGCTCTTACAGCTTCTTGGTTCTCATCTTCAGAGGTGATTATAAATGATTATGATCAGTCTCCATCTGAACTGAACAAGCAATTAACACCACATTTACTCATGAAATTGAGAGGAAAAAAACTGACAAGCAAAGGAATCAAAATAATGACCAATTGGTAGAAAACTAAGGAGCTACTCTCACAAGACAATTGTGATTTTAGGGAAAGGATTACCAGTGAATAGAGTTACATGTAAAAATCAGTGCTGGGTCTTGAAAGGAAAGAGAAGAAAACCAATACATACTGAGCCAGAAAGTTTAGACATTTCATTCTCAAAAATGTTCTGATGAAAAGGGTGTTATACCCTGAGTTTCAAGAATACTGAGAAATCCTCATGAGGTCATATCATCAGTTTTGTTTTTTTTTTAAATGTACCAATTTGATTATAAACCTGTATAATTTTTTCTTTTTCTTTTTAGGGCCACACCTGTGGCATACAGAAGTTTGCAGGCTAGGGGTAGAATCTGAGCTGCAGCTGTCACCCTGCACCACAGCCACAGCAACACTGGTTCTAAGCCTATCTGTGACCTATACCGCAGCTTGTGGCAACACCAGATCCTTAACCTACTGAGGAAGGCCAGGGACTGAACTTACATCCTCATGGACACTTCGTAGGGTTCCTTACTTGCTGAGCCACAATGGGAACTCCAAAACTGTATAATTTTAATTAAGATAGTATCTATATTTTTATTCATATATTTACTTATTAATAATTATTAGGTTCCATATATGTGTCAGACTCTGCTTGGTGCTGAGATTACGATGGTAATCTTGCCCACAGAGTTTGCCAGGTGGAAATAAATCATTACACAGATAAATGCAATTAAATGTGCAATTACATATTTTGATAAATTCTGTAAAGAAGAAAAATAGGATTTTAATAGAAATAATAATAGAGAAACTTAATTTATAAGATGTTGGAATTCTGAGAGAACATCCTCAGGAAGTAACATTTGAGAAGGAACCTGAAGATAAATTAACCAGGAGAGTGGGCATAGATATCACAGGTAGAAGGAACTACTTCAAGAAACACCACTCCCTGAGGTGAAACCCACACTCCAAGAGCTGAGGCAAGGTCAGCCTGGAGAGGGCAGTAAGTGACAGAGAGGGGCTCCACAGAGGTTGCAGGGATAGGATAGCAGCAAACAGTCAGGAAGAGAAGGTGGAACATACTTTATTACAAAAGGCAGTCATTGAAGAGTCTGAAACAGAAAAGCAACATGATTGTTACAGACTATTTAAATACCCGCCCCCCCAGAAAACTAGTATGTTGACGCCAACCTCCAGTATGATGGTATTTGGAGGTGAGGCCTTTAAGAGATAATTAGGTTTAGCTGAGCTCATAAGGGTGAGGCTCCATGACAGGATTAGCATCCTTATAAGAGGAAGAAGAGACCAGAGTTCACCCTCTCTGCCATGTGAGGACATAGAAAAAGGCAGAGGTCTGTGACTGGAAAGCTAGGAGACAGCCCTCACCAGGGTACCTTGATCTTGGACTTGTCAGCCTCCAGAACTATGAGAAATAAATTTCTGTTGTTTAAGCCACCCAGTCTATGTTATTTTATTGTAGTAGCCCAAGACAAGACAGTGATCTAAACCATAACTGAAATATGGTTTTAAAGAATAACCTTCATAGCAATTTTAATCTAACGTTAAGTGCATAGCATACTAAAAGAGCAATAAGTTCTCATACACTGGGGATTAATTCAATAACTTGTTGAATGAACTGATGGTTGTAAGGCAAGAAGTGGCAACTTCCTTTGCTCTGATCTGAAAAGTGTAGTGTATACCACCCTATGTACTGCTTATTTGTTTCACAAAACTTGAGAAAGCCCTAGAACATAAGGTTGTCAACTATAAGCAAAAAATGCAGGGATACTTAGAAAATGTCCAATCACTAGCTGCTCAAAATATCTTCCATTCAGCTAGTTACAATATGTTAATCAGAATGTCTGGGTTTGGACTTAAGATTTCATTACTTTATCTCTGGAACCAGAAAAGACTGGACTTGGTATTTAATATCAACTCTTATTTTATACTGATCTTAAACAAACTATTTTACTTTTTACAAATTTTAATAACTTATAAAAACGGTATAATAGTTAATTTTTACAAATTTTAATAACTGTTATAAAAATGGTACAATAGTTTCTTGCATGCTTTAAAAATTTGATATATGTAAAGTTTGATGATGCTTACAGTTTAAAAGCTCATTGTTCCCGTTTGTCTTCCTCTTTAAAAAAAAGTAGAAAGCTTTTAAAATTATTTATTTATGACAGCTTAAAAAATAAATTTTGGGAGTTCCCATTGTGGTGCAGCAGAAACGAATGATACTAGTATCCATGGGGACACGGGTTCTATCCCTGGCATTGCTTAGCAGGTTAAGGATCCGGCATTGCCTCGAGCTGTGGTGTAGGTCTCAGATGTGGCTTGAATCCCGAGTTGCTGTGGCTGTAGTGTAAGATCAGCTTCAGCTCTGATTTGACCCCTAGTCTGAGAACTTCCATATGCCACAGGTGTGGCTCTATAAAGCAAAAAATACAAATAAATTTTGTTTTCTGCTTATTTCATCATTTTGTTTTCTCTAAGAGAAGATGTTTATGATAAGAAGGAAATTAATAACATTAGTATGGATGCTCTAGATTTTAGGTCTATGTGGGAGAGGTACATATGACATGAAGTGGCCAACATCATTATTTGTTTCTGGCACACTTTTGCCTAAATGAATCTTTACTTTTGCTCTTAGAGTCAATGAAATGGTAATGGTAGTAGCATTAGCTGTAGCATTAGTCATAGCTAACACTCACATGATAACTATTACATCTCAGGTCCTCTTCTAAGCATAACAATATGCATAGGTAAGTACATTAACTGCTCCCATTCTATTACTAAGAAGAATGAACACAACAAGGTTAAGTAAGTTGTTGAATGTTACACAATTATTTTTTTTAAAAGCTGGGATGTACACCTGAATCTATCATAATATTGTAAATAACTAAACTACAATTTAAAAAAAGGAGCTAGAGTTCTCATCTTGACACAGCGGAAATTAATCTGACTAGGAACCATGAGGTTGTGGGTTCAATCCCTGGCCTCACTCAGTGGGTTAAGGATCTGGCATTGCCGTGGGCTGTGGTGTAGGCTACAGATGCAGCTTGGATCTCATGTTGCTGTGGCTCTGGCGTAGGCCAGCAACAGCTCCAATTAGGCACTGGGAACCTCCATATGGTTCCTGAAGAGAGAAACATGAAAAAGTAACAAGACAGAATGCTGAGAGTTTGACCAGTGGAAAAATGTATAAGTCTTAAAGGTGATTCCAAGCGGAATTTCTGTGCTTGTGAGATTGTGGCAAAAGTGGCATGTGTCTCTAAGTGCAGGTAGGAGACATGAACTCAGACTGAGAAATACAGCCACAAAGATCATACATGATAGATGGACTATTAAAACTTTTCAGCAAAGAATATTTGACAGAAAGGAAGATTGACTCAAAATAGACAAAAAGAAAATATAATATAGAAAGAGAATAAAATACTACTAATAAGGGGTAGGAGGAAGAAATCCTCACAATAATGATTCAGAATGCTTCTAATGCAAAACACTTTAAAATGCTATCATAAAATAGTAGCACATGATTTTAAGAGTGGTTAGGACATTTGCCTAGACTCCAAAATGTTGTTATTTGATATTGTCAATTTCTAGCATACATGACAGAAATTGATGTCATATAATAAAGACTAACCAAAACATGCTGAATCAAACTATAACAAGTGTTAGCTGTTTCCTCATGGGTGTACATTTTGATATTTTTCCTGGCCTTAACTATGACTCTTTTGAGGGATTGATAGCCAAAAACAGTATTTTAAGAAAGTGATAACAGTTTAATATATTGATTTTGTATACAAAATTAAGCTCACTTTCTAGAAAAAGAAAAGCATTTTGAATATTATAATGCAGAGTTTATAGAAACAGCAGTATATAACAACAGACATTATAAGATTTTAGATATATTTAGTGCATAAAATAGCAAATGTTAGTGTTTGAAAATCCTGGTATTAGATTCACATCTCTAAAGCAAAAATATTCTTGGAACTTATTTTGTGAAAAGGAGGCTATACTCTTCAAAAGAAGTAGAAAAAAGCATGGATCTATTACAAGCTTCAAGTCCCCTTCAAGGATATTGAACCTCAAAGCCTCTGGCCACATCTCATTGTAATGCGCCTTTCCCCAGCCAGAGCAGCCTGGGCTCCTTACTCCTTGTTACCCATTCCTCACCAGGCCACCATATAAACCTGTTCTCCATGCAAATAAGGTATCCTGCCCAAGACCAATTAGAAGACCAAATTAGGTCTCCACTCAGGTCTCATTGTGGGGCAAAAAGAGTATTACAGACTGAGTTAGGCTTTTCCTTTTTTTTTTAACCTGCATGCGCATAAGTCCTCTCTCCCTCTCTGAAAATGTACTTTCACTGTAATAAATTTGTAAAACATCTGCCACAAAATGCTTTGTTACGGGGAGACAGGGACTGAGGAAACTGTGATGGTATCAGATCTAATATGAGCTAAGTTCAAATCCTACAGCAAATACTCATTTTGTATATTAAGCCATGACTATTTCATGGAGATCCCATTTCCCGGGCTATAAAATAGGATGGTAGTTTATATTTACAGAGCTTTAAGATGGTATCTTAATATTTTGGGCTTTTGAATTTATGCAAGTTGATACGGAATCACAACCATTTTAAAACTAAATTTATAATGCCAGGATCATAAGATTATACTGAAGACCAAAACACTAAGCTTTGTGTGTGTGTGTGTGTGTGAGAGAGAGAGTGAGAGTTGAGAGAGTGAGAGAGAGATCTTCCCAGGAGGTTCCAACTTCCTGCTAGAGCACTTGCAAAGCACCACTACTCACATGAAGTATTCTACTGAATTCACTTTAGATGGCTAATATGCAATAACAAGGAAAAGATTTATCCTCCCAGTGGAACAAACAAACTATATGAAGTAGTAAAACATTGCTCATCGGACAACAATTAAAGGACAGTGAGCCCTGAGGAGGGGCAAACATGGTGAGCCCTTGAAATAGTTCAGTTTACTGTACTGAGAAAATTGTCACATTTCACTGCAGGAATAAGAAACCAGAGTCTGGCTGACTCCCAAGGTGGCCCTAGTTATCAGAACAGAGTGCTAGAGAAAAAAGATAATTCAATATTTGATAAAATATGATAACAATATAGTGTGAGGTTTATAAATAGTGAATGTAACATGTATGGCAATAAGAGCACAATGGTTTGAAAAGGAGAAACAGAAGTATACAATTAAAGGTTCTTTTTCTCTCTGTGAAGTGGCTTAGTATCATTACAAGTACATTGTGATGTTAAAGATGTAAACTACAAACCCTAAAGCAATCACTGTAAGAATAATAAAGAGCTATTGAAACTGGTCAAAAAACAGGAAAAAATAGAATCATAAAAATATTCAATCTTAAAGCACAAAAAATGGGGAGCAATTTAAACAGAAAGCAAATAGAAACATGATGACTCAAAGGTAATTAAATCAACATTCATATTAAATAGGAATAATTAAAAAGTAAAGATTGTCCCCAATTAAAAGACAAAGATTGCCATTTAGAAAAAAAAAGCAAGACCTAATTATATGCTGCCTAGAAGAAACATACTATAAATAAAAAGAAACAAATAGGTTAAAAATAAAAGGGTGAAATAAGATATAGCATGCTAATGCAAATAAAAGGAAGCTGAAAACTATCATAACCAAGAGAAACTCAAGGAGGTCTGACTGCTAAATGTATGTGGTGTCCTGGATGGGATGCTGGAATGGAGAAGTGGCATGAAGTTAAAACAAAGGGTCTGAATAAAGTATGGACTTTAGTTAATAATAATCTATTATTATTGGCTTATTAATTATAAGAAATGTATTATATTATGATGTAGATGGAGCCTCTCTTCAATACCTTTATAATTCTTCTGTAATGTAAAAGTGTTTTAAAGTGAAAAAAGTTATTAAGAAAGAGAGCAGTAAACATGAATTGTCTATATTAACATTAAATAGATTTGAGACAAATGAATATGATCAGGAAAGAAGAATGCCATCTCTTAATGATAACATTTATGCATAAAGTAGCATAAATTCAAATACATGAAACAAAAATTGATGTAAACTACTAGGAGAAGTAAATTCACAATAATAGCCTGAGATTTTAAAACCCTGCTAGAGACTGGATGTCTCTGTCCGCAGCTCAATTCTCATGTTGAAATTCTAACCCCAGTGATGGTTTAGGAAGTGGAGCTTTTGGAAAGTAATTAGGTACAGTGGGTAGAGACTTCATGGTTGTATAAGTACTCTTATGAAAGAGACCCTACAGAGCTCCCTTGTTCCTTCTGCCAGGTGAGGACACAGCAAAAAGATGGCCACTTATGAACCAGGAGGTAGGACCTCCCCAGATACCAAAATCTGCCAGCACCTTGATCTTGGACCTTCAAGCCTCCAGAACTGTGAAAAAAATATTTTTTTTTCTCTATAAGCTACCCAGTCTTTGACAATCTATTTTAGCAGCCTGAACAGACTAAGACCACCCTTTATCAACAACTGATTTAACAAGTTGAACACATCAACAAGGAAATGACAAATCTGAACACTATCATTCAAATTAATCTAAGTGACATATTTGGAACATTCCATCAGACAACAGATTACATATTCTCAAGGGCACACAAAACACTTACCAAGATAGAACATATACTAGACCATACAAGTAATTTTCATGAGATTAAAAGAACTCAAGTAATCTAAAGTATATTATTTGAACAAAGAAATAAAGAGAATATTTTCTTATTCCCAATATTAGAAACTAAATGAAACACATCTAAATAAGAATAAAAATGGAAAGTAATATATGACAATTTGTGAGATGCCACAAATACTGTACTTTGGAGGGACTTTTTAGCTAATTATCTATATTACAAAAGAATAAAATTCTCAAATCAATGATGTTGATTTTCCCCTAAGAAACCAGAAAAAGAGCAGCAAATTGCACACAAAGTAAAGGAAGAAAGGAGATAATGTGTAAATTAATAAAATATAAAACTGAAAAACAATTAAAAATAATAAAACAAAGAGCTCAATGAAATCAATAAATCCCTGGACAATATTAGTTAACTCATAAAGGAAATTAATTTTTAATTTAATTGTAGAGTTTTGTGTAGGTGATCTTTTAGTGTTTGACCATTACTTTATAACTTGAATGGGTCTCTCTATGCCTTGACATTCATAATTGAATAGCCTCCTTAAATTACATCTGTTCTCAATTATATAACAATATATTAAATGTATTTCTGGTTTGATCAAACAGTATAATCAGTTTAACTTTTTTGTGAAGCTAAGGTATACTTGTGCATCATTGCTCATTTTCTGTTTATCTACAAATAGATTGACAAAACCCTATTTTGCCTATCAATTTCAGTTTTACTCTCTGTAGTGATACCTTTCCCCATTATAGACCCAGTACCTTCCTATGTTCTAGTGCTTCCTCTCCAGCACACAGACACACACACACAATATCTGTTTTTTATACATTATACTCCTATTGATATGTTATTTTATTTTATTTATTTTTTTTGCTAAGGATATTTGCAGTTGAAGCCAGAGGAAAAAGTTCACTTTAGCGAGCATTAGATACACATTTTGGAATAGAAGTGCTTTTCATTGACAATAAAAAAATGCATGTATGTGTGTATACATACTTAAATATTCTGTTGCCATTTCAGCGATTTTTTTATACACTATGTCCTTTATCTATATAATTATATTTCCATGTTCCAGCTGCCCTGTGAGTTATGTTTGATTATTAATCAAGAAACTTGGCTCAGATTATCTTGCCCTAGTTGATGCACAAATGATGAATCTAGGAGTCAGATATAGTCAAATTTCTTCTATGATGCTTCTTTCCTCTATCTGTGATTGGTATGAAATTAAAACATGTTCTCATTCATCAACACTATTTTGTAGGCTATTTCCAAGATGCTCTGTTTCAAGGATAGACGAAAAGAAATACTGTCTGTAACAGAAGAGGAGTATTTTCCCAAACCCACAAGCATTCATTCTGAACCCTGTGAAAATTATTTGCTCACTGGTATTCCCTGGAACCATGGCTAGCACTGCTTCTCTTTGATCCACACCCCTAAGGGAGGAGGGCTCACTTCCCCATCAGTAGGAGTGGTTCATCTCCACACTCTCTTCAATTCTGTGCTTAGTATTTGAGTATGACCACACGAGAATGCAGTGTTGTGTGTTACTTCCTGCTCTATTGTTGTTGCTGTTTTTTTTTTAATGACCTTCCATAAATCTCAACATCTCGGCCGCAATTTCCTCACCTGTCGTATGTGAATGAATTCTATGGACCCACTGAATATGTAAATTAGCTATAGGGTTTTTAACTTTTTTTTTCTTTTTGGGGCCATAGCTGTAGCATATGGAAATTCCAAGGCTAGGGATTGAATCAGAGCTGCAGCTACCAGCCTACACCACAATTTCCAGCAATGCCGGATCTTTAACCCATTGAGTGAGGCCAGGGATCAAACCCGCATCCTCATGGATACTAGTTATAACCCACTGAGCAAAATGTGAACTTCCATGTTTTTATTTTTTTTTTGGCAGTGGTTCCCCACCCGGGCATTGAACCTGCACCACAGCAGCCACCCAAGCCACTGCAGTGACAATGCAGAGATCCTTAACCTACTACACCACAGCAGAACTCACAGAAGACTGGTTATTTTAAATACCCATTGTGCTTTAAGTAATAATTAAGGAACTTTAAAAATCCATTTGCTTACTTTGGTAATCTTTAATTACTTTCAGTTTTCATAATATTCATTTACAGAAAGGAATTACTTTCACTGAAAGTTATGAGCTTAAAACTGTTAAACATCTGAAAGAGTGCTTTATTTCAATAAAGATTCAAAAAAAAAGGGTGATCTAAATTATCACACTTAAATGCAAATAATGTTAATAAGCCTATAGTCATAAGTAGATGATAACAGAGTGTAAAAAAATGGATATATATAGCTAAGATATAGAAAGCTTTCATATATGGATGCATAGTTCTCCTGGGGGAGAAAAGTGAATTTCTTGAGAATAGGCCATTTTTATGGTTATCTCATTAAATTATATAATGGACTTGCCTAGAGTTACGAGAAGGAAAAAAAAAATATATATATACTTATGGTATATCCAAATTTAAGCCAAAAATACAAACAACATGCAGAAACCTGTCCTAAAGTATTCACTTTTTTTGATTTTCTAGATATTCTGAAGAAGAGTGAACTTAAATTGGCTTTTTCTAAACAATTACTTTCATTTTCATTATGCTAATAGAAAATTGATTATATTAGGACAAGTAGATTACTGAATAATTTTATGAGTTAACATGGGAAATCAGATGGTATGCCACTTACTTTGGTGGTGATAGTTAATCCTTTCTGAAGATAAGTTATGCTGTATAGCATTTTTTAATGGAATAGCACATATTCCCAACGGAAGCTGGAAATGTTCAAACTATCTTAACTATCAGAGCTTAAAATATTAATGAACTATACCAAAAAGTTTTCTGCAATGGACAATAATGCTATTCACCTCTCAATCTACAATGATATGTTAGTAAAACATTTTTATTCCAAAAAAGAGAACCATGAATTTTCTAGCTGGCATGTCTAAAAATTTCTACTTCAAATTTGCCTAAAACATGATTTTTTTTCTTTAATGTATTTACCTAAAGGAATTTACTAAGACAACCAAACTAATTAGACTAATGAATGTACAACAGAAAATGAATCCATGCAAACATCTAAGTGGCCAGGTCTTTGTAATCATGATTCAGGAAGAAAATTGGGATTATTTGATGTACCTAACAAGATAATTGCAAGAATTTATTGAAACAATGCAAATAAAGTTTCTATGTCACAGTACATGGTGAAGAGAAGGTGCTTAAAAACACTAGTTTCCTTATTTTTTGACTATGAAAATTCAAAATTTGTATTGTATACATGAAATAAAATGGTAAATGTATTGATATACATTTTTGCAAAAATGGAAATATTTTGGTAAGTAAATAAAATGCATTTTATTTACGTGTGTTATTAAACACAAAAAATGTTATATATATAACAATTTTAAACACAAATTATATAATCTTCACTGAACTTCTTTCAAAGGAGATTTCTGATGAAGATCTTTGGAACTTACAGCTATAGAAAATTCAGTGTTGTTCACTCAGTTCTAAACGGAAGAGTTAAAGTTTATATCTGTAACAATGTCCTTTAATTAAATACACATGCTAATTAAGCATATCATGCATAAAAAATTAAAATGAATAAAACATGGATATTTCATATATGTCTCCAGGGATAACAGCACTGTTGGCATATCTTAGTGCATATGATTGAGAAAGTTAATATTAATTGTTAATAAAAATACATGTTCTGTTTTGTAATATATTTTGCATTTTTTTACTCAGTGAAGTAGAACCTTCTTTCATTATGCAATCTCTTTCCAAATTCAGTGGGCATAAGCAACCTATACTGAACTTTTAGTACCAGGAACTTTGACAAAGAATGTAGTATTTCCTCCAAACGGAAAATTAAGTTAACTATTATTTAACTCTGTAACTCAATATTGTTTCTGTGCTTATACTGAATTTTAATCATAGACTTACAGTCCAAGCGCTCGGTAGGACTTCAACTTTCCAACACAAATTCACATTTAATGTTGTCTATATTAATATCTTAATGAAGCAGGCTAAAATGGCAACAAAAATAGTAATGCTTGACCCTAATGGTTACGAGTTGGTCACACAATATTGGATTTGTACAATGAATTTGAGGTAGGCATTATGCTAAGGGAGAGAAGAAAAATTAAGCCACAGACCTGGCTAGTAGACGAGCTAGATGACATAATAAAAACACTGACTTATGATTGTCATAAAATACAATTAAGTGAATAATTAGCTGGTAATAAAATTGCATGTAGCTATTATGGAAGGAATCAGTAAAATCATAAAGAAGAAAATAAAAATTAACTTCAATGGGAAGATATTTCCTTAGATATTTTTTCTTATTCCTTATTTTTCAATGATTTTCAGTCTCTTATTAAAACAGTTGACCATGAAAGGCAAATATGAGGTGACTGTGCAACAGTACCCAGTTAAGCTTGGATGTGGACTTGAAACCTCTTCTAAATTGATCCACTGACATTCATTTTGAATTGGCCAAGGAGGTGAAAAGTTTCTACTATGTCTAATCTAGACTCCTGCCTAATATTATGTTGTATATTCATAACATATCCTTTATATTATATTCAGTAAGTACAATGAAAATAGGAAAAGTCCTGAAGTAGTTTGAAAGATATAATACAACTTTGTTAGTCAGGGGAAGTGGTATGTAGAATTCTAAAATGGTACCTATATAAACTGAAAATGCCCCTAGAGATATGAAATCCTAAAATTATAAAAAAAAAAAAAGGGGGTTTCCTGAAGTGACTAAATTGAGAATCTTGAGATGGAGAGATTATCCTGGATTATCTCTGTGGGCATTAAATGCCACTGCAGTGTCTTTATGAGAGACAGAGTGAGCTTTGAAACACAGGAGGGAATGTGACCACAGATGTAGAGCTTGTAACGATGCAGCATAAGGAATGCCAGCAGTTACCAGAAGTTGGAAAGGGCTAGGCATGGTTCACTCCTAAGGCCTACAGAGGGAGCATAGCTATCTAGACACTTGGATTTGGGGCCAGTGATACTAATTTCAGACTTCTAGCCTCTAGCAGGGTAGGAAAACCCATTTGTATTGGTTTAGGCAAACATATTTGTGGCAGTTTGTAATAGCAGTCACAGGAAACCAATACAAATTTTGATACCTAAAAGTGGAATGTGCTATTAGAAATACCTAAAAATGTGGAAGTGACTTTGGAATTTGCTAATGGTAGAGGGAACATTCAAGCATTTAACATAAAAAGCCTGAACTATTTTAAACAGGATATTGGTGGGCATAGGGATATCAAAGATGTTTTATTTGAGGGCTCATAAGAAAATAAAGTACATTTTATAGAAAACTGAAGAATGTAGTTTCTTGCAATATAGTGGCAGAAAACTTCACTAAATAGTGTGTTAACAACTACAGAGTTGTCTTTCAAATAACTAAGAAGATAGTATATTTACTATTATCAAAATAGTGCTGCCAAATACAAGCAAAAATGAACACATACTGTCATTCTTCCCTCCCCTCAGAATAACTAACTTGATTCAGTGATTTAATCAGAACTTACATAAGAAACAGTATTTGGCTTAGGAAGAAATGGATGGTGTTCTTAAGTGAAAAATGGCATTTGACTTAGCGATATTAGTCTTCACACTGAAAATGGAATATATGTAATATATACACTGCTTTCTAAATAATTTCTTTTATTATTCCAGTCACTAAATATTTTTATTAAGTGAATGGAAAAATGTCTGGAATGCATCCTTGTAATTACCTGTACTACTGTATAGACAAAAGAGCAAACTAAAAGTCAAAAAAATTAAATTTAGAATCAAATAGCTAGTCTTAATTGCCATGTTATTAAAATCATGAGAATGATATAATTGTAATATTACTGACGGCCTCAAATACCTGATGCAAAATGACTGAATAGTTTAGGCTGGAACACAAAGTGTGTATTTTCAGCTGAGAATAAATATATGGACTGAAGTAGATTCTCACTGATAATGGCACCTGGCTTAGAAATAATTTATACTAGAGTTTTTTTGTTTTGTTTTTAATGGAGGAGCATATTAAGTTGAGAAAAATGTTATTTCTTTGCATTGTTTCAGTACATGAACCATACAATGTATTTAAAATAATTTCTTAATATTCACTAGTCAGTGTTCTAAAATGTGAAAAATGGATTAATTTGAAATAGCTCCAAATTTCTAAATATTAAAGCTAACTATAAGCAGCTGTAGCATCAACATTATTTTGGGAAGCTTTTTCAAACTTGCTTTATGTAGAAAAAGGGGAAAATTGAAATTCAAATGTGAATATTATTGTAAATAAAGCCTAAACATCATACTACTATCATTTTTTTCTTGAGCTAAGAGACTAGATAATCATATATCCATGCTTATGACCGCATAGGAGAATTCAAAGAGCATTCTTTTCAACTTAGAATAACTAGAGTGGTCTAATTGTCTATATCCTAGTATATTTTTAGAGAACTAAGCTTGAGAAATATTTACAAAACCTTCGAAATAATAACAAGTATTCTATAGTATGAGTTAGAAAAATAAAGGAAGACAATTGGGCTTAGGTAAAATATATACTGTAAATGGTGTTAAGTAATTTTAATTTAATTTTAAATTTACCTATTCATTTATTCAATTGCCAATGTCAAAGCGCTAAACCACAAAGATGTGGTTCAAAGGTATAATTTTGGAAGTATGATTTCTAAAACAAAGTATTTTTCTCCATTTAAAATTTATATGCCCGAAATGTACAATGTTTCTTACATTTCTTTTTATAAATAAAAGGCCTCATATATTTCTGTTCTACAATTAGATCATGATTTTTTGACAACAGATTTCACACTGTCTCCTTTGTTTATCTCAAGAACCTGGCATAGGTTCCACAAGAGATAAAAGATTACACATTGAACATTTACTGCTTATTAAGAAAACTAATATGTAACACTAAAGGTTATATTTTCAAAATCTCTGGTAATCTGAAAGACTGTGAAACTTAGCAATTATTTTTAAAGGAAGTCATTCCTTTTTTTTTTCTTTTTTTGGCCACGCCTGTGACATGCAGAAGTTTCCAGGCCAGGGGCTGAACCCACACCACAGCTGTAACCAGAACCACAGCAGTGATGCCAGATCCTTAATCCACTGAGCCAGGAGAGAACTCTAAGAAGTTATTTTCTTTTTATATTTCCAATCATCTATATATCTACCAACCTCCTCACCTTCCTTCCCTTGCCTCATTTAAGAAGAAATTTAAGATCGATAATTTGTAATAAATAATTCATGAAATTCCATTATGATTATATATGAAATGGCATGTAATAGTCAATACAGAATTTTTTCCTATGAAACAATATAACAAATGTATATACTAAGAACAAAAGCAGAAGTATTCATAAGCACCTAAAATGTGTCAAGCAGTACGCCAGGTAAAGAGGAATTACTAAGGGAAGTGGGACACAGCATCTCCACCCAGGCAACGTCATGGACTAAATTTTACCATCCATTGCTTATTCACATAAGAGCCCCAGACATTTGAGGACTCTGGCAATGATTCCAGAATGATGAGTATTGTTAATATTTTTGTGAATGTTTATTTGCCCATTCGAAACTTTAAAATAATCATTTTAATTACAATTGCATTTGATTTCCCTTCCATAGTAAGGATAAGTTTGTGTCATTTAAAAATTAAACCTTCCACCATTTTATAGTTACAAGACCACAAAGGCTAAACTGCTATTTTATTTTTAGAATAAGAAAATTTGCCTCATATTTGAGCAGCAATGAGAGTATATTTAAAGAACAATGCATTTAAACTTAAGGATGGGATGACATATTTAACCTATCCCAAAGAAACAAATAGGTAGAAAAAGAAAATCTAAAAGGTACAGCTAGCTTTGTTATCTAATCCCATTCTCTCTTTCTCTTAAATTATGACCTAGATGAGGTTGGTTAGTTTAACTATTTAGAGTGCCATTCTGAGTAGCCTAAGGTCACACCTTTCATTTACAGGTTAGTTTCTTAAAGGACGTTTATCTGTTGATCACAAAAAAGCAGAGTTAATAAGAACCTAGCTGAGATAATGCACAAGATTTATTACCAATAATACCAACACACTATAAAGTGTATATTCTATTAGAGTATCACTAGTTTTGCTTCCATATGAAAAAGGACAGCACATCTCTGAATGATCTCCACAGAAAAGGATAAACTCCTCTTTCAGTGAATGTGATTAATAGAATGATGTAATAAAGATGTACTTTGTCATGCCTACATTGCATGAAACCCCCTAGAACTTTAGTAGAAGGTAAAAGAATTGCTTACGAAAAGAGGAAAGGATAAAATGGTGAAGAAAGAAAAGTTAATTTCAAGCTTCAAAGAAGATATTATAGGTAATGGAGGCTAAAATAAAACTGAGACTATAAAAGCAATTAAGAATGTCCCTTTAAGGGGCAATGCATGAGAGACTGTGATAGCCTCAAATTGTTCATATTTGCATAAAAAAGGTCACAAGATACCACTGGATTGTTAACACTAAGCATGAAACTTCCTTAGAAAAGCGAAGTTAGATGCATATTCCATTATAAGACATCTGCTCTCCCTAGAAATACAATGCACATAATCACTATTATAGTATTACATAATTTTCATATTTTCCCTAGGAAAAACATATCTTTGCTTGATTTTCATAAGTATTTTTTCTTCCAAGATAACTCTTGATCAGAACTCTCTAATCGTTAGCATAATTACTTATATATCCTAAATTCCTGTGTGTCCCTAAATGAACTATGAAAGAGTGCAATTCAGTTACAATTATGTTGGTTTTTTATTGTGTTGCAATATATTACAAAATGTGAATAGAGAAACAGTAGTGTCTATCTCTGGCATTTTTCTCATTACAGCCTTGCATAATGTGACATGTTTGAAATACAACGACAAACATAGGAAAGAACATCATTCTGATAATATATATTTCTGTGTTTTCATTAATCCTCCAAGAGCATTAAAAGAAAGGATTGCTAATTGAAAAAATTACTCTAGATGCCCTGAAACATAAAAGAACTCTATGCCAGTTTACGGAGTTAAGTGATTCAAAGTTTCTGCCCATTGTTGTTATTATTAAAGTTAATGATGTTTGACGGAGACTGTAGACATTTGCTTGACCAAAGACACAGAGAATTGTTAATTATAATACCTGTGCTGTGCATAAATAGAAATAGTATTCTTCTGTTGAGGTTATGTGTCACCAGAGCTAATCAAATTCCATGTTGAATTTCAAGGAAGAACATCTGCTTGGAGTACATCAAACAACAACAGATGTTGCTAAATCAAATAGCTATCAATCTTAGACTCATAATGTCATTGTTGGTTGTTTACATTCAAAATATAGCTTCAAATGGACAAGGAACATATATCATGTAGTCTGGAATACTAACATTAAGTAAACATATTAACATTAGTTGGAATCCTACTAACGATTAATACCAAAAAATTTGTTCTGCTTTTCATTTCAGATAAAATGCCAAATGAAATTAATATAAGCTAATAAATTGTTGAGAATATTTTTTATGTTTTGGTTATTGTTTTTTCTTTTGTTCATGTTTTTCTTTGTTTTAGTAAAAGCACCTATAGATATATATTTCATTCTTACAATGTTCAATTGGAACATTTACTGGAATGAACTCTGATACATGGCATAACTCACAGTCATCAAAGAAAAATCAAATTATACTTCCAACTCTGCAGTTAAAGAGAAAATTGCTGATTTTAAAAATGTTGTCACCAACAAATTTTAAAATGTTTTCTAAGATGTAATCAAGAACATAACATTCTTTACTTAAATTTCAGGTTTTTAAATATAGAAAGGTAAGCCCAAATATTTTGTTTTGAGGTCATTAGAGTGGTTTTGATTATATATTCTATAAAATTATCTATATTTCATTATTGTGAAGAGTGGTCACATTGACAAAATTTTTGAACTTTTTTCTCCCTACCAGATACATTTTGAGATGAAGGAAAATAACTTTTTGACTTAAATGTATAACTTTAAATATGACTATAAAACTCAAATATTTTTAAGCCTTTCCAGAGAAACACAAAATTATGAAGCATTTAGAAAGTATCCTACACTTTCTTACATTGTAGACACTTTTCTATGCTAACAAAAAATCTCAATTTAATCCATTAAATATCACTTTCTAATTAAAACACAAAGCAAATCTTTTAACAAAGAGTCTCAATAACTCACATTAAAGGAAAGGCAAAAGATAAACGATAGCCAAACAAACATTCTCTCTTCTCAATCCACTGCTATAAAAGATCAGTTGGATCATACTGATATGGATTTAATATTTTTATTTAACATCACTGTCAAATTACAGGCAGGAAAGTAAACCATATTTTTAGTATGCTTATTTAAAAATAAAAGTAAAATTTAGTCTCTCTACTTACTAAAGATTCACGTTTGCTATACCAATTAGAGTATTATTTACATTCAGACCACAATAATGAATGATAATAGCTCTTCTAATTAAAAGTATTTTGTCGTTTTCTGAGATAATGAGCCTTCAACTTCCCTTCCAGTGTCGCGGGGCTCAAAAGTACTAAATTCTAAAGCGCCGTAGGTTCCTAAATCATCAATTTGATGTCTTTCTTCCAAAAGGAACTAATTTGGTTACATATCTCTAAAGTTGCCTGCTTATACTATATAGGATATACTTCTACAAACTTGAATTCTCTTGGCCTTCAATTAAAAAAGTCAAAGAACCAAATGAAACTAAAAGGAATGATAGACACTCCTGTATTCCATTTTGAAATAGAAAAGAAATTGGAAATGGAACAAATATATCCTAAAATATATTAATGTAAATGCTACATATATTTCTAGAAAATGTTAGAACTTATATTACCCTATTCAAGTTGTGAATATCCAAACAACATGCTTAACTATGATTTGATTTATAATAGAAAAAGTTACATGAATTTTACAGACCATACATAGCATATTTCTCCTAGAAAAATAATTTATTTTCTGGAGACATTTATTTCTAACTCAAATTTCTAGCTAAGATCAGTATTAATCTTCAGTGATAAATAACACTGATTAATATTACTTTATTTTTCCTAGTTATAAATATAATGATTAAAATGTATATCCCTTAAAAATAATATTTATTAGAAGCACCTTCTAGTATTTGAAAATCACTTATATGTCAAATTTAAATTTATTTTCAAATCCAATATGTGCAGCAAATATATTAATTTGCATATTAACAGATTTTTGTGTGTGTAAAATTTATTTTGATCTGCATTTCTTACTTTAAGATGTGAGAAACACTTTAATAGCATTAGAAGTTAATAAATGTTTTTCTATTCCATATTACACACATTTTCAAATGTTGCAAGTTTATGGCACTGACATCAGACTAAAACAAAAAAATTCAACATTTAGATTTTCTATAGGTATTTTCAGTCTCTACCTTGGTTTTAACTAGTTTTTCTAAAACATCAGATATATTTACATACTGATCATTGCTATGATAAATAATTTTACAATTTTTTTCTTGTTTTACCTTGACGCAGTCTGATTATACCAGGAATGATTAATCTGCTTACCTAAAACAGAGAGAAACAAAACATGCTGTTAGTTTCAAAAGAAAATCTATCTGAAGTTTGCAGTGGACAAAATAAGAGACAGCAAATAAATAATCACCACTCTCATTCCAATATATATATCCCTTTGTATCCCAGAGATCTTTATGATTGTGACAAAACCAAATGAAACAAACTGCTTCCAAAACTACATAGGCCAAGAGCCTTTACAAAGACTTGGCAGAGAGTATATTTTTACTGAGTTGAAGACATCTATTTTTGTCATTTCTCTTCTGCCATCAGCACACAATGAATCAAATAAAAAATTCCAATGAAAGCTTTGTGGAATTGTATTACATCCAAAAAGATCTTAGAAACACTCTACCATTGATGTATTGTTTACGGTTCTACTACAGTATCAATCATACTACCCACATTTACCTACCTGGGAAATTTTATTTTATTTTTATTTATTTATTTTTTTGTCTTTTTGCCTTATCTAGGGCTGCACCCGTGGCATATGGAGGTTCCCAGGCTAGGGGTCTAACAGGAGCTGTAGCTGCCCGCCTTCGCCGCAGCCACAGCAACGCAGGATCCAAGCCCCGTCTGCAACCTACACCACAGCTCACAGCAACACTGGATCCAACTTAACCCACTGAGCAAGGCCAGGGATGGAACCCATAACCTCATGATTCCTAGTCAGATTCGTTAACCACTGAGCCACAACGGGAACTCCTGCCTGGGATATTTTAGAATCCAGGTCTGTTTAAAATCAGGTTTAGTAGTAATGAAATGGAAATAATGAAGTACCTAAATAATTATGCTAGGTCTATGATTTACATATCATATTACATATTGCATGGCATGTACATTTTACATGTCTGATTTAAAAGCAAATTATAGCTCTACAGTAAGACTAGAAATGTGTCTTTTTTTTAATTTATATTAGCAAACTTAAAGGTAAAGCTCAATAAACTGTTGGGATCATCTAAAATAAGAGCACTCATTATCCTTAAAATTTTATATTTTGAGAAAAGCCCAAATTCATAGGGTACCTAAATCCCTTCCAATAGATGAGGCATGACTTTAAGGAGAAGGCATTTATATCACCTGAACTATGAGGTCTAGCATTCCAAAGATTTCATTTGTGAATTTTCAGCATCTTATTTAAGATTGTAAATGAAAAAAGATACATTTAAAACTCAAATATGATTAAATTTACAAAATGATTAGCTGCTTATTCTCATAAGTTCCTTTGGAATCTGTGTTTCACATTACATGTTTTAGAGTTTATGAACTCTCTTCGGATTCTTTATTTTTCTATTCAGTCTTTCTTGAGTGCCATGTGGTCAGAAACCCTATCTACTTTTTGACCCTAACATCTAGCACAGTGTTAGACTTGAAGTAGAAACTCAAAATGCGTTTTGTAGTATTAATTTGTTGAAAGACTATTTGAACTAAAAATTGGAAGTTAAGCTATTGTCCAATAAAATCTAGGAGAGGAGAACTGAATACTAAGCATGCAAGTATCTTTGTTTATTTGGTTATTTAGGTTTTACTTGGTTAAGGTCAAAAACAAAATTTTGCTAAACATTTTAAAATTTAAACTGAAAATAATGTATCTTGTGGTTCAATAAACTGGAATGTTATATCAGTAGGACATAAGGGAGCAATTTCAGGCAATTTTTGGCATACAAAACAATAATTCCAGATTTCCATTTACCAATGAAAATGTAATTCATCTCACATAATATCTGTATTGAGAGGTAGAAATTCTAATTAGAATATGGTGATTTTCCAGTTAACATAGATAAGGCAGATTTCCACATTTTAGGTAAACCACAGTTTTCTTGGGAGATAGGTCTTCTATATATAAAATGGTGGAAGGACAGGTAGCTTCCTTTGTTCTTTTGTATTTATCTCAGAGGGACTTCTGAAGAATTCTAAAAACAAACAAACATATAAACAAACAAAAAAAAACTTATATGCAGATAGATGTAGCTTTTTAAAAAAATATATTCACGAGAGGCCTGTAATTATTTCTGACCATAGTTTTGACCAATTACTCTTTCTTTTTTTTCTTCCTCATGGAGTCAGTTGTGCTTATAAGTACTTATTTTCTTTCTTTGCTCCATTATACATATTTTTGATAATCTGGGCATTGAGCCCAGATTGCTTTATTTTTTGTTTATTATTTGTAGACTGTCCCAGATTCTTTTGAAAGGGCATGTTCTAAATTATTATTACCATAATTATAGGAAGATTGGCACTCTGTGAGATTATAATATAAGAAGATTCTCTCATTATTTCATAATGAGCTAAATACCATACTTCTTAAAAATGAGTAATGCATTACTTGGATAGAGCACTTTAATTTTAATATCGCCTACATGTCTAGACTAAATTCAGGACATAATACAATTATAACTGTGTCAGTCTATTATCTGAAATCAGAAACCTATCTATAGACTGATTTTATTTCATTTCCAAAGTAATTATTTATTATCGTCACATGTTCCATAATATTCCTCTTGAAAATATGAAAGTGTTAACAAACCCTCGTTTTTAATGTAGTATGGATTATCTCTACCCTCATAGACAAAATTACAATTAAATTCATTGAATTTATAGGCATGGGGCATAATATTTAAAAACTAAAAATAATACATATAATTTGAATCTTTAATCATATAATCTAATTGTGTCTCTTCTATTTTTTAAAATACAATCACCAAGAAAGCTTTATCAGTTTCCTAAGCAGACCACAGAGGCCTCCAAGAATATAAACTGTAATGTTGCTTTGGCCAGGACAGTGATAATGATACTGCCAGGCATTATCTTTCCAATATACTCTGCTCCCTGGATCTTTTGAAAAACCGTGTACCAGTAGTTCATGGTCATTTCCACTTTCTCTTATTGGGTTTATTTATAGACGCCCCCTTACCCCCGCCAGTTCCTGGATTCTTGGATACATAAATATTAAGACTGGAAGGAACTTTAGATATGTTCTACATATTAAATGTCTAACAATAATGTCTAGAGAAGTTGAATGATTTGCCTAGGGTCCTACAGTATTTAATTTCCAGCTTAATGAACTTTTTACTTTAGACATCATCCTCTTTTCTCTTTCAAAATAAATTCTTTATGGAAACATCAAATATTATTTAATGTATTCACAGAATGTACATAAACTGAGCTTTATTTGAACAGTAATCTCTAGCCATTCTTTATGGTACACATGCATACACACCCCTTAAATTGACATCTTTTCAGGATTAGTTTCTTTATTTCTAATTTCTCTGCTCAGCATCTCTACTGATTTCTGTTTTTTTTTTAAGTTACTCAATGAATATTTTACATTTATAGTTGTAAGACAATCAAAACAACCCTATTTTATAGCATTTCCATCGCAAACCCCCAGCGCATCCCTCCACCTCCCAACCTGTCTCATTTGGAAAACATAAGTTATTAAAAGTCTGTGAGTCAGTATCAGTTCTGTAAAGAAGCTCATACTGTCCTTTTTTTTTAGATTCCACAAGTAAGTGATAGCATATGATGTTGGTGTCTCACTGTCTAATTTCACTTAGCATGCTAATTTCTAGGTCCATCCATGTTGCTGCAAATGCCGCTATTTCTTTCTTATTACTGGCTGGGTAACATTTCATTGTGCACACTTACCACATCTTCTTTATCCACTCTGCCGATGGATACCTAGGTTGTTTCCCTGTCCTGACTATTGTATATATTGCTGCAATGAACACTGGAGTACACGTATCTTTCTGAGTCATGATTTTCTCAGGATAGATGCCCAGGAGTGGGATTGCTGGATCAAATGGTAATTCTGTTTTTCAGTTTTTTGAGGAATCTACATGCTGTTTTCCACAGTGGTTGCACCAATTTACATTCCCACTAATGGTGTAATAGGGCTCCCTTTTCTCCACACCCTCTGCAGCATTTATTAGACCAAGGAATTTTTCATTTTGTACTTACAAGATTTCCACTGAACTTGAGTCTCAAATAAAGAGATACCAATTTCCCTGCCTTGATCAATTTTCATTATTTTATTTTCCCTTGTGAATTCTTTCGTGACAATTTTATTTTCTCAGTAATTGAGCTCTTTATTGTCATCCCCAGCTCGTCCAGGTTCTAGCACCTTCCCAAGTAACTACAGGTTGGAAGTGGATTTGTTTTTTTAAAGCATGTTTCTGAAAAAAATTTGCTTACAAACTTATTTATGCACAACTCAACTGGCTTTCTCTTTACAAAATATACATTATTTAGTACATATTTTTAATCAGGGATCAGTAAATTATTTCTCTTAAAGGACACAGTTTACTGATCACTTATATTAACTATTTTGGAAAAAAAAATTAACAATAGCTAATTTACCAAGTCTGTATTGTGGGCATTAGATGAAATAATGTCATAAATAGCAAAAATATTTAATACGAGAAAAAACATGTGCTTCTGAAGGTCTATTTCAGGAGTGGCCACAAAGACAACTCCAGGATTTCAGCTCTTTGTACTTTATTTCCTGATCCATATATTGAAGGCAGAGGGATCAGATAATCTCCAAAGATCTTTCACACTGAGACATGATGAGAAATGTTAGAAATCATTACTATTGATAAAGAGACTCACTACTATGTAAAAATGAGCAAAAATACATATCTAGGACAAAATTCTGCAGACAAATATAACTCCTATAACTTGGACAAAGTGCATTTTGAAAAATCATAGAAGATTTTATTTGTATTTATTTTATTTGTATTGTCATGAGTATAAAATTTGTTATTAACTAAATTATCCCTAAAAGACAGATACACTTATTTACATTTTTGTTACATTTTTGAGACCTTAAGTACCTATTGATAGGTTAATCCCTAAATATCACATTACTGAGGAAGCTGAGGACTAAATTCCTTTTTTCTTTCACTTATTTAAACTTCATGGGAGGCCCTAGAGCTATGTAGACAAATATTTTAACTAAGATTCTTTACCTTGAAGGAGAATATTTATCTAATGGAGGAGCTATATTTGTAAAGTGACAAATCATATTGATTTTTATAGTATCTGAATATAAAGATACTTCATTATAAAGATATTATTCACTTTGTTCTATGTATTTTAATGGTCGCATCCACGGCATGTGGATATTCCTGGGCCAGGGACTGAATCCCAGCTGCAGCTGTGGCAAAGCCAGATATTTTAACACACTGAGCCTGGCCCAGGATCTATCCCGCGCCTCTGCAGCAACCTGCTGCTGTTGGATTTTTAACCCACTTAACTACAGTGGGAACTCCACCTTGTTCTATTTAAAAATAAATTGTTATGAGTCTTTTTCACAAAAATAAGTTTACAACTGTACCTTCACAGAATGATTCAAATATAAGCTTTAAAAAATTACGTTGTTTACCTTTATACATTTATCTTACTATTATAATTATAGTTTTAATACTTATTTTGGATAAATTATCTGGGGAAGTATTTTAAGGTAAAGACCTTAGGTGATAGGATATCTGTGCTTGAGTATGTTACTTTTAAAATGTTAGGCAACAAAAACAAGGAATGATAGTCAACACGTATTTTGACCATTTAATTCTATAAAGATAATTTTAATTTTTATGAAAGAGATGAATTGTTTTATAGCAATTATTTAAACCAACTCAATATTTAATCAGAAATTTGGCAATTAATTTTTCATGAAGTATATATCAGTTATAGTTAGCACAAAGGCAAAAGCACAAATCCCCAAAAGACTACAGAATAAATGTCAGAACTTTGTCAACTTAATATAAAAATTTGAAATTATTTCCTTTCAAATTTTTGCTGTGTTTGTTTTATATTTCCACATGTGCTGCTGAAAACTGCCCTTCTGTTATTGAAAATGATCAGCACTAAGGCTGGGAAGTTAGCCTTGCATATCCTGGTCCTGCTCACACATTCTAAATAGATGTCAAACTTATTCACATCACTTGGGCTGGTCAAACTTGTTTATATCATTTAGATATTCTCTGAATTTGACTTTCCACTGACTTTGAGAGTTACAAGCTAAAGAGCGGCTAAATTAAGCAGAACAAAACAAATAGAAGCAGGAAAAAAGGAACACTGAAGTCCACATCTACTCATTCACTTAGGTACACTGCTTCTCTCCAAACCTGAGCTACCTGATAGACAGGACAACAGGTAGCAAGTAGAGATGGTGAGAGACAAACATAAGAGGCTAAGTTTACATTTCACAGTGCCCTTAATAACTGCACATCTCTACATTAATGCTCAGAAATTGCATTAAGCATTGAAGATTCGTAAGAGAAAAGCTGACCTTCAGGTTAAAAAAAAAAGATGAAATTATGAACTTACAAGACACACAAAAATTATGTAAATAAACAAACGCTGCAAAGATCTTTAATTATTGTTTGACTTTAGCTAACATACAATTAATGGAAAGAAAATAGAAAATCAAAAACAATATTCTTAAAGTCTGCATTACTTATACTTTTGATCAATTAACTGGACTGCTTGCGTCTATGATAATACTCTCATTGACTGGTACAAGTAAAAATTTGTATCAGCACAGAATATAATACAGTCATAACATACAGAAATCCCTTAAACAATTTTTATACTTATTCCAGGTTTCCCTTGTAAGGTATTAAGTTGGAGTTTTTGATGTCTCAAAACCTTAAGATATCAACTGTCAAAAATCACAAAGCAAAAGCAAAAATAACTTTTTTTAAATCATCATGATTGGTACTCTATGGTAGAGGTTCTGTAACTTGGCTTTTCAATGTTCTAATCATTTGAGAGCTCTAAAATCAAGACTAACAGGCATCTACATGGCCTCACACCACCTGTTGGGACTTACTTGATCCGATTAAAGGCCCTACATCTGTATGTTTCAAAATGGCTTAGGTAGTTCTAATATCTAGCAGAGATAGGAACGCTGTTCTAAGGTCTTAACCTTCTCAAATGGGGGGGTTAGTTTATTTTCTGTTATTATGTCAGAGTCACTGGTTCCTCTCCTAGTCACTACACCAGCAATTTTCACAGTCTTTTCAACCCACAGTGAAGAAATGCACTGTGCAATGTGACCCTATGAATACATTTGAAAATATGAATATATGCATGTACATGTTTCACTAAAATGCAAGTTTCATAAAGCAATAATCACTCATATACTTGTGTATTTTTATTCTATTTTTTAATGCTGGTTATCAACATTTAAACTTATAAAATGACTTATTAATGGGTCACATTTTGCAGCTTGAAAATCACCTCTTAATTTTCATTTACATGGGACAGATTATGCGTGGATGTAAGATATTTTAAAAAGTTAGAAAAATAGAGGGGGGCGGTTGTCCATGTTTGTAGGCTCCAGAACACATTCATTCACTGTGCTGTTTATGTACACATAATATTCAAAAACTAAGTTTCAATGAACATGTGTACTGATCAGATGGTTGAGTTTCTTAACTGATCAACCTATGCTATGTATCGTCTAGCCACACCACATAGTTTTATCAAGGCATAAGTGGCAGAACATTAACAATCTACAAACATATTTATCATTCAGCTGATTGATTATCCAAATAGATGTATGAAGTATACAAAGGTACATGATGAACAATTACTGTTCAACTAATAAAATCCGTGTGTAAAAAATAAAACTCAAACTACTCAGAAATAAAATTCCTTCAAAGAAACAAGAAAAGATTGATGCCATCATAATCTCTGTTGTGTTATGTTCACATGAGATATATATATACAAAACAATGAAACCTAACTTTCTATCATTAATTTCTAGGCAATGACAAGGAGTCTTAGCTTTATATTATTATTTATGTAATATTGTAAAATTGGTAGACATTTTTACAACCTGTCCTTAAGAAGTCACACAAAAATTAATGCAGCTATTTTGGCCATGCCTTTGATTTCCTGATCTAGTTTTCCAACAGTAGAAAGGTTATACAGTTGAGATATTTTTTAAATTGTTTCATTTGATAAGTTTATTAAGAAATAGTACTCATTGATTTAAATATTTCTAGCAATCTACACAGTTCTCTTAATTTCACTGTTTTTCCCAATTGGTTATTTTTCAATATAAAATGTTTGCATAAAAATATATTAGAAATATTATTAAACATGTGTGGTTACTCTATTATCTAAAATTGGACTAGGAATGCATTTGAGTAATTTTTTTAGAAGCTGGTTACTTACAGTTCCTGTAAAAGAAAACAACAAAAAAAACTTTTCTGTGATCTACATTCTCTTTTTAAAAAGTCGCTTAAATCCTCAAAAAGAGGTTATACCAGGAGGGAATAAGGAAGTACTTCCTGTTGACATAAATAGTAATTGATAAGGTTTTCTTGAATACTTTCATAGAAATGCTGATATATTACACTTAGGATTACTAGTTAGCTCTCATTTCCTTTCAACTTTTGCCTCTGGAAAAGCTTAACTATTCCCAGGAAGAAACACTGATCAAGTACATTTGTCATGCAAGCAACTATAATAAGGTAATTCATCATGGTCTGTCAGAGTTTTATTCTAGAAAGACTGCTGCATTTTTATCCGTACTTAAAAATCTGCTGTCACTCCTGCTGAAAATTTGGTAGACATTTTAGACATGTTTAAAAGCCCTTCCAAACTGATAGTGGCAGATAATTAAGTTATCAGCTATCAAAGCTTTTTTTCTTTTCCTTTTTCCTACAATATGTATGGCACCATGAACCCATCTGGCTAGCTTAATCTGACCTGTCCACAGAGCATGATCCCTATTCCGTTCCCTTTTTCTTCCTTAATAGTAGCCAATGACCAAAGTAATTCACAATGACAAATGAAGCCTTTCTCAAGAGCCTAATTGAGCAATTTTGTTTTCCTTTGCAAGACCTGAAATCCACAACATTCTGAACTTCATTCACTAAGGTGGCAAGTAATAGTGGTTACTGGGAAACTAGGCGGATTAAGGGTTTCTGAAGAACAAATAAATAAACTCAGTCTAGGTGTACCACGTTATACCGCAATAATATTTCTTGTCATTCAATTCATCTACTCAATTACTTACTTCATGTGTGTCCTTTACTTGAAAACACTCTCAGTGAAGTTTCATTCTGATGGGCACTTTATTGACTCCTAAGCCTTGGTTACCTCTCTCTATTTCTAAGACTTTCTCCCTCTTTCAACAATTAAATTTTTCTTTCCTTTTTTTTTTTTTAAGGGCCGCAGGTGCAGCATATGGACGTTCCCAGGCTAGGGGTCCAATTAGAACTACATCTGCCAGCCTGTGCCATAGCCACAGCAATGCCAGCACCAGATCCAAGCCATGCCTGTGACCTACAACCATGGCTTGAGGAAATAATGGATCCTTAACCCGTTAAGCAGGGCCAGGGAATGAACCTGCATTCTCATGGATATTGGCTGGGTTTGCTTCTTCTGAGCCACAATGGGAACTCCTTAATTTTGCTTTTTTAAAGAAAAAAACATTAGCCTTTTACCAGTTTTATGACATTCTTGTATATTGCCAGAAACAGATTCTTCTGGTTTAAGAAGAAAGGAGACTTCATAAGTATATACTAATTTGGCTTCCTTTTCAAACTCATTTACATTATTCTCAGATTATAACATCATCTAACTATCACATCCAAGAACATGCCCTCTTGGTACCAAAGCACTGCCAATGTAAATAAACATAAGCAATATGTATGTGTATGCATGTATATGTGTGTATATATATCCGCTAAATGCAAAAATAATGTAAATGCATGTAAAAAGTATAAATGATATATATTTTATTCTCCTCTAAAATATGTACATTTTCAAGCTAACAATCAATGTCATTTTGAAAGGTTCGTAGAACTCTAATGAAGAGTCTTTTTTTCTCTCACCTGAAAATATTCATTGATCCCTGCTGTATTCCCAATACTGTTTTCATCTCAAGGAAATATTGGTAATATTCTTTGAAAAATATTATTTTTGCCAACTGAAAAGGGGACAAAGTCACAGGTGAAAGTGATTTACTCTACCTCAGAAAGCCCTTCATATAGAGTGGAAAGAATTATCATCATTCTCATTTTTTCCTATCTCTCAGGAAAGAATTTTCAAACTTTTTGAGCAATTGGGGTTTAAAACTGACCTGCTAAATAAAAGTGATATTAAATTTTCCTAATCACCATGTTTTTATCAATTTGCCGTATTTGCTTTGCCCAAATGCTTGATAAAAGGTGTTTTTTGTTTTGTTTTCTGTTTTTCGCTTGGAAAAATTAAACTGAACTGAAGTAATAGCATGGATACTTCAGAATTCTCATCAGTCCCTAACTCCATGAAGCATTAATGTCTGTTTAATTTCTTCAAACATGTTTAAAATATTTGGGAGTACCTAACCAACCATCACATACAAACACATAGTATCTAAAAAGAAATAGTACCATTATTTAATATGTAGTGCTTTAGTAACTTTAAATGTTTAGGGTTTTAATAATTTGTGAGAGTATGTACAAACATAAGCATGCATCTTTTGCTTATAAACTTCTTGAAATTTGAGTTCTAAAGAGGAATAAGCTCTTTAACATTTGGAATGCAAGTGGGTTCTCATTCTATTTTTTTTTCTGTCCTTTGTTATTTCCCTTTCCAAATACCAAAAACATATGGTATTTTGATAGCATTAAAAGTGCTTGAGTATTCATAGTATTTCATTATAACTCTAGGTTATCAAGAAAAAATAATTTTGTCACTTCTAATACCAAGCCACAATTTTTTTTCCTCTTCTCTTTTTCAAACTAGTATATACTGACATATAGGTTAAGCAAAAACCAGAGAGAGCCAGATATATATTATTATAAAACACCATTTTATAAAGAATTGTAAAGCTAAACTGCAACTACCATGGAATATGTTCCTTCATTCTAAGTATTACTAAGTCTTTGATAATGTATCTGGAATTATCACGAGGGAATCACCCATTTTTGGCTTTTGCTCTCCAAGGACTGAATTGAAAACTCCCTTTGAAGAAGCAAGACTTCTATAAATGTAAAGGATTAGATGGCAAACATAAACTGGCAATTATCATATGGCAATATAAAAATCAATTACAGGAACTCCTCAAGGCAACTCAAAAACAACATTTCTCCCACTTATCAAAAATGTGTCAGAAATGGAATATATTTCCTCAAAACCAATGCTATCAATTATAAGACACATCATAATTTTATGTATCACTATAGGAAGAAATGTCATCAATTAAATTATAATACATCCTCTATCATCAAACACATCCACATTTCTTAAATGGAAAATATTGTATCTTAGATTTGATGAACTGTAACATACTATTTTCTTAGAAAAGTAATTCTTAATGATCCCTGAAGACTAAATATTCTGCACTTTTACTCCTTGGAAAAAATGTTTTAAAAAACACTGGATATTTGGTACAATTGTTCACTAAACTTTTCATAGAATTAGGACAAACTGAATTGGTAAGTATATAGAGGGAAAATTATTTCAGTGAGGTGGGATGTTATGCTTAAATATCATTATATCAGCCCTCAATTCACAAAAATATCTACTGTTCAATAAATTAAAAATGCAATCTAGGGAATTCCCATTGTGACTCAGTAGAAACAAGTACGACTGGGAACCACGAGGTTGTGGGTTCAATCCCTGGCCTTGCTCAGTAGATTATGGATCCGGTGTTGCTGTGAGCTGTGGTGTGGGTTGCAGATGCGTCTCAGATCCCTCATTGCTGTGGCTGTGGTGTGGGCTGGTGTCTACCTCTTCGATTGGACCCCTGTCCTGGGAACCTCCATATGCCGTGGGGGTGCAGCCCTAAAATGACAAAAGATGAAAAAAAAATGGAATCTATAGGATAAGTCTTTCTACCAGAATATTTCTAAATCATATCAATAAAGCCTGATTAGAGAATTAAGTAGCATCCCACTCATTATATCAGTTTTTTTTTTATTGAATTTTATCTCCTTTCCTGATAGACTTTACCAGTTTTCCATATAGAGTACATATATTCTGGAAACTCTGAGGGGTTCTTCCTGGATATCAAAAAATGTGACCTTAATTTTGTAGATTGTTAGTAAAATATAAAATAAACAAATTTTAAAGAGACCCCAGAGGTGCTCCATCAACAATATATCTGCTACCATAACCATGAGGAAACAATTATGTAAGTACCTTTAAAAGAATCTGAAAAAACTGTATAAGCCCTGACCAAAAATATACTCCATCATTGTTATGACAAGGATGTCCACACTCAGATAAACCAAAATCAATGTGAACTTTCACATTCACATAAGATGAATTTTTATTACCAAGACTGCCAATGGGTATGCCAGATTGTATAGTTGAGAGACAATTTGTGTCTCAAAACAGTAAACCTAACAGGGGAGCTATAGGACAGTTTAACCAGTAGGAGAACTTTAAATACTTGACCTATTTGCTACAGATGAAAAATCATGGTGTCTGTAAAACAAAACACTGTCAGATTGTGAAGTTCACTAAAAAAGAATTCAAATATCCTGTGAGAATTTTCCATCATTCCCTGTGATTATTTTTGACATGCTGTCAGTCTGCGTCCTTGGAGAATGGCGGTATGCTTTGTTTTTGTCACTATTGTGATTGTTGTTAGTGTTTTTGTGGTTCTAGAAAGAAGCAACATGAGCATTCCAAAAATGTGTGATGCAATTAAAATGTATAATTACAAGAGTTCTGATTATATTCAAAATATATAATTGCAGATACTATGAGCTCAGAACTGGTACTCAATATACACACATCAACACTGCTGTTTTAGATTAATATTTTAAAATCAATAAAATCTGATTCTCTGAATCTAATACACCTGAAAACACTAAGTTCTTAATATGTAAAATTTTATGCAGATAGGAGTTACTAACATCTCTTAAAGTGATACACTGTACTCTTAAAAAAAAGTCAATAAAACTGTCTCTGAGTGAAAAAAATATACATGTATATATATGTATATATATATGCATGTATAGTCAATTCTCATTCATGGTAGTTATTTTCTATAGAGTTAACGGACATTGAAGTAGTGAATACTGAGCCACTGCTTCTAGGGGAAATACAGAGCTGGGTTCCTGTGAGTTTCTGGTCACAACATTTTTGTCGCCAGTCAATACATAACATTGTTTTATGTATGTTTCTGTTTAAAAACTGCCAAACTTCGAGTTTAACAGAATAATCTTTCAACATTTTTTTCTAATTTGAAGTGAATGTATTACGTTAGAAAATTTCTCAGATAAATTATATATAATTATTTATTAATTTTTCACAAATATAAAAAGAAAACCCTCAAATTCTTTCTAAAAAATGCATTATAGGACAAATAATATATCTACCTCACTAGAGGGGAACATGGTATGCTAAAATAAGAACATTTTAAAAATTAAATCCATAAATAAAATTAATCATATTTTGATTTTGTGGAAAAGATGGGAAAAGTAAAGAAATGTTTTTTTAATTCTCCTTTTTTTCTCCTTTTTAGGGCCAGACTTGCAGCATATGGAGGCATTTGACCCTAGGAGTAAAATAGGAGCTGTAGTTGCTTGCCTATGCCACAACTACAGCAACGCCAGATCCGAGCCACTTCTGCAACCTACACCACAGCTAACGGCAACACTGGGCAAGGCCAGGGATCCAACCCATAACCTCATGGTTACTAGTCGGATTCATTTCCACTGAGTCACTACGGAAACTCCCCAAAGAAACTTCTTAGTAATCATTAACCAAAATTTTATTTAAACTAAAAGAGAAAAAGAAAACAAAAATCTATTTCCTAAAGCATCAAACTGTTTTGTCATGGTTTGCAAGAGGTAGTTCTAAATATTCTTGTACCAGTGAATAAAAGTGGACTGTTGGTTTCAGACAATTATTGAGTGTGTTTGCATGACAGAAATTAAAAAAATTCTGGAGCTTTTAAGAATGTATATTATATTTTGTATAAAATATTTCAAGTGGACTATTCAGACTAATGTGAGCCACACTACTTAAAGATGACCCCCAAGTTCCTGGCTTACAACCATATATTTGATCTCAGGTTAGGATAAATCAGCAGAATAATAAAGATCAAGCAGTCATTCAGTTCTAGCTAGAGAAAAAAGCAGAATGACCTGAGACCAATCCACATATGAGTAGTCTGAACTAACAATTTTAAGACTTTTTCTTTTTAACTTGAATCCCTTTGGGATACCTCATATTGCACTAAGCTAAAGTAGAAATAATCAAGAATGTGAATCTATCCCCTGTCCAAGTTTTATTAATCTTTTCAAGGTCATATATAAATGATTTAGGGGGTTGTCTGTTATTTTAAATTATCTGCCCCACTGATCCTTTACAAAAATGCAGCTCGTCAAGCACAGACTGAATAAAAATATTCATGAAGAACAGAAAATTAACATTAGTTATAAATCTGAGGGACCGTCATTGTCAGCTTTACCATCACCCATGTCTTTTTAACCACTTGCAGACTACTTAGCTGGAAGTACAATTAAAGCACGTTGTGTTAAACTCACTTGACTGTCACCTACAGTTTTACCTGACTGCGAAATGTGCCAGTTCCTAACATGCACACATAAAACTACACACACGCATATGCACTCATGTATTAAAAAAAAAAAAAAAGACACTATCAACCAGTAATCGGCATGCATGATGGTAAAACAAGAAAATATAATACTTTAAAAAAAAAATCATATCTAATGCTATTTCCCTGAACATCATCTACTTGATTGGCGTTCTCATCAGCAGTGTTACATCAGCAATGACCTACAAGAGAATTATAGCACTGAATTTTCCCTAGGGCCACCATTTATACTATAAATTATGAATACATTATTACGCTGCCACTTTGGTTTTGAAGAGCTTATGTTAATTAAAGGCTAAGAAAGCACACATGCAGCACAATTATTTTTAATTAAGATTAAAATAATTCAGTATGTCAATATAGTCCTCAATGGAAATGATGGCTTAATGTGTCACCTCAATTTCTTGTCTATGTAGTACAGCTATGTCTAGTGCTTGTTTTTAGTTTCTTATCTTTTAAGTATATAAACCTCAGGTCATAGAGAGATCAAACTCATGCTTGGGACAGTGCTACATATAAGAAATTATGGAGGGAACAGTATATACTAAAAACTATCCTTTTTGAAATGGATACAAAAATGTAAAAAAAAGATTCTATATTTTAGGATCTGCAAACATGTTTTAGATGACCTCTGAATTTGCTACTAAAATGGAGGCTAATATTTTGTATAAATTTAAATAGAATAACAAATGATATACAGCAAACAAATGAGAATATTATTATAAAACAAATAAACCTCCATATGATATTTTAAGAAGTGTGAAATTTCAGACTTTTTCCTGCAATTTAAAATGAAGGAACTGGGAGTTATATTTTTAAATTTTTACAAAAATGAATATTATATAATTAAGTTCTGTTTTTTAGAATAACTCCAATTTCCCCATATTTGCCAAGTTTATAAAACCAAAAAAGTTATTTTGCAATGTATTCTTATTCCAAAAAATACTAAAACCTCCAACTCATGGCATTTATAGGCAACTAACATTTCAGTCTTGCTATTGTATTGTTACAGGTGAGGATTTGTTTCTCCATGAAATAAGACTTGTCATAAGTATTTAGATGGCAGTTTCCATAAAAACGGAACTTTTATAATCTATCAGTTAGGAAAAGTAATATTTACGAAGGGATACACTCAAGTGACATTTTCTTTTATTCCTGCAAGTGGTACAAATGTTATGGCTGACAAGAAATCTAAATGTTTAATTTTGTCTTAGCAGAAAACCAGAAAATTGACAGAGCAATGACCACATTCCTGAAGAAAGGTGAGCAACAGAGATTCCTCAGGGAACTCTGGGGCTGAATCATTTAGAGGAGCATGCCCAAACTGACTTCGTTAGGACTCTAGTACAATGAAAATACATAAAGTCAAAACGAAGAAAGTATAATTAAAATTTTTCATTTGACAATTTACTTCACTTTAATTGGCAACTTAACACCTGTGCTTATTTCAGTGGCAAAGTTCTATTTTTGACAAGAGACAATATTCCTTCATAGATAACTCTACTAAATTACATAGAAAAAAAATGTGTAGTACCCATTGAAAAACATGAAATTCAATCAATATTGATATGTACCTTATAGAATACTCATATTATTTAAACTGGGCACTTTCATAAGGGTGCAATTAATAGTTATATCAAAACAAGAGGAGAAAACTGAACACATTGGGAGTAACAGGGAACTATACATGCAAGGAAGAGGATTCTTTAAATTTCAGTTGGTAACTGCAAAAATTTACTTGGAAAACCTTAAAACCACAAAGTTTCTCAAAAAACATCTAAATTGATTTATTATATGCTGTTCTTATTGGATGTTAATACACACTGGAATGATACTCAATGATTGTGTCTGTGACTGTTATCAACATTGCTTGCAAAAATACATTTTAGCATATCCAATAAAAGAGCAGAACCAACATTAATAGTTGGTTTTGATTTTTACATTGGATAGAATTGTTTTGCATGGGTATCCTAGAGCGACAACTAATGACTTTCCTACTAACCAATCCTCCCTCAAGGTCCCCCTTGATTGGTTAATATTTTCAAGTTTATACATATATTGAAATAAAATTAATATAGTACCAGAATAAAAAGAACCCCTATGCTGCCATTTTCGACTTTCCTATACCTTCCTATAAAATCTGTCTTACAATTTGATGATGTCTTTATTGTTTGACAAAATGTAAGAATCTTCGGTATTGTTTTTTAATTTTTCAATCAATAATCCCTTATTAATAGTAGCTATGAATTCAAATATAATTTTCAATGATGAGCATATCTGCTGTATTATTAAAAATAATGCACACATAATTTTATTATGAATGGAATGGCTCTTTAACTGGAAACAATCATTGTTTAGGGAGAAAAGCCTTTCTTACCCGGATGTTAAAGGGGGCTGGAAAAGCCCATCAAGTATCCCAAGTATAACGTTTTTTTAACAAATTAAATAATTTATGAATATTATTTTAATATTTGTTTTAAAAATTGAATTTGTATGATCTTTTACAAATTCAATTTTTAAAACAAATTTAGAGTTCTTTTCTCTAAATTACTAATGCCAATGTATTAACTGATGTTTCAGGTTACAAAAATAAGATTTAAATAATATAAACAGAAATGTAGGTTAAACTTATGAATCTATTAAACTAAAAATGGTAACAGTAAATTTATGGAATGAATCTACTATGTTATCATGATCTCAGCCTAAAGAGATACAATGTATTATAAATAAATGAATTATTTTATTTTAGGAATATTTTTTCTCGATTGCTCTAGTTGTAAAAGGACAAGGTTAATTTTTACTTAGCCATTCATAGCAAGACAGAAATTTACTCTACACTGCTATAAACACAGATGTCAAGTTATAAAAATTATGTGGGAAGTAATCTAAGATAAAATTTATATTCCTTTTTCTTAAAATATTGTTAGTTTTAATTACTCAGATGATAATACTAAAACTGAAATTTTTCATTTGTTGAATAACTATTTCATTTGTTGAATAATTCAAGCTATGACCCTTCAGCAGTAAATGCACAAGACTCCCAAGATTGTACCCAAACAACTAGAAGTTTCCTGTAAATTGGTGAAACTGGAACACACCCTCATGCCATGCATAAAAATAAACCCCAAATAGCATAAAGACTTAAATGTAAGACAAGACACCATTAAACTCCTAGAAGAGAACATAGGCAAAACATTCTGTGATATCAGCCTTACAAATATTTTCTCAGGTCGGTCTCCCAAAGCAACAGAAATAAAAGCAAAAATAAATCAATGGGACCTATTAAAACTGACAAGCTTTTGCACAGCAAAGGAAACCATAAAAAAAAAAAAGACAGCTTACAGAAGGGAAGAAAATAATTTCAAATGATGCAACTGACAAGGGCTTAATCTCTAAAATAGCAAAAAAGCCAGCAATCCAATTGAAAAGCCAGCAATCCAATTGAAAAATGGCAAAAGATCTGAATAGACATTTCTCCAAACAAGATATACAGATGGCCAAAAAGCACATGAAAAAATGTTCAACATCACTGATGATTAGAGAAATGAAAATCAAAACTGCTATAAGGTACCACCTCATACCAGTCAGAAAGGCCATCATTAATAAGTCCACAAATTACAAATGCTGGAGAGGATGTGGAAAAAAAGGAACCCTCCTGCCTTGTTCGTGGGAATTTAAATTGGTACAACCACTGTGGAAAACAGTATGGAGGTACCTTAGAAAAGTATACATAGAACTACCATATGACCCAGCAATCCCACTCCTGAGCATATATCTGGACAAAACTTCATTGAAAAAGTTACTTGTACCCCTATGATCATTGCAGCACTATTCACAATAGCCAAGACATGGAAACAACCTAAATGTCCACTGACAGATGACTGGGTTAAGAAGATGTACTGGGAGTTCCCGTAGTGCTTAACAAATCTGACTAGGAGCCATGAGGTATGAGGTTGTGGGTTAGATACCTGGCCTTGCTCAGTAGGTTAATGATCCGGCGTTGCCGTGAGCTGTGTTGCAGGTCAGACGTAGCTCGGATCTGGCATTGCTGTGGCTGTTGCTTAGGCTGGCAGCTGTAGCTCAGATTCGACCCGTAGCCTGAGAACCTCCATATGTCACAGATGTGGTCCTAAAATGCAAAAAAAAAAAAAAAGATATGATACATATACACAATGGAATACTACTCAGTCATAAAAAGAACAAAATAATACCATTTGCAGCAACATGGTATTATTATTATTATTATTGCAGCAACATGTTTATATCATAAGTGATATCTTATGATATCACTTATCTCTGGAATCTAATATTTGCCACAAATGAACCTTTCCACAGAAAATAAAATAACTGACATGGAGAAGAGACTTGTGGTTGCCAAGGGGGAGGGGGAAGGAGTGGGATGGATTGGGAATTTGGAGTTAATAGATGCAAACTATTGCCTCTGGAATGTATAAGCAATGAGATCCTGCTGTATAGCACTGGGAACTATATCTAGACACTTATGATGGAACATGATAATGTGAGAAAAAAGAGTGTATATGTATATGTGTGACTGGGTCACCTTGCTGACTGTAGAAAATTGACAGAACACTGTAAACCAGTTACAATGGAAAAAATAAAAATCATTATAACAAAATAAAAAAAGATTGTACTCATACAATATAAAAGCCATAATATTCTGAAAAAATTAATAACTTTTATAGTGATACAAAGAAAAAACATTTTATATTTGATATTAAAGTCCATTATTATTTTTTACTTTTCCTTCATGTATGAGATACAAACACAGCCTCAATCTTCCCTTGCTAATCCTGAAGGCATAAAATAAATAATAAAATCATTCATATCACCTCATCATCCTCAGAAGTAGCTACATCTAAAATATACCAAAATGGACTACTAAGTATTTCAAAAGTCTAGTCACGGCTACTATATTTAGTGTGTCTGAAGATGTTTCAGTACCTACCCTAAAGATATGCCAAATTTATAATTTTACTATAAAATTTTTATTATAAATTAAAATTATTTTTATCATGTGGAATTAAAGTACTTGAATTGGAAAAATGAATTTAACTTACATGTGAACTTTCCTCATCTAATAGTCAATATAAATTTGAACAAAGGGGAGTTCCTGCTATGGCTCAGCAATAGCAAACCTGACTAGGATCCATGAGGATGTGGGTTTGACCCCTGGCCTCACTCAGTGGTATAAGTATCTGGCATTGCCATGAGCTATGGTATAGTTCGATGACTCAGCTTTGATCTGGCATTGCTGTGGCCATAGTGTTGGCCGGCAGCTACAGTTCTGATTTGACCCCTAGCCTCGGAACGTTCATAGGCCATGGGTGTAGCTCTAAAAAGACAAAGACAAAAAAAAATTGAAAAAGGGAAGCGACTGAATGGTTCTCAGGTTTAGTGTATTCAATCTTAATCTTGACTACTGTGGGATTTTAATGTCTTTAATAGAAGAAAGTCTTCCTTATGCATTTTATTTCCTTTTAGATAAATTCCCATAATTGCTTTATCACAGATATATAAAGTATTTTTAAACATTTGTATATCAACGAGATGCTGGATATTATCTTTTTACAATGCATGCAAATAAAGAAAACAGGTGAGTTATAGGGATGTTATACCCAGTGCAAAATGGGGTATGCAATTTGAAGGGGTAAAAAGTAGCAAAATATTACACAATTGGACATGAGATATTAGTATTGATGATGGAAGAAAAGAATAATGTGCCATTTGTCAAATAGCTTCTGGTAGGTATTAAATGACTTGGTTCTCCAGTAGGTTCTTCTTGTTCATTCTGGTAACGTGTACATGCACACACACACACACGCACAGAATAAAGGTCCCTTTGAAAATTCGCAGTCTTGCATTGATTGATACAGGGGAAAAGGTTTTGTTCAAACATAGCTCTGATAACCTAAAGAGATAAGAATATTTCTGGAAGCCTAGACTTGGTGGTAGTATTGACTATTAACACTATACTAGTGAGAAATGAAGATAAGAGTTCATGGATAGAAAAAAAAAAAAAAGAGGCCAAAAGGTATGATATTTCAAGAAAGATTTTCAGCCCTGTAAATCCATAACAGATGCTTTCCTATACTCAAGGAGCCTCCAATCAATGAAGCTAAAGGAATGCTCCACTATCTGAATTTTCATTTTTCATTAAAACTACTTGTGTTCTATTTTCAAAGAAAAAAACTTAAAGACTATGTTTTGATCTTACATTCCTTTGGATTTGACACATGCCATAGAAATTCATCTTTGAAAATGACATGTATTAGTTTCTATACTTTTAGGATTCAGTAAGATACTTAGATTCAGACATAGTCCTTTCTGCCTACTGAGAGTTTTCTACCACAAAATAACTTTAGAATATATGCATTCCAATTGGTATCACTATTGTACATAGACAGCTGCAGGATAATCAAACCTGTTGGAAACCTTTTTAATAGAAACTATCGAAAAGCATTTGCTATTTTGCAGTCAATTGCTAGGACACAGTTTGATATTATCAGACAGAGAATGTGAAACCACAGCTTTTCCTCAATAATAGTTATATTTTTCCAACTATTTAAAGTAACAGTGGAAATAAAACTCAGATTTCATCTAGTTTGCTATTTATGCCTGAACTAGATTAACAATCTTTTATCCCAAGCTACTACAAAAAATTTTCACTATGGAAATCAAACACATTTATGTAAATAAGACTACAGACAGACTTACGACTTTCTGTATTTTCATTATTGGTCAAAAATATTTCCATTTCCTATTACTATACCCCCTTCCAGACTTGCCTATATAAACATATACATTTGCAATGTACATTACACAAACTATAAAAGTGAAGATGATATTCATTTTCATAATTCTTATAGATGAAAGACTAATGTTTAAGAAATTTTCTGTAGTAGTTTAATGTCTAGATCATTTAAATAATTTGCAATAATAAAAATTATATAGATCATACGCTTCGCTAGGGAGCAAATGAGTTTTACTTTAAATGTGCCTAAGTTACATACTGTGAACCTGATGTCATCTTATTCTACTCTGCTATTCTGTTTTTAACTCAGCAGCAATAAATAAGAGCAAGTTTTGAAGGAAGGTCATTATTTTTAAGTGTGAACTATACTGAATATAAAATACTGTTCCTGATGCTGGCAGAGTCTTTGAATTCTGAAACAGTATTATTATGAGATTTTTGTATAACTACATACTCATCTTTTTTTCCATAAACATCTCAGAATTTCCAATGAATTACCCACAGGCACAAAGTTAACCATGCCTCCTGGGGTAAAACCTTTTATTTCTTCTTCTTATAATGACTCTTATAGAAGGAAATAATGAATCAGAGTTTTTAATTTATAGGTTTTATTTAATGCAGTAAATCATTACTTTTCATGTTAGTAAAATACAATTACGTTGACAAGAGGGTAGTTTATAGGCAACTAATTTTGATTTTTTTAGCTGATGTCAATTTGCATTCTAGGGCCTCAATGAAATATACAGATGCCATTGCTACATGTAGTTGCTCAAATAACTATGGCCTACCACAGCTGTTGATGTGTTTGATTTATCTCTATGGATATGGTTACTTTTCCAGTTATCAATCACCTGCTGGTGTTCTTTAAGGGATAATTTGAAGCCTATGTTGGAATATACGCAGTGAACCAGGAAGGAAAGGAAGTTATCAATGCTTTGTGTGTGGGCCAGTTTTCAAACATGAATATACATAAAGTGGCATATCCAAAGTGTTACAGAGTCAGAATATTTTTTCCTCAAATTCATAGTAACTTATTTTCAAAATATGGGACAAAAGTTTTAAATTTAAAAAGATGTGACATATATAGCTGAATATAAGTTACATGGGTACCTGATATGTTTGACTCCTCTTTGTATTCTTAAACCTGTTATGGTCCTCAACATGTAACAGATTCTCACTAAGTATTTAGTGGATATTAAAGCATATTTTATTGTTAAATAGGAGGGCATGCATACATATCCTGATTAATAATCCCCTTTTGAAAAATATAATATATCAAATTATTCTGGATTGTTATAATATTTTCAAAAGACTCTACTTTTTACTTTTAATGTTACCATATTGACAAGGATTTGTGGGTATTCAAGTCCATACAATCATCACCATGCTATATTGACAAATCACATGAAGGACAATGAATGTTTTTGTAAAATATGAGTCAAAAATGCAAAGTCTGTCCTCATGACTACGTGACTTGAGATGCACTACTCCCGATTAAATTTGAGTTTTTAAAAATTATTTGACAAAGTTTCTATAAGACCAACAAAGCATTAAGGATAAAGAATGTCAGAGCAATTAATAGTAGCTGCATTTTTAAGATCTGAAACTAATTCATCCCCCTGCTAATAAGGTCAGTGATGGTGAGGAAGTAGGATGCAGCTTTTCAGATACTGTAATAAGAAGCAGACTTGAGTGCAAAAACAGGGATTAAAAGGTAGTTGTTGGTCACACATAGATCCCCTCGCAATAGAAAAATCTTGTCAGCATGAATGAAGCTGATGGCACTTTATAAATACAAATTATATTAAGAAAAATATGGAAGGTTGTAGAGTCTGATTTAGGAAAAAAGTAGGCTTCTAGGCAGGTATTGTTGACACTTTTCCTTTATCAAATACTTTCTCTTAAGGTTTATATAAGAAATACATATCCATTAGCTATGCATAAAGACATAGGCCTTCAACCTAGGGAATGGGATACCCTGTGTTAATACCGAGTATCAGCATCACAAACACCAAAAAAAAAGCTTCAGTGCTAGAGTCAGTGCCTCCTTAGAAACATTTCGAAATGCACAATAATATCTCATAAGCAATTCAAAGTATCTTCCTCAAACACCTCTTGGAGAGTAGAAGTTTTAGCCTGGTATCTTTGTTAAAATAAAGTTGTAAGTATAGAGAGAAAATCCACAACTTATGTACATTGGATTTGCCTCCAAGCTACTCTAGACCACTGAGAAGAAACTTGGATATTTTCAGAGCAGACATGTTCATGGAAAGGGAAGAGAAAACCCAGAACATTGAATCATTTTTTAAAGAAAAAAATAGCAGGACCTAACAATAAGGAAGTAGATAAATTCAGTAACTCAGTGTCTTGCGATATTATATACTTCAGAGTTTTTTTAAGACAGAAAATAAAATAATGGTAACTTCTGTTAACGAGCTACAAAATAGCAATCCAGAGAGACTTCTAAAAAGTAAAAATATGATTCACATAAAAGTAAGAACACCATTTTTCAAACAGGAAAATAGATATATAGAAGAAAATTTCTAGGATGTTAAATAACTTTAAAGAAGGAGTAATATATTCTGTTTGAAAAATATATACAGATCTTTGTATATATATGTGTGATATATATACACACAAACAGATCACTGTGCATATATATATATATACACACACACACACACACACACACACAGATCTTTGGGTTTGGGCCAGTTTTCAAACATAAAAGAATACCATTTTTCAAACAGGAAAATATACATATATATATATGTGTACAAACACAGATCTTTGATACATACATCAGAATATGACATTAGAAATGCTCATTTATACAGATCTTCCTCGACCAACAATGGGGTTATATCTTGATAAATCAACTTTAAGTTTAAAAATGTTGTAATTAGAAAATGCATTTAATACACCTAACCTCTTAAAAAGCACAGCTTAAACTAGCTTACCCTTCAACATTCTTAGAAATGCTTACATTATCATTTTAGATCATCTTGCCCAGCTGTAGGCTGTCTGTTTTATACTTGTGTTGATTATCTCATGTAATTTATTGAATACTACACTGAAAGTGAAAAACAGATTGTTCATAAGTATATCGGTTGTCTACCCTTGTGACTACATGGCTGACTTGGAGTTATGGTTCACTACTACTGTTTCCCATCATCAAGGAAAAAAAAAAAAAAAAAAAAAAACGCAGGCAAGCATACTGTACCACATTATCACTAATCCAAGAAAACATCAAAATTCAAAATCCAAAATACGGTTTCCATGAATTGTGGGTTTTTGTTTGTTTTTGTTTTTTAGGGCTGCACCTGCAGCATATAGAAGCTTCCAGGATGGGTTTGAATCAGAGCTACAGCTGCCGGCCTACACCACAGCCACAGCAACACAGGATCCCAGCCACAACTGCAACCTACACTACAGCAACACTAGATCCTTAACCCATTGAGCAAGGCCAGGGATCGAACCTGCATCCTCATGGATCTTAGCTGGGTTTGTTAACGGCTGATCCACAAAGGGAACTCCCTGATATATTTATTTTATATAGAGTATATATTTCTAAGTGCCCATAATATATTTATGTAATATATACATATACCGGTTGAGCGTATTAATACATTAGAAGTTCTTTATAATGTCTCTGTCTGATGCGTTTAAAAATACATACACCAGTCATGTAAAACGGAGTTAATTCTCAAAATACACCACACATTGATCTACCATGTAATTCAACATGTGCATCAAAAATTGTTTCTTGATATTTTATGTATATATAGAAACACAAGTATATATATATATATATACACACACACACACAAACATATGCAAAATTATAGGAGAAATTATTTTAATACTAATTTATAAAATATAAAGATAAATTTCACAAATTTAAAAAATATAACATTTTTAAAAGTATTATTAAAGTAATGAGTAGAGATTTTCTGTTTAGGGTGGTGAAACAGTTTTGGAAATAAACAGTGATAATGGTTGCAGAGTATTATGAATGCAATTAATGCTACCTACTGTACACTAAAATGATTAATATGTCCAATGTTGTGTTATACATATTTTACCAAAATTGAAAAAAAGCATAAATATGACTTGAAAAAACATATTATGCCATATCATGTTCAGGCCAAATCATGTTTTAAGGGAATATATGAAATGCAATTTTATGAGTGCTCATTGGTCAAGATTGAATATGTTTGAGTTTGGATTCCAACAGTAAGGTCAAGGAAATAATTTAATAATTATAATTTCCTCAAATATTTATGTATCCTTAATATATTTTAAAAGGCTTTCTAGGATATATATAACAGAAGTTGCCTTAATATATTTTTAATGTTATTCAAATAAAATTTCCTTTACATATCAAAATTTAAAAATTAGGTATTTCCACTTCATTTCTGTTTCTTCAAAGCATGTATTTTTTTTTACGTTAAAGAGCTATGGAATGTAAAGATTGGAAGTGTGTACATATATGCCCCTTATATAATAATTTCATGACTGTTAACCTAAGATGGGACCATTTCTTTCTTTATGAACCATCAATAAAAATGCTCTAGATTTCTCTTTTTGAAAGATATCAGGAAGTTCCCATCATGGCGCAGCAGAAATGAATCCAACTAGGAACAATGAGGTTGTGAGTTCCATCCATGGCCTTGCACAGTGGGTTAAGGATCTGGCGCTGCCCTGAGCTGTGGTGTAGGTCACAGATGTGGCTCCAATTCTACATTGCTTTGGCTGTGGTGTAGGCCAGCAGGTATAGCTCCAATTTGACCCCTAGCTTGGGAACCTCCACATGTCTCAGGTGTGGCCTAAAAGAAAGTAAAAAAAAAAAAAAAAAGATAAATAAATAAATAAATAGAAAAAAGGAAAACTATCAAACTAAACACTACACATATTTTAAAAACAATTTGTATATAAATAACTCACAAGTCACCTTACATGTCCAGCACAGCAATAAGCTTTTCAAATATAAAATTACTCACCACAAATAAGGGCAGAAAGTCAAGGAGACTAGAGATTGCTAGGTAGGACAAGGCCTTTAAAATCAACGTGAGAAGAAAAACTAAAAAATGCTTTAATAGTTCCACTATTATTGATAATCCCTGACAAATTCACCAAAACTATTATGAAGCATGCAGACCCACAGAAATATGACTGTAACCAAAATAAATCCAAAGTGTTTCATTAAATATAGAACTTGGAGCCGTTAACTAATGGACTTCCATTTCTCTCCGTCTGGGAGAGAGAGACTGTTAGAGACAGCATTAAGGTACTTCTTGCTAGTAGTGATGCCACAGAATTTCCCATACCTACAGAAAAGTTCAGTAAATCATCACAGGGAATATTCGATGGAAGAAAAGAAATATTTTGAATATCAATAAACATTTGTATAAATTTAGTCTTTTTTTTTTTCTAACTTGTATTCTAGTAAGACAAATTGTCTTGTACACTTTCTCCTTTTACATTTGTAACACATGAAGTTCCCAGTAGGAAGGAGAACAGTGTACACTATCCCATGATCTCTGTTTATTGCTTTGTATTTTCAATTGTTTCTGACTTCTTTTGAAGTACAACTTTCTCCCCAACTCACAAAGAATACTAATAACATCAACAGAGTATTCATCAGGGTATTTATATTTTATGAGTAAGAAAGGAAAAAAATAATGTTCTTTTGAATACCTGAAAGAAGAAAGATTTACTTTGATTGTTATCTTGTGCTGACAGAAATCCTAGCACAAGAATTTAAATATGCTTGAAGGAAATTGACATTGTGGTAGGAGATATTAAATCTTTTACCCCCTAAAATCTCGGTGGCATTTCTCTTCATTATTATAGAGCAAAACTTTCTAACCCCCTACCTTCCATGTTTATGGGTGGGAATCACAAAAGCCTTACCAAGTTGGAAACATAAAAAAATGCCCTTTTTTACTTGTTAATGAAATAGTTCCAGCAGTTTTATTCACTGTCTTAATAGTCATGCTGTCAGTAGATTATATTCAAGAAAGTTGTTCATTTAGGTAAAAGTCTATTCACTCTTTGTAGAATTCACAGAAGAGGTTTAAGTAATATGAATGAAAGAAGAATTACATGTTTGTCAATATGAGGGCACTTATTTAGATCATTAGCAATAAATTAACCATTTAATTATGTACTTTGAGTTATTCTGATCACATATACACATACTGTGTATTGATAAATCCATAAACACTGTGGACTGATTCTTGTCAAACAACAAACATTAAAAATATCACATACAATTTATAAATATGCCATTTATTTGTATAATAGCCTTTAAAAATGTTTATATCGTCAGATTTAAAATTTGCAAGTAAATATATATTGAGCTGAAAATTAAAATCATATCTATATTTATTTCTATTTTGCTACCCCCTCTTGTATGCAAATATAGACCTTAGTTCTTAAGAATGAAAGATGATTCAAGTTCAGACTCCAATAATGCTGAGAGAACATACAAAGCTTACATTTTATGAGAAAAAAAATGCACCTTTACTGAAAATAAAGAAGAGCATTATTGATATAAACAAGAAAAAATAAAAATAAAACAGTACAAGGATATGAGAAATTTTGCTTCTTAAAAATATGTTATATTATCTGTTTTAAAAAGTTGCTATTGTATATCTTGTTCATCATATAACTGAGGATACGCAATGAATAACCTATAGTAAATTGTGTATATCATTATCCTTTTCTCAAATGACAAAATGATTTGATCATGACATCCTGCATGGGAAGTAATATATATTGTATAATATGGAGAGGAGTTTACAGATCAGTCCAGTCAAAGAAGACTGTTATATCCAGAAACAGAAAGAGTAAACCCTTCATAATACTTATTGGAAGACTGGGTAAAAATAATTTGATTAAATTATATTATTTTTTTTTTTTGTCTTTTTGCCTTTATGTAGACCCGCACCCGCGGCATGGAGGTTCCCAGGCTAGGGGTCTAACAGGAGCTATAGCGCCAGCCTTCGCCACAGCCACAGCAACGCGGGATCCGAGCTGCGTCTGCGACCTACACCACAGCTCACGGCAACGCCGGATCCTTAACCCACTGAGCAAGGACAGGGATCGAACCCGCAACCTTATGGTTCTTAGTCGGATTCATTAACCACTGAGCCACGAAGGGAACTCCTAAATTTTATTTTTAACAAAATGAAAAGCTGGAAGGATCCAAAGTACAGATAATGACTCAGACAACAATATCTACTTGCATTATTCTTCACAGTTTAATCATTTCTGCTATTAAAGTTGTAAAATTATTTCTAGCTTAAAGCCATAAACTCCTATTATGATTATCTTTGAATGATCTACTCCCTGTGTAGGGTTTTCAAATTAACATAATATATAAATAAATAGTCTTTAAAATTATGTCCATTCCAAAACAAAAAATTGTATAATAAACCCAAGTTATATAATAAACTCCAAATCAAATAAACCAGACAACTTAATCTTTGCATTCCAAAGCTAATTGGACTTTGATTAGAAGTCTGGAAATCTGAGGTAAAATAAAACGAATCATTTTTCCCTTAAAGTTTAGGAGTCAAGGTTGACAGTAAAGTATGCTTTAGTAAGTCACTGCCTAATACAGTGCCACTTAACTAGATAATTAGGACAAATCTACTACATAGAGAGCTGACAAGTCTGTGCCTTAGAGTAAATTGTAACTTAGAACTTCAGCATTTCTGATAAATGGCATCAGAGATCAATTCAAGGGAGATGCAGTGGTGGGGATACATTAAGGTGTCATTAAACAACAGGGGCTTGCAGAGCAGACAAATCTGGATTTGAATCCCTGCTCTAGTACTATCTTGCTATGTGATCTAAGGGAAGTTATTTGGCTTCTTTGAGTCTATATTGTCTCTCCCCTGTAAAACTGGAAAGAGTAAATACGAGCTTTGAAAGAATGTTCTCAGGATTTCATGTAATAAAATTATACGGAACCATTAGTACAGGCTGGCCTATCATAGTAGCATAGTACCCCTACATCACTCAACCTATGTAAAACTTCTCCTGATACTTGTCTTTCATATGGGAGGTTCCCCAACCAAGAGCTATCTTTTTTTTACAGCGCAATGGCTTCAATACTTCCTACTTTATATATGCAGTCCAAAGAATGATAAAACCATGTCATTAGGCTATTGACCGGCTTCAATAACAACAATACATTATTTCCTACTGCCAATTTTCCCTTGGCCATATCCAACAGCTCCTTACTCTATCTCCTACCTCCCCTCCACCTTGCTTCTCTAGCTTTAAAATTCATTAGATTTCAGTGTAATCTCAAGACATTAAGAAAATCAAAGTGTTTTATTTCAATAGAACATTTTAGGGTTCAGCCCTTATTAAACTTGTTTCTCCAATTAAATTCCCTAAGTTGCTTTCTACCCTAGGAAATGGTTAAGTTCTCATTTTTTGTTTCTGGTCAATTCTTCCAAACAATTGTGAAGATGAAATGAAGTGCCAAATCCCATTGTCACTTAATCCAACAAAACTACATTTATCCTCAGAGCATCTTGTTCAATCACTATATTACCATATTCCTATTTTCAGAGACATTATACAGATAATGACAGATTTAAAAATAAAATCATTAATGACAAGGGCTCCATGCTTTTACATACGGTAAGCTAAAAGTCTTTCATGTTGTTTAACAGGTCATTGTTGTGGTTGTTGAAAAATCACAGTTTTCAGCATCATTACAGATATTCCACATTAGTCAACAGATTTCCAGAGAACTTTAGACTATATTAATGATTATGCCTTTAGATTGCAATATATTATGCTGTGTAAAAGCCTTATCAAATGCATGAAAAGAGTTTTATAAATAACTAATACATAAAAGGTCTCCGTGGCCAGGAAATGATTCTAAACTAATCATACAGCTTAGAGCTTTCATTTCAAATCGTCATATAATCATAGAAGATATTTAAGCCTTATTAGAAAATACATACTAGGGTTCAAGAATTTAGTATTTCAAAATAACTCCTATTTTGAATCATGTCTTATTAATAGCAAGTTTTCCAAATGTTTTTAAAATAAATAAAACCTCAAAATAGCTAAGAATTTTAATACTTTTCTACTATCATCCACTGGAGTGTTTATAGGGCTACAGTCAGTTGGAGCTGTGTTACATTTTTCAGTCATCAGGCAACACAGTAGAGGGTTCTTTCATCATCTTTGCAGAAGGTAAGAGAAAGGTCTAATACAATATCTACAGAACCAAGAAGAGCTCAAAGAATTGTTAAAGAAAGACATCTCAGAAAAAGTTGTCCTAAACAATTCTATCTCATTCTGTTTATCATCACAATACTATGTAATATCACCTCATTTCTTTGTTTTGCTTGCCTTTTCTAAATGTAAGCTCCATGAGAATATAGAAAAAGAATAATAACACATACATGGGAAGAGGGTCTAATCTACTTTTCTGTAATCTATGAAAGGAGCACTCTCTCTCTCTATATATATATAGAATATATATAGAATATATATATCTTCTCAACTACCTTTAGTTACAGTTCATAGTATTTAGTTCTGCTTCTAAGAATTTTATCACATCATTTTTTTTCTTATATTAATCATCTGCTTAAATCTCTCCCTTCCTTGAATATATAAAGATGTTGCAAGCCAGGTGTTGAAGTAAGGGACTATTAATAGATAATTTTCTATAAATAACAAATAGTGGTATGTAAAAAAGGATGAGACCAGTTAACCTGGAAAAGCGAACTTTTAACGTTTTTTAGCCATTAAGAGACAAGAAACAGATGATTTTTTAACAGTGTGGTATTCCTGCCTCTTTGAGTTTGAAAAACACATAACTTCAGGCAAAAGTCTTAAGTAACCAAGCTACTAATCTGCTTCCAAAGTAACATGCTGCAACCATGAGAGCTGAGAATAGAATGTTATTAAAGAGGGTTTCTGAATGGCTCTGTTAAATACCTACCAAGAGAGGAAATAGTTATCTGTCAGAAAAACTCTAGCCCCCCAAAATGGATGGACCAATGGGTGTGTTATAAATCTTTGCTATTATGAAAGTATCTACACACTCTTAAAGTTTTACTGATATGTTCACAGATATATATAGGTAGAAAGGTATGTAGCTATAGAGACAGAGACAAAATGAGCATAAACAAAATTAGCATACTGTATTTTTTTTATTAAGGATAGAGTTTTAAAGTAGATTCTCCTCCTTCTGTGGCTCTAAATTATTCTGCAAGCCATGCATTTGTGTATGGCAACTGATTATTAAAAATGGAGGGATACATTTTAGCAGGTTGAGTAGTTTGCAGAATCTGCCTTTCTCTGCTATCTTTGTAGTGTACTGGCAAACCACTGACCTTGGATTGCAATAGATATGTATATGAGACATGAAAAAGTCTTTTTTTTTTTTTTGCCTTTTCTAGGGCCGCACTCGCAGCATTATGGAGGTTCCCAGGCTAGGGGTCTAATCGGAGCTGTAGCCGCCGGCCTATGCCGGGGCCACAGCAAGGCCAGGTCCAAGCCAAGTCTGCAACCTACACCACAGCTCACAGCAACGCCGGATCCTTAACCCACTGAGCAAGGCCAGGGATTGACCCACATTCTCATAGTTCCTAATCGAATTTGTTAACCACTGAGCCACTACAGGAACTCCAAGACATGAAAAGTCTTAAAGGGAAGAGTGAACAAGAAACAAAACAGAAGCTGAGTTTATTCAACCTACCCAATACGACATTTCTACTCTGTCCCTTGCAACTTTCCTCTATTCCTTTTTAAAACATATTACTTTTTAAATGGATAATTTTTTCAACATGTGTATTATTTAAAAAATGATGGAGGAATAAAGTCTTTAGCATATACAGATAGCTTAATGCTGGAAAATGTTTACGTGTAATTGTAAAACTAGAACAGAAGTTCAAATTTTTCTATTTGTCTCCTCCCCATTTGATAAAGATTTATGAAGAAGCACTCTCCTTATAAGAGTTCTCATAACTTTGTATGTCAACATACCGATACAACTTTACTCACTAGATGCAATTTATTTTTCAGTATGTCAGGTCTGCTAAGGTAAATTCCTTTTGGGAATAAAAAAAAAAGACAGCTCAATAGACTTCTGAATCATTTGAAACTGTTTATAATTAGACTGAAATACAGATCCTGAAGACAATTTTCCTTCAGTGATTCATTATTTTGTCTTATTTAAATGACAGGCAGTAACTCAGTTTTCTCATTTTTTTTCCTCTGTATCTTGTGTGCAATTAATATAACAGACATTCCAGTCTGAATATTTTGAATATTCTGAGTTCTGCAAAATAACAAACACTTTCAATTGATATTAATTAAAGTAATGAAATAATAAAAATCCATTAAGAAAATTAAAACTAAAAACAGTCACTTGTTCTTAAAATTTCTTTCATATACATAAATTTCCATTAATTCTAGGAGTTAATTTTTTTAATCTGAGAAGCTTAAATGATTACATAAGCACTATTTTGCTTCAAAAATATTCCTAGATAGATAGGTTTGTCTTTATTTATAGATTGATACAATCCTTAGAATTCTATACATAATTACATAAAATCCATGATAGTTTAGCAAAAATGTACACCTATTTTAGATAACATAAGGAATGATTAGTTTCTAAGAATATAACCAAATCAGATAAATGTAGCTTTAGTCTGGGTCCTCTTGAATACAAAAAAGAGAAAAGGTGAGTCTTTTTAAAATTTCTTCCCATTACAATGATTATTCATAATTCAAGATTATTACAGTTATTATGATACTGCTCAAAATAAAATTTAGCATAGCACAATATACCAATTTATAGAGTCACAGAGCTGATGAGATCAGATTACAGCCTTCCTTCCCTCACATGAGCCAGATGAAGTGCAATGCCCAGTCACACATGTTTCTTCCTACTACAATTAGATACCTGAGGCAAACCTCTATTGGAAAGGTCTGGATGCCTAAATTCTGTACATTCTATGAATTCCATACTTACTATGTCAGTATTAAAACTGTCAAAAAATAATCTGAACATTTGTTTAACCCTTACACTGCCAAATAAACATCTGGAAAACAAACCTGCAAGAGAGGAAAAATGCCCTGTTCCTTTAACCAGAACCTCCCTGGACTTCTCTTTGTTACTCTACCCAAGTAAATTTATTTTCTCAATATTAAGGTAGATTGAAGAATTCTGGGAGTTCCCATCATGGCTCAGTGGTTAACGAAACCAACTAGCATACATGAGGACATGGATTCAACCCCTGGCTTCACTCAGCAGGTTAAGGATCCCACATTGCCATAAGCTGGGTTGTAGGTTGCAGACACAGCTTGGATCCTACGTTGCTGTGGCTGTGGCATAGGCCGGCAGCTACAGCTCTGATTGGACCCCTAGCATGGGAACCTCCATATGCTGCAGGTGCAGCCAAAAAAGACACACACACACACAATAAAAGGAGAATTCTATAGTTGCAGTGAGCCCTGTGTTATGTCATGTCACCTGGTACTTAACCTGTGAAATATTTCCTTGAGCTCCAAGAACAATGAGTCTGCAGTTTAGGAAGACTATCAATGCATGTAGTTCCTCTGTTGGCCAGGAAGCAGGCTAACAGGTGTGGCACATGCCAACCGAGTCAATTTTAAAATAATAATAATTTATAATAATATTTATGTTATAGAGTCCTGAAAATTTGCCAGCACTCTGTCAAGTGCTTGATATAGATCCACTCATTAACTGCACAACAGTCCTCTAAGTGGATATCATCTCACACACATACACACAAACTCATATTTGAAATGCTTGCTGGTCATTCTTACATAAATTATAATATAAATCCTGATATTTTTACTTTGAAGTGCAATGTTTCAAACTTGAAATATGAAGTAAATATTTTAAATGTTCATAAGAGGATTATAACCATCCAATGAAGTAAAATGATGGTTAACTGTATGGGTCAACTTGTCAGGGCCATGGTGCCTGGTGCTCAGAGATTTGAAGAAACATTATTCTGGATGCTTCTGCAAAGGTATTTTTTAAATGAGATTAATGTTTAAATTGATGGACTTTGAGTAAAACAGATTTCCCTCAATAATATGGATGGGCCACATTAAAAAACAAAACAAAACAAATCAAAACAAACAACAACAGGAGTTCCCGTCGTGGCTCAGTGGTTAACGAATCTGACTAGGAACCATGAGTTTGCGGCATCGTTCAGTGGGTTAAGGATCCCGCGTTGCCGTGAGCTGTGGTGTAGGTCACAGAAGCGCCTAGGGATCCCGCGTTGCTGTGGCTGTGGCGTAGGCCGGCGGCTACAGTTCTGATTAGACCCCTAGCCTGGGAACCTCCATTCGCCGCAGCTGCGGCCCTAGAAAAGGCAAAAAGACAAAAGAAATAAAAATAAAAAACAGTTGAAGCCTTAAAAGAACAAACACTCACCTCCTCTGAGCAGGAAGAACTGTGCACAGACGGCCTTTGGACTAGAACTGCAGATCTTTCCTGGGTTTTCAGCCTGCCAACCCAAGCTGAAGCTGAATTTACCAAGCCTCTGCAACCCCACTGGGAATTCCTTAAAAATCAATCTCCCTCCTCAACTACCTCTACTTTTCTCCATTTTCAATTTCCACTTGTCCCAGAAGCAGCCGGATCTCGCGCGAACTCTAGAATTCTAAGGACTAGATAGGGTAGTTCTGTGATGAGAAACACCTGGTGCCCCAGCTGCCCCCAGTCCCAGACTCACTGGTATGGAGTCTTGCTCACTCTTATCTACCAAGAAAATCCTAATCCTCACCAACAACTTGCTCCCCCACCCCCACACCATATGTACACATCTTGTTGCTTCTGTTTCAGTGACTAATGTGGGTAAGGAAATCTGGCTAATAAGATTAAGAAAGATATAATAAATTTGAATATTATGTATTATCACTTAAGTTTTAATTTTGTTAGTAAAAACTCACTCGATCTTCGTAACAATAAGGAAAGCAAGGAAGACAGTATATTTAATGACATTTTATAAATAAGAGTACTAGATAAGTAAGAGAGTTTAGATAAAATGTCTGGGATCCCCAGGCATTGCTGGATCTAAACTCAGGTTTTGTGATTACTTGTTAATTGTGTTCTTGTTCTCCATAAACTATTAATCTACCTAATCCTTGGTCCACTACCACTTTGTAGTTTCAGCTTTTTAACAGAAATGGAAACTCAATAAGCAGCCTCCATTTAACACAATTCCTATGACTCTTACATGGCAAATAAAAGAACTGAGTGCAGAGCTAAAAATAATTATGCCTCATATTTTTACGTCCTTTCCCCCACCCTGGATTGAAAAAAAAAGTCTCATACAATTAAGTTAAGCTTATTAAACTTGACTTTAACCATAAATTTCAGAAAAATTTGAATGTGTATGAACAAAAATTATGATAACTAATACTATCTCCTCTCCACTAACTACCCTTTGTTTTATTTTACCTTTTGGAAATAACCCTGACAAAATGAATTGTAAAAGCAGGTTAAGTTTTGAAATAGAAATTGCTTCCTCCACATTTAATGGAAATTATATAGTAATTCTAATGCTAAAGAATGTTAGCCTTTTTATGTGGCCTAAAAGGAGAAAAGAAGATAAAATATATTTCTCCTTATCTTAAGCTATTCAATTGCTCCTACAGTCCATAAGCAAGATAGTTCAAACCCTGAGGCCAAGGGACCAGCATGTGTGAGTCAATGGCTCTCAAATACCTCAATCACCAGGGCCTTGTGTAAGCCTCTGCTTAGGATAAGTGGTTGCCTGAAAAAAAAAAAAAAATACTGTACTCTGTAGCTATATTTTTAAGCAATATTCACCCCCTAAGGAGGCTGGAAAATTTGGCAGAATATCAGCATAGTTTTTCATGAAGCAACTGTAAATCTCATTAAGTATCAAATTATTTTCAAATACTGTTCTGAAGAGTATTCCTTGGGTTTTGGGGTCAAAATCCGTGACTCTCAGATACATACTTTTCCTTTTTACTTCCTCCTCAAACCCCTTGAGAAAGGCAATAGTGTTCTAAAAAGGCAAAAATATTCAAATTAAGGGAAATAGAAGAGAGGGAAGAAAAGGAGGAAAACATCCAGAAAACATTGGAAAAAAATGGTGTATTGCTTATCAGATCCTTGGGAAAAAAACAGAATCCTAAATTGGTAATTGGTAAAGTTGAGAACCAAATTGATTTACACAGCAAAAAGTTCCCAAGCTTGGGCTTTGGTGGAATCCTTCCCATTAAAAATGGAAATAGCTGTGAAACGGGTTTAATATGCTTTCAGTGCATCAACAAATACAGCTTTCCTATTCTACCCACATCAAAGCAGGTGGTTTACTCTCTGTAAAAGATGAATGAGAATGTCTGAATTGAGAGAATCTAAGACAGAGTAGAATACTGCAAATACATACATATCATCGATGCTGAAATGGAATTTTGACTTCAATAATTTAACTATCACTCCTAGGTGGTCTCCTTTCCTTTTTATATTCTTCATTAGATTGTGGAGAGAAGACCCAACACTATGAAAAATGCATCAGGAAAGCAAACTGAAAAAACACATTAGTTAGCTCTGTTGGCCTAGAAATAATACTTTAAGTTCCTACTATTTGCCAGATACTGTTCCAAGAACTTAATCTATATTAAGTCACTTCATTAACATAACCCAACACAGATTATTATAGTTTTTATCTTTCAGATGAGAAACTTGGGGCACAGAGATGCTATAGAGTTTGTCTAAGTGGTAGAGGCTGAGGTTTCTGTCCAGGAAATTTGGATCCATAGCCTTTACACTTAGAACTACTCTTTACTACCTGGTGGGAAAGAATGCATGCTCCAGTACAGAATCAGAGAAAAAAAACTATGAGAAAGACTATGAATTGCTCCAGAAGTGATCATTAACAGACTTAAAGGTCTAGAACTGTCTCCAGAAGGTGACTAACTACAAGATAAAATTGTTCGCCAAAAAAATTTGATTATTTGAAAAAACTGGAATTAGACTGAAAGAATTATGTTGGTGAAAAAATGTTTATTTGTATGCCTTTTTCATAAATTTTGTCAAACAATATTATTTTAACTACTTTAAAATATATGATTATATATGAAATCCTGATTGGAACATATTTAATTTTTCTGAATTATTTTCCATAATATTTTCATCATAGCCTACACTGATATATTAGGTTAACAAAAATTATGTTAATATCTGCATCTCCACAACATGATCTATATTTCATTATTTTGGCCATCTCTAGAAGTTTCTCCAAATCACAGAAAACAAGACTTTAAAAATAGCAAACTTCTCCAATGTATAAAAAAATGAAAAAAATCAAAGATGCTAATTAGTGTTCAGCTTTCCTTGCCAAATTTATTAAATTTTTATTATTTCTTTTAGCATCAATATTTTTCCTATCTTGGTTTTGTGTAATAGTAGTAACTTTGAATATTATATTTGAATTTACATGTTATATTAATGAAAATAATTTCTTTGAATTGAAAAAATTATCTGCAAATATTGCTTGTTCCTTGAATCCCTATATTCTTTTAGATAGTATCAAGTCATATTTGCCTTGGTCAGTTATAATTTTTATTTCTTTTTACAGTCACACCTGAGGCATATGGAAGTTCCTGGGCTAGGGGTCAAATCAGAGCTGCAGCTGCTGGCCTACACCACAGCCACAGCAACACTGGATCTAAGCTGCATCTGCAATCTACACCACAGCTTTTGGCAATGCTGGATCCTTAATCCAATGAGCGAGGCAAGGGATCAAACACATCCTCATGAACACTGTGTCAGTTTTTAACCCACTGAAATACAATGGGAACTCCAATTATTTTTTTGAATTCTGAAATCATGAATTTCAATTCTGAAATCAGTTCTTATAAAGTATAATATTATCTGTTGATAATGGGATAACAATGAAAATGGATCCGTTTCTCAATTTTCTAAGATCTGTTTTCAAATTTTACTAGTATTCAATAGTAACAAAATTATTTGCATATTTTCAAATATTCTCTTGGATTCTAAAATCAGTTTAAATTCCAACACAAAAGTGCTTCACCACCTCATTTCACAGGTTGAAAAATAAATTTGCCATCCTTTACCAACCATTGTTCAAGACTTTTTCTAGTTACACCTAATATTTCAGGATTGAGGACTACAAATTTGGTAAACCTGATTAACTGACGGTCAGTTGTCACTTGCTTTTGAAATATGAGCATGTTTCCTTGATACTGTACATGGAAGAATTTCCAAAGCATGGAGCTATTTTGAGTAGCTTCCAGAAACATCCCTTTGTAACACTTTCTTAACTGTGATTTCCTAATCACTATGCAGAAGATTTCACTGCCTAATTAAAGGACTGGTGCAGTGATGAAGATAAAGAATACAGAGCAGGGCTGCAAGCTAATCTACAAGCAAAACACAGGAGCTACTTGTCAAGAGTAAGGGCATATTTTATCGACAGCTGTGTCCAATAAGGATGAGTTATGTGGTAAATATTTAATATTAATGTATTTCTTCCACGATTTTTACCTCCTTCATTACCTCTCCCTGTGCTCAGTAAAATAATTAATATATTCATTTACTGAAATGCATTCTGAATGCAGAATTTTTAAAGAATAACATTCATTTTTAATGGAAATATAACCCTTATTGTAGTAATTGACAATATATAAATCCCATGAAGTAAATAAGTAGTTAATCAAGTTAACTGTTCAGTTTATTGGTAAAATTCTGTTTTGAAAATATGAAATAGATACAATATTAATTATATATGTATGATAGACAGTATTCACATAGTTGCATCACTATTGTGTAAGAAGCTAGTAGCTCAATATACAAATGAAAATTCAGTAATTTACAAAGGGAATAAACATATTGTGATATACCAGAAGGACTCAAAATTTGAAGCCAGATACTCCATCAATTCTTAGCTCAGTACAATTAACAAGTTACATTAATCTCTTTGAAACTTAATTTCCCCATCTTTTAAAAAAAGAGAAGTAATAATACTACTTATCATGTGGGATTTTTGTGAGCATAAATAAGAGGTACATAAAACACATGCAACATACTACTTTTTTTTTTTTTTTTGCTTTTTTGGGGATGCACCCATGGCATATAGAAGTTCCCAGGCTAGGGGTCAAATAGGAACTACAGCTGCCAGCCTATGCCACAGCCACAGAACCAGGGATCCCAGCAGCATCTGCAACCTACACCACAGCACACGATTATACCGGATCCCTAACCCACTGAGCGAAGCCAGGAATCAAACCTGCATCCTCATGGATACTAGCTGGGAATTCCTAGCCTTTTAATAAAGGTTTATCTCTCCCAACTAGATATGATAACAACTCCAAATTATCCATGCCAAACAAAAAAATTAAAGATCATTTTAAACATAATCTCAGAAAACTATTCACTAAAATCTTTCATATTAAATTCATAATTTCCATAAATGTATATTGTATTTCCTAATATGACCCAGGTTCTGTAAATGTCAATGGAAAGTCATAATAGATAGAGGAACACAGAATAGAACTGTACATTTCTACATCCATGTCAATGTCTATATTTCTATATCTTTCTATATCTGTGCATTCCTGTATAGTCTATTTATAAACATAATGTGTGTGTGTGTAAAAATATAAATGTTATACATTTACTCTGGGGAAAGTGAGAATAGTTAAGAAAAATATTTTGAATAATTAAAAAGTATTTTAGCAGGCAATTAAATGAACAAAATAGACAATTGAGAAATAAATAATATTTAGTAAATACTAATTAAAAATAATTTTTGAGTAGTAGTGGAAGACTGTGGTATATATATACATATTACTAAAAATAAATCATTCCATTAACCATATCAGCAGAAATAAGAAAAGTTTGGATTACTTTAAAATACTTCAGCCTTCTTCCATAAAGTTGTATATAGTTTGTTAAAAAACTTACACTTACCTAGAGATTGAAGGCTAAATTTGAATTGGGATTTTCTTAGACCCTCTAAAGTAGAGAAAATGTCTGAAGAGTAAAATGACCTATCATATTAGGATTAGAAGTATGTTTCCTTTATGTACAAACTGATATTAATTTTTTTAAAAATACAGATATAACAAAGACATTTTTAGCAAAAATACTACTGTATATTTATAATGTCAGTTAGTTCTATTTTGTCTCAGAGACAAACTTTCCCAGTAAAAATAGAAAGATACTAAAAATACAACCAGGAAAGAAAATAGGGGTAGATTATCCTTAAATCTACTATGGCAATTTTCATGTTACTTTGCTTACTAAAAGATGAATACTCTTAGGGAAATGCAAACTTTAAAAAGTTCAAACACCCTGAGAATTTGAGTAGGCTGATACCACGGTCTGCCTTTATTTTTGGTATTTGGCCCAGTTTGCTTAGGGTTCACCTAATTTTGGTTTTCCATCTCATCTTAGCAATACATTTGTAGCAGGGCAGATGGCTGCCAGATTCCCTTGAAGTTAAGTGTGATTAAATTTTTGTTGATAGGATTAAACAGAAATAAAATGTATCTTTTATGAATCTGGGAGTTTACACTTTGGTCCTATTTTCCTCCAAGCTTTTGGAACAATGGAAGCTGGAACAATGGATTCACCAAGTTGGGACCATGTGGAAAATAAGTCAGCATTCTGTAATATGGTAGAGGGACAAGTTCAGTAATACCTGCATCCCTGAGTGATGATATGGAACTGAGACCTTGAACGGCCTGGAACACTCCCTCACTTTAAGGCTATTGCAGGACATAGACACAAATCTGTAGTATTTAAATAACTTGGAGTTCCTGTCATGGCTCAGCAGAAACTAATCTGACCAGCATCCGTGAGGACACAGGTCCAATCCCTGGCCTTCCTCAGTAGGTTAAGGATCCGGTATTGCCATGAGCTGTGGTGTAGGCTGCAGACGCAGCTCAGATCCCACGTTGCTGTGGCTGTGGTATAGCCCAGCAGCTACAGCTCCAATTTGACCACTAGCCTGGGAACGTCCATATGCTGCAGGTGTGGCCCTAAAAAGAAAAAAACTTTCTGTATTTTGCAATGTCTGTTAGAAGAGGTCTAGCTTCTGCCCTAAATGATACTGGTAACCACTTAGTACCATGGCAATTAAAAATAGCATGAATAAAATGAGAAATCTGCAGCATGCTGCTGTGGAATTTTCATGTATTTTAAAGTTGATTTTAATATACCACAAAACAAAGGATATCACTTCAAATTAATTGGGTGCAATATGTTAAACATTGGACTCTATCAAAGGCTAAGGATAAGCAGTGTAATTTTGAGAGATAAGTAATGGAGCTAGAAATGAAGAAATCTTTTTTTAATTTATGTCCTTTATTTGTGACTTTCTTGGTTCTCACACCAAAAGTTTTCCTGCTTGTGCCCCTCAGTCATCTCTTCATCTGAAATCTAATAGCACACCCATAGTATCGCTGAATTTTAAAATTACAAATAGTCTTGGAAAATATTTTTTACTATCTACAGTTTCTAAAATTCCCCCTAAAATCTCTCTGCGAAATCATTAGTCACTCTGTGAATATTTCCAGAAAAATATTACCAATTCATTTTTTTCCATTTTAAACTACTAAACTCTCACAAACCCTTTCCTAAGATATAATAAAAACCCATGTAATTTCTTCCTCTATTCCTGTTTTATTTCCCTTTTCTATTAAATCACAAAATCCACTTATATTTCAGCATACAGACTTGCTTTTTTAAGTTTCTGAATTTATCTCAACATTCTTCATTTTTGTCTTTATTCCTAGGGAAATCATTATTCCAAAACAAGCAGTCCTTGTATGCTAACTCCTCACATGAATTTCTGCATCACCACCTCATGATGTACATATTTTTTGCATTGCTATTTTATATCCATGAAAGGTTTGTGAGTTCTTTGAAGGCAGTGTTAAACAATGATTGACTCATTTTTCTATGATTCTGAAATCTAGACCTACTAAATCCTTCCATTTTTTTCCAGGATATAATTCAAGTGGCAGTCTGAATATAAACAGACATTACTAAATCCAATGGAAATTGAATTAAGTCACTTTCCAGTACTGAATATTGAATGGTCCAGCTGAATTCCTCTTCTGATTTTCTCTAACACCACACTCCTTTCCAAAAATCTTCTTTGCCTGGATCATCATGTTCCATCACCTCAGGACACAGTGATCAATGAACAATTCAGAATACCCACATTTGTCCATTCTAATAATAGCTGTAGAGCACTTTCTGTATGTCAGACACAGTTCTAGGCATGTATAATAAATTTGAGAATAAATAGACCATTTAAATGCTGGATTTAAATCCTGTGGTCAGTTTTAGCCTTACTTGACAGATTGGGACTTCTGTTCAGTTTTTTTCTCATTAAGTTTTACATGAGATATTGCATGGTACACTGTACATTCTCTCACCTTGTGAGCTTCAGAGTGACTTTGAATCACAGCCCATTTGATATCTTTCCTTAGCTGAAGTTGGATTCTTTCTCCCTTTCTCTTGCTTACAAAATTTCTATAGCATAGTGCATTTCTATATTATGCCCAAGTAATACCCTATAAATAGTCAATGCTGTTTGAAAAGACCCAGTTCTAATCCCTTCTATTATTTGAATTAAATTTTGGGTCTCCTTAGATGTCATTACTGCATGGCGTGACTGCCCACATAGGATGAGTCTCTTATGTTACTTTTCCATACTTGCTTGCAGTAATGAGCAGTTTCTTAACTCCAGTTCAGTCACATTCCTAATAGACACCCTTTGCTGAGGTATCATTATAACATTTGAATTTAAATTATACAAGACTGATGCACTTTTTCTCACACTGTCTTATGGTATACACTAATAGACATCTGTAAAGTTGATTTTTTTGCTCCTTCCACTCTTAAATCAAAAACTGAGTCCATGTTTAATAGAAGCTGTAGATACTCTGCTCAGATATCAGTGGCACTCACAGACCATTTACATTTTGCATTTTTGCTGTAAACCCTTGCGACATTAAGCCTGAAGTTTTTTTCTGATTTGTGCAGCTGAACCATGGAATGGGACAGGCAAGAACAGCAGGGGCAAAATCTCTCTCCCCAGGAAGAGTCTTCAGCCAATGACAGATGGGGAGGTGGCTAAATATCCAGTAACCCCCAGCTTTTTTTCACCTAGCATTGAACAACTTTGAGCCAGATTCTATACATTCCCCCTGGGGTTGCCAACGAGCTTGTGATCCAGTTGCCTACAGTGGTAACCTGCTCATTAGCACACCTGCCTCCACTGAAATTTCTTTGTAAAACAGAATCTCTTCCTTATTCTATAACCAGTGCTTCCTGACATCACTACCCATACCAGTTACTTACACACTGGTCTCTACAACAGGGTCAGCTTTTGCCGAAACCCAAACTAAGACAGCCGTTTAGATAAAAGCACATGTGTGTCGATATATTTGACAAGTCCTATTATGTTTTTCAACATTCTTCACACATTGGAGAAAACTCTTTTACTCAAACCAGCAATTTCTTTAAGGTACCAAAAGAATATTTAAAATAGGTAAACAAAATGTTTTAAAAAATTCAGCCCTTAATTTTTTATGATCTATTGTTTTGGTATATGCTCAACTCTCCTGATATCTCTATTACTTCTCATGTATTTGGGTCATATTTTCTGGACAGAAAAAAAAATTTTTGGCTTTTTATCTTTTTATGGCCATTACCTGCGGCACATGGAGGTTCCCAGGCTAGGGGTGTAATCGGAGCTACAGCTGCTGGCCTGCACCAGAGCCACAGCAACGCCAGATCCGAGCTGCGTCTGCAAACTACACCACAGCTCACAGCAACGCCGGATCCTTAACCCACTGAGCAATGCCAGGGATCGAACCCGCAACCTCATGGTTTCTAATCGGATTCGTTTCCACTGCACCATGACAGGAACTGCAGTATTTTCTGGATAGAAAAATTTGAAGTAAATGTACAATTTACAATGTAACATTATGGCAAGTTATCAATGATAACTGCCATCCTTAAATTTTTATTAAGTCATTCAATATTTTAAAACATAATGCATTTCTAAGAATCAATATAAACAGCATTTCTAAACTATTTCCTAATATTTAACTAGAGCATAATTTGATAAAAATTATTTTAATAAATAGAATATACCAAAATTATAAAACCTATGATTATCATAATTTAATTTATAGCAATTATACATTAAATGACAAATTGTGTCATTGAAAATATAATTATTAATATCCAAATTCTTCACCATTTTTTGCTAGAATTCTGGTTTGTTTTAACCCACAAGTTCTGGCTTGGCACACTTTTACATAAAACGTAAATCATATATCTTATTTCCAACACATGGCAGTTGTTGAAAGAATTTAGGTTGTGTATCTGGCTAGGAGGGGTTTTAACCTCAACATATGTACTGTGACATTGTTTTCCACATAACATTTAGAGAATTCTGAAAAAGCATTGAAGTTGGCAGTCATTCACAGTATTGGCTACAGGAAACCAATTCTCTGCTGGATCAAATTGTTAAGTTAGTTCCAAAAGAGAATGTCAGAGGAAAGAAAAAGCAATTTCTCTTTCTTCTGAGCTCTAGGAACTCACATTTTCCAAGAGTGGTTGAAAACATTCTGTATCAGCTGACACCATCCAATGGGAGAAAACTTTTGGAAACAGGAAACTACAGAAAAGTAATAATGATTTTTGTTAAAAAAATTAAAGGAAAGAACTAAATTAGTATTATTGTTAACAGCAAAATATTTAGCCCTTAAACATGTTTTTCACATACATTTTGTTTTTTATTTACTTGTGGAATTACTGATAGTACTCCTCAGATCATTAAAGTCCAGTGTTTTCCCCTGAGATTGAGCCTATTTATATTCTATGAATTAGGATGACTGGTGAGGAGTAGAGAGGATTGGCTAGATTGATGACTACTGGATGAGAATGTGGACAAAAATGGTAACTACATTTTTTCTGCTAGAAAAAAAGTCAGAGTTTTCCTTTAATGCCTGTCTTATACTTCCATTTCTGCTAAAAATAGTTTTCTGTGGATGTATTTCCCCAAAATTCGTGCTCTACTTATTTAATGTTGAAATAATTTGGAAAAACTCCTCCTGAAATTAACCTTTGATCAAATTATAACCCTCAAATGACAAAAATGTATAAAATCAGGGAAGATAAATTTAGTCTGAAATTACTGAAAGCCTTCATTAAGCCTTAATATATGCTGTCAGCTTTAAACTAAATAATAGATGAGATTTTAACATAATCAGAAGGAAACTGCTGCTACCTGCCTCTGTTACTGTCACAATGAAATTGACAAGATAATTTTGAAAATAAGGCCTTCTCCAAGTCACTTCATAGATCTGACAAGAGCACAGTATTTAGAATTACATCTATTCATACAGAAAAAAGATTTATCTGCAAGGATATAAGATCACTGAATGGAAGATCAAATATATTATGCTTTAGAGAATGCAATGTTACTTGCTTTAACAAATAAACACAAGTACTTCATATGTTTAGCAATTCTCTGCTTTTGAAAAAAAATTCCATTTTCCATCCCTTCTGTAACGGTCTTTAAGTGATCTTTATGCAGTTAGATAACTTTCAAGTAATCAACAGAAACATAGCCTATATATGTTATACTGAGTTGCTGTGTTCATTTGATCTCTTAAGCTTTTCCCTATATTATTAATCTACAGAGCTCTAATTATGACTACCAACAGGAAGCCGTTGACTAATTCTTTCACTATAGGGAAAGGGTATAAAATAATGAAGAAAATCCATATATGCCTATAACCTTCAAGGACAGATATTAGGACAAGGCTAAATTTTACTCATAAAAAATCCTTATTTTTCTTTTCAACTCAGTAAAACATAAAATTTCCAGTGACTCTTCTTTGGATCCAGGTGAATGTAATATATGGAAAATAATGACATGACTTTGGACTTGATACACATAAAGCTGGAGTTGGTGGAGAGGTATTATGAACTAAAAGTTGTTTAAATGTGTGTATGAATGTATTGTTTAACATTCTTCATTACTCATTAGTTATAATTTTGATCATAAAACTTTTTTTCTCAATTTCACTGCATGCTGGGATGCCGGACCGTAGCGGTAGCTACTAATGATTATTATATCTGAAACCAAGTATCTCTAGATCTTTGAAACAGGATTTAAGCAAAAACATGTTCCATCTCTTATATGACTATGCATGTTACGCTTGTTAATAATTGCCTTATGAATACACTCAAAAACCTAGTATGTCTTAAAACCAATGGATCATTTATTGGTGTTGGAGCATAGGTTGATAAAAGAAACAGAATTTTGCTGTAGGATGTTTAACCAACCAAACTAAAGCTGTCTATTTTAGGATTAACGATGGAAAATAACCTAAAAAAACTGTATTGAAAAGTACAACTGAGTCACTTTGTTTTATGGCAGAAATTGATATGATGTAAATCAACCATAGTTTAATAAAAAAAAGTACTTTACACATCAAAATACTGAATATAACTTATATTTTCTTTATATACAGAGATTTAAACTTGTATTATCCAGATACTGTATTTGTTTTTCAAATGATAAAACTAACAACATCCTCATATAAACTATGCTATTAAAACAGAGAAAAATCATTGCTATTATTCTTCTATCTGCCTAAAATGGGACAGGAAAGAGGCACAGCAGGAAGAAACTCATGAACTCACCTGAAAGTTAAATACAATAGACAGGTCACATTTTTGAATTGCCAACTTTGATGTGCCTTACAAATCATGTCATATTCAGGAAGTTTAAACGTTGAGGGATCTATTGAATTCTGTCCCTGATCTTCAAGAAACCTGAATTTCCAAAGAGACATACAGATGAAATTTTTTTTCTTTTTGTCCTTTTCATTAAATGTCTCCAAGAAAATAGTTCAAGATGGAGGAGTGGGAAAAAGTAAGTTTTAGGAGCTTGATCTGAAGATATTTTTTGTATCAGAATAACAAAGAAAAAAATCAGTTTTGAAAAAGGAAATACAATCATTTCAAATCTATCTAAATTTTATATACATATGGAAAGATACAGATTTTAGCACATCATAGTCATTCATAAATATCTAAAAACGCTGTAGTAACTAGGTTTCATTACTCACAAAAATTCTTTTCAGAGCTTCATGCCAGAATATTCATTATGAGGGGGAAGTAAAATCTTATGCTTCGTTGCTCATACCGCATCTTGGGGAACGACATGTTGATCACCAAAGTAGAGAAAGGTACGGCATGAAAAAGTTAGAGTAAAATTTACATTTGTATCAGATATTACATTTCAATAACATTAAGCCTATGGAAATAATATATTTTAAAATGTCAGGTAAATGTATATGAGATTTACTATAATTTGTGAATCTTTTATTTCTTTTGGCAGGAATATAAATAAAGAGTATAGTAGTATAGAGGTTTTAAGGAATTAAAGAAGAACTAGAAATGATTTTATAAAGTTGAACTTTTGGTTGTTTAAACCTATTTATGAGCTCTCCTGTAAAATAATATCCTGAATCATTTTTGAAGCAAATTATTTGCATATCATAGCAAAATGACATGCCTATGTATTCAAATGTGAAGAATGGAGGTGGAAATTTAGAGAACAGAGCTTCATCTCACTTACCTACAGGTATTTATTGATACACATTTTGAAATTTTGTAAATAATTAGAATCCCTTCCTATTAAAAAGAAAATAGGACAGATGCTATGACAATATGAATAAACTGGGGCAGAAAAGAAAAGGATCACCAAGTTTATTATGACTTTGGGTCAAAAGAGAATTCTTATCCACAGGTCTCAAATGCTAGGAACGCATTCCTTAAGAGAGATTTGTTCAGACCAACCAAATCCAAGCCAAGTAAAGTTAAAGTGACTTCCATTTTGTAACAAAAGAATATGGAACAGCCACTTTGAGTGAATCTGCTATTCAAAATCTGTTAGAACAAAGGGGAAATATTTTAGCATGCCATAGCCACTGGAACTTGTTTCACATTCAGAAGGCCCATGAAATGAGTATAACTCTGATGGTCCCAGCAAAGTCACAAAGAAATGAAGAAAAAGTCTCTAACTTTCAAATATGCTTTGATAAGAGAGCATTTGAGAATACATAATCACAAGAATTAAATTTGTTATGTGTAATGTCCTAAGCACTCTGTATGTGTTAAATAATTTAATCACATTTTCAGGGTACTGTATTCTTCTCGTACAGATGAGAAAACTGAAGGATCACATGGTATAATAACTGCCCCATGCCAGAGGTTAAAAAGCAACTAAGTTTTCTAAACACAAATATCTGTTGAACCAGGTTAACATTGAGACGGTTTTTCAGCAATATGGTTACACTACTTTCAAAATGCAAAAGATTTACATGATATGACTCTGGTTAATGGGAGTGTACAATGCATACCAAAGGTGTTAGAGTTCAGTGTTAATGCTTCTGAAGCTTTTGCTTTTCTAGAATTGCAAATACTATTTTAGGCTTAAACTATTATAGAATTTTATTTTTACAAAATAATTTACTAAGAGGATCTTACTGAAATTTTATCCCCAAATGTACTAATGTATGTATGTTAGTGTTTTGTATCTTTAGTGCCCAGGTCTTGGAAGGATTTATAATAAAACTAGCCCAGACTAATATATATTAAATTGCATATTATACTGTAATATATTTTACAATGTATTATAATATATACTACAATATATATTATGTATATGTGGAGAGAGAGAGAGAAAGTGAGAGAAGTGTGTAAGAAAAGAGTATACCACAAAATTGCTTTAATGTTCTTTTATATTTTTTGTTATATTTTATTCACATTTGTGTCATGTGTTATGTTAAATAAAATGTGACTATCCCATAAGGAATTTTCCTCACAAAACAGGAGAGTTGGTAGAGGAGAAAGAGAAGCTCAGTCTTGCAGGGAGTAAGAAAAAAGCCAGAAGGTAGTTTTTGTTTTTTTTAGGCAAATGACAATTTATTTTTTTGTTTTTTATGAATTTTATTTTTTCCATTATCGTTGATTTACACTGTTTAGTCATATATATATATTCTTTTTCTCATATTATCCTCAATCACTTTCCATCATGGGTGACCAGATATAGTGCCCTGTGCTATACAGCAGAATCTCATTGCTTATCCACTCCAAATGCCATAGTTTGAATATATTAACCCCAAACTCCCAGTCCATCCCACTCCCCCGCCCCCGGCAACCACAAGTCTGTTCTCCATGACTCCCTTTTCTATGGAAAAGTTCATTTGTGCTCTATATTAGATTCCAGATATGTTATATCACATGGTATTTGTCTTTCTCCTTTTGATTCTCATCACTTGGTATGAGTTTCTAGTTCCGTCATGTTGGAACCTGGCATGTTGCTGGAACATTGCCGCAACTGGCATCATTCCGTTCTTTTTTATGACTAAGTAGTATTCCGTTGTGTGTATATACCACATCCTCCTAATACATTCATCTTTCAATGGACATTTCGGTTGTTTCCATGTCTTGGCTATTGTGAATAGTGCTGCAGTGAAAATATGGGTTCATGTATCTTTTTCAAAGGAATGCTTTGTCCAGGTATATTGCTGGCAGTTCTACATTTAATTTCCTGAGGTAGCTCCATACTGTTTTCCATAGTGGTTGTACCAATTTACGTTCCCACCAACAGTATAGGAGAGTACCCCTTTCTCCACACCCTCTTCTGCACTTGCTAATTGTTCACATGTTAATGATGGTCATTCTGAATGGTTTGAAGTGGTACCTCATTGTGGTTTTTGATGTCCATTTTTCGAATAATTAGTGGTGTTGAGCATTTTTTCATGTGCTTGCTGGCCATCTGTATATATTCTTTGGAGAAATGTCTGTTCAGGTCTTTTAACCATTTTCAACTGGGTTCTTGGTTTTTTTGCTGTTGAGTTTTATAACTTGTTTGTGTATTTTAGAGATTAAGCCCTTGTTAGTCAAATAGTTTGAAACTTTTTTCTCCCATTCTGTAGGGTATCTTTTTTTTTTTTAAATGGTTTCCTAGCTGTGCAAAATCTTGTCAGTTTGATTAAATAAACTCAGTCCCATTGGTTTATTTTTGCTTTTTTTTCTGTTGCCTTGGGAGATTGACCTAAGAAAAACTTTGTAAGGTTAATGTTAGAGAATGTTTTGCCTTGTTCTTTTCTAGGAGTTTTACGGTGTCTTGCTTTATGTTTAAGTCTTTAAGCCATTTTGAGTTTATTTTTGCTCATGGTGTGAGGATGTGTCCCAGTTTCATTGATTTACATGTGGCTGTCCAGTTTTCCCAGCACCATTTGCTGAAAAGACTTTTTCCCATTTTATATTCTTGCCTCCTTTGTCAAAGATTAATTGACCGTAGGTGACTGGATTTATTTCTAGGTTCTCTGTTCTGTTCCATTGGTTTGTATGTCTGTTTTGGTACCAGTATCACACTGTCTTAATCACTATGGCTTTGTAATATTGTGTGAAGTCTGGGAGAGTTGTGCCTCCTGCTTGGTTTTTGTTCCTCAGGATTGCTTTGGCAATTTTGGGTCTTTTATGGTTCCATGTAAAATTTTGGATTGCTCTTTCTAGTTCAGTGAAAAATGTCATGGGTAATTTGATAAGAATTGCATTGAATCTGTGGATTTCTTTGAGTAGTATGGCCATTTTTATGAAATTAATTCTTCTAGCCCAGGAACATGGAATATCTTTCCATTTCTTTGAATCCTCTTTAATTTCCTTGATTAATGTTTTATAGTTCTCAGCATATAAGTCTTTCACCTCCTTGGTCAGGTTTATTCCTAGGTATTTAATTTTTTGGGGTGTGATTTTAAAAGGTATTTACATTCCTTATGTATACTAAAAGGAGGTAGTTTTTAGAGGCAAAGCACTGAAGCACCCCTCTAGAGAAAAGTGCTAAAGCAGAAAAGGAGATACATTGTTCCTTGTTGCAGTGAATATGAGCTCTGTCCTCAATGATTGAGAAAAAGAAAGGTCTGGGAATGGAAAGGCAAAAGACTGTATTATTTTACCTGTGACTTTTCTCTCAATTTACTGTTTTATTTTGTTGGTTAGTTAATAAACTTCCAAACCAACTTATTTTTTAATAACATCTGTATATGATTTAGGCCTTTTTTTCAGAAATATAGTTTAATGGAGTTGCCATGTTTTGGTATAGAGCTAGAAATGTGGATTTGTCAAATTGCTATGAGTATTCGGCTCTTGGGGGATCAAGTCACTAGAGATAAAATCACATGAGACTAATCCATAAATTTGAATGACAATGTTTTAAATTACATTGGAGGGAATTTCCGGGCCTTGACAACTGGGACAAGTCATCTGCAAGGGCATACCCCCCTGGGTAGGTAAATTCTCTAAGGAGATGAAATTATAGACTAAATGTTTCTCTTGAGAGCCCAGAGTTAGAACAAAGGGAAATGAGTGGTGTTAAGGAATCAATTTATCAGACAATAGTAACCTGGTTAATTGCCCTTCCTGCCTGTTCTACTGATGTTTCTATCTAAATAACTGGGCCAAGGCACTATGGAATCAGAGCACCTTTCTCCAGCTCATTTCCACAGAAACAGTGGAGATTCCAGACCTCTGAATAGTCATTGCCTTCTTCTACTCCATAATGTTCAACTTTGCTTTATATGCTTTAAATGAATTTCACCTGGGTCAATTATTTCAGGATGTAAAATTTCATATCAATTAGACAGCAGTAGAGGACAAGAAAACAGACAATGGAAATTTTATGGTTTCTTTCTTTCAAAGTAGAGAATTGTCTGTATAAACTTTGTGATTTGTGAATATTCCTTAATTGTGTTAAATAGAATGTATCAAAACAAGTCATGATTGAAAAGTGAAAGATTATTGTAAAACTCAGCTTAAGGCATGAAGAACTTGACACGGGAATTTGTGAGAATTAGAGATGGAAGAGAACAAGTGCAAGAAACATTTTGAGAGCAGAAAGTTATTTCTTTTCTCCTGAGTTATATAATATGACTGAGTACTCAGAACCATAGACTCATTGTGGCTAAACTTTCGTTTTCTAAGTAAGCTAAAATATCATTAAAAATTCAGTAAAAATATTAATAAAAATGTTTGTTGTAAGAAGCTGCAGGAAAGAAAGTAATAGTGTAATGGAAAGTAATTGCAACTTATGTTAAGATACTCTTCATCACCTTTCCTCTTAATATGATCTCTGCCTGTCTTTGCTAAACTTGCTGACTTATGTCTGAAATCTCATAGAGATTATCCGAGAAAGTGTAATATTACAGTTTGTTGGGTTGACTAGGTGAGGAGGCAAGACTTTTTGTGTTAAACTCCTATGCTTAAACTCTTATTTAAAGTGTGCACCTCAGATGCCAAAACAAGAGCAAATTTTTTTTTGATAAAAACTGAAAATGAGTGGGAACTGGAAGTATATGAGAACTCCCTGTACTCTCTCCTCAATTTTGCTGTGAACCTACAACTGCTCTAAAAATGAAGTTCATTATTTAACCAATAAAATAAAACACAATAAATTGAGAGGGAAGTCACAGAAAAAAATAATACAAAATTTCTCCTCTCCATTCCCAGATGTCTCTTTTTCTCAGTCATTGAGGACAGAGCTCATATTTCACTCCAATAAGGAAAAATGTATCCCCTTTTCCATTTTAGCACTTTTCTTTAGAAGGGTGCTTCAGTGCTTTTCCTCTCCAAAAACTACCTCCTGGCTTTGTTCTTCCTCCCCACAAATCTAAGATTTCCTCCCTCCCCCACCAACTCTCCTGTTTTGTGAGGAAAATTCCTTATGGGATGGTCACATTTTCTTTAACATAACATATAACAAAAATGTGAATAAAGTACACCAAAAAACATTAAAAAATATTAAAGCAATTTTATGGTATATATTTTCCATGCACACACACACACACACACACACACACACATATGTACATACACGTAAGGAAAAGGTATACCATAAAATACACATACATACATATATACATACTTATATGAATATATGTATATATACATATACCACATTAATAACAATTCAAAATACAGTAGTTAAAATTGATATTGAATTTTACCGACTTCTTATGTACTGTTACCACGATGCTTTTTACATGAAAAAGATCATAATGATAAAGCAGAATACAAAATCTCACAGTAGAAATTTAAAGGCAACTACATGAAAACAGGAATTAGGAGTATATTTGCATCCTTTCAAAGCTCCTTCAAAAACTGAACATATTCCTGCATTCTAAAACTTCAGCTACATTTTGGAATGCAAGACAGCTTAAAAATAGCTTTTGAAGGTCTTTTAATTATAAATCAATGTGTGTCTGAGTGCAAAATCAATTATTAATTTATGTAAGCTGAAAAATTGGCATATTTTATAAAGTTCAGTTCTCTCATCAGAGTGGTCCTCACTTTTTTGTAACAAATTAAATTCATAATGCAGTCTTTCTGAACTCCTAATATTTTACTATTTTAAAGAGTGTTCACTGCTGAGTTAGCTGGAAAGCTCTGAACTTTGACATATGTAAAGCTTAGTATGAACATTAAGTGGAAAAATATAAATGTTTAGTTATCAGATGGCTAGTTTTCTATAGTTTAAGGTTTCAATATTTGATGGAAAAGAATTGAGATAGAAAAAATGAAAATACTTTGCACAGTATCTAATGCTCTTTCACATAAGGTCTAAAAATGATTTATCTTTTTGTTAAGTAAATCTCTTTTAAATATGTTAATCTTTTTTCTCTGGCAGATATAAAATAGAAATAAAAAGATGAAACAATGCAGTAACAAAGGGACATGTCTGTGGACATAAAAACAAGCATCAAAGAAGGGAAAAATACAAGCACATCTTAATTCACACTATACGTAAATGGCAACGACAATCAAAAATGTGTGCAGAGTTCAAACAGACCTGATTTTAATCTTTCTTCAGAAAGCAAAGTAGTAAATGACAATCAACAATCAAATGTGAATAAGCTGAAGATGATTCAGCAATAAAACAAGTGATGTACAATTAACCATTTGCAATGTTAATACTGTAAGGAAAGCAAAAATTATAAATTAAAATAATGCAGTTTTATTCAAAGCAACTCCTTTAAATATAATTTATTTCAGCATCTTGTTAGGGCCACACTAATTTGATATAGATAAGAAGCTGGCTTTTTTTTTTCTTTTTAAGTATTCTGTTTGACAACATTTCTCCATTGCTATCTGGTATAAAGCAGTCATTTCCCTGCCCTCTCCTTGATGGCAGGGTCCACCACCCTTCATAAAGCTGAAAAGCTTACACATTACAATTTCTAGTCTCTATTATTAGACAAGGGTGGTCATCAACTCATACCTGAAGAAGGTGTGCTGACAGCTTCTGAGATATTTTCCCTCCCTGTCAAAAGGAGAGTGAGTTGTAGGAAAAGACTTTTTTTCCCCCTTCCTGATTTTGGACAATATAATAAGAAGACAAGATGCTTGGGCTGCTACAGCCGTTTTGCTCCAAAAGAGGAAGATGCAGAGAATCCCAGGGAAGATAAGCCACTGAACCGGATACACTATTAAGCAGCTTTTACTTGATTGTCCGTGTACCAGAAAATATCGAAAAATGCCAGTTTACCTTTTTAACCCTGCATCTATTTTTAAATTATGTTGTTTCCAGGAATGCTATACTTTATGTAATCATGCCTGATTTTCTATGAATTAAGTGACACATTCCCCTTTAAATTGTTGTAACTTTGCAAAAAAAAAGTTCCATTTTTGAATACTGACTGATTCATCACAAAAGCAACGCACTAGGATTCACCTGTTTGAGACTGCCTTCCTTTTATACGGTGTTTCTTTCCACTGTAGTTTTTAAATGTATTTTTTGTTTTATTCTGCCAATGGAATTTTCCTCCCCTCCCCCAAATTTCAGTAATAAAGCAAAAAAAGAAAAAAAAAGAATGTTAGCTTTGTTTTGCTTAAAGATAGGACAGGGTAGAGGAAGAAGGTGGAGTCACAGACCTTGCTCCCACTTGGGTCCCAATTCTTTTTCCTTTCAATAGCTCCTTAAATTAAAATGGGAAACACTTTCAAAACCACTTCTCTATTCTTTGAATGGAAGCAAAAAGGCAACGAGAAGAGAAATCAAATTGATCTTTTACCTACATTCTCGGAAAGAATGGAAAAATGCATGTCAATATGACCTTTTCTAATTCTCTACTTTCCAACTCAGGCAGTATATAGATAACTACAGGGGATCAATACATATTTGTTGAATGAATGAATTAAACTTTTAGACCACTGGGTTGCAGATTGAGCCCAGGCTTATTGTTGTTTCTGTAGTAGGACTTGTCATTATGCAAAGATGTCCTTCCCACAAGCAAAGGAGTAGTATGACATAAAATAATAAATGCATGTATTTGTGAAGTCCCTGTGATGTACACAGCATGAAGCTGGGCATTTCCAGGGAACAATGAATAGATAATATTCAGGCGCCGTCAAAGAAGAATGTTGTTTAGTAGGAGAGACAGGATGCAATGTGTAAGGCCACAAGATACATGTGGAAAATAAATGTCACAAGAGAAGTAAAAAGCATTTAAAAGTTCAAAAGAATAAGCATTTATATCATGTTAAGGAAGATCTGCAGGAAGAGACAGTTGAGACTGACGTTGTAGGAGGGATTGAATTTCAGAAGGAGAAATGTGAAAGAAAGAGTTTTTGATGGAAATGATAAAGTGTTCTTGAGCAAAATAGTAGCCCACTTTTCCTAAACATCAAAAACATAAAGAGAGCTAGGGGAATAAAGGTGGAACTTGAGGACTGTGTTTTGGGAAACTTTGAATGCCAAAAATAATTCTGTCACATCTAGACATTCCATCCCTCCCCCCAAAAATGTCTAAAATCAGTTCAAAATATTTAGCCTAAGTGAAAAATTTGAAATATTTCCCATAAAATAAAAATAAATTAAAATGCATCCTTTGGTTTTATCATATCTGTAACACAATAGTACTCACTAATAAAAATAAATGTTGTTTGCTTAACTTCCGATTTGTAATATTTGTAACTGAGTCCTTGACTACCTTATTTAATCTTTAAAAAATAAGATAATGATTGATGTGCTTACATATTTACTGTAAATTTCCAGTAAAAATTATGATTATCTTATGCTTAATTTTTATGTAGTCTGAGACTGAATGTTACACTAGAGAAAGTGAACTATTCAAAGAAAGCCATACCATTAATATTTTAATTCCTCTTTTCATACTAACATTCAAATGTTAAAATAGGATATTCATAAATTTTTGTTTCAAAAATCTGAAAACAAATTTGAAGATGATTAGAAACAATGTCCAAAAAAGTTTGACTTTTCAGTAGTACATCTTAATCAGCATATGTCTCAAAAAAAATTGTTGAAAATTTTATAGAAATAAATTGCTCCAATTTGTCTATCCACTAGAGTATCAACTATTTTTAAAGTGGAAATATCCACGTTTGTCATTAAACTGTCTGATAGTTTGAGTCCTGCTTATTATAGAAAAGAAGCTCTAAAACCAATGTGATCTTGTGAGAAAAACTTAGTTTTTTATGAAATGGTCAAAAATTCTTGAATTCAAATTTGTACACTACTTTCCGTATGTCAGCTTTGTCCTGTGAATAAAGCTGGTCTTTAGATAGAGAGTATCATGATGAAATTGAACAGCAAAATTTATTTATGTCTGAGTAATCACTAAAATGTCATCAATACAAATTCAAGAGTTAGATAATACTTTTTCCTTTTGAAATATATTCTTTATAAAAATGGCAAGTAAAAAAATGACACTATAAATAATTTTTTTATTGTTGTTTGGGAAAAACTTAAGTCATACTTAAGTCATAGTCATTATTATTAGCCATGTAAATATATTTAAATTTCATATCAGTTTACTCCTTTATTATATACACTTTGGCAGCTTTCAGAATGGATTTTAGTCTGTTCTTGATAAAATCATCTAAACTATAAAAATATTAGAATATAAGAAGCAGAGAAGAAATAGAAGAAATATTAGCACAAAATTATATCTGTGTATCCCGGAAATCCAAGGAAAAGAGAAATATGATCAGAAATGAGTACCTTATAATTAAAGGTTAGCACATAATTCATTGAGAGACACTAATGTTTTCTTAGTACTAAAATTCCAAAATAATTTGTTTTTTGGATACTCAGATAAGGAAAATAGAATGATATTTTGTTCAGTATCTTACATAGATATACAAAAGCTTCATGAAAATTTTTATGTGGCCTTCTCTACTCACATGTGAAACCTGATAGGAAAGTGTTACATAAGCCTATCTATATAGTATTGTGTGGTCTAGAAATCTAACTTTATAGTGATTCAAGTAGGTATAGGGTCAGAGCTTTAACAATGTCTAGGAATGCCTGCCAAACAGACTATCAATCTCAAATATCATTTGTCTCAATCAGCCTTCAGGTTGTCTAGATAATGGATAGTTCAAAATGGTGTCTGCTGATACCAAGCAATGCTGACTTTTTGTTATAGAAATGCTTATAATCAGAAAGTAGGCTAGTATGAACAGAGGTATGTTTCAGATACACTGACAGACAGATTCAAAACATTCGTTTGAAAGCAGCTTGTGATCTCCCTTAAGGGTCAAAATTAGTTAGGTAAAGATCCAAAGTTCTGCACCATAGAGCATGGAAAGAAAGTCATCTTATGTCATTTTATTATTTTTGTCTGTGTTGGTCATTATTTTTCATTTTGAAAATTTTTTGGATGATATTGGTCTTGCTTAGGTTAGTTTAGATATTTTATCTCTCTGTCTTTGTTATCATGAGAAGGAATATCCCTAGAGATTGGCTAGTATCTTTTAAATACACACATAGAGAGTTCTTTATTCCTATGTTGAAGCCAGTCATAAAATTGTTTGAGGCTTATAGGCTTTGTGTTTCTGCTGGCTGCTGTCCAGCACTTAAAAGAGTGCTCAATCATTAATAAAATTCCCCTTCTACTGAGAAGACCCTTTGTGAAGTTTTCAGTTGCATTTATAGGATCCTGTGATATTAAGTAAGAGTTACAATAGACATACTAAAAAAGAGCATCCATATGCCACAGACAGTAAGAATTGTGTTAAATTAGTTTCTGTTGGAAGTCTTTCTTTGAATGTCTTTACCCATGCTATCAAGTCCATCCAGGCCTTAGGCTTATGTTCTTTAAACTGAGACATTTTTCTATTTATCAACTTACAAGTTCTTTACTTGTAAAACTGTGACAGCACTTTCTTTGAAGACATCAGTCGGGTGCATGTAACAGAATATTGTTTGATCTCAATATAAGACCTGTTTTTGTCACCTAATTACTCATGCTTTCAAAGATGAAGGCAATAAATGTGACAAAATAATAATTAGTGCAATTAGTGACATGTACTGAGTTACGTAGCAATATTTCCATAAATAATATTTACTTTTGAATTCAAAGGGAATTTTAAATCTTCTGCATTTATGTTTTACGGTGGCTTTAATTTTTAAGTTTTTTTCTTTTTTAGCTACCTTAATTATATAGATCATCCTCATGGAAAAACTACTTTGTGGGAAGCATATATTAAAATTTCATTAACTTATTTAGAATATTATTTTGACTACAGCTATGCTGACCACAGCGTACTTTATCTGTACAGTGAAGTTGTTTTGCTTGTGAAATGTGGATAGAGTAGTTTGCAAGAACTTACATCAACCAAGGCAACCGTCAAAAGCTATGGCAGCCTTGAGCCAATACAGCAACTTAGGAAGATATAAACTATATCACGCTATTGATTTTCACTGCATATGTCACAATTTATGATATGTTTATATGTATTATTATTTTCTTAATAACTAATATTCCCAAATCAACTGTAAATTCCCTAAATGCAAGAACAATGGTTATTGTACCCAATGCTTAAACTCTTCAGATTGGTTCAGAATGGGTATGTATTATTGGATGAATTTTTTAATGTTCAAATTGAATGTGAACCTTTACTTTGTGGGAAAGTATTTTCATGTAGCAGATAATTGAACTCTAACATTTTGACACCAATGGACACTTTGATTTATATCCTGGTTTTTACCTCAAACATTAAGCTCTTTATCCCATTTAAAACTAGCAGTGGCAATGGTTTCATTTTTTTTTCCAGTCCTTCAACCATTACCTCTTTCCTCAGTTATACTCTTTCAGTTTGATATGTTTTTTTCTAAGTGGAACTCTGATATTAAAAGTGTTAATTATTTCTCCTGTATTTCTAAAAAGCGAGACCGCAAGCTTAGTTTAATTTGGATACTTACTATATTTAATTGACTTTTATTTGTTTTGCATTTTTTTTTTTTTTTTGGCCACACACGCAGCCTATGGATGTTCCCAAGCCAGGGATTGAACTTGTGCCACACCAGTGACTTGAACCAGAACAGTGACATGCTGGATCCTTAACAACTGCTTCCTTTTTAATGTTTAATATTAGCTAAAATATGTATCAATTTTTACCATAGGAAATATTGCCATTTTCAGTTTTAATTTTTATTGTTGTTTCTACCTATAATATTGTAGTGAAATGGACGAGACTAATAACCAAACTTTCAAAGTGCTCAATCTATGCAAAAATTGTGACGATTTCCTCCCGTATATTCCAGAGTTGCTCTATCATTTGAGATCAGTATATTATATTTTATTTATTTTTGTCTTTTGGCCTTTTTCTAGGGCCGCACTCATGGCATATGGAGGTTCCCAGGCTAGGGGTCTAATCAGAGCTGTAGCTGCTAGCCTACACCAGAGACACAGCAATACCAGATCCGAGCCACATCTGCGAACTACACCACACTCACGGCAATGCTGGACTATTAACCCACTGAGCAGGGCCAGGGATCGAACCCGCAACCTCATGGTTCCTAGTCGGATTCGTTAACCATTGAGCCATGACGGGAACTCCAGTATATTATATTTTAAATCAAATTTAATTACCTATATATACACATACATTACAATTAAATATAAGCATTCAAATTAAACTATATATACAAACATATATATACTAATAAAGTTATTTTATAGTAAAGCAATAAAGGTTAACTGGTTTTTGTTTTTTTGTTTTTGTCTTTTTATGGCCGCACACAGGGCATATGGGCATACGGAGGTTCCCAGGATAGGTGTGGAATCTGAGCTGTTGCCAGCCTACACCATAGCCACAGCAACGCAAAATCCAAGCCACGTCTGTGACCTACACCACAGCTTGCATCAACGCCAGATCCTTAAGCGACTGAGTGGGGCCAGGGACTGAACCCACGCCCTCATGAATACTGGTCAGGTGGGCTAATCACTGTGCCTCGAAGCGAACTCCAGTTTTTTTTTTGTTTTGTTTTGTTTTCCTGACATTTTTGTAACATTTTGACACATCAGAACACTTTAAATTTTATTATTTTTTTAAAAATTTTAATTTTAATTTATTTATTTTTGCCTTTTGTCGTTTTTAGGGCCACACCCACAGCATGTGGAGGTTCCCAGGCTACGGGTCTAATCAGAGTTGTAGCCGTCGGCCTATGCCACAGCCACAGCAACTCAAGATCCCAGCTGCGTCTGTGACCTACACCACAGCTCAAGGCAACGCAGGATCGTTAACCCACTGAACAAGGCCAGGGATCAAACTTGCAATCTCATGGTTCCTAGTCGGATTCGTTAACTGCTGTGCCACAATGGGAACTCCAAGAACACTTTAAATTTAAGAATGTTATTTTGTCTCAGAAAGCTTATTTGTTCCCAGTGACTCTTCTAACCAAAATTTATTATTTCCCAAATGATTCTTCTAACCAAAATTTAAGAATGTGTGTGTGTGTGTGTGTGTGTGTGTGTGTGTGTTGGTAATACTGCATGTTTTTGTGTGTGTATAAATGTGATTCCTCCTTTTCATAAAATTATACTGTCATAACTTTTAGGCAATATTTTGGTAAACATTTTATTACATCCCCCAAATGGTCACTGTTTTAAAAATAGAACAATGAGCAGTATATCACACCTGCTGCAACAAGACGACTTCCAAAATTGGAACTGCCCCTGACATTTCATCTGAAGATAATTTCTTGGGATGAACCAGGGGAGAATGTCCAGCGTCCAAAAGAAAGAGAATTTTTATAAAGCTCATGAAAAGAACAAGGACTGATGGCTTGGTGCAACTACTTGTCTCCATTTTTTTTTTAATTGCCTTAAACAATACCAGTATCTGTTAAACACATTGGAAAACATGCAGCAAATTAAGATGAAAACAAAATCAAACAAAGCAAAAGAATAAAAAAAATAAACGATCAACAAGCTATAGACTTTAAGGACATCAGAAAGTTTCCTTTAATGCAAATTGTTCTCTTTCTACTTTATCTTTAAATATCTGCTGTTGCCATGTTTGTTCTAGTAATGCTGTTTTTATATCATTTTAAAGAAAAAAGAGTATGCAAAGGCAAAAGTACTTGGTAAAATACTGAACATCTTGGGTACTAATTCTCACACTGTCACTCAATCCATCATATGAAGCCTTGAGCAAAGAAACTGAAATTCTTTAAGCCTTGGATTTTTTTTAATTATTTTTATTTTTATTTATTTATTTAGTCTTGTTAAGGTCACACCTTAAAAAGTCTTTTTAAGTTTCCCAGGCCAGGGGTCTAACTGGAGCTGTAACTACTGGCCTACGCCACAGCCACAGCAACAGAAGATCTGAGCTGAGTCTGCCACCTACACCACAGTTCACGCAATGCTGGACCCTTAACCCATTGAGTGGGGCCAGGGATGAAACCCACGTCCTCATGGAGATTAGTCGGGTTCGTTACCACTGAGCCACGCCAGGAACTCCCAAGCCTTGGAGTTTTAATTTATAAAATGAGCTTTGAAAAAATTCCCTTAAACAATACTGGTGCTATATTCTAAGAATCAAACAAAATAATACTATGAGAACCTTTTGAAACTGCCACATCCTAGAAAAAGTGTTATTTGAGTGACAAAAGCACTTGAGAATGTGTGCAAAATGTAGATGATATTTCAAGTTAGAATATGAGGAAGCATTGCTCTCTAATTTAAAGCCAAAGTCATCTAGACTTTCCAAAGAGGGAACTAGTGAAGCATTTAGCTTAGAAATTGAGTGCTTTGGACTGCGCATAAGTACTTTAAAACTCTTTTAAATAAATGCTTCCATATCATCCATTTCACAGGATGGATCCCTGGTGAAATGACACTTCACATTAATAGCCAAATTATTGACCTCTGTTAATGTGTTTTGAAATACAAAATGGATTTAAAGATTTTTAGAATAACATTGTTGGGTAGTAACTTAAATAAAATATTTTAAAGACAACTTTGTGCACAGAATAGCAAATACCAAACTAGTAATTCACTCATTCTTAACCAATAAACTATCAAGAACAAACAGTGTAAAAGTCACTGTGCTAGGGTCTCTGAAATTTTCAAAAAGCAATAAGACAATGAGTTTACAGATCAGAAGGGAATATATGATGGGTCTGCAATCCCTATTTCGCAAGAGAGTAATTGAGGTATACAAAAGATATACAACAAAACTTCCTGGGTTTTCAGAGACAGAACTACTGTTATTTCTGGTTAGAATTAACAGGAATTATTTTCTGAAGGAGTAGTAAAAAATGCAAATTACAGATGATTATTAAACATCATTATAAGACATCATTATTAAACTAAAATAAGTATTAAGGTAATAAGCTATTTAAGCATTGTGCGATTTCATTTTTGTGCACTGGATCTTTGTCCTGCTGATTTTAAAAATTCTTAAAATGTAGAGGTATTCACATTCACTCCGAGACTGCTTAATTTTAATCAACCCATTTTAAGTGTTCATTTTGTATTGAATGCTTTACATTAAATATAATAAAATGTAAATGTGAATTAAAAGACCATATTATAATTTTCTTATATGTGTAAAAATGTTATTGTTTATGCTAAGAAATTAGAACTCCAGGCTTCAATCTGCAATTTAATATTGATAATCTACCTGTCTTTGTAAGTCAGGATTTACAGCCAGAGGAAATATGTTGACATGATTCTATAGATTTTTTTTTTGTTTCTTAATTTACTAAATTCATCTGCTTATATGTTATCTCATTGAGTCTTCAAAACTATTCCAGTTAATTATGTTTAATAAAAAAATAAGGAGATTAGGAAATTTGCTCAGGTAATACACCTGGATTCAAATTTGGTTCTATCTGAATTTGAAATTCAAACTCTTTCCACTTTATTTTTTCAGTTATGATAGTTTCACTAATTTTTTACTATAACATAGTGTTTAAAGAAAACATAAACTATGATTAAGAAATTGAAATATGTTTATATAACATTATGATTTCTTGTATAAAAACACCCGTAAATTTATAGTCAGAGAATTTATATTTTAGTGACGTCACAAAATTTTAGAGCACTTAATTATCAGATTTAATGGAAAGGAACCTTCTTATGTTTTTATTTATTGGCCATTCCCACAATATACAGAAGTTCAAGGGTCAGAAATCAAACCTGTGCTGTAGCTGAAACCTGGTCCTCAGCAGTGAAAGCACTGATTCTTAACCTCTGAGCCACCAGGGAACTCCGTTTTATTTTTTGGGGGAAGTGAACTTTCAAATGGTAAAAATGAGTCATTCATTCTATATTCTCATGTATCATTGCATTATTACATTTATTCTTTTATTTATTATGTATACTGCATTTTCAATTTAAATTCTAAATTATTAGCCTGAATATCATACCTAAATCTACGGTTTAATGTACTTTTCTATAAATTGAGATTGAAACACATGTATGTGTTTTTGTGTATATTTGTCTGCAAGATTATAACAGATAAAATCAAATAAATTAACTTTCCCTGAGTTCCAGCAAGTAAATATGGTGATATTTTTATTTTCATTTTTTTATTGAATTTTATTTATGAGACAGGCAAATTAGGTTATAATTATACATGACATTAAAAAAAATTTACTCCAGATGTTATTACCAGTCCTCTACATAATGCAGTCCAAGTATACAGAGCAAACTTTTGGTCGATAGGTTTTCCTTCACTGATTTGACATTTTGGTTTCATTGGAAGAGAAAGGATAATCCTTTAGATCTTCTCACAGGAACCAGGCAAATGGCTCATTTATTTTGATGGGAACAACTTTTCAGTTTTATTCAGTTTACTTATTTCCTAACCTTATTCTGATATCCAGAACCGCCGTCCAAAAGGGATGGATGTGCTATACAGCAGGTCCCTGTTGGCCAATTATTACTTTTACCTAAAGTGTGCATATACCGTCACTTAAAAATTAATCCAGGGAGTTGATATCTTGATTAGTTAACATCTAAAGTTTTTTCTTAGTCCTATAATATTCTTGTGGATTTATGAGAATTTTAAGAACTAAAAATCTGTTTTCTACATTCACTTTAACATAAATTAATGGAACTAGGTTAGATAAAAGAAATCATATTTCATAAAGATCGTATTGCACCTGAAAAATATTTTTTACAGATAGGTGTGGAGGTCATGCTCCCAAATATTTTCCAACTTTATTCTTAACTTAAAACTGTTTATGGAGTTCCCGTTGTGTCTCAGTGGTTAACAAATCCGACCAGGAACCATGAGGTTGCGGGTTCGATCCCTGGCCTTGCTCAGTGGGTTAAGGATCCGGCGTTGCCGTGAGCTATGATGTAGGTTGCAGACGCGGCTTGGATCCCACGTTGCTGTGGCTGTGGCGAAGGCTGGCAGCTACAGCTCCTGTTAGACTCCTAGCCTGGGAACCTCCATATGCTGCAGGTGCAGCCCTAGATAAGGCAAAAAGACAAAAAAAAAAAACTGTTTAACACATACAAACTCCTTTTTCCCAAATTTGTATGAATTACATTGATGCCTCTCTTGACATTGATAATTCATACATAATAAAAGGAACACTTTCTAAACCCCTACAAACTATTTCACTAGGAGGAACTAGTCTTTTTATTAAAAAAATCTTCATCCAGACCTTTATATATGAATTATATCTTTCATAAAATATTTTAATTCTTTAAATAAAAGACCTTCACTTGAACTACTAATGAAAAACTATACAATGAAATGTTGCAGATTGGTTTATCATCTCTATATAAAACATATCAATGAAATCAACATACAATGGTAGAATAATGCAGTTATAGAATTTTTGCTTATTATTAAAATGCTAGAGGAGACATGAGCAGTCAGTTAGTCCAACCTTCTTGCTTGACGAGTGAGACAACTGATGCCTATGTAGATTAAATGACTAAGTGACTCTGACAAGATCATGAATCTATTTAAAGAATCAATATGTGGCACTATATGTGTATACAGACACATAAACACACAAACCTCCCACTTTAAAGGGAGAATCACTAGGTTTGTCTGTATTAGATACTCACAGGCACAATGGAAAGTAAATGCTTCAGTTTTCTTTTAATTACTTATTTAGAATCATGAAGATGTATAAACAAGACAAATAGTACACAATAAAAATATAAATAGCTCCACAAAAATCACAATTGTAAGTGAAAATAGATATATTTTTCTAAGATTATGTACAGCTAAAAATTCATTTTTTGTTTTGTTTTATTTATTGTCTTTCATATAATGCCTGTCACATAGAAAGGTCCAGAATAAAAATAAATGCTTGCTTTGCCTTAACTAAAAACAAGAACCACTACATTGTAAAATGCATTGGCAAATTTATAATTAGTAACTATACTTTAACCTTGAACAGAATCTCATAGACAGGATGGAAAGAGGATACATTCAAACCACGTCTTTAAACACAAACAAATATTTAAAAGCTTTGGGTCACCTGAATCAGAAATCTTTTTGATTCAGCACGACAGATTGTAAGGTACTGCTAAATTTCATTTGCTTAGTCACAGTAATGTAGTATATAGGCAACAAAAACTCAGTGAGTATGTTTGCAAAATATAAATGCCTAAGCAATTCTTTGTAGCCACAACTTGGGGTACAGAGGGAATATAATATTGAATAAGCAAGATGAATGAAGTAAAGGGTACCACTGTTTTATCATTCTTTACGTAGACTATAGAAACCACTGCATGTCTAAGGAGCGAAGCTTTATTTTTTTTTAAGTTTTATTGAAGTATAGTTAATTTACAATGTTATGATAATTTCTGACAACAAAGTGATTTAGTTATACATGTACACACATCCATTCTCTATCAGATTCTTTTCCCACATAGATTATCACAGAATATTGGGTAGAGTTCTCTGTGCTATACAGCAGGTCCCTGTTGGCCAATTATTGATTTTACCTAAAGTGTACATATACCAATCCCAAATCCCCAGTCCAACTCCCCCAAGCTGTCCCATTTGATAAACATAAGTTTTTCAAAGTCTGTGTTGTTTTTGTTCTGCAAATAAGTTCGTTTGCATCCTTTTTTTTAGATTCTATACATATTGTGTTTGTCTTTCACTAACTTCACTTAGTATGATAATCTCTGGGTCCAGCTATGTTGCTGCAAATGGTATTATTTTATTCTATGGCTGAGTGATATTCCATTGCATATATGATTCTGAACAATGCAACCGTATTTTAAAATAATATTAAAAGCAAATTAAATATTAAACTTAGCAGAAAGGATATGAATGGAATCTAAAATCTAGTAATTTACCATAGAGCTAATATTATAGTATGCTTATTTCAAACTATAACATCTAAAAGACAAATGGCAATAAGTGTTTGCCTAAAATGTTCTCCTACATGTCATATTCCTTCTCCCCATGTACAGTTTCCCCGAGTAGTTTCTAGGATAATGTAGATTTTTGTTTTATGGCACCTGTCCCCAGGATTTGACACTTATTCCTTGAAATGTAGAGCTTCTCTTTTGGAGCCAATATGGTAATTTAGAAAACCAATTCAAGCCATGGAATAGTTTCAAGTTTTATTACAGTATGTATTATAACTGAAATTGACAAAACATAAATTAATCCTAAGTCATTTAAATATTTAACTGCCAGAAGTGATGTATAAACATATTACTGAAGAGGCACTGAAAATCTTTCATAAAATATTCTAATAATCTTTTTATCCTTATCTTCAAACACTAATTCTTTTTCAAATAAGGAAAGCTGAAAAGCAGAGCAAATGTTTAACTTTCTGCCAGAGTCAGTGGTTAAATGATGCTACAGGAAAGATTTTCTGAAATCAGAGGAGCTCATTCAGAAGGATCCTACTGACCATGATCTTGCTATGACATAAGCAATATTTTGAAAGTACAATTATGGTACATTTTATGCTCCTTATTGACCTTGCTGAATACATAACTTTTCTGTAAATTTTAATTAAAGTAGTGCCTTAGGCTCTGAATACACCTTTATTTTGTATCACTGAATAACAAAGTTCATCATTCCATTAACTCATTAGTTCAGCCATTGTTGACTTCCTTCTATGTTTAAATACTCCGATAAGCACAGCGGGGATTAAAAAAAAAAGAAAAGAAACTTATATCTGTCTTCAATCAGCTTGTAGACTATTGGAGAAAGTAAGAGATATCAGGTAACTAACCGCAGGGTAAAATTTAGAAGATACTCATGTAAGTTAAAAATAGTATATGAGTTGTGGAAAAAAAATTGTAGTAGATACTCATGTGAGGCAAAAACAGGGTAAAATGTAGCAGATACTCATATGAGGTAAAAATAATAAATAGTCATGTGAGGTACAAACATATGTATCTAGGGTGCAGAGACCTCACTTGAAATTATTGAAATCAGAGAAATGTTCGTGGAAGTTCAGCATTTGGTCTGAGGACCAGAGTATGTTTTTGAGGATGAGTATATTTTCAATAGAGTACATAATATTCATGCAATTATATATTATTCAAACATTTTTAATATATTTATGTAATAGTATACCTCTACATTATTTCATAAAGTTATTCTCTCTCATCTAGTTTTATTTTTTTAATGCTTAACTAATTGTCACCTTTTCCAAGAGGCAAACTGTTCTCTCACTGCACTGTGTTCATACTTCAATCATAGCCTGTACCAAAACATAATCATCTATTCATTTCTGTCCCTCCCCAGAGACAGGAACTCTTTAATGTTGTCTTCCCATTTCCAAAATTTAGAATGCGTCTGACGTATTATAGGTATTCAATAAATGCTTGTTATTGGGATAAATACATAAATGATCTCAATTCCTCAATAAAACATATTTCCTATTATACTTTAACAAATATGGATCAAATAAAATTCTCTTTGAGATTTACAAATGACATTGACATTACTATATTTTATGTAACAATTTTTCATCTACTTAAATCTCAGTACAGACAATATATTAATATTCCATTTGACAGGATTAAATTTCACATCCATGGCACAGCTTTTACAGTTTTACAGTAGAATTTTTTCTCCAGATTTAAATAAAAATTCATAATTACATACTAATTCAGTATTTTATTAGTAAACTAAACTCTTTTTGAAGCAAAACTTAATGGAAATCAAGTATAAGTTAATGAAAATTTGCAAATTCTGGATGCAGGCAGATCTAAATTTGCATATTACCTTTGCAGCAAGCTAGCTGTTTCTTTTACCAAATTATTGAAATTCCCTAAGTTTGAGTTTGTTCATCAAAATAATGATAATACCAAAAATTGCTTTCTTTTAGGATTATTGTCAGGACTACATGTATTCATTTAATAATAGTTTTGGTAATGATCATCATGATATGAATAATAAAGCATAGGAATACTGATAACAAATACACAGCACTTATTTTGTTCTAGTATTGTTCTAAATATTTATATCTGCTAACTGAGATTCACTGTGAATATGTCAAGAACATCTCCTTGTTACATTGCAGCTCCTTGCTACACAGGGACGGTGCCTGTATTTTCTTCCCTAATGCTTTGTATTAATTAACAATAAAGTTGTACAGTTATTCTAGATGTGATCATAGAATGGGATTTAGCGTGGAAAAGAGGACCAACACTCACAGGGCTTAGTTTCTAAATTTAGGAGATAGATAATATGCAAAACATATAAGCAATTATATAGCATAGTATATGATAACAGATGCAGGGAAAGAGGAGACAGCTTATGGGGAAGGAAGAGAGGAATTGGGGACCACAATGTTAAATGACACGAGGTGGGAAGATTTACACAGGGAAATGACCTACCTTTACTTATGTGTTCACAGGATCACCCCTATTGCTGTGTGGAGAATAAATTTAGAGTAGCAAACATTCAGAGTAGAAGCCAGAAGATTATATGTAACTTCTGAAGTAATCCAAAGAAAGACATGGCAGTAGCCCAGAATTAATATCTAATTCTGTAGATATTAAGATATGACATTTATTTATTTATGTATTTATTTATGTATGTATGTATGTATTTATTTATTTATTTATTTATTTATTATTTTTGGTCTTTTGTCTTTTTAGGGCCACATCCGTGGCATATGGAGGTTCCCAGGCTAGGGGTCAAACTGGATCTGTAGCTGCCAGCCTAAACCATAGCCACAGCAATGCAGGATCCTTAACCCAATGAGTGAGGCCAGGAGTCAAACCCACATCCTCATGGATACTAGTCAGGTTCATTAACCACTAAGCCACAACAGGAACTCCAAGACATAATTTTTACAAACTTGATGTATTTTAAAATAAAGCCAATAAAATTGTTAGTAGGTAGTATGTGGGTTATGAAAGAAGATGATTTTCTTGGACCCAAGCAACTGGAGAGTTGGCGTGGCCAATGCTAAGGTGGGAAAAACTGTCAGAGGAATTACTTGTGAAGATGTGAATTAGGAGAAAATGTTCCACTGATTAAAGTTGAGACGACCATTAGACATCCACATACACATGCTAAGTAGGCAGCAAGGGAAATATCTGAACAAGAATTATAAATGATAGTGTGGTCAGCATATAGATGAATTTTAAAACTACAAAACTGGAAAAGATCATCAAAGAACCACAAGGAAAAAGGGGTTTGCTCAAGGGTGGACACTGGGTGCCACACTGTCACCAATCAGTGAGATGAGAAGAATAAAATCCCAGTTAGGAAGTGACCCAATTAAGTTGTAGAAGAGATGATGAAGTTTTCATCGAGAGGCCAGAGTTATCAGCTATGTCCTAATCACCAATAGGTCAAGTAATATTGAAAATAGAAAAGTGGGTTTCATGGTATGAAAACTTTGGTTATATTAATAAAAAGCAAAATTAGTGAAGAAGTAGGGACAAATACCTTATTGGAAAAGGCTGGAGAAAGAAAGAAAAGAAAGCATTAAACATGTCTCTTTTGAGGAATTTGACAGTAAATGTCTGCAGAGAAATCGGGTGAGCTGAAGAAGATAATGGGCTTACACAGTAGCTATTCAAAACATTAGTATATCAAATTGAAATACAGGTTTGATGAATCTTATTAACCTATAATTTTTTCTGTAGCACCAATTCAGTAATGTTTGCTTTCATGTAATTTATGGGCAAAATTACAGTAGGTCTGTAATATGTATAATTTAAATTTACTTAATAATTCATAATTTAATTAAAAGTAACAACATGACATAATTGTGCAACATGCAGCTTTTATACCCTATTTGAGGTATATAAGAAATCAAATTTGTTCTGAAATCAGTCTATGGCCATTTATTATAATGTAGCTGTTAAACAATTAAGTATTTTGGCTTACTTTGCAGAATTGTGTCATGATTATTTATAGGATGGAATTAAAGAACTTATATACTTAATGTATTTCATGATGTAGATTTAAAAGTCTTTTGGTATATCTACATATGCCTTCACATTATAGGTCAAGTATATCTGAAAAATAAGAAATGCTCAACAAACACTCTCAGAAATATTACCCACACTTAACTTTTTTCAACCAGTGCCTAACATTAAAGCAATTACTTGAATAATTTCTTCTGTACTCTTCCTATTTCTCTTTGAAAGTTCTTTTCAAACTATTCATGCAAGTTATCTTAGGTCTTGGATAATATTACAAGTGTATCCTCTTGTCACTTCTCTAATTTGTATATTTAATATTTAAAGCACTGAAATAAAAAACAAACAGACTCTCAAATTCTGAAATATGATCTCTTGACTGAGGGCAATATTCACTTATCAATTGACCAGCAAATGTTGATTATTCAGTAACTAAAATCTCTTTTGTGAAATGAACAAATATGTATACATAAATATATATTTGGAAAGCATTATTTTGATAGAATTTGGGCTTTAATTTCACATTTTTACATTTTTGTTTTGCCTTTTATGTAGAGCCGCACCCGCGGCATAAGGAGGTTCCCAGGCTAGGGGTCTAACAGGATCTGTAGGCGCCGGCCTTCACCACAGCCACAGCAACACGGTATCCGAGCCGCGTCTGCAATCTCCACCACAGCTCACGGCAACGCCGGATCCTTAACCCGCTGAGCAAGGCCAGGGATCGAACCCACAACCTCATGGTTCTTAGTCGGATTCGTTAACCACTGAGCCACGAAGGGAACTCCAAGTGTGAATTATTTTAAAGAAGTTCATTGGATGAAGTGGGGGTCTCAGTGCACAGAAGCAATGAGAGGAAATGGGGGTAAGATAATCACAAATTATGAACAAGGAGAAGATATCAACATTATAATTGTTATGATAGAAAGACAGCAAAGAAAAAAATGTAACTGTAAGATGACCAAAACAGTTTACCTTTTAAGAAGTGCATGAAAATTTTCATGGCATACCCATATAAATTATGTACACAAAATTTGGTTGATGGCAGTTGTGTCTATTTCAACATTCTTTCCCTGGTTTTGTCTACATAAATTAATATTTATAGCTAGAAGACAGGAAATACATTATATACTTAAGAGACTTATACCAGGTCTCTGTCTCTGGTTACATGTATTTTCAGTTAACATATCATGCTTTATTTATTCTCTATATTCTCATTATTCAGCCTCTTCTCTGTGTTCTTCATTTTCTCATCTTTGATTATTATGTCAGTTCTATGTTTAAAGTTCTCTAGGAACCCCATGTAGTTCTTCAGATATTGTTGTTACCTCTTCCATCATTACTTCTTGCCTTATGCCAGTGAATATGCTTGATTTCTTGCCCACAAATTTTTCTTTTTGTCACCACTGTGTTTCTCTACATGAGATACTTGACTTGTAAAAATATTTTTAGACAAGTATGGTTGTTTGTTTTTTCTTGGTGCTTAGGCCAAATATTGCCCTGTTTGGGGGGATTTTGCACCAAGATTATAAATTCAGAAGGTTAATAAAGAGGGAATTAAAATAAACGACATTTTTATCTTTGTGAGCAGTATCAACTAAAGTAAGGAAAATCAAATCTCATAGACTATATTAAAATATAACTGCCTAATACAAGAACCAAACAAAAAATGTGAAATATTTTATTAATGCTAATATCACTGAATGTCTGCATTGATCTGAAAATTAATGACATTATGAATATTATCTTTATCTGTATTTATAATACTGAATAATATTAATTATATGTTATGACTTTGAACCGTAATATGAAAAACATATCGAGCCATGAATCTTTTTTTTTTCTTGCTTTTTAGAGCTGCACCTGTGACATATGGAAGTTCCCAGACTAGGGGTTGAATCAGAGCCATAGCTGCTGCCCTATGCCACAGCCACAGCAACTCCAGATCCCAGCTGCTTCTGCGACCTGCAGCACAGCTCATGGCAATGCTAGAATGAACCCACATCATCATGGATACTAGTCAGATCCAATTTTGCTGAGCCACAACAGGAACTACCAATCCATGAATCTTAATAATCATATTGTGGTGTTGCGTAGGGAACTATACCCAACCTCCTGGGATAGAACATGTTGGAAGATAATATGAGAAAAGAATATATATATATATGTATGACTGGTCACTTTGCTGTGCAGCAGAAATTTACAAAACGTTGTAAATCAGCTATAGTTTATATTTATTTATTTACTTTTTAGGGCTGCACCTAAAAAGTATGGAAGTTCCCAGGCTAGGGGTCAAATCGGAGCTACAGGGCCAGCCTACACCACAGCAATGTGCGATCAGAACAGCATCTGTGACCTGCATCATAGCTCGCGTCAATGCTAGATCCTTAACCCACTGAGTAAGGCCAGGGACTGAACCCACGTTCTCATGGATCCGAGTTGGTTTCGTTAACCACTGAGCCACAATGGGAACTCTGTCAACTATACTTTAATTTTTTAAAAAATCCAAGGAAGGAAAAACAACAGGTTTCTACTGTACATCACAGGAAACTATATTAAAAATCTTATAACAGTATAATGGAAAATAATATATAAAATTGAATCACTTTGCTGTTCAGCGAAACTAAAACAACATTGTAAATCAACTATACTTCAATAAAAAAAAAAAATCCAAGGAAGTAAACAATGAAGGCAAGCAAAATATATAAAATACTTGACTAGTAGTAAGAATTATGGTTATGTTTATATACTTTAAAAGAGAACAATCTCTTTTTTAATTTTTTAAAATTTTATTGAAGTAGAGTTGATTTACACTGGTGTGTTAATTTCTCTGTACAACAAAGTGATTCCATTATACATGAACGCATATCCATTTTTCCCGATTCTTATCCGGTATACGTTATCACAGAATACTGAGTAGCGCTGTACTTCGTAGCAGGTCGTTTTCATTCTATATATCATAGTATGCAATGCTAATCCCAAACTCCCAATCCAAAAGAAAACAATGTCTCATGTTTAAGAACATGTACTATCAGAAAGCAAATTAGGAGTTTCTATCGTGGCTCAGTGGTTAACAAACCCGACTAGTATCCATGAGGATGAGGGCTCAATCCCCAGCCCCGCTCAGCGGGATAGGATCCAGCGGTTGCCTTGAGCTCTGGTGTATATCTCAAACGCGGCTCGGATCCAGTGTTACTGTGGCTGTGGTATAGACCAGCAGCTACAGCTCTGATTCGACCGCTAGCCTGGGAACCTCCAAATGCCTCGGGTGCAGCCCTAAAAATGACAAAAGACCAAAAAGAAAAAAAGAAAGTAAATTAATAGCAAGTGATGGAAACCATGTTATGCAATAGCAATTCACAGAATTCACCTATCTCCTTTTTATTTTTTGCCTAAGAGAATCAAAGTACCTATATTATTATTGCAGATGCTAGGCAAAAAGTAACTGAGAGATCTTGAGACTGTCATTTAGAGGTAATCACACTGAAACTGAAGGACACATAATTTTTCAACAGTAGAGCAAGATTCTGACCGTAACCTGGGTGGTTGTACTCGTTGCCCCCAGCTGCCTCTTCGTCTAGGTTTTTATACTTACTATGTTTATGTAAAGGAGATCAACAGAATTTTAGATTTAGAGAGTCCCTATAAAAGGCTATTAATTTTACAGAGAGATGAGGCTAAGGACTGAATGCTCTGAAGGGGAATGAGTGGCTGAACAATGAGGCATATTTCATCTATGGGTTTTTACAATTTTGATTAACAACCAAGTTTCCTAATTATTACTAGAACAAAAATGGGAACTTTTCTGGATCTGGAAAATATAACTAGTGATATGTTATAACTTCTTCAAATTTAGGCACAAGTTCATGCATCTCTGCCATCTTTTTTACTTTTTTAACTAATGAATTTAGAAGTATATCTCCAAAAGCCACAGAAATAAATTAACTCTAAGGTACTCTGACTTATAATTGCAATGTATTAGTCTTACATTTTAATCTTAAAGTACATTATGTGTAAGCAATACTCCTAATGGAATTGCATTAGTTTGAATTCCTGTAAAAGTAATGTAATAGAATGAAATAATTTCTTTGCTTTATAAGAATATTTCATATTAAATAAAACCACCTTGCTTTTACATTATATGTAATGTAAAAAGATAAGAAGGTAAGGTAAGAGGATGACTTTGGGTCTGACTTTAAATTGCTTTTACCATCTACGTTATGTTCCTGATAACTGAATATTTTGATTAGAAAATTTCTAATATGAAAAATTTCACTACAGTGCACTTTTTAATGAATATTCTTTATTTGTTTTAGTAGATTGTCCATAAAATTCCAGGAGCAGTCAAGTGACCCAAAATGCATGGCATATTGGAGGATAAAATTGTTGATTGAGTTAATTGACTGCAATAATTTTGGCTGGAGGAATTAAAGTGATTAAATATGCCTATTTTCTGCTAAATCATTGAATAGTTTCAATATTACATAGATAAATTACAGAACAAAAAGGAGAAGAATTTGTTTGCAACTCATAGAGAGGGTGATAAATTAATTTACATTCAACCAGAATTTCACATTAACTAAAATCGATTCATTAGTAAGTCAGGTGTGAACTTTTCTCCTATCCCCTCAAAATAGATTTCTCAAAAGTCATTTGGAATTCTTGCTATATATTAATTATCTATTGAATTTTGTGAACAGCAGGTGCTAAAATGTAACCATACTCACTGGGAAATAAAATAAAACATCTATTCATCTCTCCTTCATGACTATTTTTAAATATACCGTTTATATGAAAATTAAAATAATTTTTTAGAATGCATTACATAACACTTAACTACCATTCCTTTGTCTTGAAACTAGGACGTGACTGAAATCTATGACTGCTTATAAGAGGAAATCATTAACCATAATTTTGACTAGGTTGATTGCCAAAGGATATACTCAATTTCTTGTTCTTTGCTTAGGTTCATAGAAAAATATTAAATGTGCTTTCTTTCAAACAATGGGAGTTGAAAACCAAACAGACCTAAGGTGCAGATAATCACTTGCATTTAAAGGTTTTCACTGTGACATTATATATTCTAAAAAAAGGAAATATTAGAAACCAATTGAATGCCTGAAAATAAGAGTTTGATTAAGTTCTGTCAAAAATCATTGTAGGGAATAATTTTTAGTAATTAAATTATATTTTTGATAAATTTTTAGTGGTTAGAAACATACTTGAACTAAAATTAAGCAAAATCATAAGACCCAAAAGAAGAACTCAGTCATCTATTTGCCTTTATTCCAATTTAACATTATTATTACTATTATTGTTATCTCCTATTGAAAACTATTGAAAGAAAATATGCAAGACATATTGAATCATTAACACATAATTTTGAATACAATAATTATAGGGTATCAATAAGCATTGCTAATATTTTGCACAGTGAGGTAACTGGTGATTTTCCTTTCATTCAGTGTATTTTCCTTAGTGATATTTATTTCTTTTTATAGTCAGAATATAATAAAATTTTACTTTAAAAGTAACAGTGCTATTAATAAGAAAATGGCTATTTAAACAAATGTATGAGTTAAGAAGGAAAGATTCCTATGGGTTATTTCTATTGCAGTTTCATAAAAGAGAAGGGGCTGAGAGGGTATGATGGAGAAGTAAACACATAAGTTCTGATATATGGAGGTGTGACTGTAGCTATAGGGATAGCTGCCTTCAATGAAAATTACATTCACTCAAGAAAAAAACATGGTGGTTTTCTGGAATGTTTACTATTATTTTCAGATTCCTTCCTATTTAATTTATTTCACTATCAACAGAATTTTTTAAAAAGTATTCTTTCAAATACGTATTTTTAAGAGAAATTTTACTGTAATGTACTCTCTCAAGTGAGATTTACTTGAAATTTTGTTTTAGTAAAAGTATAATCACATGATATCTACCCATAGTTGCCAAGATATACTCTTTGGAATTCTGGTAGGAGGCTGTTATAGGTACGCTTTTAGCTATATTCACATATGACATTTATTTTATTAACAAATAAAAAGAAAACTCATCTCAACTCTCCTAAAACCTTATTGGAAGCTGAGTTTAGAGTATGTAACAAGGTGTTGGAAGTCTCTTGATTTCTCCAGCAAAGAAAAAAAAAAATTCAAAACTCCTAATCAGTGCTACAAGAAACCACATGGCTCATTTAGTTTACTAAATAAATTCTCTCTTGAATTCTTATCTTTTGGATTGTTTTTCAAATTAACCCCTGTATTTCATAGTTATTCCCACTTCATCAAGCTTCAGAATCTGGACTTATCTGGTAAAATAAGAGTGTGGCGTTTATTTACATCAGGCCCAGCCTAATCAAAGAACTACCAAGTTTCTCTCTCCCTTATTATCTAATTTAATCACATATTATCTTCTCATCACCTTAAATCAAAGTGGGTGCTGCTGCATCCCTCTTATCTTATTACTGGATTGAAAGAACCACCGGCCCACAATGTGTCAAATATTCAACAGTTTAAAATGTAAAACCCTAATTATGACTCTAACCATTTACTAGGTATCAATTGTGTACCAAATACAGTGAAAAATAATTTATACAGTTACCCTCAGGGGAGGAGGAGGAATAGTTTTAAGACAGATGTGGACACTGGGAGGAAGAGAAGACTGAACTTGCCCAAGGCTACCATTTTGCCAAAGTTGCAGAGCTGTTCCCAAAAGCTAGGTGTGTCTGACTTTAAAGCCTGAGATTTTCAGCTCTTTGATATGGCAAAAAAAAATGTGGAAAACTGAAATTCATAGACAAGCATGGCACATGAATTAAGATATTGAAGAATTACTATGAACAGTAATTATGATGAATAGTCATCTATTATTTAAATCATTCATTCAGAATAGGGCCTAAAAAATATACTGATCCAATCTAGACTTGTACATAATCACTAAATGTAAGTTATTGGCTAGTTAGAAACAATTATCATATGATAGTAAATCTTATCACCACTGAACAATATCTCTACGTCTAGATTAATAAAAAATATCATAGACAGATAATCTGAATTAGGATATTAGGACAGAAAGACAGCAAGATCCTATTTAGCTTTACATTATGTTAACATGAGAAAGTAATTTAGGCATTGAGGGATCATGACCCAGTGGTTTTATTATTTTTTTAACTTTTTTAAACTTTGCTGTTTACTTACTTTCTTACTTACTGCAGACCTTCCCAGGCCAGGGATTGAACCTGTGCCACAGCAGGGACCTGAGCCACAGCAGTGACAATGCCAGATCCTTAACCCACTGAGCCACCAGGGAATTTCTGTTTTGGTTTTAGATAATACCAAACTAAGCACACTGACTAGAATCTCAGAGGATAATATTGAAATTATATTCAAAATGACCTTAACTGTTGATATTATCAGAAATATATAGAATGATATTTCCTTAAGAAGACAAACTAAACGAGAGCCATTGTCCAAAACCAAAGCAGAATGACAATATATAATTTGGATAGTCAATAATCCTCATGGAATATAGAATTCAAAGTACAACTAAAAGTATAAATAAAGCAATAACTTGTTTTTCCATAATTGTAATCCCAATGTATATGGCGGTTTCTAAAATGTAATGGGTTCTTATTTATTAAATGGATGAATGAATGAATCTATAGTTATAGTGAAATTTTGAGGAAAAAATCTTAACTGTGATAATATTTTAATAACAGTTTTTGTTTTCTAGTGATATATATTTAGCTTGGAGCTTTCAGACTAAAAAAAGTGAAAATTAAAATGTTAAGGCAAGTAAGAGACAGGTAACAGAAATTGAAATCTAAATAAAAATTAAATCACGAACTAATTTTTAGTTGATAAAGTAAAAGCAGTTCTCAAAATCTTTAACAACATAAACTTATTAACAAAGAATAGTTACTGAAAGTTATTTCTTTCTACTGAAAAAAATGGGAAATTTGCTTAAATTAAAAAAGATATTAGGAAAACTCTCAACTGTGATCCTCCTAAAGTTTAGCAAAGAATAAATTTGTCAAAATTAAGAAAAAAAGATACATATCATCATTTATTAAACACTTACTGATTGCCTATGGATGTCAGGAATTGTAAGAGGCACCAGAAATACAAAGAAAGCTTAGAGGTGTAACCTAGCCCCAAGGTTCCAAAAGAATGATCTTGAACCCAGGGGGAAAGTGAATTAGATACTCTTCAAAATGAAATCTCTGAGCGCTGTGATGTGTGTGTGCTGGTATGACTCTAAGCATTATTTCCTGTAAAAGTTCTCTTTTGATTCATTCAAAATAATGCAATTCACAGGGAAATAGGTAAACTTGTAGCTCTAAAGCACTGTTCAAAGAAAAACTGATTGTTAGTCTAGCTATATTTCTATATAACCTATAATTGTAAAAAACAAATCCATTCTCTGGGTCTATGGGGCAATATGCAAATCAGAATTCATCTGAAAAAATGGAGTTTTATGATTTCTCTCATCATAACCTATCTTTATTTGCTAACTCTTTACATGACAGAGGGTTCGATAACCTCCACTTCTCCGGTGCTCTGGCAAAGGAGCAAGAGATTGCTTTCCAGGCTGGTAGTCACAAGTAAGCAATTTCAGGAATCCTCTAATGAGGCAATCCATAATGGTTTTCCTCACTGAGTACCTTCACCAACCACAGGGGGAAAAAATGTAATTCTAGCAGCCTGTTTGAAGGAGAAAAACACACACATACACAGACTTTCTTTGTATTAAAAAAAAAAAAGAAAGAAAATGAATGCATAGATGAAATGATCACTATATAGGGCTGCCTTGGACAACGTATTATGCAAGTCATTTGGTATATTCTCCAGGCCTTGGCTAAAATATGGACTTCAAAAAAGTTCCTTGTTTTAAATTACGCTCCATATTTAATATTTTACTAGCTTAAAAATTCTCCCTTTTGGAAAGAAAATGTCTTTCTTTCAGAAAGACAGAAATAAATGTCTGTCTTTATTTTAAATTGAGATCTTAATGTAGATGTGTGTGTGTGTGTGTGTGTGTGTGTGTGTGTGTACACAACAACTCAGTGGAATAAAATGCATTACCTTAAGTATTTATTGGAGCTGCTTAGAAATTTTTATTTGTCCTTTTAGGTCCACACCCGCAGCATATGGAGGTTCCCAGCCCAGAGGTTGAGTCAGAGTTGTAGCCACTGGCCTATACCACAGCCACAGCAATGCCAGATCTGAGCAGCATCTGCTACTAACTCACAACAACTCCAGATTCTCAACCCACTGAGCGAGGCAAGGGATTGAACCTGTGTCCTCATGGATTCCGCTGAGCCACAACAGGAACTCCCAGATTAGAATTTTTGTTGTTCTTTTCTCTTTTTTTTCCCCTCTCTTAAAGGAATAATTAACAATATGATTGGAACACGGTGAGAATTTTTTTTTCCTGAGGTAGTGTCAGAGAAGTGTTAAATAGTGTAAGATGAATATGACCTTGGATATACAGATGGAAATTTTAGGGCTATATTAAAGATTTTAGAACTGGAGTTTCTGCTATAGCACAAGGAGGTCACTGGTGTCTCTATAATTCCAGGAAACAGGTTTGATCCCTGGCCCAGCACAATGGGTTAAGGATTAGTACAGCTGCAGCTTAATTTGCACAATTACATATGAAGTTCTTTGGTCCAGGAACTCCATATGCTGTGGGGCAGCCAAAATAAATAAATAAATAAATAAATAAATAAATAAATAAATAAATAAATAAATAAAATAAAAAGAAGAGAAGGAAGGAAGGGAGAGAGAAAGAAAGGAAGGAAGGCAGGCAGGCAAGCAGGAGGGAAGGAAGAAAAGAAAGAAATGGATTTTAGGACTTAGTTTATATTTTAAAGATCTACTTGTAAAGCTTGTTAAATGCTATGTGGAATGCTCTTTCTAAAAAAATAAAATGTTATGGCCCTTTCAATGGCACCTGAACCAGTATGTGTAGGAGTGGTGTCTGAAATTTGTATTTTGAGCAAACTCTTTTAATAATGTTTTATGTACACTAATGTTCTGGTACAATTACACTAAATGGTTCTCATCTCTTCCTCCAATGCATAAAATAAAACCCTCTAATTACAATTATTGCTAGTTCAAATTATCACCGACTTTTAGAATTAAAACACAAAATTCAACCATTCAAATCCTCTGCAAGATTTAGGGAGAAAGGAATTCACTCCAAATTTCTGTTTACAAACTTGAAGCTACAAAAATTCTTGACCCTGCTCCAAAATGCAAGCCCCTTAGTCAGTAACTTTCAGGTCACTCCTTTCCTCTGCCACTGTTCTGTGGTTTCTGGTAACTACAATCTCCCAACGCATCATATTACTCCTACAGCTGTAACTATAATGTATCAGAAGACATGTGGATCTGATGCTTTCAATGGTATCGTTTAGTTTCTTTTTGTCTTTTTGCCTTATCTAGGGCCACACCCGCGGCATATTGGAGGTTCCCAGGCTAGGGGTCTAACAGGAGCTGTAGCCACCGGCCTTCACCAGAGCCACAGCAACGCGGGATCCGAGCCGCGTCTGCAACCTACACCACAGCTCAGGGCAACGCCGGATCCTTAACCCACTGAGCAAGGTCAGGGATTGAACAAGCAACCGCATGGTTCCTAGTCGGATTCGTTAAACACTGAGCCACGACGGGAACTCCATTTTGTTTCTTTTTTGACTGTTCCCTTGACATGTGGATCTCCAGGCCCTGAGATCAAATATGAGCCACAGAAATGACAACACTGTACCTTAACCCACTGCAATACGAGGGAAATCCTCATTGGTATCTTTGATGTTAATCTTTAGTTCTTGGCCCAAGTCTTTCTAGGTCCCTCAGTCCTTCATTGCCAATATCCAGTTTCTTCAAATTTATAGAGACTTCCAAGTCCCATGAACCTCTATTTTCTCCCAATTTTAGGAAAGTCACTTCCACTAATTATGTTATATTCATAATCAAGATAATAAGTCATCTTGTACACTGACAATGCCCTCAACTTGTCCAAGGACTCTACCTCACCTTATCCTTCCTTCCTAGGTCTTTCTTAAAAGCTCACCTCTTCATTTATTCATTTAGACTGAGGAGGGAGAATGGTTGAAAAAATTATCCAATTAAGCATAAGTTAGTTTTTCAAACTCAGGTGGTCCCTCAGCTTCTTCAAAAGTACTTCCATTTCTTTTTTATTTCCCCATTCAATAGTCACTCCGAAACTGCAGCACCTATTCTTAAATTTGCTACCTAACCCAATGCTAAATATCAGCAAACTTAACATTGCACTAAAAGATGAATTATCATTAACAATAATAATTTTTTCTTCCATTGAACTTGTTTAGGCTCAAAATTAATTTTTTCATCTCAAGTTCTCTTCTATATCAACCAACCACTATATCACGTGTTTGCAGCATCTCCATGTCTTTAGCCTATCTACTGATCCTTCTCAGCAGGTACATATTGTCAATCATGTACATGGGTTAGGTAGGCAGGAGTGTGTGTGTGTGTGTGTGTGTGTGTGTGTGTGAGATATGTTTGGGAGGAAGACAGAGATCATTCAAGTATGAAAACAAGTACCACTAACTTAACAAAACTAAGTGAGCACGAATCTTCCGACACAAGCTCTTTACAGATACCTCCCTGAGAACTCTAAAAATTAGTATAATTATCTTAATTTTACAGGACAGGAATCTGAGATTCAGGTTCTACAACTTGTCCAATTGTTTATTGGGCTGCTTATAGGGAATAGTTCAAACCCCTTCATTCCGTAATGTAATCATCTTGATAAACTTATTAAGTAAATAGTCATATAATCCCCATTTTATAGTTGATGAAACATCCCCTAATCCTACCTAATTCCTTTTCCTCCTTTAATAAAGCAAATTCTTGGAAGCATCGTTTATATTCAAGATCGATTCTCCCTCACTTTACGAGGATTCTTATTAACTGACATCTTCACACCAAGCTATTTCACTGTCAAAAGGTGTAATATCAAAACATCCTTGTTTCTTTATCTCTTGTTTTTCTGTCTCCTCCAGGCTCTCCATCTCTCTCTGGCTCTCTCTGTTTCTCTGTTTATTCACAATTCTCGTTAGAGTATACTAATGTTTTCCTACCAATCTTTTTATTGCCTTCTGAATGTCCCTTGTAAAACAACATTATGATCATAATCAGTTTGTCCTTATTTTGTATACTACAGAATTCCACTAGCTTCAGGATAAAATTCCCCACACAGGATAAGAAAGGCTTTACTCTAAACTTTGTGAACTACTTGTAATTTTCTGGACTTGTCCTCACCTCCTGCATACTTGAACATTCTCTCTGCTTTCATTCTCAACATATCACACACACACACACACACACAGTCATGCTCCTGTTTATTGAACTGTCTATGTTATTCACATTACATAATCCACCATATGCTCATTCATATTTTCCCTACCTTTCTTTACAAAGCAACCTATTCATACCTCATTCACTTTGATCATCATTCTGGATCAGAGATCAACACTATTTTTTCCTGGAAAGAGCCAGATTTTAGGCATTGTGGGCCTAGAGGTAAAACTGAGCAGCTATTTTCCTAGAAATGCTAATAATCTGTTTGAATTATATACTTTATATTTTAAAATGTAAAAAATCATTTTGACCTCTCAGGATATACAAAAACAAGCACTGGACCAGACCACAGGCCATAATTTGCCAATATTTGCCCTAGATTTAATCCTTTTTTATAATTTATCTGTCTTTCCTATTTTACTATGAGAATTTAGGGGCTATATCTTTTATCTTTTTATTTTTAGTCATTATCTCAGTATTTGATACACATCGGTCTTTAGTAGATGTTAATTCATAAAAAGCAAGTGATATTAAATCCTGAGTCCATGCCAAAAATGCAAAAAATTATTTTATTTTATATAAAAAGTACTTGCATCAAGAAAAATGTTCAAGTGGCTTAACTAAGTTCATAGTAATTATAAATATGTACTTGTATTTAACAATACAGTCAGTGCATCATAATGTGGTCATTTGTGTATATTTCTTACTCGATGAGGCTGAAGATTGTGCCTTATTCCTTTGTTTATCCTAAGTTCATCACTTAGCATTGGGTCACATAATTTATAATTGTGCAACTGATTTCATGACGTAATGTATATAAAATACTTTCTAATATATTTTACATCATTGCATAATGAAAGAACACTCTGAAGGGGATACTGTTATCTTTATATTGTAAATGATGAAACTGACCATAAAGAGATTATGAGACTTGTCTTATACAATGCAGCTAGACAGGGCAGTATCAGGACAGAAATTCAATCTTCTGATCATATATGCAGGACCCTCTCATTTCAAATTTGCTATTTCCAAACCAAAAGGAAACATTTGTTGAATTCTCTAGTAAGTTCTTTTCAAAATTCAGATGATATTTTATGGCCAAACAACAGTCAATTAAACCGGGAGCTTAAAATTTTCAAGGAATAATTTTATCCCTGAATTTGCAGTTGCTATCAGAGAATTTAACTGTTAATGCCTCTGAAAATGTTTTTCAATTCAGCAAATACGGTCACTGCCATGATTAAGCTTTTAAGGTAGCTCCTGATATTTTGATCACCCAAATAACTTAAAGAGGCAAAATCATGGGAAGAAAAAAAACTACTACATGGGTCATGAAACAACAGAAATTGATGATAGATGCAGATTGTCACAAAAACGCGTTTTAGTTAGTTTTGCATAGTTCACATTCCTTTAGTAACTCATATATTTTTTTCAATTTTTGCATATTACCTTTAGTGAAAAAGTTGTTTAGTCATTAGTATTTGAACATCAGAATAAATTTTAATGATTTTTTTACCATGTGCCTTTTGACTTTTTAACTTTGATATAAATTATACATATTTACAGTGAACATAAATTTTATAACATGATAAAGTACCCAATGGTTCATAGTGAAGTCACCAGCATTAAATTAATAATGGTACCTTTTGTACAGAGCAAGTTGGAAATCATTTACGGAGCAGAATTGTGAGCATAACAACAAAAGTGAGTACCCACCTACTGCTGAAATAATATGAAAGGTATCCTTGAGTTAAGTAGAATAGAAACAACTTACTTCATGGCTTCAAATGACATATCACAGATCTTATAATTCCATTGGAGTTAATAGATGCACAAAGTACAAAACAAAGGTTTAGATGTTTCATCTTTAAGAACTGAAAAATGATTATTTCCTCAATGTTAGAATTAACCAAAGCAAAATGTAATTAACTGCTAGTAGGAACTTGTTTTCAATAGCCTTTACATAAGGATTTAAACATATTCAAAATGATGACAGAAGTTTTTGCATGAAATTAATTATTTGTTGGAGATAATGCTGGCACTATTGTGACTTTCATAAATTGCTGGATGATAACAGCGGTTTCCAAGGATGATTTGATAATACAGTTGTTACATTCTAAATGAAGGATTTCAGACACAAACAATACCTACTCTGTTATTTCCTAATATTTTAATATAAATTCAGAAAGTGATGACTCTTAATACTGAGTGCTTTTATAAAAGGAATTATGACATACAGTGTTGACTTTAAAACTATCAATGGATCGTTTGACCAGCTATATTTTATACTCTCAAGAAAAGGCTAAATACTAGATGGTTAAGCTATCAAAAATCTGGAATCTATTCAACAAATTTCAGGGAAGAGAGTAGTGTATATTTTTCATTCTACTATTTGATCTTCTACTCATTTTTGACTCATAAAATACATTCAGCTTCAACATTCCACCCACAGTCTGAATTCTTGGACTTGGATAAAATTAGCTACTATGTTTTGCTTGCAATTACTCTGTAATTTACTTGGTAGCCAAGCCATTTAATCAGCTGTAGCTCTAGCCTCCCCCCTCCCCCCCAAAGAGATGATATTGGGGATATATGGCAGGAAAAGCAAGACCCTTTATTTCAGCTTTGTGTTAACACTGGTTAAGACAAATAAGTGTGTGTGTGTGTGTTGATCTTTTCCTTCTGATTTTTTTCTATAATATTTGAGTCTCTTCAGACATAAATCGATGTTTTAACCCAAAGTGCACTTAATATGCTAATATTTACAAAATTTACATACTACAACTTACATTTAGGAACATTTGTACAATCCTCTTTATACAAATGAGACATTTTTAAAAATAATATACATTTATTAATATTAGATATATTAGGATATTAGAGAGGGAGATTCAAGTTTTTGAAGAAGATTAAACGATTTTTTAAATCCTTTCCAAGTAGAATTTCTCTTTACTAGAGTCTATTATATCTATACGGCTTCAAATATAATGCAAAATAAGTATCTTTTAATCTTAAATCAGTTAAATTACAAATGCTACTTTGAGACTCTTATGAGTAATATTTTAAAAGTCTGAGCCTAATTTATTTCAAAATTTCTCTAACTAAATAAAATATATTTCTCACAAAAATCTCTCCAGTGGTGTTAACTTATTGGCAGTATTTTATATATTAAAATATAATAATAATAATAATAATAGTTTATATTTCTTGTGTTTTTGAAACACAATATACAGGCATGCAGATTTTATTGCTACCAAGAATTGGGTGACAAAGGACAAGGCAGAAAAGGGTCAAAAGAGGGTTCTGGCAGATACCAGAGGCTCCTGTAAGTAAAAGACAAGAGTTGAATCTTATAGGGAAAACCAAGCATAAATTTTCAGAAAAGGAATTAGTGTCTCAGACCTGACAAATCTGCAGATGTGGAGACAAGCAAATTATTATAGCATAATTAGATTCATACACAAAATCTAAAATTCAGTAAATGAAACTAAGACTGAAAGAATGCACAGCAATGAGAACTGCATGCTGCTGAACTTTAGAGGGGCTACATCAGGCTTAGGCCACTGTCAATTACAGGGATTGGAATAATTCTGCTGAAAAAATAATGAGTTGCTATTTGATAAACACCCAACAGGCACTCCCCCAGTTTTGTTCCCTGGCTAATAAATGCATGCTTTTGTTCTAATACTATTTGCTTCAGGGTCAGCTGAGTCTTTCTATAGTCTCAGAAGTGAATTTAGATTATTCCAGTTTGGACTACTGTGATATTTTATTCCCCTTTCCTATCCCTGGTTTAGAAAGAGACATGAGCTAAGATTCATAAATTAGTCACATACTTCTGAAATGTGTACAAATAGGCAAAAATCTTACATATGAATAGTTTCATTAAACATTAATATATGTAGGAGTAAAAGGAAACTATAATATGGAAATATTTTAAAAGACTGATATGTTATTTTAATTGCAAATGATTAATCTTGCTTCTGGCATTCAGGAATAATAATGAGTTTTGTTTTTTGAAGAGTTTTTTTAGCAAATTACAAAACTTTAAAAATATCATGAATTGTTATTACAATCCTGTGTGGTTTATGTATATTTATACACACATTCTAAAAATTTTATATATGCAGATTATAATACATAATTAAATAACAATTAAAATGTAGAAGTGAAATATATATGAACACAAAAAGCTGCCATTGAACTCTAATGTCAATCCCTTAGGGAAAGAACAAAAGTGCAAACTTAAACACAAACTTATCGGTGACAAGTAAGGTATAAACAAAGTTTCAGTTTTTTTTCTTTTCCAATTATTTCTATAAAACAAGAGCAATAAAAATGTCAAGAAATAGATTAAATGAATCTTTGTTTTGATACTCAATGCCACCATACTGGTTAAACAGAAAGGAAATTATATGCCATATTTACTTGCATAATTGCTGCCCTTTTCTTTCTTGCTTTGTAAGCCACTCAATTCAAATTAACCCATACCAAAGTATACATGCAGCAATTATGCATGGTGACCAATATGTGAGTAAATATGGTAAATAAACCAAAATACTGTACACACCAGCAAAACACAAATAATGTGCTGAATTTTCAAAAAAAAATCTTAACTGGAAATGAAAAGAAAAATGCAAAATCATCAGGTATAAGTAATCAGTTTGCATGTATATTTGTAGGACATATGGCAAACTTATTACAAAAGAAAAATTCTTAGTAATCAATGTGCAACTTGAGAAGAAACATGAGAGTAAATGTTTCTTATATTTCTTGGGCTTTAAAGACATAATTCTTCTGCATGAATTAATTTCTACATGCTAAATAGTTAATTGAAGCAATGACAACCATAATTCAAGTTAGCTCCTAAATATTGCCTACACTCAAAATCAGAAACACTAGTATACAGAAATACATTAAAAGAACAAGCAATAGTTGGTGATGACTGTTAGTGACAAATATCCATCTTTAACAACAGGAACACATGCAAAAAGAGTGTAGTAATAGAGGATGGAATGAAAGCAGACACATCTCCATGAAGTAAAACCCACCCCAATTGTATTTTTCAACTCTGCCTATCTTGTAGCCTGAAATTCTTTGAACATGCATATAAATTTTCTCAAAGTCACATTAAAGAGTTTGGTGTTCACCTTGAGTCTGATATTCTTCTAATCACCAAGTCTAAAAATACTGACAGGCATTCATAGGGTGCTTTGGGTAAAGAGTATATTAATTTTGATTCTTCTTCTAATTAAAGAACAATGAAAATTGCACATATTTTACTAATCTCATGGCAAGTGAGAGTCTGTGAAATAAAAGCTGTTTAGGAGTTCTGTGGTTCACAAAATTACTCCCAAATATTTACCTTGTATTTAAAAAACTGAGAGCCAAATACAACACTTATCATCAACAGAGATAAAATAAGCATTAACTCAAAAAAATAAACTAATGAAATCTCATATGCTTCGTTCAATGCCATCTTATTCTTGGAATCGCAGTTTGATTTCCCCTTTTTGTGTTCAAAGTAATGTGATTAATAAAAATGTGTTATGGTACTTTTTACCTAGATGCAAAGATTTTCTATTTAAGTTTTTCCGTATTTTGCCTCAGCTATAATCCATTACTAAAAATTTTTAACTGGAAACTGAAAAAAAGAATGGGTCCTGTTTTGAAAGGAAGCACGTTGCATGTTTCTGGCACAGAAGTAGCTTGGGCTATAAATTATTTTCCTTCCAAGGACATACAAATAGAAACCATGCAAGTTTCATCATTATTTTATGACATATTCACTGTGGAAATTAAAGTCACCTATGTCCCATTTTTCATTTTTTATGCAACTCTTTTCTAATACAAAATGTATAACTAACTTTAAAATATACTTTAGAGATTAATTATTGGGAGAAATATCTTATATCATAAAACAATATCCATATTAGACATGGGTAAATAGATACATCTGTAAGTTCGGAAAAGCATGCATCAGGAGTTATTTCTAATTTTAGTCCAACAAAGGTTTGAAAGAAAAGTACCAATGTAGACATGTAAATAATTAGTTTTTCTTTCCTAGAGTGCCTTCCTTTAAACTGTCCCAGGAAGAAAGCTTGGGATGTAGCTAACTGTTGTAACTGAACCTTTTTCTCACTATGAAAAACTTTTCAATATCTTGAAGCTTTGGCAAGATTTGTTATCAATGATTTGATTTAGGATAGGATTTCTCAAACTGTGGTTAAGGTCAACAACACAGGTGCATTTCATGTGAGCTGGGTAGAAAGGCACATGGAATTAGAATGCCTGTGGTTGCAGAATGTCAGAAATCTGGGTTTGAAAACTCTCCAGGTATTCTAATACACGTGAAAGTTTGCAAATCTCTGGGTTAGTAGATACCAAGCTTAATGATAAAAGGCAGGTTTATTATTATAACATTATTATTTGTTTTTGTAGCCACACTTCTAAAATTGGTTATATTATATTTTTTTGCAAATACACAAGTCACATGAAGAATAAGCAGGGAATGCTAAATGGCGTCTGTCATGACATGATAGAGAATATCCATGCATAAGAAGAACAGAAAAATGAGTATTAAGTAACATGACTAACACCGCCCTGGCTCAATTTTTTTAATTAATGGAATTAATTTTTAAAAGATAATTTCAAGTTTGCATAAAATTGAAAGGAAATTACATAGAGTTCCCATATACTCCTCATCCACTTATTTATTTATTTATTTATTTATTTATTTAATTTTGTCTTTTTGCATTTACGTAGAGCCGCACCCGTGGCTTATGGAGGTTCCCAGGCTAGGAGTCTAACAGGAGCTGAAGCTGCTGGCCTTCGCCACAGCCACAGCAACAGGGGATCCGAGCCGCGTCTGCAACCTACACCGCAGCTCACGGGAACGCCGGATCCTTAACCCACTGAGCAAGGCCAGGGATCGAACCCACAACCTTATGGTTCCTTGTCGGATTCGTTAACCACTGAGCCACGAAGGGAACTCCATACCCCTCATCCACTTTAATGTCTTGCATTAGTGTGGTACATTTGTTATGACTGATAAGCAAATATTAATATACTATTAATAACTAAAGCTATAATTTACATCAGAGATCAATCTCTGTGCTATACATGGATTTTGACAAATGTAAAATAACATATATCCACAAGTATTATACAGAACAGTTTCACTGCTCTAAAAATCTTCTGGTCGGACTTAATTTTAAACTATATCATACTGCTAAAGACAATTTACAACACATTTGAAGTAGGTATAGGAGATATTTAATGCTTGTTCTTTACTCACCTCTAAAGAATTCTTCAAGTATAACTTATACTTCTATGAAAATATGTAAGAAGATGATACAGTTTAGGCTCTAGAACTGTGTTACCTGTCTTAGTCTGCTCTGGCTGCTGTAACAAATTCCCTTATACTGAGTGGCTTAAAAACCAATTATTTATTTCTCACAGCTATGGAAGCTGAAAATTTGAAGTTCAAATCTATCTTGCTAACACCTTCATTTTGGACTTTCCAACCTCCAGAACTGTGAGAAATCACAGGACAGTGTGAAAAAACAAGAATGAAATAAAAGGCATGATTTGCAAACAGGTTTGACAGATGAATTTAGTTTCTCTGTTGGTTTTGTCTAAATATACAATGAAGTATGCAACAGCTAGCAAGAAAGTATGAATACAAAATGTAACGTTTTATGATAAAATTTTAACTTTTTATGACAAAATTTACAACACAAAGCATTAATTTTTCTTTTATTATATTTGATAAACTTTTATAAGCTCTTCAATTATCTACACAATTGAATGTTTTTTTATGTTAGCATTTAATCCTCTTATGCAGAATCTCAGGTTGGAAATGCACAGCACAGATTTTTATAACCAGAGCTTTTATTTGAATAAAGCCACAATTGAAAAGTAAAGATAGTCAAAAGTTAAAATTCAACCTACTTTTCACTATTCTTTAAACTTAGACTAATATTAACTTAGCAGAGTTAAGATGTTGAGACTCTCTGAGATAAAGGGCATTTTCCTGACACAATACTTACCTTCAGAATTTTCATGACTGATAGTTTTCATTTATGTATTTCATATATATGTCTATGCACTGATATTCATCAAAATATAGTATTATTTAATTATAAAAAATAAATTAAGCAGGCATATTTTGTGAAATTTTTGTTCATATTTAAGACCTGTTCCTGATCGCTACACAAAAGTTCTGGACTGCTATAAGCAACACACTGATTTTTTTTTCCGTTGCTTTTTTGGGACCAGGGCACCAGGATCAAAGCAGAGCCCTGACGAGCAGAGGCAGTTTAAGACCACTTATAAAATGCATAGGGCTCAGTTCAGTAACCGTTCTCTGTTGTATATATAATTGTACGTGAAATTTTCCTATTTTCTAACATCTCTGAAGGGTGACATGCTGAAATTTTTCTTTATTTCCATGGATCTAAGGTCTTCTCCCTCTAACAGTATTTTAATGTTTCAAATGGAAAATTTTGTGAGTAAATAAATATAATTATGTTTGATCCTATTGGTGAATAAAAAAAATTTAACTGAAGAATTATCATCAATGGATTTCCTGCCCTGGTGCATCAGAAAGCAATCCGACTAGGAACAATGAGGTTGTGGGTTCGATCCCTGACCTTACTCAGTGGGTTAAGTGTCTGGTGTTGCCATGAGCTGTGGTGTAGGTCACAGATATGGCTCAGATCCTGCATTGCTGTAGCTGTGGTATAGGCCAGCAGCTGTAACTCCGTTTCGACCTCTAGCCTGGGAGCCTCCATATGCCAAGTATGCAGCGCTAAAAAAAGCAAATAAAAAAGATTTACCATCAAAAGCATAAAATAATTAATGAAAATATTTCTAAATATTATATCTTGTTCTTTCTATAAGTATATGAATTTCATATTATAGAGAAAACTCTGTACAAAACGTTTGTTAGAATATCTATATTTTAAAAATGGATTTTAGACATCTGGGTTTCAATCCTATTACAAAAGAGCAATACTTGTTTTAGTCTCAGCACATGGTTCATCCAGCTATTTTATAAGGAAATACATATAGAAAAGACTTTAAATTTTTAACAAAGAAATATTTGGTATAAAATAAGATTTATGATGATTATCTCTCCTCTGGGGAGTTCTACTTTAATTTTTTAGCTTCTAAATGGCACTGGCATTACTATGAGGTTGCTTAATCTAGCATGAAATGCCACAATAAATAATATATTATACACTGCTCCCCCCACAAATTTGCAATAATTAAATATTCTTGTTGCTTTATCCCTAAGAGAAACTCTAATATATTTATGTATGATGCTGACAACACAACTCTCTCTTACAGGCTTTGATCTTACTGCAGATGAGTCTTAAATCCCTTATTTGTATACAACTCATAACCTTAAAATCAAGGCATTAGGCTAAAATTTTGTTTGCTCTATATAGCTTTTATCAGAAATGCAATTAACAGCTTTCATGAATTTCTGCTATGAAATTTGCAACGTTAGTAATATTAGTAAAGTATGTTTAAATGTTTTTTAAATAAATTGCTATTAAAGTACTACTAATACTATCATCAGAAACAGAGGGAAAATAACTGAAAAATCTGACTAAATAACATTGTAATCAACTATTTCACCTTGTTAATTCTTTTGTAGGAAAAAAAATCAGTGGAAACAATTCGGTAGTTTCTCTTTTTCTTCATTGAAATTACTGTTTTGTAAGCCAGGTTTTGCAAATCCTAGCTACTTGCCTACTGGCAAACCTTCCTGAATTGGAATTCATAGGTGGGCTGATGCTGGAAATATATTTAAACAAACACTTTTAGAGATTCTTATGCCCACTAAACTGGAGCACAAGGGCCTTAGACTATAGATGTAACTGTTTTCAAATATTTAGTACCACACAACTCTACATTTCCTGAAGATAGAAAGTATAAGAAAATTGACAGCAGGTTCTTTGAAAACCAATATGAAAACCTCTGCTTATAGGTCTAATGATAAGACATCTATGTATATAGTGGAAGTAACACTACATAAATCAAAACCATAGTGGCTCAGAATGAGTTTCTTTCCCATCAATGTCATACCAAAACTGCCTGGTCAACAAGTGGAGGAATTTACACTTTACAAGCTTCTTTCAGTTTTGAACAGTGTATTTTTTCTAAACTAGAAAACACATGGATTTTTTAGGCTAATAAGAGTTTTGACAAAGAAGTCAAAACAACTGAATAGAATTCTCAGGAAAAGGTATGCCTTGAATAGAGAAACCAAATACTTGTGCTTGAAGAAGAAACAGCATGTTCACTCGACAATAACACAGTGGCAGGAAGAGGAGAGTTTCAGAAATATATAAGAAATGACAGGCAATGTAAAGTTTGAATAGAAAATGTGAAAAGCTTGAGATGGTTGGAAAAATCCGTAGGGGAACTGGTAAAGTGCTTAGTAGAATTATCAGCTTAAAAAATTCCATGATAAGAATATAAATCAAAAGCTGTCCCTGGATTGCTTAGCCAGCAGAAGGAACTGAGACTAGAGGATTGAACAGTGATCTTTAGATAGAAAAAAGAAAAAAAAATTCCAGTGCATACAGGTTGAAGTGAGAGGGAGAGGGGGAAACAAACAAACCGAAAAAAAAAAAAAAAAAAAACAGAGGGAAAGAAAGGAGAGAGACAAAAAACCTAAAATGCCTCAGAAGTTTGGGTAGAACTATCCTGCAAGTCTAGTTTTACTCATATAATAAACGTTTTTACTATACAGGTCAAAACTACATAACTCTGACCATGGAGTGTCCACAATTCATATTGGTAAAGTCAATTTTTTTCAAGTCTTGTTTTTTTCTTTATTTGTTGACTCTTGTTGGAGTCTTTGGTTTTGTTGAAGACCATTTCACTGTGGTGTTAATTAATCAGGAAATTATTACAATTAGATGAGACGGTCCTAAAAGATATGATATAATCAGCTGTGATCATTCACGAATATCATACGTGATTGATTTATCAAAATACCTAGCCAAATTATTAGCCAGCCCTGGATCTATGAAACGTAGAATTCTGGTTCCCAACGAACACATATGAATGAAATGGAAGCCCCTCTATCAACGCTTTCATCCAAGTGCTTTTTATAGCCTATTCATCACAAAATTATTTGTGAAGGCCTGAAATATCTCTCCGTACATACGATAGCTTATGTGTTATTTAATGTTTCACATAGAGAGACATTTAGAGGTCGGGTATGGAGAATCTCATTTTATTTGAAAATGTAGGAGCTTGAGGTAGGTGTTTGCTCAGAAGAGGCTTTTCAGTTTACGAAAGAATGTTAGTTTCGTAATTGTATTTGTGTCAGGTTAAGGAAAAATAAATTATCATATTTGCAGAGGAATTTGAGTCAGAGAAGTAGAATCACAGAAGTATTAAATTTGAAGTTTGACTAACTGGAGATCAGTTGCCCTTAACTGACAGCTCAGTTATTTGTATTATTCTCGATCAGGTCAAGCCATGAAAGCTCCTGTGGTATAGAGAAATAAAGAAAATTTAAGTAAAATATGCTTAAGGCTTTTCTAATGGATGCTATTTTATGATAGACCATTCACAGTGACCAAGTGCAACACAACCCCAAAATCTAACTTATTTCTCAGGTTCTCTAGTATCATGTGTTTAACTACTTCAGGTGTCTGAATATTTACATTAATGATTTACTAGCAGTTAGCTTTTCCTAAAATCATTTATACTTTCTGATAATCTGTCATGACAAGCATATGTTCGATACACCCTACTTGTCCATCTTGAATGATACAATTTTAACATAAGAATATCTATGTAAATGCTAAATTGTTTTTTACTCTCCAAAATTTGTCAAAACCATTTCCTCTCATTGATTTTGGCAGCAAGAAGCTTTAAAGGTGCTGAAATGTAGGAAAGATTTTATTTCAAAGAAAACAAGAAAACTTGGCGCTTGAGAGCAAATTTTGAACATTTATAAAGCTTATATATATCAAGATATACAAAGAAAAAGCAATTCATACTCTATGCAGATATTTCACATTTATTGTTTTTAATATATTTTATAAATACTTAATTCAAGCAGTTGGATCTAAAAACAGAATTAAAAGGTTACCTTCACTTAGCTTTGACTTGAATGTTGATTTTTTTTCTAAAATGTATAGAAATTTATAGTTTAGAAAAAGTTTGGAACAATTAAATAAATATTCTAAAAAGATAGACAATTCTCATAATCATTTGATGTGTTTTCCAGCATACACTATGAAAATGTCTTCCCTAAATCTTCTGCTTTACTCTTTTACAGAGTCAGAGTTTATTAAAAATATGCAATTATCTTTTAATAATTGACAGTTTCTTATGAGAATGTACATACACATATGCAATGCATGAACTTATATTTAATTACTAAAATTATTGTCAGGTCCCAAGGGCCAGAAGACTGAATGAAATGGACAACACAGACATCTTACAGAGACAGAATGTTAGGGTGAATGAAGAGACCGAAAAGGGTGAAGTGGGCTAATGATGCCATGTACAATTTCCAAAATAAATTCTTGAATCTTTCAAAAGTTTAAAATTTTGAGGCAAACTCCAATTTACAAGCTAAATAAAAGAATTCAAAACTAGCACAGTAAACAAATGTGTAACCTATATTTTTAAACTTGATCACTTATATCTACATTTAATCTATACATTTCATATATCTATATATAAAATATATATTATATGTAAGCCATAACTAAAATTGTCAATTTGATTTCCACTTTTTTTTTTTATCTCAACTGGTGCAGTCAGGTTTTGAACATTTTATTAATTTTCACAAAATTTATAATTCAGTTACAGAACTTGACAAAAAGTACAATATTTATTGATTTTTAAAATTAGATGCATTTTTAGCATGTGATACCAATATAGCATTTTTCTTCAGCACTCTTCAGCTGGACACACATGACAGCTTATGGTAGATAAAAGTATGATAAGAAATGCTCTGCTTATTTAGAATCTTCTATAAGTTAGACATTTAAAAGCCAAGATTATGTGCACATGTCAAGATACATATAATCCCAGAAATAAACTGAAGTGTATGCATTTGAGGGTCTGATAATATCTTAGTTGCTTGTATTAATAAGGATGCTTCTAGCAAGTTTCCTGTTGTCAAAACCAGGAAATGTGCCTTATCAAGAACAAAATCACTCCTAAGATATTTCTGCATTATATTACATGCAAACTGCATGTTAGAAGAAATCCTTCCCGACTCAGATAGCCAGATTACTTTTTTTTTCATAAAAGTGTTAAAAGAATAAAATGCAGATATACTGGTGTACAGCATTAATTACAGAGGATTCGCTACAAGCAGAACTGCCCTGAGAAAGAAAGTGTGAACATCAACACATGAGAATCTCACTGAAATATTTGGTCCAATGCATTTTCCATTCAATTTCACCATGTGACATGTAGTTGAGTACTACATTTTTAAAATTTAAAGAATACAGTGTGATTTACTTCACGTAGAAACAACTCGAGCAAAATAAAATCGGCAAGAGGTAGGCAGTTTAAATTCAGTAGGGCTCTAGAGCATTAAAAAAAATAAATTCATGCACCTTTTCTTCAAGCTTAGTACCTCTGAAAATCAAACACAGAATAACTGCTAGTTCATAGCAAAAACATCTCAAAAAGAAAAGTTTCATTCTAGTCTTTCAAGTATGTTTACTGTGACATAACGATGATGATGAAAACATAATTCCTAGCAGATCTTTAAATTGTTCATTATGTTGTCAAAAATTCATATATATATATATATATCATATATACATATTGAATATATATATACATATATACATACATATATACATATACATTTATATACACAGTAGATGTCAATTGGAAATGATTTACTGCCCTTCAGGACAGATGAAACACAATTTCTTTTCTTTTCTTTTTTTGGGGGCGGGGAGAAAGGTTCTTGTCCCAAGGGATTGAGATTGATTGCTTTGTACAATTCATGGTGACAAAAAGATTTACAGTTTTTGATCATAGCTCCTAGTACAGACATTGGCATCTTGAGATATAACCTGAAAGACTGTGCACATTTTAAGATGAATTGGTCCAGAGGAGGACCTCTGCTGAACTCTTCGGCTTGAACTGCAAAGTCACAATTTGTTCTGACATTCTGTTTCACTGCTTTGGTCAGTCCTCCTGGTTCATACCTCTAATAACAAGTTGATGGAGTTTTTTTTACATTAGGTGCTTCAAATTTTTATTAAGAAAAATATTCTTTTGTGACCCATAAAAAGTAAAATAAGGAAAACAATACCCTTATTTTAGAATAATAATAAAAATAATAAAAAAAGAATAATAATAAAAAAACATAAGACAAAACTCTATAAAGTTGTTGACCAACAAATGTGTAAACCTATCAAGTCTGGTGTCCTTCCAAATATGACTGTAATTATACAAAGAGAGAATAAATGTAGGTAGGAACTGAACTCATAAGTTAATTTAATTTCAAAAATCTACCTACTATTATTGTGGCAAAATAGTACCATTTTCTTGAATTATTAGTGACTAATTCTGTGGAAAGTAGAATGTGTTTCTAACGTATAATTTAAGGATCAAAATAGATTGCTTTGTTGTTTATGCTCCTGCAATTTCTTCTTTTTTGGTATGTTATTGTTGTAAATAGAAATTTTATTACTTTCAATATCTTTATCTGTGTCAAACTTCAATGATGTGTAAACAGTAGTGGTTCTTTAATGTAAATAAAAAAATATACTACTGATACCTTCTAGTACTAGAAGTTCCAATGAGGTGGCAATAATGTATTCACAGAATTATATCAAACAAATCTGTATTTCAAAAAAACTATCTTAGGTATTATACTATTACTATCAAATCTCAACAAGCACAATTATAGCACCAATTAAATAATAATAATTAAACTAAAGATACAAATCAAAATTACTTTAAAGAGAGAAAACACAGGCAAATACCACGCTGTCATTGTGGCTGTCCACAATGGACTGTTGTGAAAGCTGAGTTAAACCTGCTTATGACCCTGAATTCTTGAGCCCTTCCAATGTGAAGGACCCTTCTTCTTTCTCAAGGGCCTGATGATCCAGGCCCTAATACTTGCAGGCCTCTGTGGCCTGTTTGTGGAAAAGCGAGAGCAAAAGTCACTCAGAAAAGGCTGAAATTTAAACTTATATTTCACTAGTACTTGTCTGTTGTGATCATTTTCTTTGCTTTGCTTGTTTAGCTTTCTCTCAGTGAATACAACTGCCATTCAACTTTCTTGAACTTTCTTCTCATTGAAAAGAGTCTAGTTTTGAAAAAAAGAAATGATTCTTTCAATTCTTTGTCCATGTCTTTGTCTATCTTTTAATAGAGGTTCCCCATCCAATATGTGTAGCTCGTGTTTCATACACTTTGGGAAGTTTCTTCTTGATTTTCTAAGTAGTGACTTTTTTCCTCAATTGATTTTCTCTAAAGCTGCAATCCATATTCATACTTTAGGCAGTATTTGACATTTCATCTGAAGTTTCTGAGCCTCACTTTCAAGCTGTGTATTTTCAGACTTATGATACTTGCTGTTTGGAGACTTTTTATTTCTTCTGTAAGCCCTTTATTCGTTTGGTTTTCTTTACCTAATATTCTGGATGATTCCTTTTTTTTTTAATTTTTTAAAGAAAACACTTCACAACATCAATGAGTTTCTTCAAATCACATTCTGACTGATAATCTAGGGATTTCCATCTGATTTACTCTTTTCCTCTAATTCCAAGTTGAAATCCATGCAATCTTTTCTAAAGGTACCAGGCAAACTTATGACATTCAGCATGGTTTCAGTCACGGATTTTTTTAAAGCTTCTTTACCACAAAATGTGTTTCTTTTATACATTCTGAGTTTTCAAGTGTTTCCTTCTCTTCCTTCAGTTCCTACACTTTTCATTTCAAACCTGCAGTTTCTTGAGCTATAGATTTTCTAGGCAATGAGTATTTTCATTTGAATTCTCCATTATTTTCTTGTGCAGTTGCTCTACATAGGTCTGAAAGGCTTTCAAGATGCTTTTTCCATTAGTCATTTGGTGTTGGGGGATTTTGATGTATTTTGGAGTGATTTTATCTGCCCTTGAAGGCAAATCATCATTAATATAATTAAATAAGTGCAGGGGCAAGCCTACATATATAATATATATATATTATGTCCATACCTGTGGCATATGGAAGTTCTCAGGCCAGGTGTCAAATCAGAGCTGCAGCTGCAGTCCTACACCACATCCATGGCAACAGTGGATCTGAGCTGCATCTGCGACCTATGCTACAGCTTGAGGCAATGTCATTTTCTTAAACCACTGAGCGAAGCCAGGGATAGAGTCCCCATCTTCACAGAGGCTATGTAAGGTTCTTAACCTGCTGAGCCACAAAGGGAATACTTATTCTTTTTTGAGAAAGCCTGCTCTCTCCCATAGTGAAGCCCTGTTTAGATTTTTATTAAATGCTGCCACACACAGCATTTATAACTTTGGTGGAGTGTCAGCCCCCGCACCAAAGGTAACTTGAGGGCTTCACAGTCTTGTGTAATTAGTCTAATCTTCTCACTGATTTTTTGATATTTTTACCAAAGCAGAAAACTTTCAGAACAGCATTTTTATCTTGAAGTATGTCATCTCTTTGGTATAAAAAACACCATAGCAGTAAATACCACAATCTCCCAGAGGCGTGAGATGTGTCTCAAGCATTGACAACATCAGCATAGCCCTGCTTAGGGCCCCAGAACAAACAAATGGAAGATATTTTTGTGGTAAAAATGGAAGATACTTTTGTGGTAGTCAGCACAAAAACATGACTGCAAAACCATGGCAGCTCTGTCTCTGGTTGTTCTTATTCTGTGAGTCACAAGTGACCACGTGTAACCCTCTGGATGTTCTAACAAGGCAAACGAGAGCTAAGCAATGAGGACAGACCATCACTTGGGCTGAGGTAGTGGGAAGGTCGTTCAGATTCTAATAAAATAGTTCTGATTTTGTTCTGCTTATAATTCAAACAGAAGCATTTACTTGTACAGTGCATTTGGGAAAGTAGAAAGTGCTGATTGCAGCCAAGACCAGCCTGGAACTCCTGGCACTACAGCAAATTTAAAGGATCAAAGCAGTATCTTGTTGCCCCTTTTTTGTGGGGCTCACCTCCATTAATAAAACTCGTGTCCCTGATCTGTAATTTTTTTCTGTCACAAGGAAGCCTGATCTGCTTCCCAAGGTCTCAGGGGTGTCCCTCACCTGAAGGCTCCCTCTCACCTTTGTGCTTGGTCAATGCAGGCAGTCAGGAGAGAGGACACTCCTAAAAGAATTAACTTAGAGACCTAGATTCCAATGGTTATATCTCAGGAGAAATTAATTGTAACTGGCTAGTTCTTAGAATTTTATGGATTCTGTGGAGTCAATATATCTCCTTTCAAATCAAGTGATTTTCCTGGATGAAAATGGCTCCCATCTGAGGTGACACAGTGACCCAGGCTCCTTTCTTTGCTCATGTGGTCCTGTCACCTTCAGCATACGCCTACCCTGTTTTCTCTTGGGATAGTCTCCATTTCACTAAGTCATCTTTAGAATGTGTTCCTGAGGACTGAACCATCCTTAATTCATGACATTTTAGTCTTTTAAACCACATCTCACTCTCCTAGCACCTCTCTGGCAAACTGAGGCTCAGATGCTCCTTGTCCATAATCTAGGACTCGGCCACGAGCCACTCAACCTCGAGAACTTTACTAGCAAGAGAAACCGGAGAATTGCCAGCTGAGGCCAGTCTGGAGATCCTAAGGGGTCCCAGGTTTCAAGCTTCAGCCTCCCTTCCTCCACAGCGGATATGGTAAATAGAGGTTCTAGTCAGGCTTATAAACTGCTTGTGAAGGGAAAGATTTCAGCCGTTGTTGAGGGTAAGAAGGGAGAGTTTGAGGAGGATGTTAGTCTGGACTCTGGGATCTGATGATAGGAATACATACGAGGAGCTTAAGCTGAAATAAAGAGTTCAGGTAAGAATATTGCACAGGTGGAGGTGGGGTGTTATAAAAGGGAAGTGCTGCTAGTATCTCTTTGAGTCACCACTTTCAATTATTTTGGGCACATATCTAGAAGTGGAATTGCTGGATTATATGGTAATTCCATGTTTAGCTTTCTGAGGAATTGCCAAATTGTTTTCCACAGCAGTGTACAAGGATCCAAATTTCTCCTTATCTACACCATCTCTAATGCATGCAAAATGGTGTCTTGTTTTGGTTCTATCTTATAGTTCCCTAATGGTTTGTGATGCTGATCATAATTCCATACATTCATTACCCATTGGTATATCTTCCTTAGAGAAATGTTTATTTAACTCCTTTTCTAATTTTTAAATTGCATTCTTTGGTTTTTGTTATTGAACTGTAACAGCTCTTTACATATTCTGGGTGTTATTTATTTTACGTATGTTTTACATATTTTTGGGGAGGAATAGTCTTTTCACTTTCTTGATAGTACTTTTGATCTATAAAAGTTTTTAACTTTAGTAAAGTTAAATTTACTTATTTCATTTGTTGTTTCTGAGCTTTGGTGTCATATTTAAGAAATCATGCCAAATTCAATGTCATGAAGCATTCCATATGTTTCTTCTTAGAGTTTTATAGTTTAAACTATATGTTTAGGTCTTTGATCTATTTTGAATATGTTTGTATATAGTATATTGTAAGAGTACAACCTCATTCTTTAGCTCTTAGATATCCAGTTTTCTAGCACCATTTGCTGAAAGGATTGTCCTTTTCCCAATATCTTATTATTTCAAATGATAAACATTGAAGGTCATTTTCACAATTTTGAAAAGTAATAATACTAATATTTCTGATATTTATAGACTGAATAATATGGAACTTCAGTAAATATAAGATAACCACACAATTTAGATATTGTGATCTGCTGCTGCAATTAATTTAAATGATTGGTATGAAATAAACATGTATTCACTTAAGTAATTTTATTTGTTAATAAAATAATAATTATTACCAGTCCTATGAGAAATACTAAGATATAAAGCTACTGATGACTCTATCAAAGAAAAGAGGCCAAAGTTACTCATCCTGGTATTACAGTAAATAAAAAGATGGTAAGGCATAAAAAATTCACATACTAGTAATAATATATAATTCGCCAGGAAAAATTAAATTTGAGCATCTCTACATTTACCCAATAAATACCAACAGCAAAATATTAAAAATTCCCAATTACGTAAAAGATAATGGGTAAATTCTCCGTATGTTTAAGGAAAAAACTCTTTTCAAAGACTGAACTTTTGATTACAGAATCAATTAAAATATAATTGCATATTTATTTTCTAAACAATTTTTTTGCTTTTTCACTATTTTAAAAATAGTAAGTTAATGTTAATTATGTTTATTCCCCATGGCAGATAACATTTAAAACATGAACATAATTTTTTTAATTGTGTAGTATGAATAGTCTTGAAGAAATATTAAAAATCATTCTAAAAACTTTCAACAGCTTTCAGTCATTGCTGTATAATTTGTAAAACTTTTAAGTGATGTAATTTACATTGATCCTTTATTATATTGTGAGAACATTAGTTTCAATAGGATTTTTCTAAACAATATATGAAAAATTGTTCTCATTATATGTTCTCTTGTATTTTTACTCTTCTGAAAGAAATACACAAGCTTTTCCAGAGAGGCATATAATGCCATGTGAAGCAAAGTTTCCACCTTACCTGTACTGTATGTATGTTAATGCTGGAGTTATCTTCATTTACATTTATTAAATTATAGCTGGGAATTTATCAATTTTCAGTTATAATATGCTTTTTATTTCTTCAAATCTGTATTAAAATCAATTCATTTTAAAGTAATTATGTAATATTTAATTATTTACACACTAAAGTAATCAGTTTTTCATGACTTCCTAAAACCATACATATATACCCTATTATACATTCCTTCTTATTTGGATGTTTCTGTATCCCACTAATAAGATGAAATTATACAAAAATCATAAACAACTGTTTCTTTTCCTGAATTTTCAAAGCATAATATATTGAATGTAATAATCTCTTAGGAAAAAAGAATATGGGAAGGTAGTTTTTTGAAGATCAGTAAATTTAAACTTAGAATAAGAGATTGTATTTTTGTCTTTGCATGAAAGTCATCTTATAATTATAGATGTTAGACATTCTGAGCATTTTCAAACAGAAATAGCAATAAGAAAAGATAAAAGAAGTTAGCAATAATAATACTCAATAAACTCTTTCCTCAAAATTCTGTTCTTCTCTCTGACACATTGATTAGCTCATAAATACTGTTCTAATACATATATAAATCATTATAAATGAAGTCCAAGGAAGAGAATACAAAATGTGGACTGGATCCAAATTAAGCCATGGTTATATGAGTACAATCAGTCTGGTTAACTTTACCCAAATTATTTAACTGTGTCATAACTGAAAGTAAAAGAAGTTAAAATTTTGTTTTAAAATTAATGCCAAATTTAAGGAGCAGAATAATACACTTAACCTCTTGATAAAGATTTGAAAATAAAATGTTCTAGTTATAGATACGGGAAAATTCATCATCTTTTAAAATAACTTACTAAAGATTTAAATAACAAAACAGGTTACAATTTACCTTGAATCTTTTAAAATTATTACCAGAGAACTCCGTTAGCAGAACACTGGAAAATCAAGTTCAGTATTTGCTGTTCTATATCATCTCATCTCTTTTCTAGTATGTTAAATCTTTCATCTCTTGTCATAGAGCTTCACTGAGAAGTTTTCTCCTTAGGCTTGTATACAGCTTCTGGCATTGAAGAGTTTATAATTTTATAACAATTTATGGCTATTAGAAAATTAATAGCCATTCTTCAGACTTCAGATATCATTTCTGCAAAGATGACTATAAAGTATATACCTTTAGCATTCATCTTAGTTTTGTGATTCATAACAGTCTTCTCCATCACTTTTATGTGCTTTGGAAATTTCTAATTGTTTGTACCACCATTAGTTCAAAATTAACATGTCTAAATCAAAGTATTCATCCTTCTTTCCATCCGCTTTTTCCTTTGGACCTCAATATGCCTGTCAAATTTTACCATGATGTTCTAAATATCCAATCTGAAAACCTAACAGTCACTTTTGGACTCATTCTTTTTCCTTACTATATACATCTAGTAAGTCACTAAATTTTGTTAAGTTTCATTTTTACTATTTTCTTAATAGTCTTACTTAGCAATATCATCTTAGACTAGGACTGTTTCACTTAACACTTGGACTACTGCAATTGTTTTCTAATAGGACCTCTTTCCTCTAGCGTTGTTTTGCACTACATCTCAACCCATACATTGGATTCTTGAAATTGTTCATGAAACTCAGCCTTGCAAGTTGATCAAAACCTTATTTTCTCCCAATATGCTAAATGGAGCATGGAAAATCATTGCCCATAGTTCTCAGTAAGCAACAAGGATGAGCCAAAATTAAAAATGAGAATAGCTACTAAGGACAAATAAGAAGGCCTCTGTGTGGTTAAAAAAAATAAAAATTAGCCACACAACTACAGGTGAAGAGAACCTGGCTGAATAGTAATTTGTGCTTTGTTTTGGTTTGTTTTTTAGGCAAAAGATTTGACTTAAACCTAAATTTATTAGGTGTCATTCTGAAACAAAGCTGTCCACAAGGGGTGTTAAAAGAATTCTTGTGTCTAGAAAAATAACTTCACTTCATTCTGTATGGGCCAGAATTTATCCTGAAGTTTGTTTTAAATATGAGGGGCTGCTTTAATAATCTAATAAACTAAATGTCATCAGTGGAAGTGTTAGAAGGATGTATGCTCTACTTAAAGAAGAGAAGACTAAGAGGGCTCATAGCAACTCTGTTGAAAGATTTAAAGACTGTAACGTACAAGACAAATTCAATTTATTTTGTAGACCAAAGAGAACAAAGATACTAGTAAATTTTTGTCTCAATATGAATTAAAAATTGGTAATAACTGTAACTATTTGCTCCTGTAGCTTGTGTTGCAGTTATATGTATCTGTATTAATGGAAAACCTTCAGGTTAACCTCTCTTAGGAAAGTTATTTCAGCAATACCAAGTGGGAAACCATCTATATGAGTGAAAGAGACTTCTACAATCACTTTTCTGATACTTCGTTTATTGAATTTGACTACTTAGACTTAGCTTTAGAAAGATCATTTCTTGACAAATCAGAAAAAAATCTAGCAAGACATGCTAACCTAGCTCAATACTTTCAAATATATTGAATAGATAAAAGGGCAGTTCCAAAGTCCTGGAATCATTATTATTTTATCATTTTAAGCCATTTTTCTGAAACATTATTTCTCCTCTACAAACAATTTAATGTCTATTTTTATTCACAACTCCCAATTTTCTTTTTCCAAAGGTAACACCCTTCTAAATGTGATGCATAGCTTATAAAAATAGGCTATATATTATTTGCAAGTATACAGAGATTGGTATTTCTCATCTCAAATTCATTGCAGAGGGAATTATTTCATAGCAATGGATTTGAAAGTGATCTGGAAGTTCCCAGGCTAGGGGTCGAACTGGAGCTGCAGTTACCAGCCTATACCACAGCAATGCAGGATCTGACCCACGTCTATGACCTACACCACAGCTCATGGGAACGCCGGATCCTGACCCACTGAGCATGACCAGGGATCAAATCCCCGTCCTCATGGATAGTAGTTGGATTTCTTTCCGCTGCACCACAGTGGGAATTCCCTCCTTCAGCCTTTTGATCATCAGTATCAGTGCAGCTAATGCAAATGGCTGGGAGAGATGATCAGCTCTCTCGATTCTGCATGTGTGTGTGTTCTAAAAAGTCTGAGCAGATCACATTCTCAAGCAAAGAATACATAAGCAGATATGTAACTGATTTCTATTTCAAGGGATGAGATAGTCATGCTTTCCTGTTAGAACTGCCTGCTTGGTTGGCACTCAGACCAAAAGATTATGAATGTCCTTATCAAAACCAAGATTACACTACTCTACACTATAGTATAATTCCTATTTGCATCCTTTATCTTGTCAAATATGGACTACTCATTTTCCTTTAAGCATGCCATCTTCAAAGGTGGCTCTGTCTTTTTGTTTGTTTATTTGTTGCTTTTTCGGGCCACACCTGTGGCACATGGAAGTTGAAGTGGACCTACAGCTGCCGGCCTGTGGTACAACCACAGCAATGCAGGATACAAGCCTTGTCTGTGACCCATATCACAGCTTATGGCAATGCTGGATCCTTAACCACTGAGCAAGGCCAGGGATTGGACACACATCTTCATAGATGCTAGTCAGGTTCCTTATTGCCGAGCCCATGGGAACTCCTCAGTCTATACTTTCACTTGAAATTCCTGCATTTTGCTTTCCATTCACATCAGTCTTCCTATTCCCATAAAATCTGGGTTAAGTCTTCCACCAGAAAATCTTTCCTAATTACTCCTAAATACCAGTGAACACTTTCCTTTAAAATTCCTCTTTGCCTTTGTTAGATTTTTGGATACAATTTTAGAATTAAATTGCCTTTCATTTAAAAATTTCTGAATAATCTTCACAACTAAACTAACTATTTCTCTTAAAGATCTTTTTTTTTTTTTGGTCTTCCTGTTTTTAGTCTTTTTTTTTTTCTTTTCATTCAACTAACATTAATTGATCTCTTTATAACTGTGTTAGGATCTAGAGTTACAGCGACAGAGGCACAATTCACATCCTCTTGGAACTCTCAGTCTATTGGGAAGGAAAAATAAATGACTATCAAATTCAGAATGATTATAAGTACTTCAGTGGAGGTATCAACAAGCACTAAAGAAGTACAGCCATTCTTTACCTTTTTCAACTCTGTACATAACCACATGTACTGGTTATGAATGGAGGAGACTGTTATATATAGGAATTCGTAGAGCTAAGACATTTTAAAATGATTTTTAAGTTGCTTGAGACTTGAGAATGTTTTCATGCTTTTAAAAAGAAGTCAGTAGAGCAGAGATCATTTACCATTGTCCATGAACTTGAATACATTTTTTGTTTATTCATTTTCAGGACAAAGATTGGTTAGTTTACATTCTTTAAGAAGGAGACACAAAAACATGGTTAAACCTACCAGAGACTTATTAGAGGAAATGTCTGTGAAGCCTAAAGGAGAGGGATCAGGAGCAGGCAGGGAGAGTCTTCGCATCAGATTCAAGTCTCTTACTTCTGAAAACTAGAAGGGAAAGGAAGGAGTGTAGGGTAGGAAGAGGCTAATACTGCAACATGTTTTAAGGCAGTGTAGGGTAGGAAGAGGCTAATACTGCAACATGTTTTAAGGCAGTTTAGGCTAGGCTGATATAATGAATATAGAGAGGCATCAATGAATAAAGAGGTATGTGTGGTTTTCTTCTTTTAATGTCTCAAAAAGGAGGGAGATAACAACCAAAAGATCCATAGTTGAAGAGCAACTGACTAAATTAAGAATATCAACAAAGAAGTAACCAATGATTTGAATGTGTTTTTGAAATGAAAGTGAAGGCAAGTAGCATCAGTTGCTTCTTCAGAAGAAGATAACATAAGCAAACTGTATTTTTAAACTAAAAAATATTCTCAGTCTAGCATGAGGTCTTGCACTGGATATGTTAAATATCTTCTGGAAAACAAATGTATAATCTAAAATTTTGCAAAATATTTTTAAATCATCCTTTTATTCCTTTTTACAGGTTAATTTCATAAGATTATTTTATGGTGCCAATGGTGGCTTCATAAATTAAAATGTTGACTCATTCTTTTACTTTGCAGGAATCTGTAAAATATGCATACTTTTTAACATTTACTTGCACTTTTATCAATATTGCTCTTCAAAAAATTATTAAATAGGAAAAGTGGAATATATTCATTGTTAAAATACTTTGCAAATATCAAATGAGAAGCCACGTATTTGGCCTTGAAATTTTGAAGGCAATCCTTTGTTTTTTCATCTCATTGCACACACATTACATGGAATCTAGGATTTTTATAATGCAGAAGATCATGAAGAAAGGAAAATATTCACAGGGAAAGTGTTCTTAAGGAGAATCAGAAGATAGCAAATATTGTGGTGACTGTAAACACCCCGACAAAAGAAGGATTTAAAGGTCATAGATGGTATCTTCTGAATCTACAATATTAGGATTTGTGTCAAAATATAAAATATAGAGTACATCTAGAACATTGAACATAGACTACAGATAGAAATGTAATGTATAGAATGAATATAGTTAAAGAGAATAAAATAATATAGTCAGGTCGTTGCCAAGAACATCTCCAAAGTATGGTGATGAACATATATGACTAGAGACTTAATGAGAACCGTAGAGGGACTATGTGAAAGGAAGGAATAACATACTAAGAGCATACTAAAAATGTCTAGGACTAAAGACTTCAGAAAATTAACTTATGTGAGAAAACAATGCAAGGCAATAGAAATATACATATGACTACAGATATCAGAACATAGTAATAGCGTTATTAAAAATAAGACAAAGGATATATTATTTTTCCAAAATAAAAATTACTACACACAAACTACTTAGAATCAACCAGATTAGGAACAAATGTTGAAAAATTTTTGTGACGAGGTGGCTCAAAAACATATTAGAAAAGTGTATAGTAAGGAATTTAGCCTAACCCAAAGAGGTCTGGCTTTTATCCTTGGCTCTAGGGAGTTAAGCTCTGAACCCTTGAATTTCCATAAGTGATAGGACTGTCTTTGTTATTCAGGGTGAGTCCCTCTAACCATACCTAATAACAAATGCTAAAAAAGATGATTTAGGTTGAGGATGGCCTCAACTAATAGTCTTAAGGTGGGGGCTGGATACAATAGAAAGACCAACCATATGATTTAGGGTGGGAACTGAGATCAAGTTCCTAGAAGTTGTTGGAGCTGCTGGCGATTGAGTTTAACCACAGGGGCAATTAAGTAAGCAATCATGACTACATAATACTGGATCAATAAAAATCTGGATGCTGAAGTTTGAGTGAGCTTTCTGGGTTGGGGATACTGTATATATTGTCACATATTGATGCCAGCAGAAAAATACATCATCCTGAGTACAATGGAAGTTGTATATTTGGAACCCTCCCAGACTCCACTTTAGAGGACTCTTGGTGGTTCTAATTTGTATCCTCTCCCTACAATAAATATAGTAGGTTTCGGTATTATATTACTGAATAAATGATTATACCAGGACTATAATAGATTTCAGCAAGTTCTATGACTCTAGTGAGTCACTGTATCTGAGGATGGTCTTAGGAAATCCCTGAAAATGCAGTTGGTATCAAAAGGCAGAATAGTCATGTGTGGACTATTTCTTCTAACTTTGTACTTGAACCCTAACTGCTTGCAGTTGAAATCACAAGTCTTAAGTAGGCTTGGCAGTCTAAGGGACTATGCCTTTAACCTCACAGTTTGGCTAACTCCATTTAACAGGGAAATAGAATAGTCTTGATCTCTTTTCTTTTCGTACTTTTAGGGCTGCACTCGCGGGCATATGGAAGTTCCCAAGCTGGGGGTCGAATCAGAGTTACAGCTGCCTGCCTACACCAGAGCCATAGCAACACAGGATCTGAGCCACATCTGCAACCTACACCACAGCTCACAGCAATGCCAGATCCTTAACACACTGAGTGTGGCCAGGAATCAAACCCACATTCTCTTGGATATTAGTTTGATTAGTTTCTGCTGTGCCACAATGAGAACTCTCAGGTAGTCCTGAATTTCAAAGTAAGATACATCATTTTAGAAGACTCAATCTGAGAAGTGTTTTTAATAATAAATAACATGGGCAGAAAAAACCTCCAATTCAAGAGCTTAAAAATTTTATATGGAGAAAGGGTATTCTATTTATATAAACAGTTTTCAAGCACAGTTATATGATAAATATGTACATTAAAGTACACAGATGATAATATGATAAAATATAGAGTTATAACCAAAGCTACATTTTTATTTGAGAATAAATCTGAGAAACAAACAGAAGTTAATGTGGTTGACCCTTTTTTGTTTTTAAATCTATACATTTTCCATTTTCTGTAATTGATCCTTTTTTGTTTTTAAAACTATACATTTTATTTCATCTGCTTGATCATAGTCCAGGTGCCTACAACAGTAATATCTCCTCCTCTTTCATCTAGAACCTTGTTCAAGGAGTGATTTCTCCTCTCTCATTCATGCTCTACTCAGTATTTCCTTCTAAATAGTTACCTTCCCCTGTGCTTTCTGGTGCACTGGCATAAAACTAACTTGTGATCTAAACACTTTTGTTCCTTCAAACTGCCACGGATCTCATTCTTTCAACATTAAAATTGTAAGAAACAAAATTTCAGATTTGCTAAAATCCTCTATTGTTTTTGAAAATCCAGTAATGCATACAATTTCCATACTTGCTCTTTATAAATGTTCCAATATTTCATTAAATTACATTGGGTCAGATGAAGTTTTTTCAGCATTGATCTTATATATCTCTGCAGCATCGTACTAAGTTGACTAATGCTTTATCTTTGAAACACTCCGCTTGGCTTCCATGGTGTTATACCACACAAGTAGCTTTCTTCTTAACTACATTTTCTTGACCTTCAAAATATTTTTTTTCCTTTCCCATTCCCTTTATATAAGTGGTCCTCTAGGTCTTTTGTTTGTTCCTTTTCTCCTTTATAATTGACCATTCCTTGTCTCATTAATTTTCATGGCTATCTCCTGTGCACATGCTTCCTAGATTTACAAATTTACCCCTGCCTTATTTTGGAAATTCTTCCTTATTTTGAGGATCTTATATACATATCATCTCCTGGATGCCTTATCAGCACAGATTCAAGACATCCCATTGTGGCCACTAATTTTCTCATAAGTAAAATATTCTCCTATTTTCGATCAACTCAAAATTTCCGTGGTTTCATTTCAATCAGAGAAAAGGTAAGATTTGGGTAAACTACAGCTCGTTATTTCACATTAGTTTCCTTACTCTGTATTCTTCTTTTACATATATAGTTGAGCTTGACAACAATTGCAATATAAAGTATATGTACAGATACACACAGACACACATATATATTCTAGATACCCAGGAGAAAATTACAACTTATTTAAACTCTATTAAACTCTATTATTCTAGTCAAGTGTTTCTAGTTTTTGACTCATGGTCTCACAAATAAATCTCACTTTTCTGCTTGACCCTTTATAATTTGAACCTCTACTAGACTGTCTGTGAAGCTCTTGTTTTACATCTGGATATACTCAGATCACCCACAACTCCATGGTCCCAGGTCTTCCTTGCACCTTCTATAAGTATTAACCTGATTTAAATGTAAACCACTATTGAATCTCTCAGTGCTGCCCCGACATTTTTTACACATTACTTGTTATACTATTCATGGCATTGTATTTTGGGAACAGTTATATTCACCGATATGCCCTTCCATTCTGTTCTGATTTTGACCACTTTTCTTAGAAATTTATGGGCACAAAGTGGACCTTCTAGAATAATTTTTGAATAATTAATCCACCTATATTACTATCTGCTACCCTAGAAATGTACCTAGGTGATGTGTAATGCCTAAAGATGGGCATTCCAAAGCTTAGCCTTGAATGAGAGAATCAATGTGCATAATTTGTTTCAAATAACACATGAGAACTTACCCCAGTGTCACTGGAAATATATCAAATCTCTCAGGTCACAACAGAAAGGATATAAGAACTTCTGCTTGTTCAGTTCCCCTAGTGGGTCCAGGGTAAGTACTTTCATTAAAATATATCTTATCTTTTGAAGATAAGTTACTGTAAAATATTTTCTAATACTTAATAGTTATTATGATGTGCACAGGAGAAAAAAAATCAAAGCTCTTGATGTCTTTTGAAAAGGGAACAGATGGACAAATATGAGTTTTCTAAATGTGTTTTTTTTAATGGTGAAGGTGGGATGTTTGTCAATTTTGATTTGATTGATGGTTATCTCTTTTCCTCCTTAATTGTCTAGAATTTCCTGGCTATAGTAAGGCTGGACTAACTAAAACATCAATCACTATGGCAAGCGCTGTCCCCTATAATCAGAAAGAGCATAAAATAGGTTGTGTATTCTATACATTGTATAGCTTTCCTTGGTTTTCTGCAAAAAATGATATTAAAGTGAGGAGTACTGTCATCTCAAAAATATATGATATGTATATCATATACATACACACATATATGCATATATACACACATAAACATATATAGTTATTTTTTAAAACATTTTTAACCATTAAAACTACATTTTTAAAGCTTTGAAGGTTGTGCAAAGAAACCAATAATTTCTTTTGACTCTTTAAGGAAATAACCTAGTCTCGGAGCAATCTTTTTTTTTTTTTGTCTTTTTAAGGGCCACCCCCATGGCATATGGAAGTTCCCAGGCTAGGGATCAAATTGGAGCTGTAGATGCTGACCTACACCATAGCCACAGCAATACCAGATCTGAGCTGTGTCTGCGACATACACCACAGCTCATAGAAATGCCAGACCCTTAATTCACTGAGTGAGGCCAGGGATCAAATATGCGTCCTCATGGATGCCACTCATATTCCTTTCTGCTGAGCCACGACGGGAACTCCAAACTTTTCTTTTCAAAAATTACTTCTTCTCTCCTGATTTTATTAAATGCCAACTGATCTGACTCAAAACCATCAATAGATTCTTCAAGAACCAATAGTAAGAATCAAAGAATCATATAAAGCAATAGCAAAGTGAGTATGTATAGATTCCAGAATCTCTGATGCTACGTATAAGCTTCCATCTTCAGTTTGTGTCCATTAATCATACACACTGTGTAAAATAAATAATTTTAAAAGGTATGATAACAAAATCTTTGATTTAGAAAAACACCTATGATAATATATGTGCTTTAAAGTAATAGCACTCAACACAATTACTAAAATGTAAAGTTTGATATATAATTTTATATATGAAAATTATATGGAAATATATAACCAATATAAATTTTCATTTTGAGAGTTCTGCCTTCAAAAATTTATAAATATGTTTAGCATTTGAACTACTCAGTTATTTATGGGTATCAGAAAAAAATTTTACCAATACATATTTACTACTTGAAATAAAATAACCACCAACTTCAGCTAAATAAAAGGCATATAATTCTGTATAATTGTAATAGGATTCTATTTCTAGGTAACAAGATGATAAGAGAAGTATGTAATTTAAATTAAATTAGAGATACTATATTTTCACTTTATTTGTAGCAAACGATATGTTATTCTACATCATCGCCTTTAAATTTGTGTAGTAAATATGCCATACAAAATTTAATAGTTAATTATAATATCAGAATCACATGAATGACTTCAGGGGGTGGTGGAGGACTAAATGACTTTACCAGACAACTACACTAAATGCAGTGTGCTGTACATGGGGTGTTAGCTGGACCACTTTACTCCCTCCTTGTTGCTTTCTACAGAACCTTAATTTATGTATTCTTACTACAAGTCTTGGTATTTCATTCTAGCTCTTAGAGCTTGTCCTGGTTATACTAAAACTACAACAGCTATTTCATTTAAGGAGATTGTTTATGGAATTTGACCTTAGCCTGTAGGTATGGACTGACTGGAATGGCTCTGTTTGTGAGGTGAACTTAGAGTTAGAGGCAAGGGGCTGAGAAAGAAAGAAACCTAATGAAGGGAATGATTTTTGGCATACAGTGGAGAAAGAGGTTCCTCTGATGCATACTGGATATGAATAAGGAAGCATTTTGTCCCAGGCTTTGTTTTCTGGTGATGATGTGGAGATTTTCTTTTTTTTACCACTTAATGAATTTTTTATAACTTTTTTTTTTTTTGCCTTTTGTCATTTTATGGCCGCACCCACGGCATGTGGAGGTTCCCAGGCTAGGGGGTCTAATCGGAGCTGTAGCCACTGGCTTGCGCTGCAGCCATAGCAACGCAGGATCCGAGCCGCATCTGCGACCTACACCACAGCTCATGGCAGCGCCGGATCCTTAACCCACTGAGCAAGGGCAGGGATCGAACCCGCAACCTCATGGTTCCTAGTCGGAGTCGTTAACCACTGTGCCACGGTAGGAACTCCCTACTTAATGAATTTTATTACATTCATGGGTGCACAAAAATCATCACAACCGAATTTTATAGCATTTCCATCTCAAAACCTCAGTGCATCGCCCCACCCCCCCAACTTGTTTCATTTAGAAACCATAAGTTTTTCAGTCTGTGAGTTAGTATCAGTTCTGCAAAGAAATTCATTGTGTCCTTTTTTTAGATTCCACATGTAAGCGGTACTAGCATTTGATGTTGGTGTTTCATTGTCTGACTGACTCTACTTAGCATGATAATTTCTAGGTCCATCCATGTTGCTATAAATGCTGTTATTTCGTTCCTTTTAATGGCTGAGTAATATTCCATTGTGTGCTCAGTAAATCTGTCAATCTCTCCATTCCCCCCACTCCCAAGTGCCTAATTTTTTAATAGTGATCTTTATTATGCAAGAGAGAGTATTCAAGTGCACAAAATTCATTACCTTCTTTATCATTGCAAAGCTGGTTCACTATAGCTCTAGATGCCAGATTAAAAACAAAACACAAAATACAAAAACTAAAGTCATAAAACTTATAAATGCTCTGCCAACAAACACACTACTGAAACACAATCAAGGTTTGAAAGAGTGTTCTCTCATTCTAGCTATTTCCACATGGATAAGGATGAACTGAGAATCTGGGTCCTCAGATTCTCAGCCAGTAAGGAACAAAGCAGACACTTCAGAGTCACCCCCCCCATTGCCTTGATTTCATAATCCACAGGCAGATTATGAAAAGCTGCTGTTCTATCTCACCCCTTCCACCCAGTTTCCAGATAGTAACCTCTTTTACCTAGTATCTTAGGTTTTCTCTTGTCCTCTTTTCTAGCAATTGCATACCCCAATATATCTGCTACTTTATGGAGTATTTATTGACTAATGGCATAGTATTCAAAGTAATAACCCCCCAAAGTGACTTTCAAATTAATTAGCAATCTTGGATTTATCTATGCTGCATCTCCAGGTGTGGAATCACTCCTTACATAACTGAATACTCTGCTCTTTGCAGCCTGGTGAGCATCTGGGCAAAGATGGAGATAAAGTATTAAATAGTTAAAAGAAAAAAAGAGATCCCTTCAACCGAGAGTTCCCTCTAAAGATAACAGAACCCCATACATTATAATTTTTCATATGAACCTTGGTCCTATATTTATATTGTTTTAAAAATAATTATTGATATAAATAAGAATATCTTCATTTGTCTTTAAATTGTGACTATAAATGTAACATAAAAAAATGTGTATTATGCCCAGTAGAAACTTTTTCAGACTAGCATGCCCAATTTTTAGTCAAAGGGAACATGTTGATCAATTTGTACAATCTTAAGCCATCCAGTTTGTCAAAAGTATTCTCTGTTTAAAACATGAAAACACAGATAAAATAGTAAAGTGTTTCTTAAACTGTATTTTCAGTTACAAAAAAGTCAATATCCCACATAATTAAAAAAAATCACATTCTCTCTCTACTAGAAAAAAAAATGGGGATCTCTCAAATAAATGCCTCTTAACAATGTGAACCTGCCAAAAAATCAATTCTTTCCTGTGCTATTATTCATTTGATAGATTTTATTACATCATAGCCCAACCTCATAAAACAAGGATGAACAAGTTATTTACCAAAACATATCCATGATTAAGTTTTATTTATTTGCGTAAAGCCATAGGACATGCACTTCTAAACATTAACAAATGGGCCATGTCTGTGATTCTCTCTCTTGCTGTCAGTTAATCTATACATCCTCCCTCCCTGTTCCATCTGCACACAAACATAAGATATTGCTTTTGATTTAGAAAATTCAACATATTGTTTTCTGTGTGCTTTTTTTTTTCTTTCTGCTCTGGGCCAAGATGGTTAAAAATAAAATAAGTTTTTATTAGGGAATATAGGAAACTATTTCCATACACCTGAGGGAAAAAATAAATTCTACTATATTGGAATTTAAACAATTTATTTATCAAAGGTTATAATACAAAAATCAAAACCATATCCTATAGAAGATATCTGCTATATGTAAACTAGAATTATTTTCTGGAAAAATGATATGACTTTGCCCTAAAAATTTGAATAATTTCCTATTCTTTAATCTAGCAATACCATTCTTGGAAATTATTGCTACATCATTTATTAGTCTTTTCAGAGAAGCACAATTTAAAAAAAAAAAAAGCACTGGAAACAATTCAAATATTCATCAAAGACGGGATGCAAAAATAAGTTGTAGTGAAGTTATTATATTCATTAAACAAAATAATATATAGCAGTGAAAAATCAATTAATGAGTAAATGAATGGGAAAGTCTTCAAAATGAAAGGCTGAGAGGATAAGTGGGTGTTGAAGAATACATAAAATGTGAAATCACTTACATAAAGTTAAAAATCATAAAACCTTAAATATATCTACAGTGAAAAGGATGTAAATGATAGGAAAAAAACGAGTGGTTAACCTTAGGAAGAATGAGAACATTATGGAACAATTCTTAAATAAATGCACTCAAAATAGATACCTTGCTGTATTTAGCAAATAATATATATAATTTGCTGGCAATAATCAGCAGTTAGGAAGCAGGATAAAAATTTAAAAAGTAAATTATTTTTAGACTATGAGTTGAGCTCAATCATGTTCCTGGTGCTCCTTTAAGGTTATTACCTTCTACCTCTATTTTTCTATTTGACCGTCTATCCACTCCTTACTGTCTTATGTGAATTCTGACCTATCCTTATTCTTACTGTTTATACTTGATTTCTTTATTCAGAACAGAGCTCCCTCAAAACCAACTAAACACTTCTCTGCTAATGTCACTTGTAGCCTAGAATGACCTTAAGTCATTTTGAAAACAACTTTGTTTTCATTTGTGTCCTTTTCATTGTTTTAGCTTATAAGTCTCCAAGGATGTGTATATTTATACAATAATATTTTATAGACACACTGCTATGCTTCAGGATTGACTTTTTGTTCATAATTGATCATACTTAATTTTATAGCACAGATTGTCATCACATGAAATAATGGACTTGGTTAGAGTTCCCATTGTGACCTAACTAGTATCCACGAGCATACCAGTTCAATCCCTGGCCTTGCTCAGTGGGTTAAGGATCCAGCAATGAAACAAGCTAAGGTATAGGTCACAGATGTGGCTCTCAGATCTGGCGTTGCTGTGGCTATGGTGCAGGTCAGCAGCTGAAGCTCTGATTAGACCCCTGGCCTGGGAAATTCCATATGCTGCAGGTGAGGCCCTAAAAAGCAAGAAAGAAGAAGAAAAGAAATAGTAGGCTTAGTAAGATTAAATAAGTGCATGTCAGTGTATTGGGCTGATTCTGGAGAGAGTGGAGTAAAGTGTTGGCAAAATCAACATCTATGAAAGTTCTTTCTCCCTTAATCACTGTATAGGGGCCCAAAATGTCATTTTCCCAGCTGAAAAAAGGCCAAATAAAGAAGCTCTCATCTTCTCTAAGCATCCAGCATGCTTTCCCTCATTTGCCTTTCTTAGATCCAGGCAAGGGTTTTCTGAATTTTTCTAAGATATCAGCATTTTGAAAGGGCAATGAAAATCAGAAGGCCAGGGTACTTCATTCCCTGCAAAATCAGCCCCCAGATGCCAAGGATTCACCCTGCATCCTGCATTCTTTTCCACGGTTGCACCCATGGCATATGGAAGTTCCTGAGCTAGGAGTTGAATTGAAGCTGCAGCTGGAGGTCTATGTCACAGCAACACCCAATCCTAGCCACATCTGTGACCTTTGTCACAGCGTTCGTTAATAATGGATCCTTAACCCCCGAATGAGGCCAGGGGTTGAATCCACATCCTCATGAATACTAGTCGGGTTCTTAACCTGCTGAGCCACAATGGGAACTCCAGAATCTTATGATTACCTTTGATATGACATTTTAACATTTTATTTAAAAGATTTCATGATTCTAAATCATTGGTATAGGATCACCTGGCACATTTCTCCTATGCCCTGCTTTTCATGTGATCAGGGAAAACTTTATGTTCTTACAGTTTCAATCAATATTTATATCATATTAGTGGAATAATATAATAATGTACCTAAAATGTTATTCATTTATATTATAATCTAAATCACATTACATATATACATTAATGTATATCTGTACACATTTATAATATATATTTAATATTATAATCCATATTAATGTGCATAAAATAAACAGTGATTTATTTAACATGGGAAAGATATTTCAGCTCTACTCTTTGAAAGGACTCAACACTTTGCTTATGATTAGACATCATATTTTCCAGAAAAATCATCCATTCAGCTGCTGCTGACTTCTACAAACAGATTGGAAAATAAGAATGTTTGCCAAAGCTTTCTTGTATAGAATGTGGATTTTTCAAAAGATGTCATAAAATAAGATGGGTCACAGGAAAGACTGAAAGCTCAAGGTGGCACTGACTCCAGTAATAGAATAAAAGCCACTATTTTAGTCTTTATAGTGTAACAGTTGCTAGTAGTATAAAATAAATTTGATAGAGCACCAAAATATAACAAGTTGAATAAAGTAGGTTTTTGTTGATAAAAAAAGGAAACAATCTGTCGATCACAATTTCCTGATCCTATGAATTCAGATTCCTTTGAAGGGTATAACATTGATTTGTGAAGCATCTTGTTATTACTAAAAACTATGCCCTTTAATCTGATACTTTTCTCTTACAAAAAAGAAATGATGCTATACAGCTGATATTGTTAAATCAAGAGCAAATTTGCATTAAAATGAAATGTTTTAAGAATTGAACACAAAAATCAAAGAGTTTGCCTCCCCATCTAAATTACTCAAGCTTAGAAAAAGACCTCAGAGTAAACTCAGATCAATTCCCAAAGGGGAATAAAACACCTGACTTTTATTTTCAAAGTTTTTTTTTTTCTTCAGTTACTTAGGAAAATATAAAACATTTGTCTTTACTTTAATCTAAAACCTACAGTTTAAAATAAATTGTATTACACTTAAAGGGTTATATTACTTTAAAACTAAGCTTTGGAAGAATCTAAAGCTTCCTGGTGTGCCAAGTTTTACCAGATTATTTAGATTATAGTATTTTCTAGTTAGAAGTACTCAAGCACTCTTCATGAAATTGAGATAAATTAACTTTCAACATTAATTTTTCTTCCAGTTTTAGATATTGAAATCATTTGCTTATGTTACTACTATTTTAACTATTATTATTATAAATATAACAAACCCATGCTGCTTGATTCTCAGAATCTATACTTTTAATCATTCCTTTTCACTATATTTTATTATATTCATTAGTAAGAGCTTCAAAATACTACCTTATTATATTTAATATTCTATTACACTGATGGTTGCTTCTAATAAATATAAATTAATACCATTTATTTCCTGAAAGTAACTTAGTTTACTTTGTTTTTTTTGTTTGTTTGTTTTTTTTTTTTAGTATTTACACTTTAGGAAAGAATGAAAGGAAAGTAATGAAAGGAACAAGAAGTCTCTCCTCTTACCAAATTTTCCTCACTTTTTATGAGAAAATCATATGTATTTAATAAAGTATATGTTCAAAAGACCTCCTTTGTGGCAGGTGCCATGCTAGGTGCTGGGGATTTGATAGAGCCTGTCCTCACACAGTTTACTGTCACACACACACAAAATAATCTTAGATAGTAGAGTCGGGAGTACTACACAGGGTGCTGATATAGGTATCAGCAGAACAGTAGACTTAAGAAAAGAAAGGAAAGGAAGATCCCTTTGAGGAGAGAAAAACTGACACAGATAAAAACAGAGCTTCCTACTGGGAAGAAGGAAATTAGAAAGGTATCGAAGTGCCAAACTACCAGTCATGCTGTAAGCAAAGTGCAGATTGATATGCTATAAGGTCAAGGGCAAAGAGGAAGCTGGGCCACACACCTTCTTATTTTTTCGGTATAGGAGTTTAGCTTGTGTTTTGAGGGCAAGAGAAAATCATTCAAATTAGAATAAGTGGTAAGAATGGAGATTTACTCAATTTAAAATTTCAAAACACTATATTGTATGAGCAACAATGATAGGAGAACATTTCCACAGAAATGGAAGTTGTTCCCTGGAAGATTAGCCACACAAAGTGATTCCTGAAAAAAGTAGAAAATACTAGATACCATATTATCCTTTTGAGCAATCACAGTATCTTTTACTCTGTTAGGTATAGAACAGTCCCAAAATGACAAAAGCTGCTTAAGCTTTCACTCAAAATCCCAAATAAATCTGACCTCAAAATCTGATTTTCTGATGGTATCTGGCATCTCTTTCTGGGACCACACTTAGGAAAATAATGATAAAGAAAAAATGATCAGTTTTATCAAAGTGTGCCACATCATTGGGGTTATCCTGCTTTGTTTCAAAATTCCTGTACCTAGTAAAAATTTAAATTTTAAAACCTCACATTCATTTCAAGGATGTGCTTTACATTCACTCTCTTATGTATAACTGAACAAGTCACTTATAATGCAATTAACCCTTTTGATGCATGAATGGGATAGTTTCTCCATGAGATCTATTTCATGTTCCCATTGGGCAACTTTGGCATTAAATATGGACAAGGTAATGGTTTTTATAAGTATGTCCAGAATTAGAATGTTAGGATGATTTTAATTAGTCTCCATCAGCAGGATAGGTTTACCTGGGTGCTTGTCCATGTGAAGTGCATGTAAATCCTGGAGCATCGCCTATGAATTTAAATCAGAAAGCTCATCAACTTCTGTTGGCAAGGTGAAAGATAAAAGCCACAGAAGGTCCTTCCTAGCCTCTGTTACTAATGATAAACAGCATTAACTGCTTCTGTAGACACTAATGCTGCTATCTTGGGAACACAGGCAGCTACCATGAGAACTTTACAGCTTCACTAATCGTACTTTTGTTTGTCACAAAACACAAAATAAAATCTCAACAAAGAAGCAATAAATATTAGCATTTATGAACAAAAGAAGGTCACATAAATATGTAGATCTCTAAATATGCAATTCATTCTTCATTAACCAAATATCATGTTCATTATTATAAGCTCATATTACAGGAGAAGGAAACAACGGAAAATAAGAGCAAATTAAATGAAAGCTGGGGCAGAATCAGTTAGATAGGAGGCATTTGCCATGAAAAGATCTGGTGATTATAACAAAAACAAGTGCTTTAATGCTGTGAAGTTATTTATTATTTATTTGAGTAAAGGAATTTTTCATAGGAATTAGTATTTCAAATTCTGTGATGTCAAAACACCAAACTTTTCTTCTATTTCATTAAAAAACTGGTCTTTGTATATTTTCAATTCAAATATTAAAAATCTAGACTTTTTACTTTAAAAGCAAAATATTCATATTCAATTCATTTAATAATGTTGTTTACAAAGTTCAAACAAAATGTGTGGCAATTTTGAATTTTAATATAGAGATCACTAAACAATATTCTCCCTTAAAAATGTATCAGGATGACACATCAAAACTAAGGAAACACAAGTTCAAAAAAGAGAGCAAGCCATCATGCACATCTTTTTACAAAGTACATATGCTTATAAAATTTGTATAATACTTAGCTTATTTTTCATCTTTGCAGGCAAGAATGTAACTTCCCATTTTTTGAATGATTTCTATTACATTCAGTGGTTTCATTTTCTTTTTAAATTTTTCATTTTTATATTATATTTCTAACATGTTCTACTCTAATTTTTTTCTTCTTGACTATATTTCCAATGTAATTACTAAGGCGATTGTTCAAGTAGCTTAATCAACTGGTTAGTTAACTATGCTACTAATTATTAAAAATCTTGTCTTATGGTCCCTGCTGTGAGTATGTATTAAAACTGTCATACTATTACTTCAGTTACTAAATCCTGTTGGAATATAATTACTAATGTTATGTTAAAAGTCAAGTGCAGTTTGGTAACGTGTGTAATTTAGGAGACATGTATTTAAACCAGAGCATGCCTTTTCAAAGTACAGCAAAAACAGAAGACACCCTAGATTGATAATTTAGAATCCAAGGACTTGGGTGTTCTTTGATAACCACAGTTTTACTATCTGTAAAGTGGGTTAATGATGATATCTATTTCATACAATCCCTGTGAGAATTGTTACATATGGATGTGAAATGCTTAGCGTAAAAACTGATCACAGTGTGTACCTGGTGACTATTAGATATTATTATTTATTTAGATAACTTCAAATGTGATTATTGAAATATAAAAATTAATGAGATAATAATCACAAGTGCACATATTCACTGGTTCAAATATACTGTGTTATACAAATATCTTATAATTGCTTAAGGAAGATGATATTGAAGTGTTTATAGTGGGAGGAGTTGATATGGCTAAATTATCTGAGAAAGGAATTGGGAACCAAGGCTTTTATAATTTATATAAATAAAAAGACTTCATATAAATCAAGCAAATAGATAATGCTGTAAATTCATTAATTCATTAATTTTTCAAGAAATGTGTTGTACTGATCTCCAATTCAAATTCTATTCTTTTTCTTTTTTCACTTCTTTTTTCAGCTTATATAATCTAAAGACAGTTCTTTCCTTCCCTTATTGGGAGCTGAGAAGACAGCGAATGTGTCTTTACTGGGAAAGAAGAGAAAAAGAGATTGGGAGAAAAACTGAAGTTGTATAAAGGAAAGAATTTTAATTGGAATCAGTTAGATACAATTTCATACACCAAGTCTATGACTAACTGGTGGTGTCAGTTTGGCACAGTACAAACTTTCTTTGAACTTTAGTTTCTTCATCTTGAAAATGTAAATATATACCAAAAGTATAACCTTATTCAGAGGACTAGAAAACATTATAAACACATAATTAGCAGTCTTTTATTTTGGCACATTGTAATGCATCAAGATAACACTTGTTGAATATATTAATGACTTAATTGTGCTTTTACCTAATGAAGTATCAAGAATCTGTTAAGTAACAATGTGTAAATAATGAATTGGAAATGTTAATCACTACAAGAGAATTTTTAGTCTCAGAAATTATATGGCCATTATAAATGTAGGAAAGATATCTGGATGGTAAAATTCTACTCCATTTGTTTTCCTTCTATCTGGTTAAAATCATCTCTAGGTGACTTAGAAATTCATATGGGTATTTTTTAACTATAAAACTATTTTTAAAATCCACATATTTTGATCAATATAGATATAACTTGGCATGTATAATCGCAGATATTGTAGACATATATGGATTTCTTCCATATATATTTACTTTTCAAATTCTTTTTAGATGAGCATGTAGCTTCTCATAATCCTGCTTTTGATTTTGCTATTTCTTTGACTAAAAAATTCTTTTCAATGCATGAGGCATATATTGTCAAAATATATTGTGCATCATGGAAAATCAATTTTTTCTTTAAATATTTTGGGGAGTTCCAGTGTTGATTTCTTTAGAACTATTGTACAGAATTTTAACACAGTAGTACATGAGGGATTTGTCTAAGATTTATCAGATATGGTCAATGGATTATCCAGGTACTTTTCTCTGCCTCCTTAAAATATATTTATATGACAATTCCTTGTCATTAATTTTCGATCCAATTTTCCATCATTAAATCTTTTGGAGTCTTACTCTCTTTACATTCAGGATTTCAGTACAATAAGTTGGTCATTTAATTAGGATATAAATCTTTAAAAATTTTGTCTTTTTTCAGTAACATCTTCAACTTTAAAAAATTTCACCATGAAAATATTATTTAGAAGGAAGGTAGATGAATGAACAGAGAAGTTAAATCACAACTGCTTGAAGTGATTTTTTTCTTTATATTAAATTTTATTTTCACCAAGATAAGATAAAAGAGCCTACTGGTTTTTGCATAATGCTTTTTTTTTGACATCATTGGGAACTGGTCAGGAACAGAGGTTGCATCACTATCAACCAGTTATTATGGTGAGCAACTGAGACACAAATGAGGTATACTGAGTGTTCTTTGAATAGGTACATATTAATTATTGAATGATATTCCCTTCCCTGTTCATCGGTATATATCTAAACATTCTCTAAAAATAATTATAAATGTATTATATTTCCTTCCAGGATAAAGTGTGTTCTGCTTGAGAAAAGGATCCATGCAGGTATTTATATTTAATACATATTTATAGAACATATGTTTACATATATGTAAAATATGTGGTGAAGGCCAAATAAGTGTAGGTTTTACATAACTGGCTTAACTTTTTATTTCAAGTAGTGTATGTGAATCTCATATATAGATCTACTGTATCTGATACTACTTATTCTATTACCCTAGAAAATCAAGAATTGCTTAGGGAAATGTCTGGAAATAATAATGGTCCATACAGTGTTTAGACCACTCCCCTCTAATAATTTACAAGTACAATAGCTAAAACACTACTTTCAACACTGTATTTTTTGCTCTTCCTTGTAACTATTATTGAAGATGAAATTAGATCATCAGAAGCTAATGGTCTGTGAAGGACACAATGCTTCTCTATCATTATTGAACAATAGTTAGTGATGTATAACTCAGAGTCTTGAAACTGAAAAGTTAAAAGTATTCAAAAGCTCTAGTCATACACAAAATTCAGTGGATAATAGCTTTAGTAATTGCTAAATTTATTGAAAAGACAACTTTGCTAAATGACCATAAAATGTGTCCAAATTAATTTTTTGCAGATAATTCATTAGTACATTTTTTAGCTCAATTATTGCTTCAATAGTGTAGCCTAAACATACTTTAAGATATAGATTTGGAGAATGTACTAGTCCAACTCTCATCACATTTTTGAGACGGTCATATTACTTGATATCATGTACTTTTAACTGCAGATTCCTGATTCTCATTTGTATCCTTGCTTAATTATGTAGTGCTTATATTGGTGTAATGGGAACCCTATGTACATGAAGGCAGTGAACAAAGATTGGTATTATACCACTATATTTACTTGAGTCTCATCCCTTTCAATCCAATTCACAAGGCTGGTAATAGGCAGAGCAGGATAGCATGTACATAAAGCCGACCTTAGAAATATTTATAGTATGGAGGTACTCCATACTATATTAACTTTTCCTTAATTCTTATAGTAAGTAAGCATTTAGTTAAACCTCTCAGTAAAAGAAATATTTCTTGAATCTTTATTATGTGCCAGCCACTATACTGGAGAGTAGTGATATAGGATGAACATTATGGTTACCGCCCAAGGAGTGTAAGATCTGGATTTAAGTCTCCAAGCAGTGAACAGACACTTGCAGAACAGTGTTACATTGTGTAAAACACACAGAAAGGTCGACTTACTTTGCCTTGGTATTATTGTATTTCTGAGTAAAATTCTGTAGCCCAGGCAAGCATATTCTACTTGTTTTGCATCCTGTAGATTATTTTAGCAGCAGATCGGTACAAAATAAATAGGAAACTGAAATAATAACATAAGACATTTTGCTTATGAGCTTTTGACTACAAGTAAATTTAAAATGTTTTAGATTTATGTTAGTGGTTATTCAATAGGAAGAACAATCTTCCCAAAATTAATGTTATTAAAATTACATCATCAGATGGTACATGAATATATGGATATTATTTAATTTGGATATTACCTATCAGAATCTTCCATCATGAACTAGACATAGCAATTTATGATATATTATGATATATTAATTCTCTTTGTCACAGAACATGTTTCATTTGAGAGATCAGTGAAATGCATGTCAGGATACTGAGTAAAGAAAAGCAAATGACATAGCTAAGCTACTTGTATTAATTTTAAATCTAGTTAATTCAATGTCTATTTTAAATAAGAACACTGGCAAATGACTGAGATTATTCTTTCCATATCCTAATCATCATACCTGCTATTTGGTAGAAACCAAAGATCCAATTATAAATAAAAAAGAAAGATAATAAAAATATTAAATAATATGGTGAAAATATTAACTCTCCTATTAATTATGTCATTCGGAGAGTGATAAATAAAAATTTTTGTAGCAATGTTTGATATTGAAGTTTTAAAAATAGGTATATTTAAAGTATTTAAATCAAATATTACTATTAAATTAATTTATTTTCATCTGAATTAATTATTAGACAAGGACTTAGAGTATTATTTATACAATATGGTGACATCTCCCCTGTGGTTAAATTTTTTTTCTGATAAAAGCCTTAGAACATCCTCTTTTCAAAGATTATAAATGAAAAATTACGACAAATAACAAGCCTAACAAAACAACATTCTGACTGTATTGTCATATTTATTATAAAACACTTGGTTCACTGCATTTTGGCATTTTATACAACTTGTTCTGACAGTGATTAACATGGTTTGGGCTTCTGCAGTTTCACCCAAGAGAAATAAAACACCAAAATCTCCGCAGGTGTGTAATGGGCCAGAGATTTACAATCTGTTCTGCAAAGTCAGACTTCAAAGACTTGAAAAAAATCCTAAAATTGGCAATGCCTCTATCATCACTATTATTTAAGGTACTTTCTATATTTCAAAAGGAACTGTGTGGCTAATTGCAAAGATTTCATCTCCAATTTGACGTTTGTGCAAGTCTCCTCAGAAGAGAAGAGAGGTACAATTTTCATTTTACCTCTGCACGTCCCAGGTAAAGCAGATAGCACCTTTATAAAGCAGCAAACTAAATAATTATTTACTTGTACTTCCAAGGAGTCTTCACTTGAAGTATGTTGCATCGCTTAACTGATACTAAGGAGTAGTTGGGAAGTACCAAGGTAATTACCAAATGACAATCAGGCAGCAGCACCTGGGCTATGGCAGCCCCAGGACAAGTGCCCATAATTGCTTCCATGATTGCTTGGTAGGAACCTAATATCAAATTTACCCAATTAGGGTCAGAATGCACATGATGATTTCAATTACAGGAATGTTCATCTGCCTGAGAGCTGCTCACAGAGGAAAAAGTTCAAATAGGGCTATTTAAAATTTTAAATGTGAGAGTTTACCCATTTTAGTGGGTATCAGGTATACCTTGTTCAATCTTTGAGAATTTTCCACTTATGTACTTTCAAACATCCCATCCATAGTTTACCATTCCACGCGTAAACAAACAACAAATAAACATCACATCCATAGTTTATCATTCCATGAGTAAACAAACAAATAAACATCACATCCATAGTTTACCATTCCATGAGTAAACAAACAACAAATAAACATCACAAAGGGATATCATTTTAATGATATGTCCCCTCAGAAAATCAGCAGTAGATTACTTTCTTTAAACTGGATTTCTGTTTATACATGTCAGTGAAAACACTCAGTAATCTCTCTGTAAACCAAGGTTATTACTAACAGAAATAAAATAAATTGAATAATGGGCCGATATTTTTAGTCAATTTAACCACTGAAGGCATTGATTGTTACAATATTTTGCCTGAAGTATATTTCTCTTTATTTCAAGTACGTTTGTTGAAAATTGTCAAGGTCATAGATGAACACATTAACCATATGAGGGTGGCAAAGAGAAAAGCTCCCTTCCATTATAGCAGATTGCGGCCTTCATTCCAACATTTTCCATCATCTCATCAACCTTGTTTAAAAGAGAGAATAATGTTAAAAAAAACAAAGGAGAAAGAAAAAAGGGCCCTCAAATTCCTAACCCACAAACATGTATTATATATATATAAAATTTATATATATACTTTCTCAAAATATATAGAGTACATACATATAGATAGTATATATTTTATATATATATATATACACATACACACACACACACACACACACACACACACACACACACACACAGAGTATAAATTTAAATTTGGAGACCATTATAACATTATACATTTTTAAGCTTTAGTTTTTTTAAGGTATGAATAAGAATAAAATATTCACCTATCAAAACTATTTATTAAAAACATAAATAATATAATTGCAAGTATGCTACCAAAGTTTGCATTAGTATATGAACAATAACATTCTGTCATTTACCAGTGTTGTACAATTCTACATTTAATCATCTTTTGTATCTTCTAGGTTTTTGCAGGAGAAACAAACATACTATCCAGAACAAGCATCAGAACCACAACGTTATGTTCCTCAGCTTAGTGTCCTGACTAAAGTTATTGCACTGTATCTGCCAGGATGCTTTAGCAAGTTTCAATCAATAATGTTAACCTGAAGCCAGCACTGACCTAACTGAACTTGAACTCACTGTAACATTTTACTGGAAGCTGTAATAGTTCATTGTTTTAAAGTAAAAAATAGAACCTTTTAGATTTATATACAAGCTATAATTTATGCAGTGATGCTAATTTTGAGGATATTATGTGATTTAATCTCTCATTCTGCTTGCTATTTTGTGACAGAAATGCTGAAGACATCTGAAGGTTACAAACAATGTTCACTAATAATGAGCTCTTACGGCCTTGTAGGTTTCACTTTGATGGATATCCATAGTGTTTCCCCATGACATAATTCTACTGAGGAAAAACACATCTTGAAAACACAGCTTGTGCTTTCACCTTCAAATATAACTAGCATGTTTTAAAAATAAACTAAAAATGAGAAATAAATGCATTTTGGCATAGTTCTATAATCATTTTTATTGCAGTCACTGTCAGATTTAATTGGCAAAAATAAACATGCTGTAGAAAAGGAGTTTATATACTGGAGTGCTTTCTGTGGATTATATATTTTTAAAATCTATCCTTTTAGTCATAAGAGAGTAATAGCACTCTAATAAGACAAATATAGTATATGCTTTCCCTAAAAAAGCTATCTGTTTTAATAAAGTCTTAACATAAATGTCTCTATATTTCAATGTCCATTTTGGTAGAGGGTTTATAGTTAACCTCAAGAACCCCTTTAACTTTTCTATTACCTATTGATTCATATTAAATAACCATAAGGCAATGCAGAATGAAAACAACCAAAAATACACATGTAAGGATTCTCCCAAATGTGTCTATTGTCTACATAAAAATAGAGAATCAAAGCACTGCAGTACTTTACATAATCAACAGTGGAAAACGACCCTCGTTAAGATGTACATGCTTTGTGTAAAGGCTAAACTGGGTTTTCAAATAAGACTTCTGAATTATTAACACTGGTGGATCTCGGTGTTTGGTAAATTTAATTCCAGTGCAGTTTAACATGAAATGTTATCAACTGAATCCACAGGTCTTTTAATCACAAGTTAGTATTCCATTTGTGTTATATTTGGATTCCATTCACTTTCTAACAGATTTCAGCATAAAAAAATGACTTCATTGATTTACCTTGAACAGACATCTATTTCAGTAAATTACGTATGTTAGTTGTCTGTCTCAATAGACACAGGCTGTAAAATGACCTTATAAAACTCTACATAAGAAGAATTAAATTTGGAAATTGTGTGTGAGGTGATCACAGAAACCCATTATTTTCTTAAAAGTTTATGTCTCCATCTTCTGTGCAGTGACTGCCATATAGCCTAGGGATTCCATGAATATAGGATGAAACATAGACACTGGTGAGACAGAGTACTCAGGCAGATAATAGCTGTTGTAACTCATACAAATTTAGACTTTATCCATGACACCATGTCAGTATAAATGATCTAGGGAAAGTATGCCATGAAATCAATGGATATGCCCTGAGAATCTTCACATGAAAAACTAAACACTTATTGTAGATACAAGTATATGAATTTTGATAAGTCCTTAGCTATGTATTTATTTCTATCTTGTACTACAATTATCTCAATGTAAGTACGAATATGATACTATAAAATGTGATGCTTATTTATAAACTGTATAAAACTCAAAATGTGAAACACCTTTATACATATACAGTGACAATAAATATATAAATTATTTAAGAAAAACAGGATAAAGTTTGTCCACATTTTTTAAATGGGAAAAAAATAGAACTTATTTTATCCTTGCCAAGAATATGCATTTCATTATGTAAAGGATTTTAATGCTGATTTATAGGTGAACATAAAGAGAAGTTATCAAGGACTGTCTTTCATTAGGTTTTTGAGAAGTAGTTTCTAAATATATTCATGTCACTTTAATGAAAAGAGTGATGATATTAATTTATAAATGACCTACAGATGTGTTTATATAGCACCTGCCTATCTCTACTTGGCAAATTTTTCATTTAATTTCACATATATCAAATAGGAGAGAGTGGGCAATTACAGATAGAGTTATTTGATATTCACATGAAGAAAACTAAAAAACGATGTTTTTCATCAGTGAATTTTGGGCACTATGCTGGAAGGTAAAAAAGAAATTTTCTTTTTTATTTGAAAGTGTAGTGTCCGAAAAGTGGAACTGTTTAAAGATGCTCCACCTGCTTTGCAAACATGCAACTCTCACTGTCCTGGGGAACATCTGGTTTTAAGAAAGTAAAATGTAATTACTGCAGGGAGATCTGAGCTATTCCATATGCCTAATCTCATTGGACAGGTCCTATAATTTGTTGGAGGTCCAAACAAAAGCTGTATGGACTTAATTGTTTTTGAAAAGCATTCTCAAGGCTGAAGCAACGTCAAAAGCCATCCAGAGTTGTTGGTAACAAAAGCTATACCTAAGGGCCTTTTCCTGAAACTGAAATCCATTATTTCGCCAACCTCTTCAAAAGATGTTGGTTTCTATTGAAATATAAGACATATGTTCTTGCTTTCATAAGTCATGTGATAGAGATGGATAGCTATCTCTCCAATATTCAAGTAGAAGAGTTTTGGTGAATGCAGCTTCCTAGACTATGACTTTATTTCCTTGCTCCACTTACATCGAGTCATGGCCTTGAAACTAGTTCTTGTTAATATAGGATTTTTGAGAGTGTTGCTCTCAAATAAAAAAAAAAAAACTTTACATCTAAAGCAGCTAGGAGAGAAGAACAGACAAGACCTAAAGTTAGCAGAAGGAAAGATCATAAAGAGCAGGGTAGAAATCAGTGAAATAGAAATGAGGAAAACCATAGAAAAGATCAATGAAACTAAAAGCTGGTTCTCTGAAAAGATCAACAGAATTGATAAATGCTTAGCTAGATTTATCAAAAAAAAAAGAGAGGGGACTCAAATCAATAAAATTAGAAATGAAAAAGAAGTTACAATGGACATCACAGAAATACAAAGGATCCTAAGAGACTACTACATGCAACTATATACCAATAAAATGAAAAACCTGGAAGAAATAGAAAAATTCTTAGAAAGGTACAATCTTCCAAGACTAAACCAAGATGAAATAGAAATGATGAATGGACTAATTACATGTAATGAAATTGAAACTGTTATTAAAAAACTTCCAACAAACAAAAGTCCAGGATCAGAGGGCTTCATAGGTGAATTCTATCAAACATTTAGAGAAGAGCTAAAAGCTATCCTTCTGAAACTGCTCCAAAAAAATGCAGAGGAAGGAACACTCGCAAACTCATTCCATGAGGCTACCATCACCCTGAAACCAAAACAAGACAAAGATACCACAAAAAAAGAAAATTACAGGCTAATTTCACTGATGAATATAGATGCAAAACTCTTCAACACAATACTAGCAAACTGAATCAAACAATACCTAAACAGGATTGTACATCATAATCAAGTGAGATTTATCCCATAGATGCAAGGATTCTTCAATATCTGCAAATCAATCAGTGTGATACACCACATTAACAAACTGAAAATAAAAACCGTATGATCATCTAAGTAGATGCAGACAAAGCCTTTGACAAAACCCAACACCCATTTTTGATAAAAACCCTTCAGAAAATGGGCAGAGGGAAACTACCTCAAATAATAAAGGTCATATAAGACAAATCCAGAGCTAACATTATTCTCAATGGTGAAAAGCTGAAAGAATTCCCACCTAGATCAGGAACAAGACAAGGATGTCCCCTCTCACCACGACTATTCAACATAGTTTTGGCAGTCCTAGCCACAGCAATCAGAGAAGTAAAAGAAATAAAAGGAATCCAAATTTGAAAGGAAGAAGGAAAAGTGTCACTCTTTGCAGATGAAATGATACTATTCTTAGAGAATCCTAAAGACTACCAGAAAACTGTTAGAACTCTTCAATGAATTTGGCAAAGTTGCAGGATACAAAATTAATACACAGAAATCAATTCATACTAATGAAAGATCATAAAGAGATTAGGGAAACAATTCCACTTACCATCACATTGGAAAGAATGAAATACTTGGGAATAAACCTACCTAAAGAGACAAAAGACCTGTACTCTGAAAAGTATAAGATGCTGATGAAAGAAATCAATGACACAAAAAGATGGAAAGACATACCATGCTCTTGGATCAGAAGAGTCAATATTATCAAAATGACTATGCTACCCAAGGCAATCTGTAGATTCAATGCAATCCCTATCAAATTGCCAAGGACAGTTTTCACAAAACTAGAACAAAATATTTTAAAGTTTGCTTGGAAGCACAAAAGAACCATAATAGCCAAAGCCATCCTGAGAAAGAAAAATGGAGCTGGAAGAATCAGACTCCCTGACTTCAGACTGTACTACAAAGCTACAGTCATCAAAACCAAAGACAGAAATATAGATCAGTGGAACAGGATAGAAAGTTCAGAATTAAACCCACATACCTATAGTCAACTAATGTATGCCAAAGGAGGCAAGAATACACAATGGAGAAAAGACAGCTCATTCAGTAAGTGGTGCTGAGAAAACTGGATATCCAACTGTAAAAGAATGAAATTAGAACACTTCCTAATACTATACACAAAAATAAACTCAAAATGTATTAAAGACCAGGAATTATAAAACTCTTAGAGGAAAATACAGGCCAAACACTCTCCAACAAAAAATAAACAAATGGGACTTAATTAAACTTAAAAAATTTTGAATAGCAAAAGAAACCCTAAACAAAATGAAAAGACAACCCACAGAATCGAAGAAATTATTTGCAAATGAAGTGACTGACAAAGGATTAATCTCCAAAATTTATAAACACCTCTTTAGCTCAATAACAAAAAAAACAAACAACCACATTAAAAAGTGGGCAGAAAATCTAAACAGACACTTCTCCAAAAAAGACATACACATCGCCAAAAAACACATGAAAAGATGTTCAGCATCATTAATTATTAGAGAAATGCACATCGAAACCAGTATGAGGTAGCACCTTATACCAGAAAGGCCATCATCAAAAAGTCTACAAACAGTAAGTGCTGAGGAGGGTGTGGAGAAAAGGAACCCTATTATAGTGTTGTTTGGAGTGTAAATTGGTGCAACCGCTGTGGAAAACAGTATGGAGATTTCTCAAAAAACTAAAAAAAGAATTCACATTTGATATAGCAGTCCAACTCCTGGGCATCTATCCAGAGAAAGTCATGACTTGAAAAGATACATGTACTCCAATGTTCATTGCAGCACTATATACAATAGCCAAGACATGGAAACAACCTAAAGGCCCATCAGCAGATGAGTGGAGAAAGAAGATGTGGTACATAAACATAATGGAGTATTACTCAGCCATTAAAAGGAAAGGAATAAAGGCATTTGGAGCAATGCGGTTGAACCTAGAAACTATCATGTTAAGTGAAGTTAGCCAGAGAGACACCAACATCATATGGTTATCACTTACATATAGAATCATAAAAAAGGACACAATGAACTTCTTTGCAGACAAGTACTGTCTCACAGACTTTTGAAAAACCTGTTTTTTCCAAGTGAGGTTGGGGGCTGGGGGGCTGGGCCTGTTGTTTGGGATGGAAATGCTATAAAATTGGGTTGTGATGATTGCTGTACAACTATAAATGTAATAAAATCATTGAGTAATTTAAAAAAATTAAATGTTCAGCAGCTGCAGCTCCTGTTAGACCCCTAGCCTGGGAACCTCCATATGCCGTGGGAGTGGCCCTAGATAAGGCAAAAAGACAAAAAAAATTATTAAATGTTCAATTAGAGGCCAATTTAGGAAAAAATATGATTGATTCGGTTGTTCTATTAAGTTTTAACTGCCACATGCTATAGAAGTTTTTATGACCATCATCAGTTAGATATATGTACCCAAATGTTAAAAATAAGTCTGGTCTAGGAGTTCCCTGGTGGTTCAGTGGGTTATGGATCTGGTGTTGTCTGGTGGCATGGGTTCGTTCCCTGGCCCTAGAACTTTTGCAGGCCATGGGTATGGCCAAGAAAAGAAAAAACGTCTGGCCTAAAGAGAAAATTGGGTTTATGGGACTCAGATTTGTGTTTTTGTTTACTTCTAAGTTTATAGCTATGTTTTGAATATCTATGTTGTCAAAGACACTACCTTTTTGAAGTTCCCCTTGTGGCTCACTGATTAACGAATCCAACTAGGAACCATGAGGTTGCAGGTTCGATTCCTGACATCACTAAGTGGGTTAAGGGTCTGGTATTACCATGAGCTGTGGTGTAGGTCGCAGACATGGCTCCAAGCCACGTTGCTCTGGCTGTGGCGTCAGCCGGCGGCTACAGCTCCGATTAGACCCATAGCCTGGGAACCTCCACATGCTGTGGGTGTGGCCCTAGAAAAGACAATATAAATAAATAAATAAAAAGGGCACTACTTTTAATATAATCCATGAATATATATTTTTTAATTTATTTTTGCTGTTTTATTAGTAAGAGTATTAGAGGAATCATGGGTATTGTAATTCCTATAATTTGTTAGAAGTACATGTTTTCTATGTTCTCCTTACTAATGGTTCTCAATGCTGTCTTTAGTAAAATCTATAGTATTTAATCTGCTTAAGTTATTGAACACACCTGTCTAGAAAATGAGAAAAGTTCTATTTGATATTTCAATAAAATGAAAAATTTTTTGTGTTCATCTTTTCTATATGTATATATTTGCCTTTTTATTTTAATTTCATATTCAATATAATGTAACTATCATATTAGCAGAATCCCTGAATACAATGGCGCTTATAGCAAAACTGATTTTAAATGCTTTACTGGAGAGTTACAGATACAATTCCCAAAAAAAGCTGTTGATAAATCTAATTGATAGACTGTTATTTATGCTTAAATATAGTAGTTTACTTTAATTTTAAAGGAAATATTTGTTTTCACAGATCTAGGGTCACACTTTTTGTAGTACTTTCAATATGCCAGGCAATTACAAGATTGCTCTCTCAATTTGCTTATTGCCTATTAATGAAGTTATTGGCATAATAGATTCCCTCTTTCCCTCTCCCAAATCCGTGTCTACACCAGCCTGTGAAAAAAGAGAACCACAGAAAGAATCAGTAGTTCTGATCTAGAAAACAGGGATTTGATAGTAGTACTATATCAGGACCCTGTTCTATCCTAATAGGAAGAATTCATTCATTGACTCAAAACTTGGCCAAAGATTATACTCTAGAACACATCTCAGAATATATTATTTCCAAGAAGTTCAGTCCTCAATTCATTTCCATTTAATGCACATTGCCCCTGCCCTTTGTTATCCCCATGCTCATGTCAGAGTACTTCGGTAAACTTGCTCTGTCTTGTCTTAAAGGTACAGTGAAATGCTATACTGAGAATGCTTTTTCATGGACTAGATACTTTGAAAATCTCAACAAAAGGATAATAAGAAGAGACAGAGATTAATACATTTCTTTTAGAAATGCTGCCTTTTAGTCCCAGGGAAATATGCTCATTTGCATGGTTGAAATATAGCATACTGAGTTCCTTAACCCCTTCTACCCTTCTCAGTCAAGTCTAACACCCATGAATCACTGGCAAGTGTAATGAGGCTATAAAAGAAGATGTCCTGGTAGAGAGATTGTGCCAGGTCCCTTAGGACTCTTGAGACAATGATTTATATTTCTTTGAGTTTATATAACGCTGCAGTCATGTTAATAAAGTGTTTCAGAAATGACAAACTGCTAAACTGCAGTTGATTTTGCACAGTTTTACATTAATTTTAACTCACTGTCTCCAAGCTTCTTTCCTATTTGCAGTTTCAATTTTTCCTTGAAATCAATGTTTGGTTAACCAGGCACTAAAATAGCCTCTAAGTCTTAAGTTATCCATTTCTGTACACACATATATTATAATCTTCATTTACAATTTACTTAACAGCATGCAATGGCTGTATCTTTATAATGAATATTTTTTTGCAGATGTTACACACAAACAGCTTTTCTAAGATCAGTGCTCGCTTTATCCCAGATTTGTTATCAATTTTATTGGCTATGCAATTTCTTTCCTTTAGTCAATCACTCTTTAAATTGGCTAGTTTAATGCATCACAGCAAATGATCTTCAGAAATCATTAGACACATGAAAATGCATATTCAGCTCACACAGTTTTAATTGACCCTTCTCACACCTAGCAATGGCATGTCTTAGACAATCTGCCTACTTTGCTGCTCTTCATTTCATTAAACTCTAAGTATGCAAGCTATTTGTAAAAATCCTTCCCCTGGATCTGATTTATATTATCCCTTTGGAAGGGATTGATATGACATTCTGCTGTTAATAAACCTGGCCTTTGTTTAGCCAGGAAGTTCTTGGATAAAATATCTAGAAATCAAAGCTCAGAATAGTTTACAACAATGGTTTTCAGCAAGATGAGTTTGCTCTTGAGGGGACATGTTTTGATTGCCACAGCTCAGGGAGGGGTTCCTTCTGCATCTAGTGGGTCAAGGCCAGGACTTCTGCTAAACGTTCTACAATGTGCAGTCTCCCATAGCAAAGAATAATCCACTCCAAAATGCAAATAGTGTTAAGCTGAGACAGCTTAGTTCACAGTATCTTGTAAAATTGTCTTTGAATTACCTAAGGATAAGACTGGTCATGGAATCTACTCTGAAGTCAGAGAAATCTGAATTCACTCTCTGCCATTCCCGCCTTCCTCTGTTTTATGGCATAGCCTGAGTTCTCTCCCTGATTTGCCTCCTGTCTTATCAATCTTCCCTGATGTAACCCATTCCATGAGAGCCACTGTTCACCTTACTGATAGTAGTTAACAGCTTTAAATAATGTAATATGTACTTTTTTTTTCCCACTGATATATTTATTTAGTATCTCTTGGGAGAGCAGACATGGCCATTTCCTATACCATCCTATCTTCCAGGCTCTGAAGTGTGAGGGCATTTTAACATGATTCTTGCGAAGGTGGTATGATATACATGAATAAATTGGGAGTGAGATAGAGTTGAACTTAGTTTTGCCATTTATAAGATATATAGTGTAAAATTTGAGCTTTCATTTGTACAATGTGTAAATTTATTCCTTACCAAAAAGATTGGTAAATTAAATAGAATACTATCTGTTTAAAGTAATAGGCTATAATATGTACTCAGTAATCAGTGTTAATTTTCTTACCTTTGAAAGATGGTCTGAATCCAAAGAATGATTCCAGTAATTAGAATTTGGTGAAAGATAAGGGTAAAGAAAATATAATTATGTGACAATCAGGTAGAAGAAATATATATTCAAAGATGAGTCATAGACACACCTATTTAAAGTTTATGTGTCTGTGTGACAGTTGATTTCTGGAGTTTAGGGAAGACATTTTTCTCCTGAATTTGGCTGTGATTTCCATAAATTAAGCACTGATGATTACATCGCTCTGACTTTTAAGTTTTTTTTCCAAATATGTAAAAGTGTATGTGAAATGAAATATAGATTATTTGATTGTAAAAACTAGAATAACAAAATTTAAATTTACAATTATCTCAATGCAAATATAAAATTAAAAATATACTTTTCTAATAACCTTACTAATCATAGAAAAACTTGTGCTAATCCTTGCAACTCTGTGCCAGCAGAGAATGGAAATTCAGTGATACCATGAATCCTCTGATTGAGTTCATTTTATTTTATTATTTATGTATTTATTTATTTATTTTTGGTCTTTTTTTTTTCCTTAGGCCACACCTGTGGCATATGGAAGTTGCAAGCTAGGGGTCAAATCAGAGTTGCAACAGCCAGTCTACACCACAGCCACAGCAACACAGGATCAAAGCCACATTTGGACCTACAGCACAGCTCGCTGCAATGCTCGCTCCTTAACCCACTGAGCGAGGCCAAGGATAGAACCCGCATCCTCATGGATACTAGTCGAATTCATTTCTGTTTCACCACAGTTATGCACAGATGAAATTGTAGCTTAAATTCTACAAATGGCTTGGGAAGGAGCATGGAATCCAAACAAAAAATCCAGAGAAGTTCCCATCATCATTCAGCAGTAATGAAACTAACTAATTTCCATGAGGATACAGGTTTGATCTCTGACCTCGCTCAGTGGGATAAGGATCCATCATTGCCACGAACTGTGGTGTAGGTTGCAGATGTACCTTGGATCTGGCATTGCTGTGGCTGTGGCACAGCCCTGCAGCTGCAATTTAGATTCAATGCCTAGCCTGGGAACTTCCATATGCTATGGGTGTGGCCCTAAAAGAAAAAAACAAACAAAATTATGTAAAGCTTTGCATGAATCTATCAGTAGCAGCACAACACATTATCTGACCCTTTGAGGAAGAAAAATTCAAGTGTATTAAAGACCAGAATCACGTGGCTGCAGTAGGTCCAGAAAACACAACATTCTTTGAAAAGCTAAGCTGGATTTGACATAGTCATTCAGTCAGAATGTGACTTTTAAAATTGTACACAAAATCACAAATATCAAAAAGACATGTAAGTGGTCTGGATACTGTGGAAGGAACACCTTGCCACTCTGACTCCGTACATCACCTTCCAAATCAGAAAATAAGAAAAAAACAACAATAACAATAGCAACACTTATTAAACTGAAAAAAAAATAGTTTAAGTCAGTTCTATTCCCCAAATAAATACAACTGCGAGGGTTAATTTTAGGCCTGAATTTTCAATCAAAACTACACTTATTCTTGACTTTAAAATGTAATTTTACAAGAAAATTGCTGTCTCCCACCATTAACAGATTAATGTAAACTTGTTACCTTAGATAATATTGTAGTTGTTTTCCTATATTTTACTTGGAAAAAAAATCTACTAAAGTCAGACTCACAACTTAAAAAAAAATTAGTTGCAAATGGCATTATTTTGTTCTTTTTTATGGCTGAGTAGTATTCTATTTTGTGTGTGTGTGTGTGTGTGTCTGTGTGTGTGTGTGTGTTCTTAATCCATTCATCTGTAAATGGACATTTAGGTTATTTCCATGTCTTGGCTATTGTGAAAAGTGCTGCAGTGAACATAGGAGTGCACATATTTTTCTGAATGAATGTTTTGTCCAGATAGATGCTCAGGAGTGGGCCTGTTGGATCATATGGTAGTTCTATATTTGGTTTTTTGAGGAAGTTCCATACTGTTTTCCATAGTGGTTATTCCAATTTAAATTTCTGCCAACAGTGAAGGAGGGTTCCCTTTTATCCACCCTCTCCAGCATTTGTTATTTCAATGCTTATTTACAATGGCCATTTTGACTGGTGTGAGGTGGTACCTCATTCTAGTTTTGATTTGCATTTCTCTAATAATTAGCGATACTGAGCCTCTTTTCATGTGCCTATTGACTATCTGTATGTCTTCTTTGGAGAAATGTCTGTTCAGGTCTTCTGCCCATTTCTTGATTGGATTGTTTGGGGTTTTTTTTGTTGTTGTTGTTATTGAGTTGTATGAGTTGCTCATATGTTTTGGAGATTAGGCACTTAGCAGTTGAATTGTTTGCAAGATTTTCTCCCATTCTATGGGTTGTGCTTTTGTTTTGTAATGGTTTCCTTTGCTTAAAGCATAAAGCTTTTAAGTTTAATTAGGTCCCATTGGTTTATTTTTGTTTTTGATGTCATTATTCTAGGAGGTGGATCAAACAAGATGTTGCTGTGATTTATGTCAAAGAGCATTCTGCCTATGTTTTCCTCTAGGAGTTTTATAGTATCTGGCCTTACATTTAGGATGCAACTAGAGTTTCTAATACTAAGTGAAATAAGTCAGAAAGAGAAAGACAAATACCGTATGATATCACTTATATATGGAATCTAAAATATGGCACAAATGAACATATTTACAAAATAGAAACAGACTCATAGACACAGACAAATGACTTGTGATTGCTAAGGGGGGGAGGGAAGGGAGTGGGATGGATTGGGAGTTTAGGGTTGGTAGAGATGGAAACTATTACATTTAGAATGCATAAGCAATTAAATCCTGCTATATAGCACAGGGAACTATATCCAATCTTTTGCGATAGAACATGATGGAAAATTATATGATAAAAATAATGTATCTATACACACACACACACACACACACACACATATATATGGATGACTGGATCACTATGCTATAGAGCAGAAATTGACACAACACTGTAAATCAACTATACTTTAATAACAAATAAATTAAAAAAATAAAGTGGACTGCTATTTCTTTCTAATGGGTTTATCTTTAAATGTTACTTTCACAGTACAGAAAATGACAGCATCTAATATATATGGGTTCTGTAGTTACCTTGGATTTGCCAGAATAACATCTCATTATAGAAATTAACTGTAGTTCTTTAATTATTAACTTTTCAAGAACCATTCAAATTACAAAAATATGTAAATTACATACACTTTTATATCAAGGGATAAAATAATCTTACATTGTTAATCTGCTTAAGAAGATAAAGTCAACCTCAAGGTATACATTATATAGTGTTTCTAATAACTGTCATTTCACGTATATATATATATATTTAGGATGCATGGATTATATAGATATGTACATACACACTCAGACATGAACATGATCTCTTCACTTTTTTTTCCTAACATGGAGATAGCACTGTATAAGTACTCAAGAGAGTAAGTATACACAAAGAAATCGAAGACCCAGAAGTTAGGCAAAATTATCTCGAAAATTTTCATATAGTCTTCCTTGAAAAGATAATTCCACCTGAGAGAACAATATTGTAAATCTCATTTTTAAACTGTGCTACACAAACACAGCCAGAGTCCAGCCTTAAAAACCGTTAACTCACTTAGAAGCATTTCCCTGAGTTTTTAGGACTAGGCATTTTTGCCAGCAGCTGAGCAATTCCCACAATCCCTCAGCTTGTGCAGTAAACTTTACATATGTGGGAAGTATACACTTGTCAGATCTTACCCAGGCAGCTTTTCAGAGTGTGTGTGTTCCCTGACCAAATTGAGCAGGTGGTTAAATATTCATGGTCACTTTAGGGACAAAGTTTAATGTAGTTTTATAGAAAAATATATAGAACATGAAGAAAAAGGCAGCAAAACTTTATTTCTTTTACCAACTTATGCCCCTTCAACCTAAAGAAATATCAGTTATTGCTTTAACTATAAATGATGCCTCATCTGATGTCATCTCACTTGGATATCCCTGTTTGGGCAGAGTACATATTAATATTAAAATATGATATATTTCCTCCTCTGTGGTAAATGATACCAGCTGGTAGGAACCATCTTTTAAATTAAGTCAAAAACACTTCAACTTGGCAAATATGCTCTCTTTACCTAGTTCAATCATGCCAAATTTAGTATTTTATCTGAGTAAGCATCTGGAATATGGTTCATCAAATAATCAGCAGACTTAATGCATATATGTATCAAATGTTCACACACTTCTGCAGAAGGTACTAAGTGATAAACATGAAAAGGTAGAAATAGTCCATTAAATCAAATACTTGCTTTAGCATATCTGAGCTTTGCCTTTAAACATGACTATTTGAAAACATTTTTTCTTGTTCTTTGAAAATATTTTCTAGTTGATCATAGCTATATTCAAAATATTGCCAACATTCTTTCCATACTAATTCATGTTTCAAGTCAATACCCCTTGTTTTAAGTTACCTCTTGTTCCACAGGGAAATATCAACATATTTTTCATGACAACAAGAAGCCACTTCTTCTATGAAGTGAGAAAATTACTCATTCCTCCCTCTCCATTTTTCCTTGCTAATAACGCAAAATTTCTCAACCCAGATAATGGATATACTCTGTCTTCCTACTGAACTGTATATTCTGTGAGGGTACAGATATGGCTGACTCTGTCTCTAGTTTACATTAAATACACAGTATTTTTTGTACTTATGAATGATATAAATGAATGAAAGACAGATACCACATAGATAAATGTTGACATAGTAGCATTAGGAATGGGAAAAGAAGAGACCAAGAAGATATTTTTTAAGGTAATTGAATAAAAGTACCACACAGAAGGATACAAAAGCTATAGATAGGTTGTGAGGAATAAATCAAAGTACATATGAATTTTGTCAAAATAATTATAGGACACATTTTATTCTGTGAATATTAATTTCTAAACTAGCCTCATTATTAGATGTATACTTTGTTATGGAAGAAAATTATATCAACATTAAAATAACTTATATTCACTTAGGATAGGAAACATAGGAAACATTAATGTGAGAGGTTTAAAAGCATTTATTGGATATTATTTGAGACCAAATATTCTAGTCCCACACTCAGCCTAGACACTAAAAACTGAAACCACATCTTACTATCAATGCTAACACTGTGCTATTCCTCTGTCTTTGTTATCTTGACTTTATAGTTCCAGTCTCCTGTCTTGGCCAAGTGATTGTCCAATTTTTGTTTGAAACAAACAAACATTTGCTTGAAATGTCCAATTTTCAATAAATTTCAACCTTATCTTCTTCACTCCAAGATGCTATATACTATTTAGGATTTGTTAAATTCTGTCACTTTAGTCTTATCTTCTTATCAAGAAGCTTGATAGTAATATCTGGAGAGTAAGTTTCTGACGTAGCTTAGGTTGTATATTGAATGGACATTTGTTTGTCTTTAGCCAAAAAAACAAAACCAGAACCAAAACAAAACAAAGTAAACTAAAGGTAATCATTCTCAGGAACTTATAGGAATATTTATTTTCTCTACTTCAATGCTGAAGATAAATATAGATTGTTAAGGAAGACAGAAAGGGGAGGAGGAGGGAATGAAAAGTAGAAAGGCTTACCTTTAGAAACAAACACTTAGGACAAACATCAGTGAACAATGAGATGCTGGAAACTACATTATCTGTATTTAATGTCCTAGTCCAGCCTCACTGAGGTTCACATACAAACACATGAAGAAACTGAAGAGATTGGAGTAAGCAAGAAATGCCACTTAGAGCAAGAAGAAAACTTCATTTAACTGTTTCATTTATGGTTAAACCTCTGGACGCTGAACCTTAATAAATGCTGAGAGGCTGTGTGAAGAGAAAACAATCTCTGGACTCTAAGTGAGCAATTGAAATCTCTGAATAGGAGATAAAAGATGCATTTAGAACAGTATAGGCAATGACTGCATTACAAATGTCTTGACAGAGATTTTCGGAACAGAGTCCACACTAGGTAACGCTGAAGATGCAGGATTACACAGAAAAGTACGATTACAAAAAAGGAAATATTAAAAAGACTTGTTATCACAGCAAATACATATGTGTAATAGGACAAATTTTTTTTTCCTTCGTATTCTCTGGCCTTAAATCAATTGAAGAAATATATTGAAACATATTTAAAAATAAAAAATATTTTCCTGTATGTATCAAATTACATTATTTGCAAAGATATAGAATATTTTAAAATATATTTAAACAATTTTCTCTTGAGTGGGATTAAAGATTTTCATGATTTTTTTATTAACAAAATCTTACCATTTTTGAAGTTTATAAGAATGAGTGGGATTAAAGATTTTCATGATTTTTTTTATTAACAAAACCTTATCATTTTTGAAGTTTATAAGAAAATTCTCATTTTTTAACCTCTGATTGCCTACTTCTAACTTGCTGGTATTTTAATATTTCACAGGTCTTATTGTCATACAGATAGGGTCACACACTTGACCAGCAATTCATAGAGGATGAACCTCTGAGTGTACAGTTCTTCATTCATTTTGCCTCATTGCATTTAAGGGTGCTTGTTGGAAAACAACTTCCTTACTGAAAGTTGATATCCCAAGAGGCTTACATCAATTTCCTTTGCTAAGATGAGATGATTAATTTTATTTGTCATTTTGCTTGGCCATAGAATGCCCAAATATTTGGTCATATATTATTCTGGGTATTTCTATGAAGGTGATTTGGGTGGGAATAATATTTAAATTTCTATATTGAGAAAAGCTAAATGCCCTCCATAATATGGGTTAAGCTTCATCCTATTAGTTGAAAGCCTGAATTTAAAAAAAGAAAGAGGCTATTTTCTGTCTGATGACTTTTTTTATTATTATAATTGGTTTACAGTGTTGTATCAGTTTCAGTTGTACAGCATAGTGGCCCAGTTATTTACATAAATATAAATATATACATATATTATTTTTCACATACTGTCTTCCGTCATGTTCTTTCCAAAGTGATTGGATACAGTTCCCTGTGCTCTACAGTAGGACCTCATTGCTTACCCATTCTAAATGTAATAGTTTACATCTACCAACCTCAAACTCCTTTTGAATGAGATGTTGGCTTTTTTATACCCTCGGAGTTGAATTGAACCATCAGCTTTCTTGGGTCTTGAACCTACTGACTTTTGGACTGAAACCATTATATATTTATACCTATATCTATACAGCAAGAGAGAGAGAGAGACAAACCCAATGGACGGATACACACACACACACACACACACACACACACACACAAACATATGACTTGTTTCTCTAGGGAACTGTGACTACTAAAACCTAAGTTCAATAATGGGGAAATTTAAACATAACCTAACTAGGTAAAAGACTAGTTAATAATTGAACTATCATAAATAAAGACAGAAGAAAGCATATCTCAGAAAGGATGGGAACAAAATCAATTATTTATGATAATACCAGAGGAAAAAAGTAATGGAATATGTTTGCAGTTGATTGGGGACTGCAGCACAGGATACTGCACATCTGGTGACAATATGATACTTTCAGAGATAGTGGAATAAAGGAAAAAGAAAGTGAAGATGTTAGGAGAGACTGAAAGATAGCAAGGATTCATTAGAAGTAGGAGCCGGTGAAATCTGATGACCACTTTCCTTAGTCAATAATCTTGCTTCACAACATCCTGGCTTAGAGGCAAGCTCCCTGGGGGAAATTTTCTTGAAGGTGCAGAGGTAAACGCTTTAGCATTTTGGTAGTGAACAATCCTTCTCTATTTCCAGGTTTAGTAACTTCTCTGGACATAGACTGGTGGATACAGTCATCCATGCTCTAGAGTCTGTCATTTTAAAGCATAGGTATGACAGTTGTTGCAAAATATTATTTAGGTTCATATAATTTTAAAGCATTAGAAAAATAACAAAGTCAAGATTTGGAAATATCTTAGGAACATTTTGAAGTTTAGAGTCCATGTTCCAGCAGCCTTCATTCAGCATCTCTACTTAGTTTTGAAACTATCCTTTCTCAGTATGCACATCGGGACCTGTGCCTGCTTTGGAAAGCACAGCTTAGTCAAATGGTGTGAACTGTATAATAAAACAATTTGAGTTTGAATCCTAGCATGACTATTTTTTCTTTGTATAACATTGGACTGTTTATTTTATCTTAATTTTCATTATCTGTATTTTTAAAACGTGGTCAATAATATTTTCAATTTTATTGTAAGTATTAAAGACAGTAGACAAAAATGTAGCAAATACTGTATGTTTACGTATCCTCCCTGGTCAGCCTAAAACTGTGCATGAAAGTCATCTCCTTGTCAAGCATAGTGTCTTACCTGAACTCTGCTCCCCAGTTCCTGTCCCTCAAACCTTTCCACCCTATGTCATGCTGGTTAAAAGTCTTGCTCATTGGTTGATTTTGACAACTGAAAAATACTTGCTTGAGGTTCTTAGCCTAGAAATTATGTCTCCTAAATATAAACTTGCACTTATTAAGAATTTCAGTAAACTGGGGAGTTCCCATCATGGCTCAGTGGAAATTAATCCGACTAGGAACCATGAGGTTGTGGGTTCGATCCCTGGCCTCGCTCAGTGGGTTAACGATCCAGTGCGTTGCCGTGAGCTGTGGTGTAGGTTGCAGACGCGGCTCAGATCCTGTGTTGCTGTGGCTCTGCTGTAGGCCAGCGGCTACAGCTCTGATTAGACCCCTAGCCTGGGAACCTCCACATGCCGCGGATGCAGTCCTAAAATGACAAAAAGGCAAAAAAAAAAAAAAATTTAAATAAACTAATACTACATAAAAAATGCAGTAAAAGGCGGCATTGCATAAAACAGGAGAAATAAAGGCCTAAATGTACGTTAAATAATACAATTACAGTCATCAATTTTATCCAGAGAACTGAACTTTACTATCAAATTTTTGTGTGTGTGTGTGTGGGCATGTGTGCTCGTGTATGTGAGACAGTGGTTGTAAGAATATGTTATATTTCTGAGCATACCTTTACTAAAATAAAAATTGTGAGGGAAGAACGGTGGTCCTTGTCATAAAAAGAAAGAATTCAGCCCAGTGTTTAGTTTTCAAATCTGACTCAGAGTTGGTCTCTGAACAAAGCAGAGAGGGTCGAAGAACCCAGTAAGAAATCTCTTCTTCAGCCGGTGTACTCATGAAAAAGATTCTTGTATATGTAACGTAAAACACAAATTTAAAATAAACATTTAAGCCTTTAAAAGGAAGTACATCCTTCCAAATCAGAAGCATATTCTTATGACATAAAATCAATTTTTCTTTGTATCTGAAAGTTATCTGAAATTTTATATTATAGATTTTACTAAAGTTTGAAATGAATGTACAATAAACTTTTCTACTTATCACTCCTCCAATGTAAATTTTTAATAATTCTCACAAAATCCTCTAATGTCTCAACCCTCCTCCCTGAAACTATTTCAGGAAAGGATTTTGAAATAAGATAATTTAAAAATTTAAATTTTGTAGAAACATCAATATGAATAGTTTCCTACATTCTATAATAGAATATATTTAAAACAAATTCTAAACAAAACTCAAAGTTTGAGAGTTTGAACAAATGTTACATTCTTAGAATGACAATATCCACTGGGTGATTTAAGTAAATAAAAATATGATTAACATATCATAGCATTGTCCTAAAAAAATAGCTACTTGATCTTGATCTTGTTTCTCTTTAAGTTTGCTTCTCTTAATTTCTCAATGGAATTTTGAAACGATTATGCCCCAAATGATTACTATTCCTTAATAAGCAAAAAGAACTAGAAGTTGCTTCTAGCTTATAGAATAATTACATCAGTTTCTGCGTTTTTGCTATATTTTAAAGTGCATGCAATATAATAATCTGAGTCCTGGTTCAAGTTATTTCTAACAGCAAAATATTGATACTCTCTAAATTCAAATGTAGTTTGAGTAGTAGCTGTAATATCACATCATATGGAATTGACAAGAGTCAGAAAGAGGACACACTTCGTATTTTTTAATATATATTTTAAAGTTATTGAAAAATTTAAAAATTGTATATTATTTTTTAATTTCCCAATATCTACCCTTTCTCCACAATTAAATGCCAACTATTACTGAATATGTGTACTTATTTTCCAAATTCAAATGCACAGAGATTAACAAGGACCACTACCTTTCATCAATACTATTCCCCTTGTTTAAAAACCGCATAGTGACAATTGTTTCATTACAGACTATAGAATGAACTACAAATGACTTTTATCTGACCGAGAATCTTTACCATCCATCTGACCACCTGGGCTATTCAAAGTTTTTATTGAAAGTATATGGTAATCGGGTCACCACATGGTGCAGTTGGAAAACCTGACAGAAATCTGTAAACCAGATATAATGCAAAAAAAAAAATAAATAAATAAATAAAAAAAAAGAAAGTATATGTGTTTGCATATTGCCTGAAGTGGATATAAACAAAAAAAAAAAGTGTTTCATCTTAGGAGCATAGTGCTCTTCTCAAGTGAAAATTCCGAAGTAACACAGTAACAGATATATTTGTCTACTTTATTCTCTATAGGAAGTAATTTAAAACAAATTCAAATGGCGGCATGAAATTTTCATGGCAACTTATCAGGGAAATAAAGACAGTTGTAATAAAGAGTTCAACACCTTAATTTAAGTGTAGATTTAAATTACAGCTGTGTTTCCTTTAAACACAATTTGGTTTTTCCATCATTGGCTGAAATATCTTCTCCAAAGTGATTCTATTATTACTTTTTTCTAACTTCTTAAAATTATAAAATAATCTCCGATTTACAGCACAGTTACAAGACGAACAGAAAGAACTCCCATATGGCCTTCATCCAGATTCCCCAATGTGGACATTTTATGTGATTTGCTTTATAATTTTCTCTCCCTATATAAATGTTTACATATTTTTGTTTTCTCTGAACATGTTGATATTATCCTGAATACTATAGTGCGTATTTTAACATATACAAAAAAGGACAATTCTGTACAAAACCACAGTCGAGCCATCAAAATCAGGGAATTGATTTGTACACATGATCCAGTTCATAGAACAATTTGGAATTGTATTACTTGTCCAAAAATTCCCTTTATGGTAAATAGATCCAAACCAATAACACTTGGCATTAACTGTTTGCTTCCTAGGTTTCCTTCAATCCCAAAGAGTTCTACACTTTTTCCTTGACTTTATGACTGGCACTTTTTCAAATAATTAAAGGATAGTTATTTTATAAAAAGTCCTTTGTGTTGGATATTCCCACATGAAGCATTTGGACAGAAAGACAATAGAAGTCAGGCTATATTCTCATTCCATCCTATTAGGTGGTGCATGCTTCTGATTTTTCCTACCACTGGAGATGGTAATTTTGGTCACTTTTTAAACTTATGTTCAGGGGTCCCCCAAAAAGGTGTAAAGAGACGCTTCTCATGACTTTGTAATCAATAAATATTTGGAGGATACACTGAAATTAAATAATTCTCCCATTCTTTATCAAATTTTCATCTACTAATTTTTGCATTTACTAATGAGTTCTGACTGAATCCTAACTATTATGGTTACCTTGTGGTACTTTTTAAATTTCATATACATTCATTAGCCATTACCTTCTTATAAGAGAGGTTTCTCTTCTCCCAAAGGATTCATTCATTTACTTATTTACATCAGTATGGATTCAGAGATTCTTATTTTATTCAAGAGGTTTTAATCTGTCACATCCATTATTTATTTTGATACTCAAATTATCCTTTACTTGACCAGTGGGAGCTTATCATTCTTGAGTCCTTCCTTAATTGCCAACACAACAAAACATTTTAGGCTCATCTCATACTTTTCTTGTTCCAACATTAAGTTGTTTCTCTAAAAATAGACCAAGATCTGGTTTAGGTGTTAGATGTTACTCTTTGCTACTGGGATATTTGCTCACAAGCCCTCTCAGGAGGGGAAATATATATGCACACCCACATACACATATATATTTATATCTATAGCTATTTATTTTTCAATCTATATGAAAAATCACAATAAACAAAGATAAAAAGCCTGAAAGACTTGGGGGTTATTCAAGCTTTCCATATTTGCAATTTCTTTCTCCAACTGTGAGGATTCTGATACACATTAGCTTCAAATATATTATTTAGCTGGTTTGTGACCAATCTTCCAACCATGCCAGCTTATGAACTGACTCAGCTTCCTTGTTTTGTTCTTATGTTTCCTTTAAAAAAAAAAAAAGTAGCCTCTCATTAGAAATAAGAAAGGAAATAAGGAGCTAGAGGGAAAGGAAGGAACAAGGAAGGAGAAAAGAAAGGAAAGAATGTTGAAGAAGGATAATCACTTATTTAAAATAGCAAGTTTGTCAATGAACCTCAGAATGTCCTTGCATCTTCTAGTATAAGACTGTACAGAGTAGAGTGTGCCCCTCTGATCTCAGGGTAAACTTGACTATTTCCCCAATATCTTCCAGTTCATTCTCATGCTGCCTTTTGTTCAAGCCATCCTTGCCATTTTTCTTTTTTGTGTCATTCTTCCTTCCTCATTCATCTTCTGCCTGAACACTCTCCAAAGTCCTTGAGTAACTGTATCTCTTAAATGTCCTGTATTTTCTTGTATGTTATAGTCATGAACATTTTATTCCTTCACTGAGCCTACAAATTATGAAAGCAAAAAGATGTTTTTTTCTGGAACATTAGTATCCTTCATAGCATTTATTACAAGCCTTAAATGGTAAATGTTCAGCAATTCTAGGATGTGTTTACTCTTTGAAAGTATTTAAATGAGTAACTGGTCCTCAGAAAATTATAATTTCGAAAGGTTAACATTTGAAAATTACTAAAAATCACTTTTGGAATCAGGCCTCTCTCTATTTCTTAAAAGCCAAGCAGCCCTCTTTTTCTTTTCACCAATAACTGAATATCACATTAAAGAAAACAAGGTGAAATGGTTTCTGGAAATTGTACAAAAATTATATAAGTGCCTGAGTTATTTTCAACAACATTTCTGTCTTCACAGCAATCAGGCCTTGAAAAACTGTTTGGTAAATTATCACACTGCATACCCAGATAGAAGGATGATTAGATAGATAGATGATAGATAGATAGATAGATAGATAGATAGATAGATAGATAGATAGATAGATAGATGATAGGCATCTATCTGTGGAGGGGAGGAAGGAGCATTAAGCATTACAGGTAATCTGTATTGATCTGATATTTGGAAGAAGTTGTTAGCCATACTCCAAAGAAATTCTAAAAAAACAATCCAAGTATTATATCTCCCCAGTAAAACCAAATTATTTACTGGAATGACATTTTAAAAAAATTCCCTTCCCAAGATAAATTCCTCTGTGAGGGATATCCCAAGATGTATAAGAATGTCTTGTTCCATGTTGTGTACACAGAATTTCACAAAGGTAAAAATACCTACATTAAAAAACATGTCAAATTATTAGAAATTCTGAGGTTTTAAACCAAGTAATCTCCAGATTTACTTATCACCAGCTAAACATGAATTAATCAAGCCTTAAAATTTTTATATTTTTAAAGTTTTAGAAGTTTAGGTTTGACTGATCACCATTCTCAAAAAAAATGATTTTAATGTGCACTGAATTTTTACCATGTGGTAAATACTGTGCTACACTCTATATTTTAATGTTCACAATAACTTTTACAATTCTAGTGCCAATTTTCAAGAAGGAGACGCCAAAAAGGCTCATTGGGATTTAAGCATTTCTGTCTAACTTCAGAGCCCTTGGCTTTAAATGCTAAAAGAATCATCTTTCATTTGGACTTATATCCAGAGATATTATCTGACAAATTATCTGAGTGTGTTTGATGTATATGAATTACTGTAGTCTCACCAGATATTGTTAGACTGCTAAAATGGAAAGAGAGTGTTCCTAGAGAGATGAATTTCAGAACGGGATCTATCCTTGGTTTCACTGTATCGTAGGTTACTTTTCATGTTAAAGTTATATAGTTACATTTTTCTTATCTAAAACAAATCCTCAAACAGTAACAGTTCAGTTTAATCAGAAAGCCAATTTACATATGGAATGTGCAAGTGTATCCAAAACTAACAAATTTCCTCTATACTAGCTAATGCAAATATCAGAGAATGAACGTCTTTTACATTGTGAACGTACGCTTTGAAATCCATACTTATGAGTCATTTTTTACAAAAAATAGAGAAAATATTTCACTAAGAAACCGCCATGCTCATTCTTACACCTTGTGACTTAAACCAGGTTTATTTTATGGCCTAGAAATCTTCCCATTCCCCATTTAATTTACAGTAATCAATCTAAGTCTAATTTACATCCTATCACCACTAAAATACTTCACTGTCCTTTGCATCCTAAAAAATAACCTTAAAAAAACGACAAAAAACTCTAGTTTTGAACTTATAGTTTTTCTTTGCTTTTATTTAATTATTCACATAATTATTTTAACATTTACTCACATACTACTTCAAGATTGTCCATATTTTTCTTTCACTGTTATATAACTTTTACTATAATCATGCCTTCTCTCTTAAACTGTATTTTTATTGTTTTACAATGCAGAAAATAATTTTAGCAGAGTGTGTATCAAAGAGCTAAATATATAGTACATTCTCAATAAATACGTAAGGAATTTACTCAATTCCTTGATTGAAAAAAGGAAAAAAAGCTAATGGGGATGAAATAAATACAAACACAAGATAATTCAAAAATAAATCAAGAGCACCGTAATACTCTCAAATTCAAGATAGGTTCCTCTTTGAAGATTTCCTCCATGATTTAAACATTCTAAGATTTTCTTTTATGAATTGCCTTAATAAATGCTATTAAGGCAACACAATTAAAAAGTACCTTATATTATTCATCCTCGACCCGCTTTTTTAGTCTAAAACTTAATATGATCCTGAAACAGAAGAGGGACTCAGAGATGGTTGGTCGGATGGCTTATTTGCTGCACTGTACAGGGGATTTACCAACTGATTAAAGAAAGGGAAAATTCTTATATTGTTCCCATTTATAAAAAGTGCCATAAAATATTTTGTCCTCAGTGAGTAACTTGAAGTAAATAACCCTAGAAGATATTGAGACTCTAGAATAGTGTAATGTGAGAAGTTTCTGGATCCATATTATCTGAGTTCCTACTCAAGTTCTATGAATTTGGAAAGTTTGCATATCACCTCTTTGGATAAGTTTTATTAGCTATAAATCTTTGATATATTAGGATGAACCTTAAAGTTTTGTTGTGAGGATTAAATGAATTATTCTGTATCATCATGTAGAACAGGTTTTCTTAACCACCACACTTGCCCAGATAATTCTGTTGTGGGAAACTGTGCTAGATCTGACCCCCTAGATGCCTATAGCATTATCAACCCCAACATTCAGCAGGTCTCCAGACATTGCCAAATGTCCCCTGGGGCAAAATCACCCTCACTTAGAACTATTAGTCTAGATTTTGCAGTACATTGTGAAAGCAATGCTCATCTATTTTATGTTAGTACTGGTTTAAGATCTGAAGTTTGAAAAGACGATAATCTGAAGCTCAGTAAGAGAACACAGTCTCTAAATAAAGACTGGAATATTTATTAGTGGAACAGTAATGATCTTGTTGGAGGGTGCCAACATTATATGCAATCTAATAAGTATTCACTCAGTGGTTCCAGAATTTTTGAAAAGGTAAGAGCTGACCATTTATACTTTATAGTGCCGCTTACATATAAAATAATATATAGGTTAAAATATGGCCTCATTTGGCCAAGAAAAAGGATGTATGCAATAATAGATAAAAATAGATGGTAATTTAGGTGTTTATTTGTTAATGTAAGTAGTGTTACCTTAAGACTGGTTATCAGCATGATATCTTCATAATGTAAATGATAGCTATGGAGAACTGCTTTGTAGTAAGATATGGTTGCACTAAACAAAATACTAATGTTGAAGGAAGAATGGTCAATGGTAGGATTGAGGAGTACAAATAAGAACAGACTAGAGCTTGACTGATTAAAGAAAGGGAGAGAAGCAATGCATTATAATAAATAATTCCTTCTCCTGGCTATATATATGCCTGTGAGTGATATATACCTGACTCTCTTCTTATGTTGTCATAATTTCACAATTTCAGATATGCTTGTGTATGATAAATACTCATACCTACGCTTCCTACCTCAACTTCCATTTTATAAGATTTGGCTTTAAAAATTCAGGTATTTCCTCTTAGAGGGAGAGAAACTAGCTCTTAAGGAGAGGCTGCCAAAATACTACTAACAAGAGTCTAAGATCACACCCAATATCCCAATCCACACTTTAATCCAACAAGGCCTGCCAAAAAATGTTCTTTATGAAAACCTTGAAAATCATGCCCTACATGATTTTGTTTAGGGGACTCCTTCTTCCACAAATGAGATTTTTTTATTATATCTTGATTGTCTCTAAAACAATATTTGACTTTTAATAAAGTATTGATTAAATAAGGCAATAATATATATTTAAATTTTGTTGGATAAAAACGATTATAATATTCTATAATTCCATTTTGAAAAGTATTTTACTAATAAAAGGTAGACTTTGCCTTTTCCAGTATAAATAGTAAGTATTTTTACTACATACAAATTCATTTTTTTAAGATGAACAAATTTCTTATTCAGTAGAAACTATGGGTTGGGGTCTTTTGTATTAATGTGTATTTCAAGTCCCCATCCCAGTAAATGACATATAATACTTCTATAAATGCTTACTGAATAACTAGAAAAATCCTTATTTAAGCTGCCTTATTCTTCCTGTCTTTATAAGTCATTATTTTCTAGTTCATTTTTAAGATTCATACATGCTAGGAATATTATTTGCTCTGATTTCTTATCTTTTACAAGCTTCATATGTGATTCATTTAGAAATTCTTCTAACTTCTTTTTCCCAAGTTTTTTTTACTAAACACGGAGATACATAGTTGAACAAAACACATATCATCCTAGCATTTGTAGAGTTCAGAATCCAGCGTTCTATAAATTAATCTCTTTTCATAATAAAGCATATTTACACTAATCAAGTTTTAACAATATCCTTTAAACTTTAGTAATATTTCACTTACTTTGTATTCCTCTCTTTATTTCTGTATTTATATAATAAATATTTGTCTAAAAATTCTAATTAACATTTTCAGATTCTTCTTTATCAGCACACTTTTGTTCAGTGTTTTTTTATTTTTTTCTTTGAAACTATTTTTTAAGTTGATTTTTTTTTATTTTTGTATTCTATATGTTATTTATTTGTATCACTTTATTTTGTGGTAAGCTTTGAAAGAAGGAAAAGAGATAATGGAAGCATAAACATAAGGGAAAAAAAGATCTTGAAAAATAAATTTTAATATCTTTGTTAAATTGGGGCCTGAGACCTGCAATACAATGACTGAGTTTTTAGTATTTCAAAAATGTAAAATCTAGCTTTTTGCTGATAAATCTCCCAACCCTGTAGGCCTTTAAATAAAGTTCACTTGAGGGTAGCGGGAACTTTGCAGAATATATGCAAGATGAGTTTCAAAAGTTTCATCAGTGACAACAAATAACACAATTGTTAATCTCCAAAGACAGGGATGATGATTCTTTGGGGATTTCATAAATTCATCACCTCAGAAGCTTATTAACTTCTAGAGATGGGCTTTTAAATAAGAATAATCATGTAAACTGATAATATTTCCCATGACTGCCAGAGATAATTTTAAGGAGTTAAAATCTAAATATCTTTCAACCCATTTTTGTCAATCTTGAGGTGATTAGAAAAGTTCTATTATCCAAAATAAAGGAAAAAGTAAAGGCATTGTTGCATACACATTCAAGATACAAGTTCTTATTAAGAAAAACAGATTTTTTTCAATATATACAAACATACATATATAGGTACACATATATGTGCCTATGTTTGTGTGTGTGTCTATATATATATATGTATATATTTATACATATGCCTATATGTTACACACACACACACACACACACAACAGCTGTAGCTCTATTGAATTAGCACTTAGCGTAGAAGCAACCACAAGAAAAAAAATGTTCTTCATAATCCCTGAAATTTCTTCCTGTGGAAACTGCAGAGAACATTATGTGGCTATAAAATTTCCTGCTAAACCTCACATAGCAGAGGCTTTAATTTTGAGTGGTTTTATTTCTTTATAAAGTGTTGTAGCCAAATAGATTCTACTATTAGAAATTCAATATTTCCTAAGCTATATTCATATCACTATATGCAATGCTTTAAAAAATACGTAGCAATTAGATGTACATTTTCAGATAATTTTTAACCCAATATTCAAATTAATATTTCCCTTTTTACTGACTCATTTGGTAGAAAAAGCATTCACATGCTTTTCTAGTATGTATTTCCCTTGACTTCTCCATGGAAAAATAATAAAATATATTTTATTTCCCAACAAACCCTAAATATTATATTGTCCTTATTCATGATGTTTATTAATGTTATATATTATAGATATAAAGAATATGATAATTAAAAATATCACTAACATTCTTAGAAAAAGAATAACTGGCAAAGATACTTTATCTATTGGACAAATATTCAATGAGCATTAAAGGGGCACTGGTTATACACCTTTTGTATTTTCTCTCTACTGTTACAATCTCAGAACAATATGGCCCAGGATTCCCTTATAGAAATGATTACCTTAAACTTTGGATAAACTTGACTGTAGTCAATTCCTTAGAAGCAATTAGTAAAGCCTAATGATACTAAGACACTTGAGGTACCTTGGAAACTCAATTACACTGATAAAATTAGCCTAGTGAATTGGGATTATGCCTATAGGTTAATACTTGTGGCACCTGATGAAAATATTTTTGTAAAAAAGAATAAACAGTAAAATGAAGAAAGAAAAAAAGAATGAAAAGAGGCAAAGGACAGCAAAAAGAGATTCAATTATTTGTATAAATTTCTACTCCTGAGGAGACCAAGAGTTATCATTAGAGGAATGATTTAAGAAACTAGAGAATTTTACTGTAGAAACATAATTCCCTATTTATTTAATATGTGTTATATGCTATTATACTTACATTTTTAGAGGTATATTTTTCTCTCAGTATTTCAAATCTATCATTTATTTATTTATTTATTATTATTTTTTTTTTTGCCTTTTGTCATTTTATGGCCGCACCCGCGGCATGTGGAGGTTCCCAGGCTAGGGGTCTAATCGGAGCTGTAGCCACTGGCCTGCGCCGCAGCCACAGCAACGCAGGATCCGAGCCGCGTCTGCGACCTACACCACAACTCACGGCAATGCCAGATCCTTAACCCACTGAGCAAGGGCAGGGATTGAACCCGCAACCTCATGGTTCCTAGTCGGATTCGTTAACCACTGCGCCACGACGGGAACTCCTCAAAGCTATCATTTAAATAGCTTTCTTTAGGTTATTAGAAATACTTTTACTTAAATACACCAGGCTTCTTTGTCCACAGTATTTATTTTATTCAAATAGTAATATCTGACATTTAATGCTTATTTACTATATGCCAGACACAGAACAGAGTGCTTTGCACATATTTTAAAACAGCTTTATTATCTCTACTTTACAAATCAAGGCTAAGCTATGTAGAGCTGAATATTTTACACAGTCTCACTATACCATAAAGGTTAGCTATCAGATTTAAACTTTTCAGAGTGGTGCAAAGGCATTTTAAATTATCTCAGATATGTAAAATTCTTCTCGGCCTCATCTACCTTTCTTAAAATTTAAAGGCTTGATAAAACTTAAAAGACATTATTTAAAACTTAACCATCTACTATTGCCTACTCTCCTGGTTTAGCAGATCAAGGTATAATAAATGCAACACATATAATGTAACTCCCAACTAGGCCCTTTCATCATACTCAAGTAACTGAAATTTCATTGTGATTCTTGAAAAATCTCGAGTTAAAATTTAGTGCCCTTTGTCATTACTGTCTTTAAGTGAAGGAAATAACAAGAGTCAGAAAAAAGAAAACTTTGGAGTCAGAAAAATGTAGTTCTGCTCAAGTTTTGTCATCTTAGCTCATGACTTTGGGAAATTCAGTACTGAGAAGGAAAGCAATTAACGTGCTATGTAGTAGACAGTATTACCTATCTCACAGGGTTTTTATTGAATTAAATAAAATATTGCAAATCTAAAATCCTTACTGCAACATTATGAATTTTAAGATGTTTTTAGAATGACAATAATTATTAAGTTATTACAATATTACTAGCCTATCCAGGACTACTGCACAGATTACTTCATAAGAAGATTATGCCCAACTACTATAACAGTTGAACAAAATTGAAATATACTCTTAGAAATATATCTATGTATAAAGGTGGCTTGTAGAAAGCAGTAATTAAATTGTTTCCAATAAACAGATGAAAATCAACATGTATCTAATAAACATCTTTTTTGTATACAGAGTGCTAGACTCTGCCCTGATATGGGACACACAATTTTAATGTGAAAAAGCTTATATGTAACCAGCTGATAAGGCTTGCTGTTCCTGCAGGCACACACATCTTCTATGCAAGTCATTCCCCTACTATACTCAATCAATTAATTCAGTCTGATAAGGAATACTAATATCATTTTAGAGTAAACAGGCATCTGTTAATAGATCTTTCCAGATATTTGGCATATGCAGAGGCGCTGATGGAGGCAGTGATGCTTAAGGCAGTATTTGAATGACTGTAACAAAATGCAATATGTTTCAAACACTGTAAATATCTCCCTAAAGTATAATGTCTAGATACTAACATGGAAATGGTTCCAAGAGATTAAAATATGTGAGACTATATGAATGTTACAATATTATTTATAAATAGGACCTGTAAAACAAAGTATGAAACAAGTAAAAGAGTAAAGACGGAGAAGAGGAAATTCTATTTTAAACAAGTCCTCATCCAGCATGCTGCCTGCATACTCTGTTGCTCAGGATCTAGGCATACACTCTGTGAGGGTTTAGAATTTTTTTTAAGAGTGCAAAAACACTTAGATCTTGGCCCATTTGCTTCATTTACACTAAGGCTGAACTGTCAAAGTGGCAACTAGCATTTACAGAGAGAGATCTTGATTTAGTTTTCTTATTAAGCTCCATTTCAAGAATATAGCACGTTCACCTGAGGGCAGAAATCCTATGATAAGCAGTTATTTGAAGGTAACTAGGTTATGTCCTTCAGACTCTATGCTTTAAGAAAATAATTTATAATAATATAAATATTTATTTGATTTTTTCTATGTAACAATTAACAGTGATACATATGACTTATGAATAGCTTACAAAGATATTCCTTGAGACAATTAACATATTTAGAAGAGTGGGAAACTGCAAACTGTATTACTATTCATTAAAATTAGATTTAAAACATATCATTTGCACTGAACCGCACATCAAATTCAGATAAATCATCACATTGAAATATGAGTGTTTGTTTGAGTCTGTAAATATGGGACAGTTTAACATTTTTATTTCTTGGCTTTTAAACCAATTGTTATTGGCCAGGGCCATGTTGGGAGAGAGATGGTAGATGGTTGGCTAAAATATTAAGCATGTTTTCACTTAAGCAGTAAAATTCTAGTAGTTTTATATGTATATAAAACTATATGTCAACTTTATTCATAGCAGCTATTTCTCATTATGATTTTGATATTTAATCAACTTTAAGAAAAATTGTATCTTTATAATGAAAAGAAATTATTAAAAACCCTAAAATCTGTCATATACATTTTTTTTATTTTTAACCCTCCGAAGGTAAACTATGACAATTTTATATTTACCTCTGTTACCTCAAATTCTGCCTTCTTATAGTATTTACTTCTTTAACAAAAGTCAGATATTAGTTGTTGACTGTAACAATCTCTAGTTGACTATTGTAATAAACTAGTCCTCCAAATTTATAGTTCACAACATGAATCTTATTTTTACAATACAAATGAAATTTTCTTCAGCTTAGTTGTTAATATATTTTTTAAGCACTTTTTGTAAAAAAAAAAAAAAAAGGAGAAAAACTAACTAGCAGTTTGCCATTAAGCTTTATACAAAGAATTTGACCCTGAAGGTCTAAAATATAAATTAATACTCATTTTTTCACTTTTATTAGATTTCAATTTCTAGTAATAATCTAACCAGTCTAAAACTGATACAATTATGCCATGCTAGTATGAAAGCTTTTGTTAATATCCACCAAAAAAAACCTGCTTTTATTTTAGTTAAATTCAGGACAATATTAAGAGGTGGAACTGAAAGGCTGAATGAAGGAAACTTGAAAACTCATGATGTTCGAACTGACAATAAGGAAGAACTCCAGGATGGGAAATTAAAGAAGATGGGTTATGATAGTTCAGAAATTAATGTTATTAGCCTGAGTTGAAAGCAATGATACTGAAAGGTAGGACCTGATAAAATAAATATATGTTTAGAAATTGGGAGTTATGAAATTGGGTACATGTTAAAGTATGGCTATATAATCCATTTACAGTAAGCGAGAAAGAAGGACAAAAATACACAAGATTTTTATTTTAGAGGTTTTGTGCAGATCAAAAAGCAATGAATGAGGATGAGACAGTTTGTCCTTTTCTGGTTTTATTGTTGCTTGCTTACTCTTTTAATTTATGCTGAGGAAAACAGAAAGCAATGGATTCACTCGAACAGACTCTGAAATGCCCATACTGCCTCCAAAGACATGTGCTAGTCAGAGAAAGTAGTGAACCACTCAAGAATCAGATCTTGGAGTTCCCGTCTTGGCTCAGTGGTTAACGAATCCGACTAAGAACTATGAGGTTGAGGGTTCGATCCCTGGCCTTGCTCAGTGGGTTAAGGATCCGGCGTTGCTGTGAGCTGTGGTGTAGGTTGAAGAGGCGACTCAGATCTGGCATTGCTGTGGCTGTGGCGAAGGCCAGCAGCTACAGCTCCTGTTAGATCCCTAGCCTTGGAACCTCTATATGCCACAGGTACAGCTCTAGATAAAGGCAAAAAGCCAAAAAAGAAAAAAATCAGATCTTGCCAGAAATTATGGATCATGTAAGTCATATGAATGGACAAATTCCTCACAGAAGTGAAAGCAGATCACAAAGGCAATATAAAAATGCTGAAGCTATAATCTTTGTGCACCATCTTTTAAGAGTCAAAAAAAAAAAAAAGACATGGAGGGCTTAGAGAGGTCTGATTATTATCAAGGAGGAGGTGGCAGTAAAATCAAAGAGAGTATTTAATTTAAAGAAGCGCCAAATACTAAAGGGATGTGAAATTGGAGATCATTGATTTTGGAAATTAAAAAGCTTATGATAGCTTTTTAATTTTAATTTTTTTTAACACTGGTGGAGAATGTGAGCCAGACAGATTGCAAAGGGTTTGGATGTCAGCTGAAAGTGAATGTGTCAAAAATATGTGCAAAATGGGAAAATCATTTGTGATTTGAGAGGACAATTTATTTGCAAAATGTCTGAATGCTTTTTGTTTGAAGTATTTTATTTACTTTGCATCTTTTTGTTGTTGTTGATGGTGCGTATCTACCACATAGAAGTAATCCATTAAGTGATTTTCCCTTTTTTTCTGTTTTGGGCTGGGTTACTTTTCTGTAAATCTGGTTAATTTGATAGACTTATTCTGATTAATTTTTGAAAACATAATTCACTGAATACAATGGATAATCTATTTCTGGCATCTATCTTCAAATTATTTTTCACTTTCAATACACAGCCACATGGATGGTGGAGGGAGCCACACTCCCTAATGGATTCCTCATAGTTAATTCCAGTGTTTCAGGGCAATCTAAATCAGTACATACAGTTAAATAAAATTAAGATATTAACATTTAAGGTATTTACGTAGATAATCCAATATTAAAGCATGCTTTTAGACATTATTATATACTAACAGTTAAAAACTGGCAAAAACATTTGTTCCTTCTTTAACAGATCATAAAATACAGTTAGGTTTTAGACTAATTTTGCTAAGTGGTCTGAGTAAAATAAATGGTTAATCAAGCAAATGATGTAGCAATGCATGTGTATGCTACCTGTTATAGTAGTACTTTATCATCGTGGTAAAATCAAGTTGACCAGTAAAAATACACTGTTACACTATGACAGATTTTTTTTGTCAAAATATTTCCTATTGTGTCTTTTCCCTGAGCTGGCAATTGCTATGTTACAAACTATCCTGCAATAAATACTTCTCATTGAAGTCAACCTAAATTATTCTGATGTCCATATGTCATTTTTCAGATGTAAGCTTGAGACATCATTAGCACTAATGATGTGAAGCTGCTTTTTGTTGATACCTATTGCTATTTAATGACCCAAATACCTGAGGCAGTTTTAATAACTTGAAAAAAAATGATAGAAAATCATCCAGCATTTGCTCCAGGAGAGATATGATTACAAGTTGTTGACTAAGCAAGCCCATATAAAAGGTTTTCTGCTATCCTAGCAGAAATGATGAAAAATCTAGGCCTTCAAATTATTTTTGTTTTCTTCAAATGCAAATTTTTGCCATTGTATTTCAGTTATAGTTAATATAAAATTATTTACCTTTTCATATTTAATGGAAATTAAGGTCATATTTTATTGAGAAAGCTAAAAAATTCACTGATGCACACACATAAGGAAATTAATTATATGTGCTAGGATTTGTCTTTCTAAAAAAGTGTTTAGAATGTGACCATAAATCTATGGAATACATCAATATCCCCTGGGAAAACTAGTATCTGTCCCACATTATTAGCTCTTCTCAACATAACTCAAGACATGATATCTTTTTGTGTATTAATGATAAAGCTTTATAAAATGATTTGCTTAATGAGATGTACTGACCCAATCAACTGTTTGAATTTTAGTTTGTAATTTGCGTCCTCAATGTTTGAAGACCATGTTAAAAATATTTTCAGTAGCAATTTCAAAACTGCCACAGGAGCAGAAAAAGCATGTTTCTTCAATAACAAAAATTATTTAAAATCATTAACCTAATTAACATTTTCACCTGGTCTTCATTTAATGTGCAAAAAGGCAGTTGATGAAAATAATTACTCAACTACAAACTAAGTGGTCAATTAGATTCACAATTACCCAATTTGCATGCACAGAAATGAATGTTATCACTAAAAAGTTATTGCTAAGCATTATATATTAATATAGATACAAAATTTAGTCTGTAATCAAACAATGTAGCTATTACTTATCTTTTTTCAAAATGTTATGTAGAGACATTCTCTTATAGTGTTAAAATGACTCTCACAAATAATGGAAGAATGATGTAGATATTTTGAGAGATTAAGCTTATTATTTTTATATATCACCATTGTATCATATCAAAATCATTCCATGTATTCAAATTCACTTGTACAATTATTCACTTATTCCTTTATAGTGAATATATTAAACAACGGTTGAGTCTTCTACTGCAAGATTCTGTGTGTAATCAAAATATAATACTCAGTGGAGAAAAGCTGAAAGCCTTCCCACTAAAATCTGGAACAAGACAAGTATGCCCACTCTCGCCACTGTTATTCAACATAGTATTGGAAGTCTTACCACAGCAGTCAGATAAACAAAAGAAATAAAAGGCATCCAAATCAGAAGAGAAGAGGTAAGACTGTCACTGTATGCAGATGACATCATAGTATATATAGAAAACCCTAAAGACTCAACACAGAACTGCTCCAACTGATCAACAAATTCAGCAAAGTAGCAGGATAAAAGATTAACATTCAGAAATCAGTCACATTTCTGTATACTAACAATGAAATTTTAGAAAAAAAATACAGAAATACAATACCTTTTAAAATTGCACCCTAAAAAATCAAATACGTGCGAATAAACCTGACGAAGGAGGTGAAAGACTTATATGCAGAGAACTAGAAAACATTAATCAAGGAAATTAAAGAGGATGCAAAGAAATGGAAAGATATTCCATGCTCCTTGTTTGGAAAAAATTTATTGTAAAAATGGCTATACTACCCAAAGCAATCCACAGATTCAGTGCAATCCCTATCAAATTACCCATGACATTTTTCACAAAACTAGAACAAACAATCCAAAAATTTATATGGAACCACCAAAGAACCAGAACTGCCAAAGCAATCCTGAGTAACAAAAACCAAGCAGGAGGCATAACTCTCCCAGACTTCAGGCAATATTACAAAGCCACGGTAATTCAGACAGTGTGGTAGTGGTACCAAAATAGACATGCAGACCAATGGAACAGAATAGAGAACCCGGAAATAAACCCAGACACCTACAGTCAATTAATCTTCTACAAAGGAGCCAAGAATATAAAGTGGGAAAAAGACAGTCTTTTCAGCAAGTGGTGCTGGGGAAACTGGACAGCTGCATGTAAATCAATGAAACTGGAACACACCCTCACACCATGCACAAAAATAAACTCAATGGCTTAAAGACTTAAATGTAAGACAAGACACCATCAAACTCCTAGAAGGGAACATAGGCAAAACATCCTCTGATATCAGCGTTACAAATTTTTTCTTAGGTCAGTCTCCCAAAGCATCAGAAATAAAAGCAAAAATAAACCAGTGGGACATAATCAAACTGATAAGCTTTTGCACAGCAAAGGAAACCATAAAAAAAAAAAATAGACAACTTACAGAATGGGAGAAAATAGTTTCAAAGGGCTTAACTGACAAGGGCTTAATCTCTAAAATATACAACTTACACAACTCAACAGCAAAAAAGCCAACAACCCAAGTGAAAAATGGGCTAAAGACCTGAATAGACATTTCTCCAAAGAAAATATACAGATGGCCAACCAGCACATGAAAAAATGCTCAACATCACTGATGATCAGAGAAATGAAAATCAAAACTACTATAAGGTACCACCACATACCAGTCAGAAAAGCCATCATTAATAAGTCCACAAATAAAAAATGCTGGAGAGGGTGTGGAGAAAAGGGAATTCTCCTGCACTATTGGTGGAAATGTAAATTGGTACAACCACTATGGAAAACAATATGGAGGTACCTTAAAAAACTATACACAGAACTACCATATGACTGAGCAATCCCACTGCTGGGCATATACCCAGACAAAACTTTCCTTGGAAAAGACACATGCATCTGCATGTTCATTGAAGCACTATTCACAATAGCCAAAACATGGAAACAACTTAAATGGCCATCAAAAGACGAATGGATTAAGAAGAGTTGGTATACATACACAATGGAATACTACTCAGCTATAAAAAGAACAAAATAATGGCATTTGCAGCAACATGGATGCAACTAGAGACTCTCACACTAAGAGAAGTCAGAAAGAGAAAGACAAATACCATATGATTTTGTTTATATCTGGAATCTCATATAGGGAACAAATGAACCTTTCCACAGCAAAGAAACTTAAGGACATGGAGAACAGACTTGTGATTGCCAAGAGGGACGTGGAAGGAGTGGGAGGGACTTGGGAGTCTGGGGTTAATAGATGCAAACTACAGCTTTTGCAATGGTTAAGCAATGGGATCTTTCTGTACAACACTGGGAACTATGTCTGCTCACTTGTGATGGAGACTGATAATGTGAGCAAAAAGAATGTTTATGTGTGACTGGGTCACTTGCTGTGCATCAGAAAATTGACAGAACACTGTAAATCAGCTATAATGGAAAAATATAAAAATAATTAAAAAAAAAAAACAAAGATTAAGTCTCACAGGGGCATTATATTAAGTACCAAGGCAGTGATATAATGTACTTAATACATCTAAAAACAAGACAGAGTGGTGAAAGCCATAGTAACCTCAAGAATACAGTATGTAAACAACTTCTTACATATGAAACAAAGTTTACTTAGACAGTATTGAAAACGTTGAGGGTGTTTGATGGGACAATGAGAACAGCCCGTTAGAACATCCAATGATTCATAAATATCTATCAATTACTTACTATAGAGCAAGCATTATGCTAAGAAATGGGGATGAGAATGTCTATGTAGAGGTTTTTGAGCCAAATCCTTAATCCTACCTGTAAAGTTACTCAAATTTTTCATTTTCCTTTAACTATTTGATTTTCCACAATTCTTTTTATGACAGAGAACACTCAAATTACATGGAATTCAGTTTAGGACTCTAGAGTATATTTTACACAAGATTTTAGTTATTTAGAAGGTAGAGTTTTCACTTTAAAGTAATCTACACACTTTGCTTTTTTATATAATAGGGATAGAAAATAATATAACTAAGCTCCAAATTTACAAACCCAAGTTGCATCCTGAATGAATTTCAGTAAATCTCCCCCATAATATCTGTTATTTAACAGGCCAAACCTACAGACCCAGCGAGGAATCTCTGCCATCATCATTTCTCAAGGATTTCACTGTACCAGAATTTTCCCACAGGTTTTTATCTAATCAGCACTGACACTGGTCTATTTCTCTAGTGTATCACACTTTTAAATGGGAATATGTAATTCTCCCTATATTACAGACTCATGCTCACTAGGTAACCCGAAATATTGTTACTTTCTCATTCAGAAATTTGATAGCCTATATTTCTTAGGATCTAGTACTATAAAGTAAGTTTGTACCCACTATCCCACTATTGACCAGTTTATGGAGTTTTTTTTTTTTTACTTTTAAGTTAAATTTATTCATATTTTAGCACCATGTAAGGTATAGATTGATTTTTAAGACAGATATTTAACAAATTTAGACCATTTGTTAAAAAGACTCTACAGGCAAGTATAAAAGGTAGGTAATTTAAAAATACCTCATATGGCATGATGATATATTTATTGACAGCTACATCAAGAATTCATTGCCACATTACATGTGACCAGAATAATGTCTATGTCATTTTAAAAATAACTTTGGTTAATAATAAAATGTAATATCTGCACTCCTAAGTTCAGACTAGAAATATGTTTTTAAAGTCTTAAATTTGTCATAGGGCTTTTTCTTTTAGTCCTAAAGTTAAACTTCCCTTAAAAAGAAAAAGAAAAAAAAACATAAGACATATTTTAAATATTATTTACTTAACTGTAAACTTTTTTCCTAAGAAATCCGGTTTAACATCCTAAATATAAAAGACTGCCATAATTTCAGTTGTTGCCTTTTAAAAATTTTCCCATATTCATGCTTGTGATTTCACCCAATTAAATTGCATCTAATAAATTTTCATAGAAATTGACTTTTGTAGGTGAAAAAATGTGAAATTAATTTGGTATCATCTTTAGTACTAAACAAAAATATTCCTGATACATAACGTTATAAATAATGTAAACAGCATCCCAATTTATTGCTATAAAATATCATAAATGTTTTTTTAATAAGTAACAACTTGAGATGTCTTTTTTTTTTTTTGGCCATGCCCATGGCATATGGAAGTTCACAGGCCAGCAATCGAATCTGTGGCCTAAACACAGCTGTGACCTATACCACAGCTCTGGCATTGACAGATCCTCAACACACTTCTCCAAGCCAGGGATCAAACCTGTGTCACCTTGGAGTCAATACGAGATCCTTAACACACTGTGCCACAGAGGGAGCTCCAAGTGTATTTTAAAGACTTAGTTTTTATGAGAAAAATCCAGGTATATTGTTATGTTTTATATTTCAACTACTTAACTGTGTTTATATTAAAAAATGAACCAGGCAATGGAGAAATTAATAAACAGAAAAATAAAATATGAATGTTCCAGTGTTACCAGTGATGCTGGAACATTACCAAAAAATTTTAAAACGCATTTGCCCTCTCCAGTACTTCTGAAATATTTTAAAATTAAAACATACAAAAGTTTAAACAAGTTTACCAGAAAAAATCATAATAATATAAGAAATTGTGTGATATTATCGGTAGAGATGATAAGTGCTTTGAGAGTTCAAAAGGGACTTCTGCAGTATAACAGAAAAATAGACTACGAGGTTAGGCAAAGTAGCCAAGTTCACACTGCCAGTTAATGGCCCAAATATTTCTCTGTGATGAGGAGAATCTTGTGAGTTCAGGCATCATAAAAATTTCTAGTTATTCTTTGAAAATACGGGGTTTCTCTCAAGTGAACCTGAAATAGAACTGCACTAGGAATGACTTTATTTCTACCATATATTAAAACATTATCCTTAAGATGAATTTAATCAGAAGAGCTGTGAGGAATGAGTTATCTCTAAACAGCAGCCAAGAAAATTGATGTTTGTATTTTTACAGATTAAGAAGAGCTGGCAGATATTACTACACAGGGAAACTAAAACACTAATTCTCAAATATGTCTGTTTTTCTTGAAAAAGACCAGTCTGAAACTGAATGTTGTCACAAAATATATTTTTAACGAAAATGATAAATTCTAAAATAATTTAAGTATTACTAGGTATAATATATACAAATATAAAAATATTTAGCATATTTATATTTAAATATATTTTATATCTTATATAGTAATACATGCAATTTTATGTGTGTCAGTATTTGTGTGTATATATACACGTATATATATATATATAAATCTACATACATATAGTTTGGAAACTTCAGAAAAATAAGTGTGTGCATTTGCTTTTCACAGTCGCCATGACAAAATATCACAAATTAGGTCGCTAAAATAACAGACATTTATTGTGACACACTTCTGGAGGCTAAAAATCTGATTCAAAGTGTTGACAGGGATTGTTCCTGAGAACTTCAGAGGACTATATCCTCCCCTTTGGCTTATAGATGACTGTCTTCTCCCTGTGTCTTATATAGTAATCCTCTGTGTGTAGTCTTTTTGCTCAAATTACCCCAGTCATAATGTAAGATAATGTGTATTTTTGAGAGAAGGAGGACTTAATTAAACCCATAATGTTAGGTTATGGTTATGTAAAATTATAAAGTAATATGAATTTTTTGTACCACCACAGAAATAGTACCAAATCAATTGATATTGATCTAGCTCTACAAATCTCCCAAAGAGGCTTTCTTTAAACTTGATATTTTCAAGGTTCAGTCTATCTACTAAATATTTTAATTATTTGATTTAGATGTTCAAGGATCCAATTCCATTTGCTGACTTGAGCATGCAACATCCAAAATTTAATCCTTTCTATTTAAGAATTTGTGACACTTGAAGAAATCTCTGTGTTAAAATATGATTGATTTGGAAGAGAAAAGTCTCTCATAATCTGGTCATCATACTGTATCCGGTATGAACTGGAAACGTGGAAATAACCCCAAAGTTATCATTGGTTGTGCTGTGGACTTCAGAGCATTCCAGTTATCATCAGAAAATCCCAGAAAAGATGAAGCAGGTTGGCAGACCAAGTTGGTAAATTTAATTTTAATTTCAGCTTAATAAAAGTCTTACTTGTTTAACTTAAAGTGATAATGACCTTGTTTTTTTCCTATAATTGTTTTTTTCCTATAATTAATTTCCAGTAAAATAGTATATTCTAGAATCACATATAAATATCTCAGAAGCATTTTTATTGTCTAAAAATTCTTAAGGTTTGATTTGTTTTGTTTTGTTAAAGTGATAACTGTTTTGACATGTACGATATCAGCTATCTTTTAGATATGTGTGCCTGTGAAACACTAAGGGTTTCAGAGATATAGGCATTATATGAGCCATGTTACTTGTTACCAGAAAACCAGAAAAGGGCACTAAGTTCTTTCCTATATTTGAAATAATTAGCTAACAGCAACTAGAAGAAAAATTCCTCTCTTCAAAGATGCAGAAAAAAGTCTTTGGACTGAAAACAGTACTCACAGAGATTCATCTAGAAGGCTTGAAAAACATGTCATGTAACATAATATTTTGTCCGAAGTTTAGCTGTTAAAGTAAATTGAGAAAACTGGCAAGTGGAAGGGCCTGTGTGAATGGCCTTAGCTCCCAAGAGGCCACCTTCAAGTGGCTACACTTGGAAGAGTTTTTACAGACTTCAGAATAAAATTTTAATTTATAATTATGAGATGGCATATGAGTTACAAAAGAACTGAACAAAATTTAAAAATAAAATTAGGATTTAAATATATTACAAGTAGAAAATAATTGCTATTAATCTGATAAAATGTCTAGTCATTTTCACTCTTTTAAAATTTAGCCTACAGAATAATTCATTCATTATACATATGTATTATATACATATATTTATATACATAGTTTATATATAATGAAAATGTTACATATAATGTTTATTTTATATATTTAAATATTCATATGTGTGTATATATATATACATATATACAGACAGAGGAAATTATTCCTTAAGTCATACTTTAAAAGAATAAGATATTATGGAGTTCCCATAGTGGCTGAGTGGTTAACGAATCAGACTAGGAACCATGAGGTTGCAGGTTCGATCCCTGGCCTCGCTCATTGGGTTAAGGATCTGGCGTTGCCGTGAGCTGTGGTGTAGGTTGCAGATGCGGCTCAGATCCAGTGCTGCTGTAGCTGTAGCATTGGCCTACAGCAACAGCTCTGATAAGACACCTAGCCTTGGAACCTCCATATGCCACGGGTGCGGCCCTAGAAAAAGGCAAAAACACAAAAAAATAAAAAAGAAAAAGATTTTAGAATTATAGAAGTACAGAACTCTAAGCCATGACAAAGTAATTACTCTCACCCTACAGCGACTTGTTTAATTTTAGATTAAAAAACAGAAGGAAATATTCTGTGAACTGAGATTACAGACAAAATTCTATAATAAAAGATATTTAGGTGTCAACCCTAATATGCTGTTCCAAACATAAATAAAGGTAATCTTTTTTCCGAAACTTTCTAATCATCCTCTAGTCCTTATTTCTTCTCACTTTCTGTGGTAACTATCTTTATATTACTAAAAGCTATAAAATAAATCTAGTTACCACTACCACCAAGCCAATATATACTTGTATTTAAACCATGAGAAAAACGTAACATTTTCAATGTTTAAATCACCTAGGAACATAGGCCTGAGGACATATGTAGAGTATAGGCCACATTTAGGGATAGTGTTGGGCAAGGTTGCAGGGGGCGGGGCACGCACTGGCCTTTTATATTAAGCATTAAACTGAAAGACTGATATTTTGAAATTTTGTCAAATTAAACCAAAATCATTGTGAATAATCATTCTGAGATTTATTGCAATTATTTTATTTTTTCATAACTGATACAATTATTGATTTTATAGAAGTTGTAGATATTGAAAATATACTCAAAATATTAATTAGACTTTCAAAATAGGTTTAATCCCTTAAACCTATTGGCTATTATATTGGCTGAATGAAAATAAAATCAGATTGTTTTAAAAGATATTCTGTCATATTTCCTAAAAGAAAGTTTAGTATCTAAGGCTACACTTTCTATGAGACTCTTCAAGCCAGTCAACATTTTCTTGAATACCTTCTGTATTCTGACCAATATAACTCTTCTTTATTTGTATGTCCATGCCCACACATGAGAAGGTTCCTGGCCCAGGGATCAAACCCACACCATAGCAGCGACTGGAGCCACAGCAGTAATAACAACAGGCCCATAACCAAATGAGCCACCAGGGAACTCCAGCTAAGTATTCTTAATTTAAAAAACAGAAATAGGAGTTCCCGTCACAGCTCAGTGGAAATGAATCTATCTAGTAACCATGAGGACTCAGGTTCGATCCCTAGCCTTGCTGAATGAGTTTATGATCAGGCATTGCCATGAGCTATGGTACAGTTCGAGATGTGACTCAGATCTGGCGTTGCTGTGGCTGTGCCATAGGCCAGTAGCAATAGTTCCGATTCAACCCCTAGCCTGAGAACTTCCATATGCTGTGGGTGCAGCCCTAAAAAGACAAAAAATAAAGTAAAATCGAAATAGAGTATCCATTTTCTTATTTTTAAATTTATTTTTAATTTCTGAAATAATAGCATTTCACTAGGAAACCAATAGACGCTTGAGGATCACGTAGGACATACAAAGCATTTGAAATTAAAGATTACTTAGATATTGTATCCTCTCAATCTGAGAAAAATATGTCAAGTTATTTTAGCCTTAAAATTTATTTGAAAAGGAGGAGAGAATGAAAGGAGACAGAGAAGGTTAAGAGAGGACATACTGTATACATTCTCCTTAAACTTCAGTTGATTCAATAATAAATATTTTTATATTTCAAACATGAAGTCTAAGTTTTCACCAATTGCTTTCTTATACATTTGTTTAACTCTAGATACAAATTCTAACCCATGTATTGGCTATTGTTAGCAACATGTGCATCTCTTAAAGAAAGTCCCTGTGTCTTTTACCTGAATCTCAATGCCTGGCACAGTCACTGGAACACAGTGGGTACTTAATAAATATTTGTTAAGGCGGGAAATTTGAAGGGAGTAGCATAGACCGATTTTTAAAACCAGGGCACCTGACAGAAAATTAAGTGACAGCTTATTCAAGGTAGACATTCACTATTCACTTCTCTATAGTTTAGAAAATAAATTCTTTGATGTTAAAAGTCACAAGCAAAGAGTGGAAAAATATTTTTTAAAAAATTACTCGAGGTCACAGCTGAAATAGAAGAGAGGGAGGGAGGATGGGAGAGAGGAGAGGTGGGAGAGAGGGAGGGAGGGAAGGAGGAAGAAAGGAAAGAAGAAAGTAAAGAAGGAAAGATGAAGGGTGAGAGAGAGAGAGAGGGAGAAACAAACTTCTATTGAAGTTCATGCATCAGGAGTTACGTTTAATACTTAAGCTATTAACTTATTTAATTCTGAAATCTGAAAACAATTCTATGAAGGGGCATTATTCTTTTCTACTGAAGAGGATACTGAAGATCTGAGAGTTACTAGACTCCCTCAAGTGAGAGCTAGTAGGTGATCATGATTCAAAACCGCATCTCTCTGCTTCACAGCTTGCACTATTCCCACTATTCTATATTGAACACAAAGCAGCCTAGGTTGCTGGACATTTCCAGGTAGGAAAAATCAGGCAAAGTTTAAACTTTTCTGCTTTGATTTTTAATTTTATGTAGACTCTGGCTCTGTGCAGAACCAGCAGCAGAGGGCAAGGTCTTGCAGAGATGGCAGGAGAGAGCATATTGAGATAAACTGAGCACCAGTTAATTAATGGGAAATAAGACTGTGACACTGCTGCTGACTTCAAAGCCTAGACCTGATGCTACAATTTCTGTGGAAGCTAGGACAATGGAAAATGGGAGAAGATGCTCACAGAATGTTTTTAACTATAGACATCTGCAAGTGTAAATTGGAATACAGCGAAGAGGCATATAAAACAATTTGTTAAGTGAATACAAAGTCCTATTCCTCTTTCAACATAGAAATCATGCTCATTTAAAATATTACATTCAGGTGACATATTAGGAAAATTATAGTTAAAATAACCTAGGGACAAATTATGTAAATAACAACTTGTCATATTTTATATATACAACATATAATTTTAAATAATATTTTTGCTCCTATAAAATTCACTGTCATCTGGAGAAGTATTGCTCTTATCTACTTTTTTTGGTGCTTTTCTTAGACCCTGTCAAGATTCAACAGGACTGCATTTAATTGACAGAGCCATTATGAAGAGTCAAGGTGGGATGTGGAAGCAGTGTAAAGGACTCAGAATCCAGCAGACTTGATTTTGATATTTGGTTCTGTTACTGAAGAGGTTTGTGAGTTTGCATATATGATTTAAATAATTTGACTGAGTCTCAATTCCATATATTGCTAATAACAATGGTAAGTATATTTTCCTCCCAGAGGGAAAAAAAAGTGAAAATACTTTGCCAACAGTGAGGTCCTATACAATTATCTGCTGTTCGTGTTATCCACTTATGAAGCAAATATGTCTTGAGTACTAATTTTTGAACCAGAATTGTGATAGGTACGGCAGACAGACGATGGACTAAAGTCCTCCTCCTCTTGCTACTGAAGGCTAATTAGGGGTAGAGAGAAATGAAGATACATTGTCTTTACTGGCAGCAGCACCACACTAGATTCTGTATTAGGATATTTACTTAGACTATTTCATATCATACTCTCCACAACCTTCCTCTCCCAACAACCATTATCCTCATATTTCCATATACAGGATACTGTGGGAAGAATCAGAAGTTGGTTTAATCAGAAAGTTGGTACTTCAGAAAGACCACTGTGACTTTTCTAGAGAAACCAAAATAATGGACAAGAATATTGGAGCAAGGAAAACAAGTTATGATGCTGTTGTTTTAGCATTATTATCAAAGAGAGAACAATGTTCTCTATAAATATATACAATGATTCTAAAAATATATTGGAGGTTGAATTGATATGATTTTGTAAATGTATATTCTGGGGATGAAAATTGTTTCCAGATAGAGGTTCATATAACATGGAGATACGGTAGGAAGACAGGAGGATTTGTTTAGCTTTGGACATGTCTTTAAAGTCCCCATGGTATGTGCAAGCAAAATTGTCAGGTAGGCAGTATGATTCATAGGCCATGAGTGAGATCTGAACTGTTGAGTAACAGATGACAGCTTTGACACAATCTAGAGGAACACTGATACAACAGAGCAGAAGAAAGTTGGAACCTTTATCTGAGACCAAAAAGCAATGTTAAACAGGTAAAAGGGATACTAAAAAGACACCTAGACAAAGGAATTAAAGGAATAGATTATTTTAAGAAATATACGTATAATTACAGTTAAACGTTGTCAAGTAGTCTAAGTCTAAGTAAAGTCTTAGGGATTTCCTTTGAAATTAGTCAAAAGGAAGTTGCTGATAAGCTTGGTGAAATATTTTCAGAGGAATGAGTAGAAAAGAAAATATTAAGAGGAACACTATTTCTCTCTCTCTCCTCATAACATTTCTGACACCAAATTAATGGGTTTTTTCTCCCTACCAACCAATTCTCCAACTCTTGGGATGCCACCAATTGGGTGTCCTACAATTGAGTTAACCATTCAGAGTTGGTACAGACTCCAAGGTCAAGGGCTGAGTCCCATTTCAGACGTTGGTCACAAGTCTTGGACTCCTGTATTTTGAGTCCCCTGCTATAAACCTTAGGTTGCCATGACCCCCTACTTGGGTTGGATAATTTGCTGTAAGGACTCAGAGAATTCAGAAAGGTGCTGTACTTACCACTACCAGTTTATTTTAAAGGATACAATTCAGGAACAGCCAAATGGGAAAATGCCCACGTGACAAGATATGCTGGAAAGAGTACAGAGTTTTCATGCCCTCCAAGAGCATTGCCCTCCTAGCATTACAACATGTTCAGAAACCTGGAAGCTCTCCAAATCTCTTCATTTAGTTTTTTTATGGAGTTTCCATTATGTAGGTACAACTGATTAAATGTTTGGCCATTGACAACTAACTCACTGCTTGGTTCATCCTCCTCTCTAGTGTCTACATGTTCCAACCCTCTGATCCCATGATTGGTTCCTCTGGAAACCAACTCCCATCCTCCAAGTTTCACCTAATTAGCACAAACTCATGTTTGAAAGGGGCTAATTATAAGTAACAAAAAAATTCCACTCTTACACATATCACTCAGAAAATTCCATGGATTTTAAAGCTCTGTGCCAGGAACCTGGAACAAAGACCAACTACATATTTAATATATCGCAGGTAGAGAATGCATCAGATTTCAGAGTGAGCAAAATGAATGAAGAAAACCCTGCAAGTATAAACAACTTTCCAAGAATATCCATACTATGGGGAAGCAGGATTAGAATGCCTAAGAAGGCTCAAATAAAAAGGTAAAATCACTTTATTAGAATTGTATGACATGTTAAAATGGGCAGTACCGATCCACACACTTGAAGAAACTCAGGCAGATGGAGAAACTCAGGCAGATGGAAATCATCACAATGAGAGAATAATGACAACAGTTGCTCTTAGAGTCAATATTGACTTTTACTGGCTATCCCAAAGTGTCTGGATATGCAAATAATTTCATGCCTCTCTTTCAGGATTATTCCTCATTGAACAAGTTTGAATTGAGTTCATCCAAGAGCTTCTTGTCTCTGCATCTGGGGGAATGCCATAACCCCTGTCCTGATCTAGGCTTCATCTGGACATCCACATCATTAGAACGGGTCTCAGTGATTAGTCTTGGAGGCCACTTTTAAGAGCTCTGTCTGAAGACAGATTTCTTTATCAAGGAAAGAAAATGCTTTTAAAAAAACCCTAAAATGTTGTATACAGATCAGAAGCCAATACACTATTTTTTCCTGATTATTTTTGCTTACGTATATATTTATACTTTCAGAATGGACAATTCTGCTAACAATTTCCTGAGCCTGGTAACAATTCACAGGCAAAGGATTGTGCCATTATGAGCAAATACTTTGTGTCATCAGGCTGCCAACAGGTAAAAATGAAACACTTTTCACCAAAGGTGTAGACTTCTTGTGAGGAGAATCACAGGCTGTAAATTAGAAAGCATTCCTTTACATGAGATATGTGTTCAAGTGTAGAGCTTGAAACCCATGCCTTGAGGTTAGCATGAGATGGAGAGATGACTGAAAGCTGACAACTAAAATGACATCTTGATGTAGAAAGAACAAGGCATGCTTTCTAAAACAAGAGGGGCAAATAAAATTGGATATTACAGAGAGTGATGTTTTTCATATAATATTGAATTATATTCTCATACCTTTATTGAGATTAATAAACTTTATGGAAGACAGTTATGTTATGTTGCAACTATTAGGTATTTTGAAATATTTTTTGACCCTTAGATAAATAAAATGCTTCTGTATAACATTATTTAATTTTAGATATAATTTACTATAAAATTCTTGATATTTCTGGTCATTGGGCATATATAAATAAGTCTTTTAGCATGGGCAAAACTTATAGATTCTAGTTTATTATGACAAATGTATTATATAAAATACTATTCCATGCTTTAAGTGTGAAAAATATAACAAGAATACAAATTATTGGGTTTAAAATATATAGTATTTATACAATGAGATAGAAAATTTAGGTATTTTATATTTTATTTAGAATTTATTGTTCTGCAATATATCTCCTTAGGCTTCATTTCCTCTTAATTCTGAAAAACAGCATTCTTTATTCATGTACTTACTGATCAAAGCCTCATATGTAGCACAGTTCAGATTAGAAAAACAGATCTTGAGATTCATAAGCCCCATTCATGAAAAATTAATAGGATCAAATCATATTGTTTGCAATATTTTCTTAGGAAAAAAACATGACAAAATAAAATTGAGGACAACATAGTACTTCACATAATTTTTAAAGAGAAAGTAATACGTTTTAACCAATAGGTACCTCCTCTATAATATCAGCTAAAATAAATTATGAATATATTTTAAGAAATATAGTTTTAATTTTTCTTGATCTAACTATTATTTGGCTTAGAATGCAAGTTTTATTATCTTGAAATTTATATAAAAATGTATGAATTAGAATAATATTAGAGCAAATGCTGATAGAATTTAAAAGTAATAAAATAGGAAGAAATCATCACTATGGGAAATTTCATTTTTATTTTCATTATAATTCCTTTTAGAGATATGGGCCGTGATATATACCTGAAAAACAGTAATCAATGTGATAAAATCCTGGAAAGTATTATGAATTAAAAATAAAGGAGCTAGACCCCAAAAGGAAGTTATAGAAAACAAAATAATTGCTTTATCAGCACTAGAGCAAACTACATTACTGAGGGATTGCTGACACTGGAAAAAGATAATGTGTTAATACTTAAAGGGACGTGTGTCAATATATTTTATTATTTTTGTCTCAATATAAATGCGTGTAGAATTCTGAAACTGGAGTGAGCAAAGTGGAAGTCTATTGGCCTGGTGTGCATCTGCTATGTTGTCAAAACTGTCTCCTTGAACCAAACTGATGTCAGAGGACAGTTGCTGACAGCTACAGAAATCATACTATGGAGACTGCCTGCAGAGAGAAAACTTTCATACGGTTAGCTTATGTTCTGTTGTAAACCACCAAGCATCTATGAGATGTCAGTTGGATTAAACCACAGAGAATACTACAGAAAAACAAATTTTGAATTTTTGCTTTGTTTTATTTTAAACAGATGGAGCATTTTTTTATTATTCAATTTGATCAGCATTGATCTGTTTGACTCCTTATAACAGGGTTTCTCAACTGTGACACTATAGCATCAGATAATTCTTTGTTGTTGGGGAGGGTTCCTGTGCATTTTAGGGTGTTTAACAATATCCTGACCTCTATCCATAGATCTAGGAGCACCCCTGCTCCTGAGTCATGACAAACAAAACCATCTCCAGACAGTACCAGCAATACCCTTGGGGACAAAATTTTCCCTTGTTGAGAACTACTATTAGAGATTAACTGTTTTCGTTATATAAATATGGTAGAACTTTTCGATTTTTTTTACTTCTCTCTCAGAAGTGACAAAATGAATGAAGGTGTACTATTTTATATACTAAATAAATAATAGCAATAATTATTATCAGAACTTCTAATATAATATCCATTATCGTATCATGCTGTTGTCCTAATTTTTTAAAATTGTTATTTACCTTTAACTTTATTTATTTATTTATTTATTTTTTGCCTTTTGTCATTTTATGGCCACACCTGCGGCATGTGGAGGTTCCCAGGCTAGGGGTCTAATCGGAGCTGTGGCCACTGGCCTGTGCCGCAGCCACAGCAACGCAGGATCCGAGCCGTGTCTGCAACCTACACCACAGCTCACGGCAACGCCACATCGTTAACCCACTGAGCAAGGGCAGGGATCAAACCCGCAACCTCATGGTTCCTAGTCGGATTCGTTAACCACTGCGCCACAACGGGAAGTCCACCTTTAACTTTAAAAAAGAAAAAGAACATACGAAGTTGTTCCTTTAAATTTTATTGTCTCATGAAACACTATTTAGAAGAAGCCACAGTTTAATCGTACAATCTAAAGTTAAGAGTCCGTTAACTAATCTATGATAAAGGAGCCAAGAATATACATTGGACAAAAGACAGCCTCTTCAATAAGTGGTGCTGGGAAAACTGGAGAGCTACATGTAAAAAAATGAAACTACAACACTTCCTAACACCATGCACAAAAATAAACTCAAAATGGATTAAAGATCTAGATATAAGACCAGATACTATCAAACTCTTAGAGGAAAACATAGGCCAAACACTCTCTGACATAAATGATAGCAACATCTTCTCAGATCCATGTGTCAGAGTAAGGACAATAAAAAGAGAAATAAACAAATGGGACTTAATTAAACT
>PVHT021183696.1:16806426-16866431 GCA_004024745.2 Catagonus wagneri
TGAGAGGATCTAGGCAGACAGTTCTCCAAAGAAGACACGCAGATGGCAAATAAACACATGAAAAGACTTCAACATCGCTCCTCATTAGAGAAATGCAAATCAAAACCACTATGAGGTACCACCTTACACCAGCCAGAATGGCCATCATCAAAAAGTCTACAAACAATAAGTGCTGGAGAGGGTGTGGAGAAAAGGAACACTATTACACTGTTGGTGGGAATGCAAATTGGTGCAGCCACTGTGGAAAACAGTATGGAGATTCCTCAGAAAACTCAAAATAGAATTACTATTTGATCCAGCAATCCCACTCCTGGGCATCTATCCAGCAGAAACCATGACTCAAAAAGACACATGTACTCCAGTGTTCATTGCAGCACTCCATGCAATAGCCAGGTCATGGAAACAACCTAAATGCCCATCAACAGAGGAGTGGATAGGGAAGATATGGTACATACACACAATGGAATGTTACTCATCCATTAAAAGGAACAAATTACCAACATTTATAGCAACATGGATGGACTTAGAAATTATCATGCGAAGTGAAACCAGTCAGACAATTAGACAGCAACACCCAATGCTACCGCTTACAAGTGGATACTAAAAAGACACAATGAACCTTTTTACAGAACAGACAATGACTCACAGACTTTGGAAAACCTTGGTTTTTCAAATAAGACAATCTGGGTGGTGGGGGGATGCACTGGGGGTTTGGGATACAAAATCTATAAAATTGACTTGTGATGATTTATGTACACCTATAATTGAAATAAAATCCATTAAGAAAAAAAAAATAAAGAGCCCTAAAGTTGCCATTTTAATAATAAGTTTAATAAGTAAATTCTATTATTCATTTTGTTGAATGAAATATAACATTAAATTATATCACATTATTAGAAAAGGAACCTAATGATGGATATTTTAATGGAAACTTACGGTTGATGCCCTTTCTTGTTAAATTAGTACTCCGAATCATTTTATAATTCTCTACCTAACTAAATACCATTACATTATTTATTGCTTTTACTCAATGTTCTAAGTCAGAATTTTAACATTTCAATAAAAATGTTCTACCTACTTCAATTTTAACTTTTAAAAAATATTCATATGTGAAGTGAATCCCAAGGGAATCTGAAGATATTATACTGTTTTTTGTTCTTAGTTTTATTGATAAGAATTCTACTGCTATTTTAAATCTTGTGTCTTGTAAGTAATCTACCTTTTCTCTCTGGTTCCTTTTAATTTTTTTTGTCTGGTTTTCTGCAATTTTACTACAATGAGTCTAGGTCTAAGATTTTTTTTATTTATCTTGTTCAGGACTAAGAGTGCCTCTTCAAACTTAGGATTTTTCCTTCTGAGATTGGTTGTAATTAACTGACTTTTGTTACGGTTGCTTTATCTTATAAAGCATTTATACATGAATGGAATGGGAGCCAGTATGTGTCTACTCACTTCACTCTGTTACCAGAAATATCCCTCCCTTTCTTATCTAAATAGACAGATTTAAAGCTTAAGATTTTTGTCATATAAGTTTAAAATTAAATGAATTAAATAGCAAGAAAATATACTTCATTGTAATAAGTATAAAGGCCAAGAGGCATTATAGACCATCAATATATTATGTGAATCTATTCGACAACAAGAGGAACAGCCTATTTAACAAATCTTTCACAAAAGCACTTAAAATGTAGATTCCAATGTGATTACTAAACATGGAGAAAGCCACAGTGGAAATAAAACAATGAAATCTTTGTTACTGGCAGGCAACACTCAGCCAGTCCCTCATTTCAGCCGCATACTAAACAGAGGATTAGAATACCTCTGTAGCTAACCTATGATTATGCTTCTCTGTTTAATCACAACATAACATATATATTCCAGGAATGACATACTATAATAAGAATAATTATAAGGGAAGTTTTTTTTTTTTTAATTTTGTATACTTCTACATGATTAAACGGATTTGACTACGTAGTCATTAAAGGATAGACGTGAGGTATTTGCAGAAAACTTTCAGATGAGGAAACTGGTGTCCAGAGAGATTAATAATCAGAGTGACAAAGAGACAGAGAGCCTATATTATTTCATTCTTTGTTTTGTCTCAAATTGACTCTTTTACATGAGTTTGACTGAAAACTAAAATGGACTACTGTTGGCATACTCTTCCTCAAATCACTTTTGTTTCTGATTGCAATTAGAAGACAACTTATGAGTATTTCTCTTTTGTAAATATATTCCTTCCTGATGTGTCCTTAATAATATACACATTACTCCTCATTAAATAACAAATCAGTGTGTCAAAATTTAGTTAAGGGAAACTATATTTTATGTTGCTATTATATTTTCAAAATTCCCCAAACTGCAGATTTTCTAAAGAAAGAAATTCTGATCTTAAACTTGATGAACTGAATGCTGTGTCATGGGTAACAAATATATGCACAGAACACACAGTTTTTCCTCCCTTTATATTCAAAAATGTATTTGTTGCTAATGTTTGGAAATTAAGATGTTATAATTAGACTTTTGTTCCACCGTGGTAAAAATATAAATGGCATCTATTTTAACAATTATCCAAAAAGCCACACACAGCCCTTAACAATTTGCCACATCCTCACTATTCCCTGTTTTTGCTACGATTTTGTCACATGATTTGTCATCTGTTTCTACACTTTAAACTTTTTTAAATTTATTTTTCTTATAGTGGTTGTAATGAACTGAAGTGTATTCCACAAAAAAAAAGTATATATTGAAGTCTTAAACCACAGTACCTCAGAATGTAACCTTATTTGAAAATAGGTTTCTGGAAGATGTAATCCGTTAAGATGAAGTCATACTGACTAGGGAAACCCTTAAGCTATTATGAGATGTGTCTTTATAAGCAAGAAGAATGGGAAGTGAAACAGAAACACACAAGAAGATAGTCATGTAATAAGGAGGAAGAGATAGGAGTGGTACTTGTATAAGCCGAGAAACACCCAAGGCTGCTGGAAGCTGTAAGAGGCAACGAAGGAGAAGCTTTGGAGGTCCTGACAGTACCTTGAGTTCACACTCTGGCCTCCCATACAAGGAGAGAATAAATTCCTGTTGTTTTAAGCTATCAAGTTTATGGTATTTTGTCAGAGCAGCCCTACAAAACTAGGAAAAAAGTGAAAATTGTCTTATATATCTGTCTTTTTATCATCATGAAAGAAATGAAAAAAAAATATGCTTGGAGCTCATTGGCATTTGCCTTTACAGTTGCCTCTTTTTTAATGAGATGGGCTTTACTCCAGAGTTCAGATTTAGAGTTTTCTATTTGAGACATGTTTTCCACTAGTCAGAAATAATAAAGACAAAGTTTACCAAAATATAAACACTAAATTTAACTTATTCATTGAGACAAAGTTAAAGGAACAGATTTACTAAAAAAAAAAGGGTATGTCTTACACCTAAAAAGAAATTAAGCACTTAACAGGGAAATGTACATACTACCTTTTTTGATCTTTCAATAACTACAGATATAAAATTGTCCAGGTAATGCTTTTCTCGTGTTATAGAGAAGAATACTAAGTTTTTTTTAATGTAGTTAATAAAGGGCACAGTTTAGAACAGAAAGAATATCAATTGTTAATATCTAGTAAGTAAATTTTAATGTGAAAGCTATTTTATCCAATTTTCTTAAAAATAAATAGAAAATTGAAGCATCATAACTTTTCTGTCAGATAAAACTTTCATAAAGCAACATAGATTATAAATGTATTACTAAAAATATTTCATAGAAGAGCTCATCAGTAATTTTTGTCTGCAGTTTTCTTTTTTTTGTGATATTTTTGTCTGGATTGGTCTCAGACTGGCGCTGGCCTTTCAGGATGAGTTTGGAGGTGTTTCTTTCTCTACAACTTATTGGAAAAGTCTGAGAAGGAAAGGGATATAAAGACCTGTGCTCATAAAACTATAAGACATCAATGAAAGAAATTAAAGACAACATGGATGGAAAGATATACCATGTTTTTTGATTGGCAGGATTAATATTATTAAATGACCATACTACATATGGCAATCTACATATTCAATATATTCCCTGTCAAAAAACACCAATGGCATTTTTTCACAGAACTGGGACAAAAAATTTAAAATTTGTAAGGAAACACAAAATATCCTAAATGGCCAAAATAATCTCAAGGGAGGAAGAACAGAGCTGAAGAGATTATGCCCCTTGATCTCAGACTACACTACAAAGCTACAAATCGAAACAGTATGGTCCTGGAACAAAAATAGAAATATAAATCAATGGAACAGAATAGAGAGCCAGATATAAACCAATACACTTATGGTCAATTAACTTAAGACAAAGAAGGCAAGAATATACAATGGAGAAAAACTAGTCACTTCATTAATTGGTGCTAAAACAGCACAGCTACATGTAAAAGAATGAAATTATAACATTTTTTTCACACCATATATGAAAATAAACAAATAGGATTAAAGACTTAAATGAAGACTTGAAACCATAAAACTTCTAGAGGAAAACATAGGTAAATCATAAAGCATAGGTAAATATATACAGTATGCATGTATTTTTTTGGTTTTTTCTCCTAAAGCAAAGGGAACAAAAGCAAAAATTAAAAAATTGGATCTGATTTTACTTAAAAGCTTTTGCACAACAAAGGAAGCTATCAACAAAATTAAAAAAAACAATTTGCTGAAAGGGAGAACACATTTGCAAATAATATGATCAATAAGAGGTTAATATCCAACATACAGCTCATATGACTCAAATAAAAACTGATTAAGAAATGGTCAGAACACCTGAGTAGATATTTTTATAAAGAGGAAATGCAAATGGCCAACAGGCACATGAAAAGGTGCTCAAGGTGGTTAATCATGAGTGAAACGCAAATCAAGCAAACAAGCAAAAAACATAAATAATAAATGTTGCTAAAGATATGCTGAAAAGACAACCCCCTAAACTGTGGTGGGAATGTAAATTGGTTTAACCACTATAGAAAAAAAGAATGGAGCGTTCTCCAAAACTGAAAAAAAAAAGAACTACCTTATGACCCAGCGACTCTACTCACGGTTATATATTTGGAAAAAAAAAAAAAAAGCACTAATTCAAAAAGATACAAGCACTTTAATGTTTGTAGCAGCCCTATTTACAACTGCCAAGATATAGAAGCAAGATAAGTGCCTATCAACAGATGAATGGGTAAGGAATAAGTCACACATATTGGAACATTACTCAGCCATAAAATTAGTAAAATTTTGCTATTTGTAACAACATAGATGGACTTGGAGGGTATTATGCTAAGTGAAATAACGCAGAGAAAAGAAAAATACTGTATGATATCACTTATATGTGGAATCTAAAATATACAACAAACTAGTTAATATAACCTAAAAAGAATCAGATTCGGATATATTGGAACACACTAGTTTTTACCAGTACGGATACGGAAGGGGGAGGGGCAAGGTAGGCATAGAGGATTAAGAAGAACTATATGCATAAAATAAGCTTCAAGGACATATTGTGAAACACAGGAATAGAGCCAATATTTTATAATAACTATAAATGGAGTATAACCTTTAAAAATCCTAATCAATATATTGTATACCTGTAATTTTATACAATATTGTATATCAACTATATTTCAATAAAAATTATGCAAAGGTATTACAGAACACCTAGCAATGATAAAGTACTCTTTTGGCTCTATTTGAAAAAGGCAGTGAAAGAGTAAGAAAACAGTTAAAAGCAAGATAACTAAGTAATGAATGAAGGGGTGAAACACAAAGCTAAATTCAAATTACAGCTAATGTTTTCCCATACATATTGCATTTTGTAAGCAATTATCTTAAGAGAGAAAGAGAACCAGAAGAGAACAGTAAAATGATCTACCACCCTAGGACTCATAAAGAATTTCTTCTCATCAGTTGTGATTTTTTTTTGTGTGTGTACAGAATGTAAGTGCTTCATGTATGAGTTTAGGCACGGGACATGAAATCAGGCTTTCATCCAACCAGTGACCATAGGTGCACATAAATCCACAAGTCTGGTTAGTGGCTGCCACCACATGCCTCGACAGCTGATCCTACCTTCTCTGCTTAAGACTGTAGGAGATTAATACTTATTTCATCAGAAAGGCATGTTGAGCCATAGAAAGAGAACCAAAGATTTGGTATCCACAGACGATGTTTTACCCTTCTCCTTTAAGATGAGGAAAACAAAACAAAACAAAAAATATAACCCTGGAAATATTTCCTGTGGCTCATAGAAGAAACATTTTAACATTTTAAATATTTTAACTTTGCTTGAAAAAGCCTTGTTAAAGTGAATTAGAGGAATACAAATAAATAAGGCTCAACTCTTGACCCAACTAGTCAGATTTCCCATGAGTTACGTGTGCATCAGTTGTTAGTAGCAGGTAGTAACCATTGCATTCTCTGTGTAGAGCCATCGGTTTTTAGAAGTATTAGAAGCTTCACAGAAAGCAGCTTCCCTGGAGAGAAAGCAAGGCTCTCCTCATTAGCACACGGTAGTGATCCACAGGGTAGCCAGCATTTGATTATTAATATGAACTGTTTGCTCCATTAGCTGTCACCTGTTTCAAAAACTTGTGTGGTGCTGTTTAGCTTTGGACTTTCTTTCCTGCTGTCAAATTTAGTTAAAATGTGCCTCTGGGATCAAATGTCATAAGGGGAAATGCACAGCTGGAGTGATTTCATAAGTCTTCCTCCTGTAGGAATCCCCGTTGAAAACTAAATTAATTCTTAATACATAATATTTTGTACTAGCTTCATAGTTCCCTAAACCTTAGGATAGAAACAATATTTATTAATAATGTCCTGAGGTTTTAGAGTCAGTATGCACTCTTATAATTCATTTTATCTCTTTTGAAATAGCAGTTGCTTTAAATTGATTTATTCCTGATTGATGTTTGAAGTTGCTGTCAGAGAACTTTCTTTAATTTTAATTTGTGGTAATTACATTAATTCAAGCTTTCTGTTAGATTTTTATAGGGAGTATTAACAAAGTAAACTTGGTATTTATGTATCTTTTGCTACTAAGGTTCACCTAATAATCAACATGAATATTTCAAATGAAAAATCATACCCAAATAAAAGCACCCAAAATTACAGCAAGTAAAATAATGATATCAAGTCATATCTCAGCATATGCACACATACCCATTTTATACAACAAAAGAATGAAGGAACTAGAATTGGAAAGATTGTTTGTTTAATGTATAGCCAATTTTTGCCTCTTGTAGGTAGGACCATGTGTTTTAAACATCATCAATCGATCTCTGCCATAAAGAACAGTAATAATTCTTGGCTGAAATTTTAATATCAAAAGTGGTATTGTACTTAATTTTAAATTATTTTAGTAATCTTTTAAAACTATCATAATTAAATCATAAACAATTGATATGGAAGAAACATGATTTTTTTACAAGGTTCTTAAGTAAGCTATTGATATTCTACCAGTAAAGAGATGATTCAAAGGCACAAGACAGGATTGTAAATTTTGGAAGCTGAAGGTCAGGCAGGATGTTTTAATGAACATATGAATGAGAAAAAAGAATACACGAGTATCTGAATAAAAAAAGAGATATCTCCAGAATAAGAATTCACATTCCAGAACAGAGAGAATTCCTAATGCCCTTTACATGAACAAAATATTATGGTACCCATTCTGATGGAGTGTAGACTTGTTCCTAAAATGCTGAACCACAAATATATAGTTACATTTGGAAGATTTTTATTGCTTTATATGTCCCAACTGTTCACTGACTGTTCACCGCTGGGGGATTTATTGTGATTTCAGATCTGCAAAAACCATTTAGACTTTGAAATTTTGCCTGGGGGAAAAAATCCACAGAGTATTATTCATCTTCCATTTTGTTTTGTTATGAGATTTGTGGTGACCCAGAACTTTGCAATAGGTCTTTGCTTTGGGAGGTAGGGGGCCAGATCTGTTTATAAGTCCCAACTTTGAAATAAAAATGATTATAAGGTCAATACACCCTAATAAAAATATGCATACTGGCTGTTTCAGTTTTTAAGGGAATGCTGGTAAAAGAGTATGCTTCAAATTAAGATTTAACAAACTTTTAGGTTTTGAGATTTACCAGAGAAAGAGTCCTATTATTAACAGTATTTAATCAGAAATAACAATTGGTAAACATGATTTTAGTAGATATTTGGGATAACTAATATAAGTATATGCCTGTTTATTAGAAATTCTTGGGGGAAGAAAATGAATGGCCAACTAATACTGATAAAGTTATTTTCTTTAGGATATTCCTGTCTGCTGACAGTTCTGGCTGACACTTGGTAGTGTTTTCCAATCTGCAGAAAAGTCATTTTCTCAAGTTATTGGCTTCTAGCATAATTCAGAAACACTCACTTTTCCACAGATTCACTATACTCCCTTCATTATGAGAATAATTTTTCAAACTCTACAACACAGAACATATGTTTTTATAAGCTAATAGAGAAAATTCAGTTCTCCCGTTACCGTATTTCTATAGCAAAAAGAAGAGGCTCTGAGAGAGAAGTGGTGGTACTAATACTTCTGAGTATCCCTGCATGCTTTGATGGTGCCATCTCCCGGCCCCACAGTGATGCTAAAGGGAATGGAGGCAGGCAGTTCATTTTAGAAAGTTAGCAGAAAGGAATGAAGGGTGGGTGTGTAAATCTGTTTTCCCATGATCTCTATAGCTTTTCAGAAAACATTGCTTCAAGTTTTACAAGGTTTTATATAAAAGTTCAAGAGACTCTTCTGCCTAAAGTAATGCAATAGGGGCTATTATGTCATATACTATCATTTATGAATTTAGTGATGACCTTGATTATAGTCATGAATTTACTAGGGAAAAATTCTTGAAGATGACAATAGGTGCCCAAATGCTGGTATTCTAGGTAAGTATAATACCTCCTCCTCACAATATTCTTTAAAACACTGTGCATACCAAACAGCAAAGATCTGCCACTTTGCAACTTCTGCTTTACATGATATGACTGCAAAGCCCTGCCCTCCAAAAAGTCCTTGCCCTGAAATTTTATTATCAGTAATACATCCCTTTTCCCTCTCTTGCAGGTAATCTTTCTGTATGCAAATATTCCCTATTAAGGCAACATTTTTTAATAAGCATTTTTTGACCATACCATCAGCATACAAAAGTCCCTGGGCCAGGGATCAAACCTGAGCCACAGATGTGTCAGTGTAGAATCTCTAACCACCAGGCTTCCAGGGGACTCCTCTTATTAAGGTAATATTTTCCATTTGAACAGGAAAGAGAAAGTGAATTTATCAGTTTGCATTCTTCCCTGACCATGGAGGTAGATAAGTAGCTGGTAGCATTTTCCAGAACTGTAAATGTTGAAAGGAATCTTCTATTTATCATTAAAGCCCTTTCTGCTTCCCAGAAAGATGAGGTACTTTAAAACAAAAGAACAGATATGCTAAAAATCATTAAACTTAGCTCTAAGAAGAATTTATAGCAAAGTCTTTGTCTAAGGGATATTAAACACTAAAATGGACAAGATCTTCAACAGCAGTTGTACAAAAAGAGTACGGGCATTCTTCATATGGCCATTTCTTGCACTGACCTTTGATAAGAAGCCAAGGGCAAGATACTAAATCATAGCTCTGTGAAGATTTCTGAAGGGGGCTACAATAGTACAGTCCTGGTATGTACCATTCTGATGATCTGACTTGATACAGGGATAAAGCCTAGAGAATCTTGAGAGATGAATGGTTGACATGTCCAGAGGCTCCCGATATCTCTGGAATTTCAATTGACTCAGTTTTCAGATCATTAAAAAGGAAGATTTGTGTTGGGCATTAAACTGTTTTTTCCTTGATGTACAGTTTTAGAAACCTATGTAGTCATAAAAACAATGATGCCAAAAACAAAAAACATAATAATAGCTAACATTTAATGAGAACTTGCTATTTTCCAGATTCTGTGCTAGTTAATTTGCCTGACTGATTTAAGGTTTGTGGCAATCGTATGAATAGGTGTTTTTCATATCATGTCTACTTTATAAAAGAATAAATTGAAGCTTACAGAGGTTAAGTAAATTGTTTACACTCCTCCAGTAATCAGTCCAAGAACTGGAATTTTTTTTTTTTTCTTTTTGGCTGCACTTGCAGGATGAAGAAGTTCCTGGGCCAGAGACTGAACCAGTGCCACAGCAGCAACCTGAGCCAAAGCAGTGACAATGTTAGATCCTTAACCCACTGAACCATGAGGGAACTCCCAAATAGTTGAAATCTTGAATCCAAGCACTCTACCCCAAATCCCAGTGGCACTATCTCTATAAGCTTATATTTTAGACAATGAAAAGGAAAAATTTCCCTTTGTTAGCAAATAACTTAATTTGTAGTCTTGTTCACTAAAGCTTCATTTTATAACTTCATAGAATTAAGCTTCAGAAGTATCCAGATACAATCATGGTTTTCAAACCTCAGCTTGGATCTACCCTAACTAAAATCTAATTTTGGCTCTTTGAACCAGTACATTTCGGAAGTAAATTGAGGTCACTGAAGGCAGGAACTTTGTCAGTATCCTTGATGGACACTAATAAATGTTTATCACTACAAAATTAATTTTTCCTACTTTCTTGTACTTATTGAGAATACTTCTGTAATGTTGTAGTAAGAAAGAAAACTTCGAAGATGTAATAGCCTGTATTATGTGTTATGGTAAATGGATACATGTACAAGGAATCCAAGAATTGCAGAATGGCCACCAATAACAAGTCAATGAATAACAAATGCTGGAGTGGGTGTAGAGAAAAGGGTATACTACTACACTGTTGGTGGGAATGTAAATTGGTACAACCACTATGGAAAACAGTATGGAGGTACCTCAGAAAACTAAATGTAGAACTACCATATGATCCAGCAATCCTACTGTTGGGCATACATCCATACAAAACTTTCCTTGAAAAAGACAGATGAACCTTATGTTCATTGCAGCATTATTCATAATAGCCAAGACATGGAAACAACCTAAATGTCCAATGAGAGATGAATGGATTAAGAAGATGTGGTATATATACACAATAGAATACTACTCAGCCATACAAAGATCAAAATAATGTCATTTGCCGCAACATGGATGGAACAAGAGACTCTCATTCTAAGTGCAGTAAGTCAGAAAGAGAAAGCCAAATACCGTATGATATCACTATTATCTGGAATCTAATGTATGATACAAATGAACCTTTCCACAGAAAAGAACTTCATGGACTTGGAAAAGAGACTTGTGCTTCCCAAAGGGGAGGGGGAAGGAGTGGGATGGACTGGGAGTCTCGGGTCAATGGATGCATACTATTGCATTTAGAGTGGATAAGCAATGAGATCCTGCTGTATAGCACTGGAAACTATATCTAGTACCTTGTGATGGAACATGATGGAGGATAATGTAAGAAAAAGAATATATATATATGTGTGTGTGTGTGTGTGTGTGTGTGTGTGTGTGTCTATATATATGTATATATATGTGTGTGTGTGACTGGTCACTTTGCTGTACAGTAGAAATTGAAAGAACACTGTAAACCACCTATAATAGAAAACAAACATTATAAAAAAAAAGAAATCTATGTCAAAAAAAAGAATTGACTCAAGTTATTGAATAAATGCATTATATAAAAGATGTGCATGTTGGTGGGGGCTAGTTAGGACACAGTTCTTCTTAATGTACTGGAAAGCCCTTTTCTACTCATCTGAATTATATAGGTGGCATTGGGATAAGAGTTCTGATAAACAATTAAAATCTTGCTATGTATATTGAGTTAGTAGTATTGGCTTCATAGAACTTAATAAATTGAGCATTTGATCCTATAGAATGTTAGTTTTTTTTTTCCTCTTGAGAGGATATATTAGGTAGCTAAGTTCAATAACAGTACAACTATGCCTTAGTCCTCTCTAAAGTCCTTTAAAAATTTAAATGATGCTTGTTTGGTACTTAATTGAATAAAGAGTATATTTATTGTACTGAAGGCATAAAGTAGGACTTAAAGGTTTGTAACTTGAGGGAAAAATATCTATGAAAAAATTTAAACCTGTGAAAAGAAATTTGGAAAATGATGATACTATGATAGGATTGCTCCCAGTCTTGGTTCCCTCTTTAACAAGATGAAACAAACAAGAAATCAAAGTCAAATTGTCTGACAGGAGAATTACTTCCACTAAGTGCTTATGCAATTTAAAGTACTTAAACAGACGCTAAACAAAAGTAGTTACTGAGTCTTAGTTGAATCATGTAACTTCAAGATACATAATAGTAAAAAAATGTATAAATGTTACATATTTGGACAGGGTGAGGTTAGGCAAATTCCACATATTTAAATATTAATACAATCATAAGAATTATCTTTGCTTTTTATTCAGGGTTGCACTTTCAGAAAACTTTTATCAGTATCAGCATTTTAAACCCTAATTAGATTTAATTCAAATTGTAAAAGAAACTTTTCAATATAATTGTATTTTTAAGTTAAAGTAAGTTGCTCCTTTTAGCTGTTATCCTAGTGAGTTTTTTTTAACATTTGATTTTCCTGAATTGTAAATAGTTATGCATAATTAATATTAAAATTGACCTTTTTATGAGATAGCAGAAGGGTGAGGAAGTCACATGAGCTGAGGATTGTTTCTCTCACATCACAAAGCACTATCTTAACAAATTAAAGAGAAGCATGTTTGAAACTTTGACATTCTAGACAATTAGATAAAATTGCAGCTTTAAAATTTTTAATTATAGTAAAGATTGATTTTTTTTTAGTTTAATTGTCATCCCAGGAATAAATTTCTGCAGATTAGGACAGAATGTTTAAAGAGAAGCTTTGGGAGAAAGTATATTCTAGTAGATAAGCTGCTGGTCTAGGAATCAAAGAACAAAGAAATACAGTAATGAATTGAGGAATAACATACTCCTTCCCCTTGGACAAGTATAACATCTCTTTGATAATTATTGAGAAAAAGTTCATAAAAAATTTCTGGATATCTATGTTTCCTAAGTTTGACAAAAAAAGTCTAGCATAACACAAAATTCTCAAACTTAAATAATAAAGCTAACAGTGCTGGTTTACAACATAAATATGCAAATGTAAATTCATACATAAAGTATTTGCTGTCACAGTTATAATTTCAATTGATATATGAATGGAAACCTCTACCCTAAAAATTGTGAAAATTAAAAAAACACAGATCTATATTGTGAAGTTCAAGAACAGGCCAAACTTTCTTCAGGGATAGAAGGTGAAAAAATTGTTATATCTGAGAGAGGCGATACTGACTGAGAAAGTCTAAAGTACCCATTATAGCACAAAGGGTATTAGTATTATATCTTCATCGCTAGCATATATAGGTCTCATCATTTATAAAAGGAGTTAAGCTGTACTTTTAAGGTTTGGACATCTAATTGCATATCTCTAATAATTAAAATGAAGAAAAAAATAACCATCTTTTGTGTATGTACAGCATGGGCAGAAAAGTATTATTCCCTCCAGTCTATGTAATATCTTTGTGGATTAGACAGGGCACTTCTGGACAGGGTCAGTTTCTCGGGCACAGATAAAGGTAGAATTTTAGCCCCCATTCATTTAGAAGAGCCTAAAGAATAGCATATCTTCATCTGAAAATTTGATGAAAATTATTCAATTAGTGACCATAGGGAAATGATTTATATGCATACCACTCACAAATCAATTTTTTAACAATAAGGATCACAATTCAATAATATATATTTAAAGCAAAATTAATCAGAATACAAAGAATAGTTTAAATTGACTTTTGTGTTGAAATGTAAAAGCTCAGATTATATATTTGGAGAATGTGGAAATTTATGGTTGGAACAATATTGGATGCACTTCTTGAACGAACAAAAATATCTTGAGCTACCTTTGGGTAATTCATCAAAGACTCCATTCTCAGAATTACAGTAGGAGGAAATCTAGGGGGTTTTTTTGAGCAATAATTTCTGTGATCTTGGCATACTTCTCTGGAGATCTGGGGTATGAAATTCTATATAATTTCTTGGTCAGGACTGGTAAGCAGATTCACAGATTCTGTGGTGTTGAGGGATAGTACATTCATTGCTGGATCCTAATAAGTTATTTTTCGAATGTGGTACCTTCATTTCAGAGAATAAAGAAGCATGCTATGTATGTGTTAGTATTTGTAAGATTTGTTTACTTGAAATGCACTCTAAGTAATGGGCTTAAGTAATTAAATTGCTTAAACTTGAATAAATTAAAAATGTCATGGATGAATTTTGAATTCCCTAAAAAAGATATAGAAGATAAAAAAAAATAGAAATTAACATTCTCATTTGCATCGTGGTGATGAAATAGGTGAACTCTGTTGCGAATACCTTGCCTTTGAAAAGGTTTATATTTTTAATGTTACTCAATTTTGCAATTTAGATTAGCAAAGTGAAGATTTAATAAACCTAATTGTTGGTAACGGTAGTTTTAATAACTAAACTGACTATCAGTTTACTATTTCTGCTATAATTCAATTGTGAAATCCTTCAGGATTAGTTACTTTTGAAAGTTCTATTTACTAACTCTGAAATTTGGCAAGAAATTGCTTCTATTAATTCTCTATTAATAGTTGTCTGTACACATAAAAAATTATTATAAGATCTCTGGTTAGGTAATTCACACATATGAAGGTTGATTTTTTTTGCTATAAATAAAAGAGAAGAAATATGTGGAGTTTTTTTTTTCTTTCAGATAAAAATTGATTATTTTAAAATTAAATTCCAAATATAGCTAAGCTACTAAAGTAAGGAGAAAATGAAACAATCTCGTGATGGGTTATTTAACAGGATATTTCATACAGTGTCTTGCTTTTAGGACTAAGGGAAAACTACTATTAGGGAGGTCATTTTTAAAAATTTATTTTGTATCAGTAATTTATTTACTAACACAAACCTGGAGGGGAGAAATGTTTAAAATATAAAGTAAAAGTGGAGAACATGATTATTTGGAGACAAATAGCAGACATAAAAAAAGTTTTTGTAAACTGGCAATTGCCCTAGTAAAATTACCTTTCAATAGGTATAATGATGTTTATATACTTTAAAACTATTATTATCTTCATTGACAAATAACTATTTATCACCTGTCTTGAACAGAAGTATTTCACTATGAGAATGATGAGTTATAAATAAAAGCTCATGTCCTTCAAGGACTTAGAGTACAATTAGGGAGAAAGAATATGAAAAGAAGGCACATGATAATAAAGAGTTATGTATGTGACCTGCCGAAGAGGTAGAAGATGTCATAAATTCTATAGGAAATCAGAGTTGGGGGTCATGGTGAAATTAAGTTATTGGTGTCCCTATGCAAATCAATTCTAAATTATTGTATCTTAAAAAGCAAGAATATGGTCAGTTAAAAAAAAAAGGTCTTATTACAACCATTTAGTTTTCTACCTTCAGTGCCATCCTTTTCCTATGGAAAACCCATGCCCTCTTGTGGACAGGACTATTTTGTTTTATGAATTTCAAAGGTGACCTTATCTTTTTTTCCTGGTATCAATAAGCACATGTTAGAAGTGGAGACAATACTGTCAGGACCGGATTGTTTTTAGAATCTTAAAGGTTATTGAGTTAAGACTTTTGAAAGAGTTATTTTTTTACAGTTACATAGGTATAACTCCAGCTTCTACAATTTTCTAAGACATCAAAAGGATTTTTTGCCTATTCTGATTTCCTATTTGAAATTTCTAAAAACAATTATACAGGCATCTAATACTTCGTGATTAAATGAAAGTGTAAGGTAAGAATAAGAGAGCTACTTTCCATGGGCTCATTTCCACTGCTGAAAATCACAAATTCTCTAGACTTTGGACACCTCATTTCCACATTTCCTAGATAAGCAAATCTAAATATCTGTGAGCTTCCTAAAATGGTCAAGACCATAGAATGGAGTTGTGAGGAAAACTTTCTCTTAAGATACATGTCTTTAAAATGGAATTAAATAGTTCCATTTGGAAAAGTCTATTTCTCTGAGACTTAGAAGAGATGGCTACTAGGATTGAGTCCTCAGGTCTTTATGCCTAAGGATTTAGATTAAAGTTTTTACTAATCTATTTGTTTAGGGGTGTTCATTGACATTACTGTTTTTATTTTGTGATTCTGTTTGCTAAATAGTTACATTATCTAAATCATTGTATTACTTTATATGCCAGTCACATTACAATGGAAGCTTGAATTTAATGCTTTTAAGCAAAAAATGTACACAGATTAGCAGCTCTCATTAAACTTTCTACTCTTAAGTATTTATCTTTTTTAAAAAGGGAAAAAGCATTCATTGGATTTGACATTATATACATTATTTGATACAAACAGAAAGTCAAACGTTCTTTCTCCTTACAGGATACACTAGATAATATGTATCATATGACCCGAAGTTTACAGGCAGAAAGCATTTTACATTGGTTTCTTATTCAAATTTTAGAGATTTTTCACAAGCAATTTATGTAGGTACAAGCTTCTTAAAATGTCCTTTGGGCACATCTGTCTTCCCAATTTCATCAATTCAGCTGAATATAATACCCGTGTCCCCAGGTAAAAGTCATGATGCAATTCTATCAGACAGTTGCTGTACTTTGTGCAGTGTGGGTGTGAGAGCTAATTTTGTCCTTAGATTCAGAAGCTTCATTAACAGTCTTAACACATTCACTGCAGCTTTCTAAACCTCTCAGGCTTTAACACTTACACTACTGAAGAACTGGGGAGAAGAAAAATAAAATGTTATCCTTGTTTTGAAAACACATTCTTCTGACTGACAACAATTACAGCTCTTTTGTGCACTTCTAAATCTGAGTTCCAACAGTGTCAGGCTATGGAAGCCCTTCAGCAATGCACAATTAGTACTATAAGAAAATTACTTTTTACATGCACACAAACACACACAAAAATTTTGTTCAAATATAATGAAATGAAAAAGAGATAATGCCTAAACTTGATTATAGGAATTATAAGAGCATTTTTTGAAAAGTGATCCTTTGTTATTGCATTTTAAAAAACTTAATCCTGTATTATTATAATTACTCAATATTAATACTAATTTATCAGAGTCCAGTGATTAATAGTCCTCCAAAATGCTGTCTGGTGTTTAAATGAAAACATTTATCAAAATCTAGCCTTTGATTCTCAGGACTTATAGTCAATGATTATCCCAGTAAGGACATACAGTTGTTGTATTATAGAGATGTTGAGGAAGAAAAATTCAAATTAGTTCCTTAGCAACTACAACAAGCTTTGTCAGACTCATTCAGATGGTTATACCGGTGTGCTATTAAGGAAAACATTGCCATATTTGTATGTCATTCTATCTATTTATTTACTAATGATACACCATAATTATGTTCATACAGTGTTCAATTTAACTAGTCTAAACTTTGGATTACATATGAAAAACACTAAAGATGGCTAATGAGACAGTATATGAATTACTATATAGACACACACACATATATATATATACACAGATATAAACATTTCAACAATTGAAAGTATTCAGGATGGGAGAGAATATGTATGGAACCATTAGCAACTGCTTAATTCCTAGTATCTAAACTGTTCATTTTCTTAGACAACATAATGAAACCTCTAGCTATGCAAATCTGAGCTAGACATACTCAAGATTTCTACATTGTCTTAAGTTTTAAACAGAAAAAGTTGTTGGGTTTGGGGGCACTAATCTAAAATATCTAAGAAATATCTTGGAAATAGACTAAAGTCTTAATTTTAAAAATTAAATAAAGCAATTTCAGATATATCTACAGTGAAAGTTATGAGAAAAGAAAGCATGCCATTCATATTTAAACATTATGTAATAACATATGATGAAGGACATAGAGAGACTGGATCACAGAGGCAAAGAGGTCCATTCATTTTGCAGTGTACACTCTAACACTAAGTAATTTAGCTGTTTGCATGACAGTGACACATACTAGAATACACTCTTCAGTCTGATATCATCACACCCGATTTTCTAGCAAAACGTTCTAAGAAAACACCATGTAACTCGAAGGGAAAAAAAATTTAAGAACACTCATTTTGGAAAAGATAAGCACATAAAAATGTCAGTTATTAAAGAACTATTCGTAACCTCCCTTTTTTCCTTCTAAAGTTTAAAAGGTCCAGAAATGCTATTCAAAATGCACTATTTTGGGAGTTCATTTTAAAAAAAGTATCAAGAGCATTGACTCACAAGAGGAGATAAATATACCATAATAAGAGAGTCATCAGCCCTACTGTCTACCTTGCTGTGAAGTGCAGTATTCTACAACATTCCACAGTCATCATATTCTCTCTTTATAGGACACCTTAAACTCATTCACAAATGGATTACGGAAAACAGACTATATATAAATATATTAAATCACATGCAAATATAGCCCCTTCCCAAACTGAAAACTTAGGAATCATCTTTTATAGCTTATTTTATTTTTTATTTTATTTTAATTTTGTATTTTTTCTTAGGACTGCACTCTTGGCATATAAAAGTTCCAAGGCTATGGGTCTAATAGGAGGTGTAGTCACTAGCCTACATCACAGCCACAGCAACCCCAGATGTTAGCCACGTCTGCGACCTAAACCACAGCTCATGGCAATGCTTGATCCTTTAACTTACTGAGTGAGGCCAGGGATTGAACCCACATCCTCATGGATACTGGTGGGGTTCATTACCTCTGAGCCACAATGGGTGATCCAAGCTTATTTATTTTAATCCTATAGGTATTTCTTTCTCAAGCATTTTTGGTGGCTGCTAGCACACATTAAAAAATTGAAGGGGAATTCATAGGAGAAAATACTAAAATGAGAAAATTCTATTTACAATCTCATCCTCTCCCTTTTCCACTCCCCTTCTTCCCCTCACCACCAAATAGCAGGGAACACACTAACATTCCATTTTAGCAGCTGTATATCTTGACTCAACCTATGCTCTTTGTAATTGTAAGTTAGGAAATGAAGGGAAGAACTCTTTGGAGGGGTTCTGTTTTGATCGGTGATGATAGCAGGAGCTATGTGTACACTGAGAATCAGTTTGAGAAGAATGGAGTTACGTGGGACTTCCTCAAATGTAGGCTTCTAGTCTTTGTAGTCTAGACCATGTCTTCTCATTCTTTGTGCCTATAATATATAGCCCTCATCTCAGTGGAGATATCCATCATAGTTTTATTAAAGGGGACAATCTAGAATTCCTATGGACTTTTTTTGGGGTGGGGGGGGGCTGTGCTTCCTGCATGCAGAAATTCCTGGGCCAGCAATGGAACTGCATCACCGACCCAAGCCACTAACTACTGAAGTGACACTGCTGGATCCTTAACTTGCTGCCTACAAAATTTCTCCCTTCCTAGGAATTTTGATTTTCTTTTTCTTATCCTAGTAACCTGACTCTTATTTGTGCTTTCTACTTCATGTGGTATTTTGACCTCTTGTTTTGAATCTAGGATCTTTCCCAGATACTGATTACATTACAGCTGCTCAGGAAAAGGAAAATCTTCCCTCAGCAATAAGCCTGGTGTCTAAAAGTGGTCTGGAAGTACCAGGTGCTGATTTTACTAACACCACATTTCTCAGTTATAGTTGATCTGTTTACTACTATAACCGGTCAGTTAATAACAAACGGTAGCTGATATGCTGTCTCCATACACATGACTGTCGTCAAGTAAGAACTCTTAAATAAATGTCAACTATTCAATGTCATTTCATAAAAGAGGGCATTTTAGCACAAAAGAAATAGGAAAGACAATCTCAGAATAACATATATATATACACATACATTTTTGTCTTTTTAGGGCCATTCCAAGGCTAGGAGTTGAATGGTAGCTGTAGCCACTGGCCTACACCACAGCCACAGCAAAGCCTGTGTAAGTCCGAGCTATGTCTGTGACTTACACCACAGCTCATGGCAGTGCCAGAGCCTTAATCCACTGAACGAGGTGAGGGATCAAACCTGCGTCCTCGTGGATACTAGTCAGGTTCGTTAACCACTGAGCCATCATGGGAATACCATATATCTTTATGAAAGGAGCATTATGGGAAATTTACAAATAAACTCATATTTCTCATTTTCCTGCACACCTGTGGCACCATCTCCTGAGGTTCTGTTCTGCTCTAGAGACCAGAAATTGGGAAGCACAGGCATAGTGTTTTGTATACTTGGGTTTCAGTTTGTACTTTAGTATACATAGTGGAAATTGTCTGGACAAGAAATCATAATGCTTCAGAGCAATGATCCTCAGGGTTTTCATTTGAAAATGAGGTTAAAATATCTATTATTTATGTCTTCTATTATGATTAAAGAAGAAAATATATATAAAAGCTTCTTATAAATAATAGAATACTTTGTTAGAGTAACCTACTTAGTTATTAGTGTTGAGGTTATTGGTCAGATTCTTGGAAGTTTTTTTTTGTACTTTGTGTCCTTTTGATAGATTGACTACAAGGAAAAAAACATATTTTTACTTCAGGGTCTACCTGCGTCTTTAGAGTGTAGAGTATGAAAACAAACTACACTATAATAATCTGCTGTTGAATCTTTAAAAATAACCTAAGTTCCATGTAGTATAGTTCTCATATGCTTCTAGAATTATCATAAGTTAATAACATAAATCAAAAGGAAATCAGTAAATTGATTGTTTTGGATTTGAAGGCTTTGTACCACCCATACCGCCACCCCATCCTCTGAAGTAATATGAGCAGCAAGGAGGCCTGGCACCATAGCTCTTTAGCAGCGTCTCCCCTGCAAGGTGGATTCACCCGAATTAGTACCTTTTAGACTAAATATCGATATCCCTTGATCCACACCACATTTTCTGTGACTCCCTTAGATCTACACTGTTATGATTATCCCCAAAATATGATGTGTGACTATTTGGATATATTAATCCCACAGAAGAGGAGGCAGCTTCAGGATTCCCTTCTATTTTGGATTCATCCAAGGAAATGACATGTCTGCATGATGCCATCTTATATGAAAGAACTATAAAAAATTTAATACTTAGAATTGTGAGGAGAATGTGTTTGTTTCTGCCAAATATATTCTCATTCCATAATTTATAGATGTTTTTAGTCTTTCTCCAAGAACTTATGTCTCTAAAATGGCATTTTTATTTAGTTGTTCTGAAAATTAATATAAATTTTCAATTGCATTAATGAAAGTGCTCCAAGTTCTATTTAAATAATTTTTGTTTCTTTAGACACAATAAAGCTAGAGACAATAGAGACAGAATTAAAAAGAGACAATGGTGTTTGAAAATTATAAGAAATACTGTAACAATACACTCAGTCTTCTGGAGGATAAGATTACAATAATCTACTCAGTTTTCTGGGAGATAGGGATGTGTTACTCTCTTTGGGGAGAATTTAAAAGACCACAGTTGACATGCTCACATTAAACTCACTGTTATTGTTCTGTATTTGAAACATTTTGCCTTGAAGGTGATTTTCATTGACATTTTTAACCAGTGACTACATTTTGGCCATTGGAGTTTTGGCTTCAAAATGAGCTGATTCAACAAATTATTTTGGCTGCACCTATGCATATGGAAGTTCCTGGGCCAAGGATAAAATCTGAGGCACAGCTGCGACCTACACCACAGTTGAAGCAATGCTGGATTGTTAACCCACTGCAGCACAGTGGGAACTCCTCAACAAATTAATTCAGGATTCTCATTTTATTAATTAAAATTGTGTGGATGTGTATATATGCCTACTTATTTGTGAGATTCTTGTCTTCAAGAGCAGCTTATCATCAATCATGTTTTTTATTGGACATACTCAGCTGAGCCTTGGGGCTAGAAAATGAGAACTGGTCCTTGCTTTTAAGGAGCTTCTACTCTCTTGAGTTCCATTTCAAGTGTCTTCCTAGATCCCTTCCTGCTTGGAATCTTTGGGCTGCTCAGAAACTAATCTCAAGAAAAGTACCAAAAATATCAACCACTCTGCATTTACTAAGTATATGTCCATTTTCAATAAAGGGATATCATAGACTCACATAGAAATAGTACTACCTCATTTGTACTACATGCAGGGTGCAGACAAGAAAGTCTCCTTGACTTTAGAGGAAGAAATGTTTCCTGCGGACTTGGCTAGTCAAGTGAAATCCCATCTTCCTTCAAGGGGTGCTTCAGTTCCATGTTTTGCTCCTATGAAAAAGAACTGAGAGCTCTTTCTTAAGTACTCCAGATAATACCCACTAAGCTATTTGACTGTATCAGGAACATCACAATGTTTGAGCCAACCAGCATTATCAACCTGTAGTTGAAATCTCTTCCACTTTCTCAGCTTATTTGACCTAAGCTTAATAGGAGAGTAGATGTAACCATAGAACACAAACTTTAGGAATGCATCTTTTTTTCCAGACATAAGCCTAAATAATATGAAGCACAATTTTAGAGTAACAGTTGCCTAGAAGTATAAAGTCCAGTTTTGTTTATTGTGTATGAATCATTTAATGGTACCTTCAATTTTTAAATTACTTAATGAATTTTATTACGTTTATATTGTACAACAATAATCACAGCCAAATTTTATAGCATTCCCATCCCAAACCCTCAGTGTATCCCCCTAACCCCCAACCTGTCTCATTTGGAGAACATAAGTTTTTCATAGTCTGTGAGTCAGTATCTGCTCTGCAAAGAAGTTCATTGTATCCTTTTTTTTAGATTCCATATGTAAGTGATAGCATTTGATGTTTGGTGTCTCATGGTCTGACTGACTTCACTTAGCATGATAATTTCTAGGTCCACCCATGTTGCTGCAAATGTCATTACTTCTTTCCTTTTAATAGCTGAATAATATTCCGTTGACTATATGTACAACATCTTCTTTATCCACTCCTCTGTCAATGGATATTTAGGTTGTTTCCATGTCTTGGCTATTGCATAGAGTACTGAAATGAATGAACATTGGAGTACATGTATTTTTTCGAGTTATGGTTTTCTCTGGATAGATGCCCAGGAGTGGGATTGCTGAATCAAATGGTAACTCTATTTTTAGTTCTCTGAGGAATCTCCAACCTGCTTTCCACAGTGGTTGCACCAATTTACATTCCCACCAATGGTGTAATAGTGTTCCTTTTTCTCCACACGCTCTTCAGTACTTCTTTTGTTTGTGGACTTTTTGATGATGTCCATTCTGACTAGTGTAAGATGGTATCTCATAGTGGTTTTGATTTTATTTCTCTAATAATTAGTGATGATGAACATCTTTTCATGTGTTTTTTGGCCATCTGTATGTCCTCTTTGGAGAACTGTCTGTTTAGATCTTCTGCCCATTTTTGATGGCATTGTTTGTTTTATTTTGGTATTGAGCTATAGGAGGTGTTTACAAATTTTGGAGATTAATCCCTTGTCAGTCAATTCATTTGCAAATATTTTCTCCCATCTATGGATTGTCTTTTCATTTTGTTTGGGTTTCCTTTTTTGTGCAGAAACTTTTAAGTTTAATTAAGTCCCCTTTGTTTATTTTTGTTTTTATTTTCATTACTCTAAGAGGTGGATCAGACAAGATGTTCCTGTCGTTTCTGTCAGAGAGTGTTTGGCTTAAATATTAACTATTTTTAGTCTATTATGGATATTAATTATAGTAAATACAAAATACAGATAGACTCATCTATTAATTATACAAGATTTCATGCTGAGTTTTAGTCATGAACCTTAGAGACATCTAATATGCTTTATAGAAAAATTTACATCCTAAGTGTACTACTTGCTAGGTATCCAAACTTGGTTAATTTACTTACCCTCTCTAATTTCCTGATCTTTAAAACAGGATGATTTTAGTAGCTAACAAATAGGTTTAAATACATTAATAATATTCTTTAAACATTGTTAGAGCTAACTGCTTGTCAAAACATAGTATTTATTATATACTAGGTATATCCTCATCTCAAAGGGCAGTTTTATTTTATTAATAAGTTTTAAAATTTCAGAGATTGATTTGGAGAAGGGGGAAAATAAGCCACACACTGTAATGACGCTATTGCTTTTATTCAACTCAAGTCTGTAGGAATCAAACTGAAAGAAAATTAGCAATTAACAAATCAATTTAGACCATGCCTACAGTTAACTCAGATTATATACACTAAAAAAGGTTCATGTTGGGGCTTGACTGGCTGTCTACATTGACAAATTAACCTGATAATTGACATTTCTTATCTTAATGCTCTATTGTAAGCATATAGGCAAGTCTTAGACTAAATGCCAGGCAGTATTTCAATACTAAAGTGAGTCTGAAACAAAATGTGCAGTAGTTTTGCTTTCATTAACCCATTGACATTCCTGTCACCAACCTCATTTAAAAAAGAAATTCCATAGAGATTTGGTAGAATTAAAAGAAAATGTAGTCTATGGACTTCATCCTTCCATAATTAGCAACGCCAAGACAGCATGTTGTAATTTGCATGGAAGTCAGGATACATTCAATGTCTTCCTTGCTCTGTAACTAAATAGATGTGTAATGTAAGCAAATCACTTAAGTGCATCTTATTTTTTTCCTTTATAAGATGGAAGTTGGATGGATGATAAGAAAAACATACTCAGCAAGGAAGATTAACAGGCAAGCACTGTTTTAGGATCCTTCATGCTTGGGAAAATCCATGACACATAGTAGAAAGGAGTAAAGATTTATAGAACCAAACCTAATGCTCCCAGCCAAAGAAAAGGTATGGTTTATATTCATCCCTTGATATATTCGCCTATCAAGGAGTCTACTTAAATAGAGAATGCACTGTCTAGGAAGAAACAAAAAATAATAATTAAGGAAACAATAATAATCAAGGTAGTCAATTTAATCTATCTCTGAGAAATCAGCCATGACAGAAAAAGAACATGTTGGTAAGTGGAATACTGGAGGAAATAAAACTAACTCTAATTGAAGTATCTTCAAAGGCTTATACACCTAAACCGCAGAATTCAAATTTGCATCTGAATCTTATCTTTGAGTTTTGCATGTGTGCATACAGATCAAGTATAGCCTAGGTAACTTACCATTTCACACGTGCAATTACTCGATATATGCATGTAATTGAATATGTTAGAAATTCTGTAGATATAATTTTTATGCCAGTATTAACATTGTACTTTTCACCTAATTTTAAAATGTAAACTAATTTAGCAACAATTATGATATATTTAATACATTTAAAAATACTTTCATTCTTTTTATACTACTTGGCAGAATATATACATTTATATATACATACATATGTATAGATATGTATATATATGAATTTAAAACATACAATATATACACACCTGTATATTTAAAACTACGACAGTAGTACTAACAAAACCATCTAATTTAAATCATTCATGAAAATATGTAGGAAAAATCACATTTCTAAAAACTGACAAATAATGTTTGCAGATTTCTCAATACAGAAGGCGTTTTTACTTTACTTGTAATTCAGTTCACTCCTATCATAAAACAACTGTTCTCTTTGCACTACTTCAAATCCTCACAGTGAGATTTTAAGGTGGAATGCTGAACCAGTTTTAGAGGTGAGGAAACAGAAGTTCAGGTAGTTTATGTCCTTTCTCAAGGTCTCCAATAGCAAGAGCCTGATCTGAGATTTAAAAGCTAGAAGTGACTGACTTCTATGCCAGGGACAGTTCCTTTTTATCATACGAATCTAATTTTCTTTATGAAATTCTAATCGGAATGCTTTATGCAACCATATTCTATAATTATTAAAGGGAAATACTCCTCAATTTCCTAATAATTAATAACGGCAAATATGGAAAAGAATAAAGTCCATGTATATTTGCAATAAACAATCAGAGAATGATTTTTTATTGTTTTGATGCCACAGGGCTGATAAATATGAATGAATAATCTATTTTTCAGGAAATTGATTCTGACAAGGGAACGAGAAGAAATCTTGTGAGTTTTCAATTACTATTACTATAATTAGCAAGCCAAACAACCTCATTCTCCATTAAGATACAAGTTGAGCAACACAGAATATGAAACTGCCTGATAAGACTATTAAGAAAAATGAAGGGAAATTTTCTTTTATGATTAAAACTCAGTCTTCGTATCCGAGTCAGAGAAAAATGTGTTACTTTGCAGAACAGTCATTACTGACTAACCTGAAAAAGAGGAATCTATATGAAGATAAAGGGTTTGCTCCAGTACTTTAAAGTTCAGAATTTATCAAAGAATTAGATGGGAAACAATGCAATGATGATATTAACAACACAATTAATTCTTTGTTGATTTGATTATATTTTCTTTTGATTTCTTATTTAAGATGTTACCACCAATTCAATCGAGAGGAGGACTGCATTAAATCTGCAGTTATTTGTCCAGTAAAATTCTGCACTTGCTCTACTCTGAAGGTGTAAGTCATAAAAACCGAATCTTAAGAAGGCTTTTATGAATTTGTCTGGACCTTTCTGGTTTGGTTCTTTAGTATAAATTTCTAGGACTTTCCTGTCAGATCTGGTCCCTGGCCACAGGGCAGCAAAGGAAAAAAAAAATTCAGGATTTCAAATTACTGATACTAGATAATAACTAAAATACACATTCTCCTAATAGAGAAACCATGTACTCAGAAAAATTGGATTCAAGGTTAGGCCAATTAGTAGCAATCAATTAAATTATTTGGGCTTTAGTTATCAAATACTAGACTAGAAAATATATTTCAGTCTTTAGCTATATTGCAGTCTTTCTAGCTTCAAGACACAAGTTAAATAATACCTATCTTGGACCTTAATCTTATTGAATGCAGCCATAATTTTATTTTTGCATTTATTCTAAATGTTACTCGTAACTCAGTAACTTCAGTTACTTCTCCGTAACAAGTTAAATTATCCATGGTCATTAAGTTTTAAATAAAAGTTTTCATCTTTACTTTCTGATATGCTTCTAAATAATGATCCAAATAACTTCCTTCATCATTTAGAGAGTTTCTAATAATTTCCCCACCATCTTTGTCACAAGACACAACACATCTCTCTGTACATGCTGGGTCTTGGTCCTGGGATTGCTTCTCCATCTATACTTACTCACTCACTAATCTCTCAGTCATCCATGTTGATCACATGGATTTTATACTATAAGTGCTGAAAATAGCAAAGTCTATATCTCCAGATAGAACTCATCTTAAATTCCAGACTTGTAAATACAGTATCTCCATTTGGGTGCTGAGGGTTCTTAACACATCTGTCCAAACATCAAATCCTGATTCTCCCATTTTCAATTACCAACTCTGTGTTTCCAATTACTTTCTCCAAAAGCCCTGAAACAGTCCTTTCACTTTCTCTCACGTTCTATATTTAGGACACCAGAAAATCCTATCTGTGCTATCTTCAAAATGTAGTCAGTATCTCACTGCCATCTCATTTCAGTGCTACCTCTTAATCCAAGGAACTGTCATTTTTCTCCTGAATTACTACAAACTGATCTGCTTCCTCTATTGCCTTCTCCCTACCCTTACTGTCTACACATGACACAGCAGCCAGATCTTTTCACAGTGCAAAATCATGTCATCCCTCTGCTAAAAACTTGCTAAATCACCAACCATCTCACTAGGAATAAAAAACAAAGCAAAACAGCAAAAAAACAAAAAAAAAAAAACCTCATTTAGGTAGCTCACAAGGTCCTAAAAAATCTGTGATCTGCCATCTACTGCTCCCACATCCATTCCTCGACTTTTACTTCCCTTTCCCAGATATCATTTACTTCAGTCAGTAGCAATTTCCCATTCACTAGCTCAGTAGCTCATTATCGCAGTTAGTAAAAATTAGAATCTTTGTTTTAACCGAATCGAATCTTGAATAAAGCAGGCCAACTCCTGTCTCAAGAAATTATCATTTGCTGTTGCTTTTACCTAGAATGCTCCTCCCTCAGCAATCTACATAACTTATTCCATTCACCAAGGGTACCACACAATTCAACCAATTTCTCAAAAAAGAAAATTTTGAACACATTGTCAAATTTTAAATTATACATTCTATTCTATATAGTTTAATCATAAGATTTTAAACTTTAAAAAGCATTTACTAGGTATTCTCTGTTAAGTAGAATATTAATCTTGTGATTGTCTTTTATTAAATTATTACAGTATCCACTTCTTCACATACATAGACCCAACACCATTAGTAAATTATTGTCGCAGATTCAAAAGTTCATATTGGTATTTTTTACTGATATACCCAGACTCCTTCAGAGGCTTTGATAAACTATTTTCCAAACTCCAGATTATGATTTGCTTCCAAATTACTGCTTGGTTGTACTCAAATCTCTCAGTAACCCTTGTTCTAGTTCATATTAAATTGTTCAATTTCACACTCTAAAAGCATAATGTTCATTGCAGATATATTCTGAACAGCTTTGAAGCAAATTATAGGATTCGTTTGCTATATGCTTTCTTTATAATGTATCTCACACTTAAATTTAACAAATCACAGCATTGGTGAGAATCAAAATAAAAGAAAAACTAAAGTGTGATGTTTATCCAATGCAAATCTTTGCCTATGCAAGTAATATAGCACTATAAATGTAAATATCAAATATATAATGCCAGACATTTGGTATATAACTAATATATTTTATTGTTTTATGATATGAATATGAGTATCTGCTTTTCAAAAAACACTGTTTTTCAGTGCAAACAGAGAATACATGTACAAGGCTTACATTTAAAAAATTAAATGACAGTGGATTGAATAAGTAGAATAAATTTACCTATTCTAGGATTAGAAAAGTGAATTCATGAGAATGTTGAATTCTGGTGGAAATAATAATATTTGCTTTTAACTTTCTAAGACATTACTACCATATTATTAAATACAATAATTTCATAAAAATGATATGAAAATTAAAAGAAAAACTGCATTGTAATATTAGAACATTTTCAATTGAAAAAGCTGAGCTTAAACAATTTTAAAATATGGAATATAACAACTTGTCAAACCTATCAAAGGTAATCATTATTCCATGAACATAAAATTTAACTTGCGATATGAGTAAATATAAATCTCTAATATATAGATGTTCTATGTGAATATTAATATCTACAACACTATTTATTCAGAGCTTATAGAAGAATCTTGTATATTTTAATTCCTATTGTTTTAACAATCTGGAAATATACAGATTGAAACTGAAACAGAAATATCCTATTTTGAGTTACAGTCTTAGAAATATATGTCTTTATAACAGAAATACATAAAATGACTAAATAAATAACAGCTCACTTTTAATTTGTTGCAATCTATATAGGTTTGAATTTAGGGTAAAATTATATTTATATTTGAAGTGAATATTTTGGCAAGCTTTGCTTCTGATTTACATATTTCTGGCTAGAATTTCGTTTAAATTCACAAATATTCTTGTTAGAATTTGTATTTTATAGTGAAAAAGTTTTATTATATTTTAACATATAATTAACATATATTAAAATATGCTGTATATATATTTCATATAACACATATGACATTTTATGCATAGTTTAACTATGTTTTTGAACGACTGTTCAAGTAAATATAACTTGCGTTACTGTTGAGTCGAATTTATTTTAAGATTTTTTTTTTCACCACTCATAGAACTCTCAGTGTAATGAGATTTTATAAACAGAATGACAAACCACTTAAAGTGAGAAATGAGCAAACAGGTGTACAGCTTGTGCCTAATAGGCCTTCCCTTACTTTCACAGTCTGATAATTTTCTTTGCATACTGCCTTGACCTGATTATTCATGACTTTTTGCATAATGAGAGAAAGCTTTTAGACATGTTAGGTATGACATACAAAATCTGCAGCTATTCAACCATTCTAGGAAGTCCTGTTGATTTTTTTTAGGTAGATTTAGCAGTCAAATGATAATTTGATGAAACATGATTAAAATGTTGAACCTATTTAGCGAGTTCTTTGGAAACACAAAACATCTTAGAATATCTCACTGCATCATTGTATGTATATAACTACTCTCATACTTGCTTAAATGTGTTTAAACGAACAATTAACACACTGTCACTGCTAAAAGTTCTTGAAAGCAATTTTTCCTATGAGATTTGTTACTTTAAGCCACTATAAAATAACAAAATTGAAATACTATTCTAGTAATAAATATAACTTGTAAATTAGATTTTGAAATAGAAAACTTCCAGAGATAAATTTGATTATTAGCAGATCTTGAAAATACTTTACGATAACATGCCCACAGTTTTAAATAGCCTTTGAACTGAAATATAATTTATATATCTGTACTTCACTTTTTTCAGAGTTATTTTTACTATTTGAAATAGTCATGATTTTTCCTCTATATCTTTGATTTTTAAATTATCTTAAATTACTGTGTCAAATGCTTTAAATGTTTTATGTACTCTTTCCGTGCACTGACAAATATCTTTCTGGATGGTTGTACTAATTTATACTTAATGCTAGATCATGAAGTAACTAGTTTAGCTTTAGTTACTTTTTGCTTTTTTGGTTGTACTAATTTATATTCAATCCTAGATCACGCAATAAGTAGCTCTCGCTTTAGTTACTTTTTTTTGGACTTACAGCACATTTTTTTTTCATTATCACACAACATGCTCTTTCTTGCGATTGCTTATACTTTTACTACCTCCTTAACAATTTTCATATTGAATGTACGGATGGCAAATTTCCAAAATCCTTCCAAAATAATACAGTTTTAATTTTGTCTGTACTTCCTTTTGTTTTTATTTTGACTGCTTCGCTAACTGTATAATTCTAAACAAAAATTATTGCTTTGGTTTGGAATAGGGAAAATATTTCTCTTTTTCCCCTCTAAAATATCTGCTGTTTCTGATGAAGTTTTTAAATATCAATAACATTATAGTTCAGTTTGAGTGATCTTATTAAACTGTTCAGAAATCTACCAATTTCCTTTTTATCTTTTTTTTTCAAACTCTTTTTTTTTTAACTTGTCCAGACATACTTTCTTTCCTTTCCTTTTTTCATATTGGGTTTTCATTCACATTACCGATCACTGGTGGGCTTTTTCAACCCAGAGATGTATATTATACTTTGTTTTAGAAAAAAGTATATACGTGCGTATGTATGCCCATATGTGTAGTATACATATTTCTATTTCAAAATAGCATTTTTATTATAAAAATGTAAAAATCCAGCAAAACCGGAATTACCAGCTATACCTTCCTGGACTTTCATATCTGTTAATCTTTATTCACAATCTTTTCAATACAATTTATAACCTCATCCCCATTAGCAGTCTGATTATACATGTGCTACGTGGCATAAAGGTCTAAAATAAATAAATCAAAAACAAAAAAACAGGCAAAGCGATGAAGCTAAGTCACAAGTTGTATGCAACCTGTCTATGGGGGCTGAAGGAGTATCTGGGAAGTTAAATAGAGAAAGATAAAATCATTGGAAGATTTAGCTGAAGTTCTGTCAATCATCTTTGTCTTTTCCTCCATGTTTAAAGATGCACATGAACTCAATGTAATTGAAATTCTCCTTTGTGTATGTCTGTGAAGATACTTCAATTAGAGTCAGTTTTATTTCCTTCAGTATTCTATTTTGCCAATACATTCTTTTCCATCATGCTTAAAGTCTATTTCCCTCTCCTCTTCCTGCAAAAACTGTATTACACTGATGTTGGAATTTTCATATATATTACCTCTCTCTCTTTTTTCATATTGTCATATTTCCTATTGTGTTCCTTTTTTTCTCCTTTCTATGAAATCTATTGAATGTCATCTAAGAGATGGTTAGCATCACCTTAAAATCCTGTTCATTCCATTGTCAAATTTTTAGTTTTTAAACAAATTCTGATGATAACAAATAGAAATTTTGAAATTCCTATTTTCTAAATTATTCCTGCTATCTTTGTGATAAAAGCATTCTTAGTTCATCTTGGTCCTCATCCTTATGACTCTGGATCTCCTCATATATATATGCTATATTTGGTATGCTATATTCTGTACTTGGAACCCGCATAGGCAAATCACCTATGTAAGAAGCTATTCTTGCAAAATTCTTTGTGTTGGTTGCAAGATATGTGCATCTGTGGTAGTTTAGGGGTCATTCAATTGGTTCCTGTGTTTGGAATTTCTTTAGGGTTTCCTTGAAACAGACTACCCAAATCATAGTAATTTACACTATGTATTTATTGTTATTATAGTGTTCTGCATTGTGGATTTCATGGGCTTTTTCTCCATCATTCCAATATTACATGCTTTCATTACTCAATAAATTTCTCGAACACAAAAGAAAATTAATATAAAGTCTAATAATGTTATAATTTTATTCTTTTTAGAAATAATATTTCTAACATTGCAAAATATCTTAGTAGTTTTAATCACCAAATTTCTGAAATTAGAGTTGCTTTTAAAAGTTTTAATGATGTAGAATTATTATTCTTTTATCAATTTATATTTCCCTTTATTGCACTACTAGTTTACATACATTAAAAAGTTTCCTTCTACTCCAATACCTTTCATTTAGTTACAAGAGGAACTTTGAAAATATTCAGATATTTATTTCAGTACTCCTGAAATTCATCCTCCTAAAATGGAAATCTTAACATCTTAGATAATTAATAAAAATTGGTAATCAATAAATATTAACATTAGAAGATCACTGACTTAGAAAACATTAAAATAATTGCCATATGACCCAGCAATCCCATATCTTGGGCATATATCCGTATAAAACTTTCCTTGAAAAAGACACTTGCACACGCATGTTCACTGCAGCACTATTCACAATAGCTAAGACATAGAAACAACCAAATGTCCACTGACAGATAATTGGATTAGGAAGATGTGGTACATATACATGATGGAATACTACTCAGCCATAAAAAAGAATAAAATAATGTCATTTGCAGCAACATGGATGGAATTAGAGACCTTCATACTGAATGAAATAAGTCAGAAGGAGAAAGACAAATACCATATAATATTACTTATGGAATCTAATATACTGCACAAATGAACCTTTCTACAGAGAAGAAAATCATGGACATGGAGAACAGACTTGTGGTTTCCAAGAGGGTGGGGGAGGGAGAGGGATGGTGTGGGAGTCTGTGGTTAATAGTTGTAGACTATTGCCTTTGGAATGGAAAAGCAAGGAGATCCTGTTGTATAGCACCAGGAACTATGTCTAATCACTTGTGACGTATCTCTTTATGTATGTGTAACTGGGTCACCATGCTGTGCAGTTGGAAAATTGACAGAACTCTGTAAACCAGCTATAATGGAAAAATTTTAAAAAATTTTTAAAAATTAAAGTTCAATTTCTAAAAAAATGGATAGAATAAAAAGTCAAAAATGTTACAAATTTAATAAATAAAATTGTCAAGTCTAGTCATAGGAAGGAGAAGCCTTACCAGAAAGGCCAACAGTTTACTGACTGTACCATAGATTTGCCAATTTGTGTCTAGTACAGTAAAACAAATGATTCTCGGGAGTTCCCATCGTGGTACAGTGGTTAACGAATCCGACTAGGAACCATGAGGGTGTCGGTTTGATCCTTGGCCTTGCTCAGTGGGTTAAGGATCCGACATTGCCGTGAGCTGTGGTGTAGGCTGCAGACGCAGCTCAGATCTTGTGTTGCTGTGGCTGCGGCATAGGCCAGTGGCTACAGCCTCAATTAGACCCCTAGCCTAGGAACCTCCACATGCCATGGGTGCGGCCCAAAAATGACAAAAGGCCAAAAAAAAAACCACAAATGATTCTCATCCGAGAAAACATTGCATATACTGTTTTGAGAGAAAAATATTTTTTTATTTAAAATTTCAGGATGATGCACAATTCCAGAAAAAATTTACAGGGGAATGCTGACCATACAAGACTTACATTTGAGTGAAAAGCTATGGTTAGAAATGTGAATCTGAAAGATATTATGGCAGTGGTGAATGAAACCATTCAATAAAATAATTTTCTAAAGAATTTAAAAAAATAGAAAAGAAAATTAGAGAGCTGAAAAATGAGGCTTGGGTGGGTCTCCATTTAGAGAGTGGAAAGGTGATAGCCCTGCTTCACTGTTCACTGACCACTTACATAGCCTTAAGCTTGTTATTTCAGCTTTGGAAGATTAATTTTTCTAAAGAGGATACTCAGAGTTCCTCTCTCATGAGACAGTTTGAGATGGTGGCACTTAGTGTTTATTTTCAAAATACAAGCATCATCCCTTGTCCATTCCTCTTGCCACCATCCCATTTTGGACACTGTTTTATCACTGACTAATAACATAATGTTTTGCTAGTTTTTTCTTTTACATATTCATTTCTTATTTCTATTCTCTCAACACTAATATTTATAAAGATTGACTTTAACGTATATAAATACCTTATTAAAATTGTGCTAAATGAAATTTTAGGAGTTCCCATCATGGCTCAGAGGAATCTGACTAGCATCCATGAGGATTCAGGTTCGATCCCTGGTCTGGCTCAGTGGGTTAAGGATCCAGAGCTGCCGTGAGCTGTGGTGTAGGTCATAGACACGGCAAGGATCTGGCATTGCTGTGGCTATGGTATAGGCCAGTGGCTACAGCTCCTATTCAACCCCTGGCCCGGGAACCCCCGTATGCCGCAGGTATGGCCCCAAAAAGACCAACAAAATAAAAAAGAAATTTTAAAAATTTAGTAATATATTTATAGTTTGAGAATATTTCTTTAACTTGCCTTTTCAGGATACTCTCCATTGCTCCCTTACACATTCTTTAAATTTGAGTTAGATTGGCCTGTTCAAAGTACATGGGCATTACAACTTTCCACCTATATTCCTTTATGCATGCTATCATTTCTGTTTAGGATATACTTCATTGATTCCTATCGATATTTGTCTAAGATTTTTTTTCCATAAACCGTTTTGAATTAGGCTAGTCTACAAGCATTTAGCATTTATGTACAAAGCATTTAACATAATTAGTTTTATAGTACTGTTATTTTTAAATGCAGTTTAAAAATGAATGAGAACTATAAACAAGCCAATATGCTGGACAAGTTAGAAAAACTGCAAGAAGACAAGGTTTATGCTAAAACTAAGTGAGAAGTTACTAGGTATCAAATATAGAATGTAGTGCCTTGAGAGATTAAGAACTCTGAAACAATAGTTGAGTGACCAATTGATAGGAATATAATAGAAGCTATTAAATTTACAGTGTGTGGTCAATCAAAAGGATTCTTTAAAGAATCTTCCTTTTTCGATTTTCAATTGTATTGACATACATAGTCACACTGCTAGAGCCAAACACAAGGATTAAGAGCTATGTAAAGTCATATGGATATAAACACCTTGAATATAGTCAAGAGCAAGAATTTAAGCTTAAATTAACATCAAGGTCAAAGAGATAGAAAGAGTGTGTGTGTGTGTGTGTGTGTGTGTGTGTGTGTGTGTTTGTGTGTGTATGAACACATTACTGTGTGTTTGCTTGTTTTTTGTTTTTTCTTTGTAGGAGATACTGGAAAAATGATTATATATCTTCACAGTTCATGGTATCATATTAACAGCATTTTTGTGAGATATGATTGCATAACCAGCATCTTGATTTTTTTTCCTCGAAAATAGTGATATGCTTTGACTAACTGACAGAAACTTTAGTAGATGGGTCACTGCTTGACAAAGAAATTTTAAATTACTCGGAAATACCAATAATACTCCTCATTTTTATATAATACTAGAGCTCACACATCATGACCCTAAGGTTCTTTATAATAAGTGTTATTTGTCAAAAAAAGTCTGCTCTATAACTAAAATTCAAAAAGAAAAATAGCTTTGGAACTATGAAATCACAGTCAATTTTTTATTAATTTATTTATTTTAAAGTATAACCTCAGCTTCAATAAAGAAAATCAGAGATATTATGATCAACTAGTTTAGCATCTAAGAAATCACTTTGAAAATGCACATATTAAAATAGAACACTTGTCAAAATATGCAGTTGTAACAGTTTGAGAGCAGAAGCCAGATCAATGGGAAAATGAATGTAACCGAATGTTCAATCAAGATGTTCAAACCCATGCAAGGTTTTTGTGTATATATGGATTTTACATTTTCATTAAAAAGATAAAAATGTAATCCAAAAGATACACAGATTTCATGTGTGTGTGTGTGTGTGTGTGTGTGTGTATGTATGACTTTTGTGGATTTCAGGGACACACTGCAAAACAAAACAAAACAAAACTAAAATTAATCACACAGAAAACCAAACCTAGCATATATATTTACTACAAAATTACTCTTCAATTTATGTATTATGTAAAATTATTTTAGAAATTGTCCTAGGAACTTATAAAGTACCCTTTGCAATTTTTAAGTGCGTAAAATATAAAAGGAAACCACTTAATGTTATCACTGGATAGCAAGTTGAATTATTTTCACCATTGTTAGGAAGGGATTCAACCAGGTAGTTTCTTAAATGAAAATGCCTGAGTTGCTCTTTTGTTTCAAAATCTATGCTAGAGCTTTTAGACAAAAATGTGTTTTAAATGGCCTCCATGTGTCCCCTCACGTCCTCTTCTGCCAAGTCTCTTGCCTCTTCTCCCTCAGTGATCAGATTTTATGGATTAGGCTTCTTTCTCTGTTATTCCAAGACCCTTCCTTTCTCAAAATCTGCATACATTTTCTGGTTGAAATCTCTCTGTACTCAGCCCCAGCTACCAAGAAATTTTTAGTGTTGCCTCTCAAGTACTGCCTCTTCAGGGAAGCTTTGGTAATATCTTGAACCAAGCTACCACCTGTCTGAATTTTTTTACAGTTGCAGACTTCTCAGTTATTTGCATAAGTACATATCTCACTCCTCTTTCAGATACTCCATGAAATTTTGTGAAGGCAAGAAATTTTTCTATTGCATTTACTGCAGTTTCCCTAATAAGTAAATAGTGCAGTATTTACTTATTGAGTGATAATGTTAGAATGATGGGCAAGAGGCAGAAATATGTCCTATCGTATAATACTGGCATTAGGTGGATGATTTTTGGATTACTTTGTCAGCACCTCATTTAAGAAGACTTATTAAGTCTTGGGGGGAAATAACAAGGATGACTCTACTGAAATACTGTGTACACGACCTGAGTCCGAGTTCCAGTTCTATCATTTACAAGCTGGGTAAAATAGGAAAATAATTTAATCTCAATTGGATTGTTTTATTATCTTAAAATGGAGATAATTATACTTAACAGCTGAGATAAAATGAAAGCAGTTAATAAAGCACTATATAATATACACACACACACACACACACACACACACACACACACACACACACACATCTTCAAGTGAAGTTAGAGCTAGTATAAGGCTAGTATTGACTGCCTTGTTTGCAATATCCAGTCAAGAAACATGTTTACAGTTTCTTTACTGGGTCCTGGCTCTCACCTGAGGGACATTGTCGCCCTGAATTTTCCGCTTCCAAAAATCCTTTTAGCGCTGGGCCTGAAGGAGGGCATGTGCTCCACCTTGCCACTTGCAAAGGACTCTTCCCATATCAATGTGAAGAATCCCACCCTTTAATCACATCTCCTTTTTCTCCAGCTCAATTTCTCCAGTAATTTGACTTCAACAAGTTAATTTTAAACTATTAAATCTACCTTTTCACTGTCACTCACTTCCACATGTTCTCACTGTCCCCGTGATTCACTTCAATTACATGGCTACCAATTTAATCACTACCTTGCATGCACCTTAACTTCCTTGTCCCTTTCTCACTTCTGTCATCCTTACTCATCCAAATCCTAACTACAGTCAAATCTAACTCTAAATCCATTCCACACCTGCACCCACACAGCTGAACGTGGCTAAAGAAAAGCACATACATAAATATGCTCCTTTCAATAAATGATCATCATCCACTTCAAGTGTACTTTTAATGCGTAGAGTAAAAATACTACAATTCCACAATCTACTTTCTCTCATGTTCTCCATATGAACTATTTTTAACTTATAATTTCACATCAAACTCCTACATCTTCTCTCCATCCTCCCCTTTCACTGATAATCCTGCTTCCAAACACCTTGGACTCTATAATGTATTATAAGGGAATTTCAACAAGCCACGACCATCTCAGCTGCTTTCCTGAATTTATGTCTATAGACCTAGATATCTTTCCTTAGTGAATAGGCCTGTGATCTAAACTTCAGGGCTGGGGTCACTGACATCTTTGTCCTGGAACCCATCCTTTCTCATCTGCTCCAGGACATCACTGCAGGGACCAGTGTTGCTACAGGATATCATCACTCCATCAGTCTGGAACTTTCTCTTTCCTACATCAGTAATTTTTTTATTGTATTACTCCCATAGCTTTAGACATGCTGGTGTTCCTCTTATCTAACTCTATGAACCTCACTTTAGTCTTCAAATATTGCTCAATTTCCTGTTATCTTTTCAGCAAAACTCATAAAAAGTGCTGTAGTCACTATGTTTAATTCCTCTCCTCCCATTTTCTCTTTAACTCAGAATGTTAATGAAATGACATTGTCACACCTGTGGTCTTTACATTGCTGAATTCTATTTCAAGTTCTCAGTGAATTGAAATTTCAATTCTATTTGACCTATTAAAACATCTGACCCAGCTGATCTTTTGCTTCCTCTTAAAACACTCTGCGTGGGTTCTACGAATCTCACTTTTCCGATTCTTTTGCTGCCTCATCAGCGGCTCCTTCTCGTTCTCTTTTGATGTTTCCTTCTGAACTTTCTCCCCTATAAACATCAGAATATCCCAGAGCACAGATTTTGAACATAACCTCCTCTGATGTACATTCCTCCCTTGATGATATAATCCAACATCAGGGCTTTAATTATCATTTATATGATAATGATTCATAAGTTTTATCACCCATATGGGTCTCTTCTCAGCTCCCATATCCAAGGATTTATTCAACATTTCCGGGATTCCCTGGTGGCCAAGTGGTGAAGGATTTAGCTTTGCCACTGCTGTGTCTGGGGTTCAGTCCCTGACCTGGGAACTTCTGGATGCCATGAGTGTGGCCAAAAAAACAAACAAAACAAAACAAAAGTTTCCACTTAAATGTATACTAGTTATACCAAACTTAATGTTGAAAAACCAAAATTCTGATCTTCTCCACACAACTGCTCTCAATTTCCTGTCCTAACAAATGGCAACTTCACACATGAGTGTTCAAATCAAAGTTGGAGTCATCCTCAGATTTCCTATTTTTTCACATATCCTTTTACAATCCATCAGCAAATCCCATTGGCAACATATTCAAAATATGTCCAGAATCCAACCACTTTCACCACCTGCACTGCAACCATGCTGACGCAAGCCACTGCCATCTTTCTGTGAGATCATTGTAGTAGCTTCTTAATTGTGATAACACTTCTTTTTCAGTGTATTTGCAACACAGCTGTCAGAGTGATTTTGTGAAAATGAAAGTCATATTGTGCTCCTCTAGTACTCAAAATTCTTCAGTGTCTTCCTATCTCATTAAAAACAACCATTCAATGACTTATGGGGATTTATGAGATTAGACTTTCATTAACTTTTACCTTATTAATCTTACTAATTCTCCCTTTCTCATTCAGATCAAATCACACTGGCTTACATGCCATTTCCTTTAATTTGTCATACACAATCTTGCCATGAGGTCTCTGTCATTTGTGTTTCCTTTGATTACATCCTCTTCCTCCAAGTAGCCACATGTGACTCACTCCCTCAGTTCCTTCAGGATTTTTTCAAAAATCACCACTTCAATTGAAGCCTTATTTGAACTCTAGTCTTCCTCCTCCTCATCTCTTTGGCACTTCCTTCAGTCTCTTCCTGATTTTTGTTGCTGTTATTCTCCATACCATCTACTCTGCTCCATTAAATATATTTCACTAATTTATTTTGTTTAGTATCTAAAACCTTTGTTAGGGCAGAAATTTTGCCTGGTTTCCTCATGACCATATTTCCAGTGACTGGAAGGTAGGGGAATGCTAAGTATTTCTTTTTTTCTTTCTTTTTTTCTTTCTTTTTTTTTTTTGTCTTTAGTCATTTTAGGGCCACACACGCGGCATATGGAGGTTCCCAGGCTAGGGGTCTAATCAGAGCTACAGCTGCCGGCCTACCCCACAGCCACAGCAATGCCAGATCCAAGCTGCATCTGCAAACTACACCACAGTTCATGGCAACGCCGGATCCTTAACCCACTGAGCAAGGGCAGGGATTGAACCCGCAACCTCATGGTTCCTAGTTAGATTCATTTCCACTGAGCCACAATAGGAACTCCATAATGCTAAGTATTTCTTGACTGAATGGATGAATAAACCTAGGATAAATGCTACCTTAATCATGAAGAAACTCTTCACAATCATTAAAGTAATATAATTCAGTAATTGCAAACATAAATGTGGGAAGTAAACCATATCTTTCAGTTGTTTCATTCCAGTACTGAGGCATGAAGAGAGAAAACATCATTTATATCACTACATAATAATGAATCTTAAATAAATTTAAGATTTTGTACTGAATATCATCCTTTTATTCTTTTTCATTTGTGAAAAGAAGCATTTTTATAATATTTCACAGTTCTTATGAATAGAACTGTGTAAACAACTGCCTTTTTCTTTAACATTAACTTGATTTAGTTTTTTCTTTTTCAGCATGCAAAACTGAATATGATTTAAAATGGTGATAATAGTGTACTTATTCTTCATCAAGAAACATGCAGCAAAATTTACATATGCTCTTTAATAGCAAGATTATTTTATGTATGCTTGCTTTTTCATGTTATATTTTAACTACATTTAAAAGTTTTACTTCTAAAATGAGTAAGGTATTTTCTCTTTCCTGAAGCTGCTTGGCATGTTGCAAAGAACATACATTTTGGCCTGGAAAGTGTCATTTCTATGCCTGACTCTGCCATTTTCTAGTACTGTGACCTTGGATCATTCATAGGAAACTTTCTTTTCCCTCTCATTTATAAAATGTGGACACATGTCCAGCCTTACTCAATGGGTGGTTATGAGGACAGATAACTTAGAACAGCAGTCCTCACTCAAATGCTGGATTTGTTTTCAGTAGTGTTGGGATATTCTTTGGTATAGATATATGACATAAATAAGCATCAATTATGGGGAGCACAATTTTTAATTAAAATTAAATATATAAAGGGATTTTCTTTAATTTGCCATTAGGTATTTCCTATTTTTAAATGTTTTCTTTTTTCCTTTATGATTATTTAATTTTATTTTTGGATTTTGTCTTTGTTGAAATAAAACTCTGAGAATCCTATATTAATCCCCTGATTTGACTGACTTACTTTTAATTTAAAAGATATAATGAAGCTCCAAATTCTAAGAATGACTAATTAAAGTAGTGCTATTCAAATTTTGACAGCTGGGCCTTTTATTGTTTAAATTCTCCACAGAGAATATTTTTATGTATTTATATTCTTCTTGCATACTCTGAAACACACAGTGTGAATTTTTTTGTTGTTCAAAACAGTTGTGAGCCTGATCAATTTATATGAAAAGTTAGAGGGAGAGGTAGAAGAGATGGTTATTAGTATGCTTCTACCATTACATTACATTATGAACCTGGAGTAACTAACACTTCCCATGCCTCTAATTCTGTTTCTATAAAATTAAGAAAGTAGAATAGAGGATTTTAAAGATTCCTTTCTGTTAAGATTTACAACTAAATCATACAATATCACTTTCTATCCTGACATTTCATAATTCTGACAAGTTTTTCAGTCATATTTCTGTTCCCTAAAAGACAGTAAGGCATTTCGATAATAAATCCTTTCTTAAAATCTTATTATGGCATTTTCTAGCATAGCAAATTTTACATTGATCTCTGGAAATAAATGATTTAAACAAATAAAAGCAAACAAAATTATAACAAAATACAACAAAACAAAAAACAAACTTATGAGTTGATCTACTACACAGAAATAGTCAAATAAGGGAATGAAATCACTCTGAACTATTTTCCATTCAGCAGGCTATTTTTCTCAAGACCAACTTCTAATCATTCATCTCTTCAGATGACACTGACATTTAGCCAGACACTGTGAGGTTCTAAAGCTTCATATGGTGTTCCAATCAGAGTGATTGTGTAACAAAACACATGAAAGAGAAACAGCAATTAACCTTCCACAGTTTAAAATAAAAAATTAAAAACAAACTAGAAAGTTGAATCCATCGGTCAGACATGGCAATGATCATTTTCTTTAATTTGTCCACTCATAATCACTGTAGAAACTTACACTTAAGTATTTTCATAAAAGTCATATTTTGGGTAGGAGCATTTAGAGTCAGTGCTTGGAGTTCCCAATGTGAAACAGTGGAATAAGTATTTGACTGAAGTGGCTTGGGTCACTGTGGAGGCACAGGTTTGATCTCTGGCCTGGTGCAGTGGGCTAAAGAATCTGGTGTCATCACAGCTGCAGCATAGGTCACAGCTCTGGCTCAGATTCAGTTTCTTGGCACAGGAATATCCATACGCCCAGAGTGTGGCCATTAAAAAAAAAAAGTTACAAAACAGTCCTTAAACAGATTTTATTTCTCTTCTGCTTTAACAGTGTCTATAGATAGGTGTGGAATGAGTTACAAATAGAAGAATACAGTGAATTTTATGTTCTAGACAAAGAGTGGGAACCCAGTATTTGAGGTTCTTTTCCTATTTGCTGGGTAACATGACAACTGGTAGAAAAACAGAAATCCCTAAACCTTTTGTCACAGCTCCTTGGCTAGCTTCATAGATTTGAAATGTTGATGCCAAAGACAAAATAGAACATACAGCAAGACAATGTGACTAACACACATTTTGTAGGAGTCAGTATTCTATCAGATCATCTTATTAGTAGGTTTTAGATATAAGTATTCAAATTATTATTATTACATTTCTAGTTTTAATGTTAATTATAATATTTAAAAAATTCCTGAGCATTTGCATATTCTATTCGTTTGCATGACAATATCTGTTGGTAATTTTTTAGTTGGTAATTCCTACTCAATGGAATTTATTTAAGGGTAGGTATCTTCACTAGTTTTTTTTTTTTTTACGTTTTTGTTTTATAAGTGCCAAACCAGATGGCATAAAATAATTAATTTACTGGTATGGAGAATGGTTTCTTATATATTATTGGTTAACAATATCATTATGGAGTAAATTTTAAAGGTCATCTAAACAAATTAAAGCCTGTTTCTAAAGAGAATATTTTAGACATGGTGGCTGTGACTATGTTCAAAATATTATCTATCTGAATCCCAAATACAAAATATAAGAATATATCAAACACACTGCACCCACACATGGTATACACAAAAACACACAGATTAATTTCCTTCTCAGGTGGATATGATGATAAACTATACCTTAGAAATTTTAAGTAAAAAGATTTTCCTGGGTTCTTAATGCAACTAAATTTTCTGGAAATTATATGAAAGTAGCCATTGTATAAAGTATGATGAAAGTATAAAGAAATGATGAATTTCATTACTGAATGTGTCAATAGGATTGAATACCTTCTAAAATATTTCATCTCAGGCTAATGAATCAAGTGAGTGATAGAGGGGTAAAAATTTTGTGGTAATTCTGAGAAGCAAAAAAATTCTGAAATATATTAGGCACGATAGATTGACCCGACCCCTATGGCACTTGGAAAAATATCTTATTGATAAAGGAGGATTTTGCTCCCTTTCTCCCCAGAAAACTAAGTCTCCCGTGAAAAATTACTCTTTTGCCTGAAAATGAAACTACTGGTCACAACATGACAGTAAAGATAACTTGGCATACATACATTTTTGCATGACTGAAACATTTTAAAAATTAAAAACAAAGATAAAACTCAAAAGACAGAAATATAAACAAAAGAAGTGACAGAAAGAAGAAATTAAAAATATTCATCTTTTTACTTGAAACAGATGGTTTGCAATGATTTGGCCTCGAAAGAGAAAAAAAAGTGAAACTGAGGTTTGTTAGGTCCATATGTCCTTTTGTCTATTTGTCACATGGAACATAGTGATCCCACGAAGAAAATCCCGGAGTACTAATGGAATGACATCTGACTCCGTGGGCAAGAGATAGGGAAATGTTTGATCATCTGTTCAAAATAAGACTCTCTCTATAAAATTAACCAAGAAGTCCTACTGGTGGGAAGCCAGAATTTACACAGCGTTTTTTAAACACACTTTTTCCTCAGATAGTAGACTTAATAATTTTATTGTAATAAGTTTTTCAATATTTGAGACCAAGATTTAATAATTTACTTCATATTTCAATATAATATTCCATACCTTTTTACAACTAAAGTAGCTTTTAATTTTATTTATTTCAAGTAAAAAAGTATATAGCTAAATCACAAGAGAATATTTTATGTAAAAGTTACAGTATAAATGATTATAGATAATTTTGTAGGAGTCAGTATTCTATCAGATCATCTTATTAGTAGGTTTTAGATATAAGTATTCAAATTATTATTATTACATTTCTAGTTTTAATGTTAATTATAATATTTAAAATATTCCTGAGCATTTGCATATTCTATTCGTTTGCATGACAATATTTGTGGGTAATTTTTTAGTTGGTAATTCCTACTCAATGGAACTTATTTAAGGGTAGGTATCTTCACTAGTTTTTTTTTTTTTTTTTACGTTTTTGTTTTATAAGTGCCAAACCAGATGGCATAAAATAATTAATTTACTGGTATGGAGAATGGTTTCTTATATATTATTAGTTAACAGTATCATTATGGAGTAATTGAATAAATATTAATATAATCAAAATTTAGAAAATTATATGCTACTAAACAATATTTTATGTCACCTGTTTATATTTCACTTGAATACTTGAAAAGAACTTTACCCCACATTTTGGGGTTTTTTTTGGATGCAAACTGTTATATTGGAATGGATGGGCAATGGGATCCTACCGTATAGCACAGGGAAATATGTGTGATTTTGTCACTTTGTTGCACAACAGAACATGACAAAACATTGTAAATCAACTATACTTTAATAATAACAATAATAATAATAATAATAAAACATAGCTTTATTGTTTTTCCTTAATTTTAATTACTTTTATAATGGTCATAAATTCTGTCATCATGGCAGAGATGTCAACAGGCTTGGAGTTATAGAATTTAAATGTATGAGCCTAGTAGACTTCTTTCCTAATTAATAAGATAGAATTCAATTTTTTTTATATTTTTATGAATATCAAATGAGAGTGTAGATGTAAATCTGTATTAACATTTTAATTGTTTCATATGTTCGTGGTGTCCTTTACTTAGATGGAATGCTCACATTTTATATATTCACAGAAACTTCTACTAAAGGAATTTACAAAACTGAAGAAGTTGACTATCAAAAATGTCAGTTTGTGAAGCATCTATTTCCCCCTTGATTAGCAGAATTCACTTACTAAAACTTTTTCTATTTCAATTATTTCAGTTTTGAAGGAAGGCTTAACAGTGTTCAATTCAAATTGGTTTAATAAATATTATTAATGTGCCCTATAAGTCCCATTGAAAATAATTTTAATCAAAAGTAGTTTCAAATTAAACTAAAATTATTTGTATTAATGAGGGTGAATGCAAGTATATCAAGTTTCCCCAATCTGACATAGGTTTTTGCACCCCTCTAACTGACACACTGTTCCCTGCCCTTTCTCCTTTACCTAGGACTAATGCTTACCAATTTACTCTCAGATGTCAGCTTAATCATCACTTCTCCAGAGAATCCTTCCCTGATATTAAAGACCAAGTCAGATCATCCTATTACAGATTTTAGTAAGATTCACTGAGAACATCTGTAAGTTCATATTTAGGAATTAAGATTGTCTAAAACCTGTTTCCCATACTTATTATAAGCTTCAGTGTATCCATGGAATTTACACAATACTGTAGGAGTTTTACCATTATCTTTTGAATAAATGAATTACAAATGAATGGAATGCATTACTAATAAGAATTAGGCTAACATTTTGTAATAAATGTCCTGTAAATGGAGTGTAACCTTTAAAAATTGTATAAAATAAAAATGTAAAACAGAGGGTATTTAAGTGATGAGATAAATATATTCTGCCTACTAAAAAAGATTTTAAATAACTAATACTATATATCCAAAAATTTCAAATTGGTTATGTAGATGGCAAATAAACTCTATGCTGTATCAGTGTTTGTCTATGTCTAGTAATGTGCTCTTCAGCTTATACCATACATATTATTAGTTCATTCAATTAACTTTTTTAAAGGTATTATATGCCAGACACTTCTCTAGGCACTAAGGAGACAGTAAAATTCCCTGCTATTATGAAGCTTATTTTCTGTTTGGTGGGGGCAAATAATAAATAAAAATAGCATATGTTGCATGATGAATGATATGTGGTGGAAGATAAATAAACGAATATGCAATTTTAAACATGGTGGACCAGAAGCCTTCTGAAGGTGGGTGACATTCCAGTAATAATATGCAGGATGTGAGCAAGTGAAACATGGAGTGTGAATTTTGAGGTAAAGAGCACAAATTGAAAAAAAAAATAAGTTAAGCAAGAGTGTGCCTTATATATTTGCAAAACAGCAATGAGGGAGAGAAACAGAGAGACAGAGAGCAGATAAATTCTTAATTCCAACTTTAACAGACATAGCCACAAAAAGTTCCCTTATTTTAACCAACATTTCTTAAGTGAGTTGTACTGAAAGAAAAGCAGAGAAATTTGCTTTTGTCAAAATTTTCCTTATTAATTGCTAATTTTTCATCTTTAACCCAGATTGAGATTAAACAAAGTATATATTTGTAACATTTAAAAAAATTTGTAAAGATAGCTGATTACATCTTTCTTAAAACTTATTATCCTCCTTTGGCCTTTGTCTAGGTTATAATGTTAAATCCCCATGCAAAATACTTGATGAAGAGAAATTCTTTAACACATTGGAAAATTTCTCTACATAATTAAAGTACTCTGTTGATTACTGACGAAGAGCTGCTAGTTAGATTTTTAAATAGATGTTTTTATGCTTTAAGTTGACTAGCAATGTCAAGTCATTGATCCAATGTTGGTTTTCCCCTCTATTTCCCCTTCAAAAATAATCTAGCAGTTCTACAACATTAAAGCAATAAAATTGCTGATTACCCAAAGGAATGCCATGAAAATAGATCATTAAACACAGTTCAATATGAAATGCCCGGTATCTGTTCCTATATTTCTACCTTAATAAAATGATATCTAGTATTTTTAAAACATGTGTAGAGGCAGTTAAAACTTTATAGTTTTGACTTTGCTTAGCTAGATCCTTTATATAATATATACTTAATTTTATTATTATCTTTAGCTGATGTGGAAGAATCATTAAAAAATTCTAATCTAGAATTACCATTGTATTGTTTTTAATTAATATTAGTTCTCTATGGTTAAAATATGAGAACTAATTATTAAAAACAAACCTATTTCCCTGTCAGACTTCTCTCATAGTCTGAGCCTATTTATCATCTCTACTATAAATCATGTATTTAGTTGTAAATGGTTCATAATATTTTAAATTAAGTAATCATAACCCCATTTTCCTTCATTGTATCATATATAAATTCAGTTACTTTTATTTACAATTTAAAACAATTCTAGGTTAGAGAAATGTCTCCAAGTTTGAAGAGCTCAACTTTGAGATTGCAAAAACACAATGGGAAATAGCAAAAAAATGTTATTTATGGCATATTTGCCCACAAATCCCACATCCTATTGTTAGAAGAACATTTCAAAACTTCCAGACAAGTAGTACAACATAGCCTGATAAAAAATCGAGCCATTTATGAATTCAGAAAGTCAGCTTACTCTTTTCCATTATGAGACTATTTTCTTTCAAACCTTAGGGCATAGAAAACAAGTTACTGTTTGAAAAGTTGACAATTTTGGCTCCATTAAGGTAGAAATAGCTACCTTCAAACATATGGATAAATAATAAATTCTCTTCAGACCCAATACTGGAAGGTAGAGAAAGGAAGTTGGCAAAACATGTATTTATTATATGATACACAGAGAGTGGTTTGGCAAAACTGAAAGCTATGAATAGGAATTAGTCTTCACATTTAAAATTTCAAAGTACTCTACATAATGTTTTGTAATTTGGAATCTTCTTCTCAGGTATTATAGTTTGAAATAGTGCCTTAAGGAAAAAAATCCACAAGTATTATTCATAAGGAAAATTATTCCTAGATAGTACATTTATAACTACAGAGGTATAAATGACTCTGATAAGTTAAAATGAATAAAAACAGTATTTTATGTAATATTTTGAAATAATGTAATGTCTTGAAATTTGTCTTTGTAAGCATAATATGACATATTGAAGATAATATGGATTCTGTTTCTCCTTGCTATAACCTAGGTATATTTATTTTTTAAAATAAGAGCCAAGCAATATCTACTAGTGAGTACTTATAACGTTCTGAATATTTTTCTAAGGGCTTTACATATGTTGCTTTATCTAGGTCTTACAGATTATGAAACTTGTGGCTCAGTGAGGTTAAACAACTTACCAGGAAAATACCCAATTAAATCAGGTTGCATCCCATTTCAGTGGGATGTTGGAAACATCCAGTATTGGGTTGTGAGAGCCAATTATTAAAATTTCAGGAATTTGGCTTGCTGGTAGTCAAAAACATTAAAAGTAATTTTAAGTTATATTTTAAAGGTGATATATACTCAAAACTCATCACTTCCTAATTATACTACTAAATTTTAGAAGTATCTATACTCTTGACTACTGTATGACAGATACAAAACACTATAGTTGGTATGTTATTGCATATATTTTTGCAACACACCATTCAGAGGCAATAGCATGAAATCTGCAATTTACAAGAACAGAAATTGGCAACTTTTATAAATCAGAGCCTTGCATACATTTTGTTAATTGTCTAAACACTATACTTAAATATATTAATAAAGTTAATATTTCAAATCTAATGTTAAAAGTCTCCATAGCTATTACACAGTGAATAGCACAAGATAGACAGATAGATAGACAGACAGACAGATAGATACTTCAGGAGAGATCTCTATCCTTTTTTTTTTTTGTCTTTTGAGGGCAACATCTGCAGCATATGGAGGTTCCCAGGCTAGGGATCCAGCTGGAGCTACAGCAGCCGGCCTGCTCTGCAGCCATAGCAATGCCAGAGCTTAAGTGCATCTGTGACCTACACCACAGCTCAAGGCAACACCCAGATCCTTAACTCGCTGAGCAGGGCTAGGGATCAAATATGCTTCCTTATGGATACTAGTCAGATTCATTTCCTCTGAGCCACGACGGGAACTCCAAGAGATCTCTCTTTAGATAGATAGATAGATATCTTTATCTATATAGGTCTATTATCTATATGTGTGTGTATATATATATATGTATCATATGCAGAGAACATGGTATCACATAACTAACATATAAAGTTACATAAAGATGGCTAAAATAGTAATAATCTTTTGAAAGTATACATTGTATAATATATTATCTTTTGAAAAATTATTTAATGCACATACATAGTCTTAAATTTTATCTTCACTTTGTGAAAATGTCCGTATAGGGTGTGTTTTTTCCATTTGAATAAATGTGTCAGTTCTTGGAGAAACAAAATGGGAGGCAGGTTTGTGTACTCAGAAATTCCCTGGATATCAGGATGTTCTTTCCCAGTTCTTCATGTGTAAATAATGATTTTTGATAAGTCTTTTAACTGTCTGAGTTTCAATTTCCATACCACTGAAGGAGAATAACATTGCCTAATTCACAGGGGTTTTGAGGAGACAAATTTAGAGCCTTTACATGAAAACTTTGTTGCACTACTTAAATAAAATATATAACTAAACTCAGTTTTATCACAGATTTTTCCAAGAAATACAACAAATTTAGCTTTATTGAATAAAGAATCCATATCGATGTAGTTTGATCAGTCCTTAGTTTATCATATTTAATCAAAGATTTTACTAGAATCTGAAAAGATGTAATCAAGAGTCTAGACTATTTGATGCCAGAATTAAGATTCAAAGCCATCTCAATATTGATAGAAAATTATGAAATATAACATGAATAAAATTAAAACTGTTAAATTGGGTTAAAATGTCTAATATGTCATTTTAGTCAAGAGAAATCGGGTCTAGTTTGAATCTATACAGTTTGATTTCACTCAAATCAAATACGGTTTAATACCATAGTTTTAAAAGCAAATATATGCTGAGAGACAAGGTGCAGTATTTGGAACCTATGTCATATTTTCAGGGATTTAAAGGCATTGACCCTAAGAAAAGAATTTTGAGAAGTAACTTAGTTGGTGTCTTCAAAATCTCAAATAATGCCATGAAGAGTCAAAGGCCAGAGACAGGGCTAATGAGCAGAAACACAGATTAAACAATTTTCTAATTAAAGCGTTTTGGTATTAGTGAAAGCTGAGTTGTCATTTCTTATAGATATCTAAATTGTCAAAATGCCTGTATGTTCCTCTGTGTGTTAAGTAATTTAATAAGACCCTCTAAAAAAATTCCTTAAAATGAGGATGTAAGTATTATCTCAAGATTATTGCAAGGATTAGTGGATTCAAACAAGTGAAACAGTAGATTAAACATGTAAATACTCAACATTAACTTATTACATTATAAAAATAAAATTAGAATATTCACTGAAGGCCACAGGAAATTATTCAAAAAGATATTAGTGTGAAATGGAAAAAGGGATAAAAAACAATTTGAGCCACATAAGAGAAGCCATGTTTAAATTGAGTGGGAAATGGGAAAAATTATGACTAACACTGATCAGAAATGTCTACTGATAGAAAAGGAGAGGATGTTAAATAAAATAGAAAATGACAATAGAAAAGGAAAATAAAGAAGTGAACAAACAAACCATTTTTCTTTATCAGAAATGAAAAATGTCAAAACTGCATTTTCAATGGATTTGGATTTGGCTTGGAAAGTGTTTCTTATGTTTGTTATTCAAAGTGGAGTCCACAGGCTATCTATTGTTAACCGATCAAATTTCTGAGAACTTACTACAAACTCCACTGGCTAGAGATATCCTCTTGGATTCACCTTAAAACCTGTGATCCAAAAATCATGGTGTCACCAGGTATAGCAAAAAAATATAAATATATACTACTAACTACAGCTGCAAAACTACAGTTTGTGAATGGTTTACTCTCTGAAATATTTAGTTTAGATTTAAGATTATATTTTTAAAGTTTTCACTGGATTGCTTAACTGGGAGGAGAAAAGATGAAATGGAAATGGTACACTGGAAATTGCTCACACCCTGAGATATTTTTCACTAGGTACAGTATATGGTGGATGGTGGAAATGTGCATGTCTGTCAAGGGTGGGAAACAGATGGTGACCCACTGCAAACTCAGCTTATTACTTAGCAGTTTGATGTGATCAGTGCCTTTTAAGCATTCCCACTACAATACCCACAATTATTTATAAATTCAAAGAAAGTCATTAGCACTCCAGAAATTTTAGTTATTTTGAGAATTTGTCTATTTTATTTTTCTAAATGCAGAGAAATCCATAGTATTTTAGATTTTTCCCAGCTGAACCCAGACCATTTCTGTTAATTTCCAAAAGACAAAGATGGATTTGGTTTGGAAAGTGTTTCTTATGTTTGTATCAATAATCAACATAATAATAATTCTTGCCTGAAAACATTGGCTTTTATTATTTATAAATTAATAAATCAGACCAAAAAGGCTGACCTAGTATAATCACATGCATTTATGCCAAGCTAATTTAAATCGCATCTTTTTATATTCACTGCTATGATTACACGGATTGTTGTGTTACACTCAATTGTGGAACATTATTCATTTCAGAAAAAAAAATCATATTTAAAATTTGTTGAAGCAAAATGGATTTCTGAAGAGGCAAACTAACTGAGGGAGGAGTTTCGACTTTTCTATTCTAAGTAGTATTCAAGTGGCTTTAAGGGGCAACTCATCTTCAGAAGATGACTAACCTTGTAGATTGTGTCTGAACTAGGAAGCCTTGGCACAATGATTTTGGAATGAGCCAATTTCTCAGAACACAATTACACGTTATTATTTTTTCCATCTTATCTTAGACCCATAATCAGATTGGAAATCTATAGTGTGTGATAATGGAGCACTGAGACAATTGCCCATATCATTCAAGCCAAAGAAACACTTTGATTTGAAATTCTGTATCTAAATGATTGAGGCCAAAGTGTCCCCTTGGTTTAAATGATTTGGATAATTGTTTCAATTCTCCACTTCATCTTGCTAGTATAAATTGCCCAAAAGAAAATGTATGAGCATATTCATTCAGTGCAGTGAAAATACATACAAATTTTGTAACATATAAAGTTGTAAATGTTTAAAGGAAAATAAAACTGAAAACTACTGAAGGTATCATTTACATATTTTCAATACCTTTTTTAAAGAAAATAAATTACAGTATGCAGGCTCACACATGTTCACTAAATTGCATTTTAGTGTAGCTATTTATCACTAAAGTATTTCTGAAAATTAAACAATTTTGAAACTTTGATCACAAATGATGAAGAAAGAAACCAGTAAAAATCTTCTAAATTAAACATGATTAAAACACAAAACATTAATTCACTTAGTGTTCTCAGTTACCATAGTAAAATATCCATAAATTGCAGGACCAGAATACTTGAAGAAATGTCTACTTACATTGTTTCCATGCTCCATGTTCACAGCTCTGCTGTGTTTTGTTGCCAAGTATTATGACTGCTATGTATTAAATGATAAGCAGAAGCCAACTACACTTCCCAAAGTGGATCATTGTATTTGTTTTAGTTTCCCTTTACGAAGCCTAAGTTCTGATCTCTGCTGCAAGCACTAAGGCAATCAATGCTGATGAATGACTAGAAATGGTTTCTTTATTCCAGTCCTCACTGAATAGAAAGTTTCCATTATCTCCTTCAGCATCTTCACTCTATCAATCTGACAGGGGCAGGCAGTTGCACACTTCACTGCTTTCACTTTGGAACAGTGCTCTACTTATCTGTTTCTAAAATGAAAGAAAAATGAAAAATAATAAAGTCTGGAGAAAACTTCTTGTTTATACACATAAAATGCCATCTTTCATTTTCCTTTAATTGTTCAGTTTTATTTGGAGTATAATCATTTAAAACAAACTGGCAGAAAAAAATTCATAGACAACAGAGTCCAATTTCTAATGCTTTAGGTAAAATAAGACAAATTTTACTTGGAAAAAAAAAACGCATTTTCTTCTGTACCCTTTTTGATCCTAATGGATATGATACTTTTGTTCACTTTTCAAGGATTGGATAGCATCTTGGCATCCTCCTGAGGCCTTATCCTGGCAACCGGGCAGCTTAGAAAGTCACCCAATATGCGCATATTGGTACTGTCTGAGGTTTTTTCCCCCCCCTCCTTTTGTGAGTATTGTCTATCTCTATGGAGCTGAAGAGCATGCTGGAAAAAAGGCAAGGTGTGAACCAGTCTCTCTTTGGCAGCTAGTCAGTAGGCTTTTGAGAAGAAAAGCATCGAGGTAACAGAACAAGATGTCAGAAATAAACTTTTCAGAATTAAAAAAAATGAGGAAAACCATGGAAATTGCCTGGGTATTAATTACCAGATATGGCCATTTACAACATTTTGTTCTCTGCCAAAACTTTTCTTAATGCTACAAAGACTGTCTTCTAGTGTGCTCAGTGCACATTATTTGCAGAGGCAAGGTTCAGCCTCTAAAAATCCAGGATAATCAGCTGTACACACAAACTCGGCCACTCAGCTTTGCCATGTTGTCTCACACACAGATGGTGACCTCTGAGAAATCTAAATTCATGGCATTAATCTTTCTTTCCCTACGCTTTTCCAGTACCTTGTATGTTACCACGTATATTTCTGATGATTGTACCTTTGAAATAGAGATATTTTTTAAATAGAAGAAGCCACTCATCTTTAGAGAAAAGAGCATTATGTGCTTAAATGACAGAAAATTCCCTGAATTATAATCTGAAATAGTTCATTATTACATGTTTGTACCAGTTGCACCACATTTCATTTTGGTCTGTATCACTACAAAGATAAATATTTCTTTCCCTCTTTCTCTCTCTCCCTCTCTCTCTCTCTCTCCCCCTCTCTCTATATAAATATACAATATTTTCAGAAGAAAACATTGATAAAAATGAGGAAATGTAACAGAAGTAAATTTAATTACCAGCCCCTATATAACACTGGTGAAGGAAAAATAACTAAGGATACCACATCTTCAGGAAGTAACCATGATCCTCTAGACTCTAACCCTGGAATGAGACACTAACAAGTCAATATAAAATTCTGAGTTTTAATTTTCTCCTCTGGCAATGAAAGAAAAACCTCAACATTATATTTTCAGACACTGAAGATAATATTTCTGTCTTCAAAACTTAACAAATATGAAAAAGAAGAACAGACAGACCCTACTAAGAGGGAGTAAATCAGTGATTGATTTTTACCATTTTTCTCTCTCTTCCTGAGCTATGTCACCAGCTTAAGCATATGTACTAATGCTGTCTTAAATCAATTATATTAGCGCAGGTGGTTTTTAAGAAGCAGTGCAACATGCTTTATAGATATAGTTGTTAATACATTTAAAATAACAAATTTTCCTCACAGATAAGAACAGATAGGATTTTGAGCTTTATTTTGATTGTTTGTTTTTACTGTTCATTAGTACTTTGCATATACTTTGGGGTCAGATATAAAAATGTGGATTGCTGTTACAAAATAATAAGGATGTTAAGAGCAGCAATCTGAATAGTTCCTGTCTTTAGTACCTGGCTCTGTCACCAACTGGCTGCACGAAATTTGATTAAGGTATTTGATCTCCCCGTTCCTCAATTTCCTAATTTGTAAAATGGAACTAAGTAATTGTGGCTACCACTCAGAAATGTTTGGCAAATAAAAAAAAAAGGGTTAATCCCTTGAAAATGGCCAAAAAAGTGCCTGGCATATAGTGAACCCACTATAAATTTGGTGCATATAGTGAATCTACTATAAACGTTGGTAAAATATATTTTCAGAAGACATTTTTTAAAATAAAATCTGACACAAATGTATCTATTTTTTCCAAGAAGTTAGTGGCTGAAGAAAATCAGAGTCAAAACACAGACAGCAAATATAATGGTTTTTACAATGTGGTAAAATAACACAATATCAAAAAGCAACAGAGTAACCAATGCTGTTACCAAATGGAACGCATGCACTAGCTAGTTAAACTTTTAATGTATCTGTAATGAGCCTTTATAATCTTCAAATGTTGGTGTTAATCAAAATTAGACTTTATGTAAATTATGAGATTTCTGAAAGCGTGAAGATTCCAAACATTGAGTAATCTCTGGAGTCCAACAATTTACTTTTGGAGGGTAGAAATATTTTATAACATTTTGTAGAAAAGTCCATATCCAAAAACTAATTTTCTATTGGTTTAGCTTTAGCCTTTGGCCTTAGAGTTACAGCTTTTTGAATAGGAGCTCTTGCATAGTTTCCACAGGTGCATTTCCTCCACCAGATTTATATGCCTCATAAAAGCTTTATATTGCTCATAAATACAGACTTTCAATCCTACAGGTACTGGAAGATTTATTTATCTTTATCTTTTATTTATTTATCTGGAAGTTTTATTTTATCTTTCAGGCTGATGAAAATGACACATCCTTATTGGGAGACGCTACTATGAATGACAGAGCAATGGAATAAAAAATGGAAGAGAGTGATCCTGATTGGGAAAAAAAAAAAAGCTGGGAGAACTGTGAAGTAGAAGTCCACAGGGAGTGCGAGAACTGTTAACTGGGCACTGTAGGGGTGGAAAGTGTCACAGTGAGAACCCACAGAAGGATGCATGCTGCCTGAGAAAGCAAGATCAAGGAAATGGAATAGCGTGTCAAGTGGAAAGGCAACAAGCTGCAGATGCGCTATACACTTAGACTTCCTTACAATAATGTGTATTTATTCTCAGAATAGTCTAGGTATGGTTAGGTATCAGGCTAGGACAATTAGTATTTTTTTTAAGTGGGTTGGGCTTTTCAAAATATCTATTACTTTAAAAACAGACTTCTTTAGAACTATAGATATAGTAATAATTACCAGTAAGTGTTTATCACCTATGCAGTGAAATAGAAACAACATGTTTACTATTTCTCTGTGTGTGGGGAAATAGGATTAGAAGCAGGGAAAGACTTGAAGAAGAGATTAGATAAGGACTTATTTTTATAGTCCAGCAAGAAGTAAAGCTTGTCATGAGTGCTGGCAGTAGGGATATGGCAAAAAGATTAGGATGTATTTTTTATGTGAAATGAAGTATACAGTGCTTAACACACACCGGAACTTTTCTAAAAGTCTTATATATATTAATTTACTTCTCACAAGGATCCAATAAGGTAGGCACTACTGTATTCCCTCTTTTGCAGAAAAGAAAATACATTTGTAGAAGAGTTAAGCTAAGTCTGCCAACTATGAAGTGATGGAGCCATGATTTCTGGGCCTCTGTGTATTTCTATATTGGTCCTTCTTTCCAGAGGGAAAGCTGGCAATGGCTTCCTTTGGGCTGAAATCCAGCTAATGCTCCATCAATCAAATTATAGTATAGCTGCCACCTATAGGAATAATCTTCTAATTTGTTTTAAAGTATTCCCTGGACTAATAACAAATCCTATAGGATGAGGACCCAGGCAGTCTGACTGGAGAATATTTCAAGGGCCATGCCAAATATACCATATATGGAGGATAAGGGAGTGTGACAAATCAAAGATGATTCCTAAATTTCTCTTTTAAGCAATTGGACCCATGTTGGTACTGTTTACCGTTAGCAATGAAAAATTTACAATCCAAATGTGGTTATTATGTTAATTATATTATGCACATTAAAACATGCGTGGAGATTAGTGTTAATATGATTTCACTTTATGTATACAAAAATCCAGTAGTGTAGGAAAACTGCCTTCACCCTTCACAAACTTACTTTCCAGTCTTGGAAGGAATCTGATTTGCATCAATCAACCATATCAATAGCTCTCGCGCCTGGGTGAGATTGGCCATCGGGGAAGCCCCAGTCAAAGATAAGAATGAGGAGAGGTGGAATATTAGGATATTCATTTCCTCAGATGGCTACATTCCTTAACCAGAAACTCAGAGCTTTTTTCGAACAGCCTTTTCTACATAACTCCCTTTCTCTTTTTAGACCATTCTGCAAGTTGTTCCTTTCCTAGCTCTTTTTGATGTAGGGATGGTTAGAACCTCCTATTGTTACTAACATTGTAACTGCACTATTCTTCTATTCTTACCACAACTTTCCCACATTTATAAATGAACCCTTTATTAAATTCTTTTTAAACACAATTTAATTACTTACATTATCCAATCAATTTCTTGACAGGACTCTGACCCAGGCAGTATTGTATTGACTTCCTCCATTTACAATTAATGTAACTCTAGATCACACAGTAATAAGTTCAATTTAGTTTGAGAAGTACATGCTGCTATGCAGCAAAGAGAAGGAAGGAGCAAACTTTGAGGACTTAAGAAAAAGTTTTATAGAGCATCTTAAAAGTTCTAGAGTTTTATCAGTTCAACAACAGAAAAGATATTATAGCCAAGGAGCATCCTGTACAAAAGCAGGGAAGAACAAAATAAAGGAAGCTAGAGTGTAGTGCAAATAGATCTTTGATGCTGCCTTGCAGGGAACCAGGAATAGTATAAAGTGAACTTATAAAGGTATCCAAGAGACTAGATAATAAGAGGGAAAAAAGGGGTGGTCATCAAGGAAGGAAACTTCAGGATTTTACCAGGAACATAAGTCTGACAGAGAAGAAAATTTAACTTGATTTCCCAAAGCCTTATCAAAATCACACAATAACTTTGATTTTAAAGATAGTAATATCTATGCACATTTGCATACATTTCCTTTGCAATCATGCATCTATTGTATATATATTGATAGGCCATAGTGCATTTATGTATCTCTGTACTAAGTGAAAACTAAATATTCTGCTAGCGTTACCTAGAGCCCAAGTAGTCTGAATGTTAGCAGGCAAATTTTTAAATGCAGAGTGACATATTAGAGGATATGTACCCTTGCTTTTTTTTTAATTTATTTTATTTATTTTTTACAAAAAAATTTGCTGTAATTGTTAGTGGGGGTTAAACCTTGTGGTTGTATTTAGAAAAGAAGTAAAACGTTATCTTAACATGCGGCCGTGTATGAAATCTCAGACTGACACAATTTTGTTTTCCTAAACTTAATGGCATTTTTACATAATGACAAACAAGTTTGCCATATTGTTAAAAAAAATGATTGAATTTTTTTTTTTTTTTGCGCTTTTTAGGACCGCACCCACAGCATATGGAGGTTCCCAGGCTAGCGGTTGAACCGCCACAGCCACCGCAACACACGATGCGAGCCGTGTCTGCAACTTACAACACAGCTCACTCAACGCCGGATCGTTAACCCACTGATGGAACCGGCAACCTCATGGTTCCCAGTCGGATTCGTTAACCACTGCGCTACGACGGGAACTCCAATTGAAATATCTTTATAGTCTATGTGGTTCCTTGTCTATACAACATTTTTAAATCAAGATTTTTTTTGTTTTTGTAATATTTTGTCTCTGTAATTTTAAAGTTGGATCCAGAAAACACAGAACATGTTATAATACATATGAGAGATTACCGGTGAAAATATAATGCCATGAAAGCAAGAGAGGTTTAGAGAATGGGATTACTTATTAAATGAAACGGTTTCATTTTTGCTGAGAGGCAGGCAAGGACAAAGTACCTGACACATAAAAAATTTGGTAATAAAATACTATTTAATAACAGCTATTTTTCAAAATAAAAGTGAAGGGAAATTCAGTTTGAAATCTAATTGGACACAGGAGGACAAAACAAATTCCTAAAAGAGGTAGGAATTAAATGTCAAAATACAATCACAGGAATTTTGAATAAATTGGACCAAAAAAATTTTAATGTACTATAACATTAGAACTTCATAATAACCCAATACAATAAAAAGAACACAAGTAAACACCCTCTCACACAAACGCTTCTCTAGATCATTAATAAATCATCCCTAAATATGCTATTTCTATTCATTTTGGATGAATTCAACATACTTAATAAGTAGCTTCCCACATAATTACTAAAACTGGGAACACTCATAAAGAAGAACTGTGAGATTCCATTTATATTTAGAATTGTACAGTAAAAATTGTCCATCAATAAAAATAGAGATCTTAGATTTTGACCAGTGACATCATTCCAGTTTTATTATTTCTGTTTAAATTAGTATTTTTTTATCCCATCCCATAAACACTGAGTACAGACCTACTACTTTGCATTTAACTTGATATGCATTAATTAGTTTCCTTTAGGCAGTTCATTTCATTCACAGATTATATGAATTTAAACCATGTGAAAATAGTTTTTGTAGTTCAAAATGGTTGAAGATGGAGTTCCCACTGTGATACAGTGGGATCAGTGGCATGTTTGGAGTGGCTGGATGCAGGGTTCAATCGTCAGCCTAGCACAGTGGGTTAAAGGATCTGGCATTGCTGCAGCTGCAACATAGGTTGCAACAGTGGTTTGGATCTGATCCCTGGCCCAGGAACTCCATATGCCACAGGGTGGCCAAAAAAGAAAAAAAAAAGTTGAAGATTGGCAACGTCAAATGACTTTACCTAATGAATACATTTGCTCAACTTACAGTTGTGTATTATTGTATAAATATCATTTACAGACTCAAATTTATTTTAAATTATCTTTGAAAAGCATTAGTATTTTTATTCTTTATATAGAGAAAAATAAAATACCTTGTAGTTCCTCAATAAAATATTAGTAAATTTTGGAGTTTCCATAGTGGCGCAGCAGAAACAGTCTGACTAGGAACCATGAGGTTGCGGGTTTGATCCCCGGCCTTGCTCAGTGGGTTAACGATCCGCTGTTGCCATGACCTGTGGTATAAGTCACAAATGCAGCTCGGATCTGGCATTGCTGTGGCACTGGCATAGGCCGGTGGCTACAGCTCCAATTAAACCCCTAGCCTGGGAACCTCCATATGCCGCAAGTGTGGACA
>PVHT021183696.1:16867431-16942577 GCA_004024745.2 Catagonus wagneri
TCTGACTAGGAACCATGAGGTTGCGGGTTTGATCCCCGGCCTTGCTCAGTGGGTTAACGATCCGCTGTTGCCATGACCTGTGGTATAAGTCACAAATGCAGCTCGGATCTGGCATTGCTGTGGCACTGGCATAGGCCGGTGGCTACAGCTCCAATTAAACCCCTAGCCTGGGAACCTCCATATGCCGCAAGTGTGGACATAAAAAGACAAAAAAAAAAAAAAAAAAAAGGTAAATTTTTTTCTTGCTTCTTACCAAGTGGTGGTTTAAATAAACAGAATAATATACCTTAATTATATAATATTTTACTGAAATGTCATATATTAAATTTGCGTTTCTGATAATTCAAGTAAATTCCATTTCTTATTGAGAAATACCATTTCTTTACTATTGGAGGATTAGATCAAACTAGTGGAAAAACTACTGAGAAAATTGTTTAGGAATGGCCAAAATATTCTTTAGTGTTAATGAGTTAAAAGAAAAGTTAAATATGTTGATGTAAAATATACTGTAATATATAATAAACATTTGTATTTTTAAACTGAAGTAATGACCTATACCAGCAACAAAATAATGGCAAATTTAAAATGTTCAGATGTAATAGGTTTACTTCATTTATATTGTTTTATGGGATTGTCAATATGATCATTATAGAATTCATCAGAAATTTAATGAGGATCCTTATAGAGGTTCTCTATCTTTTTCTCATGCTAACTTTCCTGTTCCACCGGAAAGTAAACTAAATGAGAATTAGAGCTATTAACTCTGAATATATTAATCATAAATTTCTGTTTAATCCATTAATTTTTTTCAATTATCTCTTTGTACACTTCTAGAGGAATTGAGCAAATAAGATTAGGGAAAATTACAGCAAATAATAAATTTAAATTGTGTGTTTTTTTAAAAATGTGTAATGCTTTATTTCTGTATATTATTCTGTGTGAAAGTAGACCTATAACATATTATTTTGGTTTCAGATGAATCATATTTTTTTTTCCAATGGACAAAGGGAAGATATTCTGGCAATGCGAAAGAATATCAATTTAATATAATGTTGGGTAAATTAATACAGATAGTATAAATGTTGATTTAACCATGACTTACCTAGATACTAAAACCATACAATGCCCTATGTGTTTTAAATTCTAGTATGTGTGTTTTGTTCCCAGTTGTTTGAAAGTGATGAGAAATAGTTTGCAAAAACATTACTTCAATTAAACAGCTACTATGCAGAAAAAAAGAAATGTTAAGAATACTTTGGATGGAGCTAACTAGTAAATTTTTTATCTTGTAATTAGCCCACTTTATCTTAAATATCTCAGATCATAGCTAAATATAAGTTATCTAAGTTTGAAAAACTGTTTAAATTCAGAACCTGATCTAAACATAAACCATAGCAATAGCTGTGTTTGAGACAGAAGATACTACCATATGACGTTAGATAACACTTTTTCTAATATAATTAAACCAACTACAAGAGAAAATATTAAAGAATAGTAATATAGAGAAATAATTTGATAACGACAGTTTATTTTGTCTTACATTATAATATAGGAGGGAGCATTCAACTAAACTGTGTAACAAAGATTAGAGAGGTATAAGACATTATTTCTTGGAACTAAATAATTACCCTAGAAATTAAATATTTGTTCAGATACAATATTAATCTAAAACATTTCCTGTTCAAAAATTGGGTTGCATGATTTCTCCTATTTCTAGTCAAGATTAAAATCAGCCTTCTCTATTATTAAACAAACATATGATGAGAAAGTTGATTTAACAAGCATACCAAAAAACTAACATCAGATGTTTTCATTTGGTTCAATGGGTAATGTTTCCATGAAAAGTTTTATTTATTACCAATTTATAGACTGTAAGCAATTTTACTCTGAATATTACTTGATTCTACCTTTGTTCCATTTCTGATTTAAACATTTTGTTCATCTAACTCTCACCCTAATTTGAGGACCGTGAATATACAAATTTATGGCCAAGCATAGCAGTATGTCCATAAAAGGCAGTTAAACATTCATGTAATGAATAAATATGTTAAGTGAACAAATATGAATATGAATGGTGTGGAAGTTCACAGGGGCATATGAGAGAAAATTCAGAAGGTAAATGTTCCCTATGCAGTGCAATAAAATTATTTTCATTTGGTTTAAACATAAAATTTTAATTAATATTAAAATATTTAAAATGCTATTTTATGAGATTTTTGCTGGAAAGCAGAATAATTCATAAACAAGTAATTGTTTTAAAATATTGTAAACTGAGAGGAATTTTCAGTTATTTAACAAGAGAACAGGTTTTCATAATGTTATACAGAGATGGATTTTTGGTTGAATTTAATCATCTAAAGAATAAAACTAATGTTAAATTATTCACATATTTCAAGAATCTTATATCTGCTTTATATAAGACACAGAACTAGCATCTCTGTTTTATCCACTATAGTTTTATATTGTAATATGTGCTTGGCAAGTATTGGTTGAATTGACATTAATTAGAAATATATTTCCATCCATTTTCAATTACCCATTATAATAAAGGAAGACAATAAAGTGGCTAAAGCAGCATCAGCAAAGATTTCATAAATCTGATTTTGTCCAAGTTAATATAAAGAACAAAAACAAACATCATTCACACTATTGACAGCTAATGGTTAATTTATAAGCAATTAGGAAATTCTATTATAAGGTTGCAGTTACTGACCTGATAGTAATTCACAGTAATATATTAAATCAAGTATAAAATATTATTTAGTTTATTTAAGTTTTTTTAGGAAAAGGAAATTATTTGGAATTATTTTGTAAGTATTTATTCAATGTAAAAGCAAACTCTAATACTCCAGAAATCCATGTAAATTATATTTCAATTCTTATTGTAGTTGAAACTGTTTATACTACACTTATGGTACTTTCAGTGTAAATGGAAAAGTATATTATTTATTCAAATATCTTGTTTCATACTTTGAGCAATTAAATTCCCCATTCATTGACTGCAGAATAAATATTTTATTTTGCTTTATCAATATATAGGAAAATCTAACATAATAACATGTTCTATTGTAGATTTTTTGATGAATCAACTAGAATGAAATTAATGTAATGGAATGCTTTTATATATCTTCTCTATGACCTTTTCAGAATGTGATAGAAGTTAATCATGCTTTTAGACATGTCATTTATTCTATCACATCTGGTACGTACCATATATAGTACCATTTGCAATAATAAGCTTCTTATTGTTATATCTTCACATTTTAAACTCAATTTCTTTATGACAGTAAGAAGTCAGATCCTATTAAACATTAATATATCATGAAGATATTCAAATTTAAGTAAAATTGATTTTTAAACAAATCAATGCAGGTATAAAACAAAAAATCAATAAAAATACAGAGTTGTAGCAATACATTTTTTCTTGTATGCACGCAACCACCAATAAAAAATATGAGCAAATTTCAAAACTAAAGGCAAAGTCAAAATAACTTTGTCAGAAGTTTATTTTCCTGAGTCTCTTATCAACTGAGAGTAAAGAATTGAAATTTTACATTTCCTTCAAAATGTGTTCTCATTAAATTATCAGATTTGCAGTCTATTCAATATCCATAATTGTACTTGTGAAGGATATTTACTAGAAATCTGGTTAACTTATTACAAATTCTGGCTTATTAATTACTGAAGAGGGCCTCCTCCTCTCCTCACATCAGACAAGTCTATATTTTTGGGCTCTTCTGAAGATTAATTTTCATTCCAAATATAGAGTTAAATGGTATCTAGTTTTAATTTGTGTCATTTAGTATTATTGATTTTATTCATTATATCTTAATACCAATGACAATTTGGGGGAAATTTGAAAAGTAGTGTTTAAAACACACACACACACACACACACACACACACACACACATCAAATATATTTACATCAGCAATCTTCAATCTTCTAGGTTGTATAATGCAAATATAGAGGGAAAACATGGACTTTGAAATAAGACAAATCTGGATTTTAACTCCCTCATCACCACTTATTAGCTAGGTGACTTCTGAATTTTAATTAGCCACTGAAAGCCAGTATTATTCATAGATAGGTTATTAACTTCTCTCTTGGCTCTTGGGAGGCTGAATATCATGCAATGCGTGTAGCAATTCTTTGGAACATGGTAGTTAATGTATTACAGCTAATATATTTATAAATAGTCACTCAATTGAAAGTCATTCATATGCCATTCAATTTGAGGAAGAAAGGTAGAAGAAATTGTAAAGAACAGCAAAAGAATCTAGAGTAGCAAAGAATTATTTTCCCTTAAATGTTGATCAAACGGTCAATTCCAAGGGAGACCACCTGGAGGCACACTGGTAGAAAGGTGGTATACGGAAAATAAAGCCTCAGACTGAATTCTCATTTAGTTGGTATTTAGCTGATTCTCCAACTTTTTAAGGTTTTTATTGCAAGTTCTTGAATCAAGAAAGCACTGATCCATACATAAGCACCCTGGGATCATTTTTCTTTGATGGTTCACATGGTAACTTCGTTATAGTTGCCTGGATTTTCCTAGTTAACTAGAGGATTGCCTAGTTTTCTTGGCAAGACTCCTCTTCTAAAGAATCATGTTGAAACAGCTATTGTATGACTTGACACTAATACTGCTTTCAAGGTATTGTTTTTGTCTTTTGCAAAATAGGTTAAAATAATAGAGATTTGGCTAATGTACATTTTTATGGAAAAAAATCAAACTATACTACATCAAGTCATCTTCTAAATCCCCATACTTGGCTAGACTTTGTAAGAATTATTAAAGCCTATTAATATTTTTCTATAGTTTTCTAAATGTTAGCAAATTAATGCCTAGTAGTAGGATGGCAGAAAGTGTGGGAGTGAAGGATTTATTCAACAAGTAGCTATAATGGATTCAGTGACGTTAGAAACCTCTGACATCCCAAGGGTCCTATCAAAAGAGGTATTTAGGGATGGCAAACTGCAATGGAAAGAACCAAAACTGTATCTGAGAAGTTATGCTTATGCTTTTGTTCTAAATCATAACTTCAAAAATGAGAAATAATAGCTTATGAGAAATAATAAATTGTTATGCACATAACCCAAAATGTTCTATAGAAATTATGTTTTAAAAATAATTTTTTGCAAGGTCAATAAAAATGAAATAAAATTTTAGAACTTTACCTAATATTTAAACTTAAGCTGTCAAAGACAGATAAATACAAATATTTGAATATTTGGCTTAAGTAAGTTGAACCAAAAGAAGTTCAATCGATGATTATTTTAAGACCTTTTACTGTGCAAGGTTTTTGGCTGAGGTTTTACCTCTCTTTATTCAAAAGAACCCAAGAGAAACATTATCCTTCAGTCAAGTACACAGCCCTTACATGTTGCTGAAATGTTTGCCATGCTATTTGTTATAATAAACTAGTGACTGAAAAAATGGTCAGCATGATTAGCCATGTACCCAACCTTTTCATAAATAAAATGACTTTTATATGTATTTAAAAGGAAATCCATATTTAGGGTAGGAGAATTTTTTTTTAGCAACATAAAAGAATATGACTCCAGTATAGAAAATACTCTAAAATTTAGTTCTTGATCTTTAATAATATTCAATTACGAGGGTCCATTTTTCTGTAAGATATTAGAGGAAGGGATACACAATATGTTTGGGATTTAACCAATTTTGTGATTATTTTTATGTAAATATTTGCTATTAAATATTTAAATAACAAAGAAGATTAAATCGGATCTATCAGTATAAACTGTTATCTGAATTATATTCTGAGACTAAATAATATGAGAAAAAAAAGGATTATGCAAAGTATATGAAGAGGACAAAGGGCTATGCCTAGAATTTTTGATTCTAAAATACTGAGGATGTTGATTTTTCTCCTTCCTTTATTATGGACAGGTCCCTACCAGATACATATTCACCTTGGTTTGAGGGGACATTAGTTATGGCTGAACACTCCGATTCCTCACTCCATCTGGACAATTTAATGAGCAGGCTCCCTTTTTCAAGACCAAATGAGATAATGCATGCAAAATCACTTTGAAGAGCATAAAGTACTTTACAAATGCAAGGTATTATTTCTTTAAGACAAGTAATTAGTGCTTTTAGCAATAAAGTACCACTTGATAATATTAATACATGAACGATAGTTCTTTAGAAATGACCTTCTAATCAGTTGGGCACATACCTAGATGAAAAGTATACTAATTTAAGTTACACTATCTTACATTCCTGATGAGAATTAAAGAACTTTTATAACCAGACATATCAGGCTATCAACATATATACACTTTCTTGTGTTTTTCATTGAACATTTAGAACTCTAGAAAATATCATTCATTAAACAAATCATTAATAAATATTTTTGGTAGCTATTTAAAATAAAACATATGCAATGCTATTGAAATGTAGAAATAATATAAATATTTTAGAGAAAAAGAAAACATCTATTTAATCCAATTTATTTTTTAGCATAAAATGTCTCTAATTATATATTTTTTGTGAATTTCTGTGACAGTGTAAGCCTATTCTTTCTAAATGGGTACATTTCCTTTTTCAATTTTAATCTTACTGATGTATCAATATACCAATATGAGTTATTTTCATTCATTTAAAATATAATTTTTGAAGATATATTTTGAGTCTACTCTAAATAAAACAAGGTCATTGGCATACAGTAATTTCAGACCTTTGGAAGAGTTTTAAGTAATGGATTGCATCACTGAAACAAAAAAAATGAAATAACCACATGAAAAGTTAGAATATCACTAACAAAAATATTTTGTGTGAAGGAACTGTTCGGATTTGAACTGTTAGAACTGGGATCTTGTACAATCTCATTTATGCTTAGACTTTACAATTAAAAAAATTAAATTAAAAAAATTGCAAGTATATCTACAATTAAAAAAAATTGCAATTAAAAAAATTGCAAGTATATCTACAATGACAAGATGATATTAAAACCCAGGCATCTCCTGAGGTAAAGAATCACCTTCATTTTCAAAAGACTAGAAAACTAATATCGAGCCATCCCTAGTGAGTTTTAATCTTTTCAAAATTTGTTCAGAATTTTAATATTCAATCATTTATTAGATTAATGCCTTAAAATATGTGATTGTCTTTTTAAATTGAAATATAGGTAATGTACAATAGTATCAGTTTCATGTGTACTACACAGTGATTTGACATTCGCATACTTTATGAAATGATCAGCACAATAATATTGGTAACCAGCTGTCCCTAATACTGTAATATTAAGTTATTACAATATTATAGACCATATTCTTTATAATCTATACTACATCCCTATGGTCTATTTGTTTTATAAGTGGAAGTTTTTACCTCTTAAATGACAGGAGGGTTCTCTTTTCTCCAGATATGTGGTAGTCTTAATACATGGTCAATAGACTTGAAACAATAAACAAATATATATATTTATATATAAATTTATATATATATTATAAAACTGAGAATGAATTTCATGGTATTTCTTTAAACAATAAGGTTTATATACTCAGAATAAAATAAATCTTTTTATAGAGTGGGAATTATATAGCAATACTGTCCTTTTCACCTCTCTGAACACACAAATCTCCCCCATATTAAAAACAAGAAGCAAGCAACCAACAAAACTTGAACAAATATAACAACAAAGAAGAAACACGTACAACTTAACAGAAAAAAAAGAGTACTTAAATAGTATTAATTTGATTTCCTATAACATAGTTTTACCTAGGTAGTTAGGGAATCCATGTAAAAAAGTTTTACACCTCAAAAGTTTACAAGACTTCATGAGAATACTTATAAAAACTTTATAGACTCTTCTGATTCGCAAATTTTATATAAGAAATATTCAAATTGAACTTTTGATTTCCTTAACTATATAAGAAATATGAGGCTTGACTAAGGGATGTTATCTTGGGCATGCAGCTGTCTTTTTATTATCAGCTGAATCACCTTTCACAAGACACTTAAAAGAAAGATCTACAGAGGAATATTGGATTCTGAATATTTTCAAGTAAATTTCTTATATGCTAGTTCTGTATGTAGAGTACATGCCTTTAGTTTTTCCTTCACAAGATAAAATTCTCCAGGAATATAAAATTGTTTTTATTAATTAAATCATATACTTGAAAGAGATAAGGATATTATTTGGTTTATTTAAATCTGAAAATAATAAAAATAGGTACATTTTTCTACATTCAGTGATATTATCTAGTGGTATACTTAACCTAAGTTATTTTATCAGCTATGTTTTGTTGACCATCTGAACCATATTGTCCAATCTTAAACAATAGAGAACATCAATTGGTTGATATTATAAGCCACATACATTTTGAATGAAAATTTGATTTTCATTAACAAAAAGTATTTTAGGACTCTAAATTTTCCTGATTACTACTTTTCAACTTTAAGCTTTCTTTTAAAAATATATGCTTAATGGAATTCTTTTCGCCAGAATATTTATTTTCATAAAGACAGAATGTTCTCTGAAATCATGTATTATGTATTTCCTCCACAACGAATGTCCTGTCATCATCTAGGTTAATCTAATTTTCAAGATTCTCTTATTTTTTAAGCACTAGACTTTTGTTGATGTTACATGGAGGTCATACTCTCAAGTTTATTATCCTTAATAAAATTTTATTGCTGATTTTCAGTCAATCCCAAGAGTAAAGTAAATCTATACATTTATAATTAAACACACAGATGCCTAGGAGACAATTCTCAAATAATAAAAGAGATTCAACTACAACACTTATTTTACTTTCCTATATGCTCAGAATTTGTGCTAATTTTGATACTTTAGCCCTAAATGTTTATGAATATTGTTATAACATTAAAATGATGACAAATTTTGAAATAACAAATGTATATATCCCCAAAACAAAATCTTCTTTACCAAGTGTCCTAGCACACTGAGAAAACAAGCATAATTTTGAAACAGCTTAATTTCAGAATAACTAACTTGATAAATTTGTCCCATTGAGAATGCTGTATCAAAATCAGAGAAAGATTCCCTATTAGAGGTATCCACAGACCATTTATTTTGTCATATAAATTGATCCAAAATAAAAGTCATTAACCTAGTCTGATGAAACTGAATGTTATTGATGTTGTCTAATTAAATATTTTAGACAATAACCGTTATGTCAAAAGTTGAGATATGATAGCACTAATACACATTTTGTTAATTTCTGTAACCTTTACAAATAATTTTCACAAACTAAAATAAATACATGATCCTATCATAAGTAGATGATTTCAAGAAATAGTCTTTTTCATGTTAAAAAAATTATCATGCCAAAAAAACACTAGGTCATAAATGTAAACCTAGAGATAAATATCTAGTTCCTCTCCATCTTCTTCCATGTATAACAACATAGTCAATAAAGCAACAGCATAAAAAGTTATTTAAACTTTTATCTCAAATATTTATCATCAGACTGCACTTAAATTTGTTAGCAAAACTAATAGCACATTTTATGAATGCTAGTAAACTGGAGGCAGAGAAAAGAATAAAAATTTCCTTACAAAATGGCATCAAACAATCATGTCAGAAATCTCATTCATTCATACTATAAAGATATTTACTCTGTAATATATTCTTTAAATAATATGATTTATTAATACTATAATCAAATCTTAAGGGAACTAATACTTTAATTTTTAAAGTAGATTTCCAGCATAAATTTCAATGTACATTAATAACCTCCATGAATACAACTAATAATAAAGAAGCATTTCCTGACATTTGCATTTCACTGTAAAAGCTGTTTTCTCTTTTGAAATGATTTTTGAATAGTCACTTATTTAAAATACTTTTAATATCTTAGACCAAACCAGCATTTGTTTAAAAATGACTGACAAATAATTTCATAATTCTACAACTCTTTTAATAATTGCAAAGTTTTTCTAATAGAATTTTAAGAATAGACTAATTCATTAATTTTCTCTTAAAATCTTATTATTAAACATTAAGTAAACTCTTAAGTATATTTTATTTGATCTATATTTAATATTACATTGCTTAAAAATGAGATCCATCATATTTCTGAGATTAAAAATCTAAATTCTAAAGGTTTTTGGCTAAAGCAGACTTTATTTCAAGACCTAATGTAATTTTATCTTTCACAATTTTATATCCTCTTCAGTGTTAATACCTTAAACTGTGAAAAATCACATTTCCATTTATGTTTTTTAAGTAATCTTCCATATGAGGTGACGTCCACTAATAGTAGCTATGTCAGAATAAATCTTTGGCACTCAAATATAAAGCATCCTAATTTACTTATATGCTAGTTAAGAATGACATAATTATAAAACATAAAAACACGAAAATACTTACCCATCAGTAGACATGGGTCTACCTTCAAATAGCTTTTAAATATTTGAATGTGACTCCTGGTGATAGAGTGTCATAACTCTAATTTATATTTTTGCATGATTCAGCATTCGATCTGCTGCTGAAGCCAAGTCTGCTTCTTTACTTACCCACAGGACACTAATAACAAAGCAAATAATACTGCATATCCAGGAATTCTGATTTTAGCCTTCAGTTACTCACCTATAAGAGAGACAAAGAAGAAAGGTAATAGTATTAAAAATACTTAATGTTTTGTTATACTCAGGGAGCATCATGATATAAAAGGGTGTTCCTTACCGTCTTGCACTTTAAGATCTCTATCTATCTATTTATATCTATCTATCTATCTATCTATCTATCTATACATATATGGCAATTTTGCAGAGTAAACAATATTTGAAGATTTTACATTGTTAAGATTTTAGGAAAGTCTTTATTTTATGTATCAACTTACTTGAAAATAATAAGCCTGGCAGGAAATAATCAACAGCCACCTGAACAAAGTATCTTGCTATTCCAACTGCATTACCTTAGATAATATTTTCTTAAATTACTTCATTAAAACAAATGTTCTAGCCAAGCATTTGTTCACTGTCATCTAAGCTGTTGAGTGGGCAGGTTGACTTTTCCCTTTGGGCCCTTCCCCACGTTCAAAGAGCTCAGAGGAAAGACAGGTTTTCCCAAGGGAATCTATAACTTCACTTCTCTAACCTCTGGGAGCCGAACCACCACAAGTTGCTCTCCTTCACTGGTCTGAAACCACACTGTTTATTTTCCAGAATACTTTCTCTATCATTTACTTTTTCTGCCATAAATAGATATTCAAATGATGAGAATGGTTTGAGCTGAAAAATACAAAATTTGACATGAGAAGTGAAAAATAACTCACAGAAATTCTAGTTTATTACATACTCATTAAAATGGGATTCTATCCCCCTCCAGAATGCACATTTTGGCAAGCTGGTAAATTTATTAATAAAAATTTTACAGAGTTACAGGTTGTTTTCCTCTCTTCTAGACATTAATACACTGCAATATTTCTTTACCTTATTTCTTTATTCACATTTTTTTTAGGAAAACAACTACATTTCTTGTACATATAATGTATCAAGCCAGAAGAGATTTTTCATGAACATCGTTGCCGTTAATTCTCACAACAGCCCTATCAAGAAATGCTATTATCACTTATATCTTTAAATTAAGAAAATACACAGTAGTAGCAAATAGTGAGAATGGTGTTAGAACGCAAAGTGTTTTCCAAATATAATAAATAAACAAAACAATCCAAAGAAAATTTTAAAAGAATGGAAATTAATTACACAATGTTAATCATTTTCTAAACAACTACAGTGTTCATTTAAAGACCTGGATTTTCAAGAGCCTCCAGAACACTCCCTCATTAAATATGTCTTTACTTCATGTTGATAAAATGCATGGGGGTCTTGTGTGCAATGGCTGCAAACAGCAGCCTTCTGGGTACTGTAATGAACCTATTGCCTGAATAGATTAACCTAAGGGACCTTGGAGACAGCCCTTTCCAGTGGACATGCATGACTGGAATGTTGTCCCCAATCTAGGCTCCAGACAGGTATGTGCAGTGCCTTTGGAATGCCCCAGGACAGAGTGGCCAGAGCCCACACTGGCCAGGTCTTAATGTCCATCTGCACCAAGCTGCAGAACAACAAGCATGTGAGTGAGGCCCTAGGCAGGGCCAAGTTCAAGTTCCCTCGACACCAGAAGATCCACATCTCCAACAACTAGGGATTTACTAAATTCAACACGGATGAATTTGAAAACATGGTGAGAGAAAGCAGATAATCCTCGATGGCTGTGGGGTCAATTACATCCCTAATAATGGCCACCTGGACAAATGGCCGGCCCTGCACTCATGAGAGCCCTGCTGCTGTCCCCTCTTTACACCCAGCAATAAATCCTACTTTCCCGTCCAAGAAGTAAGTAATAAAAATAAAAAAATAGACAAAAGCATAGTAGAATGAAAGCATAAAATATGATGTCTTGATACTTTAAATCCATGTTATTTTTTAGGAAGCACGACCTTTGAGAAAGAGAACATGTTTTAACACAAAGAATGAAGATGGTATGCAATTACTCTGACTTAGAATTCGGACTATATATATATAAGTAGTTATTAAACTGGAATTAATTTGATTAATCAGAATTTGTCTAGTTAGAAGATGTTTTCCAAGTCTGTTCAATTTTTCCATTATACACAGAATGAAAAGTTGTCATCACTCTGAGGAAACATAGACAAGCATCTCGATATCCTTACCTGTAAAACCAGGGGTATGCTCATAATTTTTTTTTTCTTATTTTAAATCACAAATCACTGAAATGGTGTATTATTTAAATACATGTTTCTAATACATGCAAGTATAGTTTTCACTAAGAGTTGATCTCACTCTTCCAATAGTCCTGCATTTCCTTCTTTCTGTCTAGTCTGGAAGTTAAGAGCTGTGATGCTCTGTAATTTGGTTGGCCTGAGTTTAAATTCTACTCTCTAACCTTTGGTATTTGTATGGCCTTGGGAAAACTAACAGCTCTAACCCTCAGTCACCTAATTTTGAAAATGGCCATAATGGTCCTCATTAAATACAGTTTAATAAATATTAGCTATTCATTCAAAAATATTGCTTAGGGACCCCCTTAAAATAATATAGTCTCTAAAAATATATATCTGGAGTTGCTTAGAGTCTAGTACATAGTTTCAGTTGCTTTTTCATGCAAGAAGTTCAATTCCTTTAAGAGGAGGGATTTTATATTACTTCTGTTTCTACAGCCCTTCCTGCTAAGAATTCCCCTGTCAACTGAGGCCCCCCTGTCAATTACATCAACCTCATCAATGACCTTTCTCACACAGAATCCATCAATACCTTGAAAACAATTAATAAATGTATAGAGAAAGAGCCAGTGATGGCTGGTAGCGAAGACCAAGTTGTACTGTAGCTTACTATACACACAGAGCTCTTTCACATGTCCCCAATCTATGTTAACATAATAGTTAACATATTTTAAGTAACTTTATTACAAATTTTTAAACCACAATCTTAAAAGGAGTTTAAAAGTACAGTTAAGTGGTAAAAATGTATTTTCATCTTTTGCAACTAATTTTATAATCCCACACGTTCTTTAAAAGTAAACTTTAGGAAAATATACAAATGAAATATTTTAATACAATTAGGATACCAAAAAATCTCCAGTTTCATTTAAATATTATGCTCACCTTGTATAGTTAGTTATTCCTAGAATGGACACCTTAATTTCTCTCCCAATTGTAATGGGGGATTCCACAGAGATGAGAAAGATGAATAATTCTAATAATCAATAATATAAGAACACTCGAGGTAAGAGAGGTATTTGATCTTTTGTGGGGAGAAGCAGCAGGGAGTTCAATAAGGAGCTAATGCTACTATAGACGGATGATCAGCTGGGTCAGTTCTGAGCTGTACTTTGTTTCTCCCACAGTGCCCTGGGACTAAGACCATCTACCCTGAAAAAATTGAGGCAGCATAACAGCAGAGACCTCCCAATTCAAGCCAGGACTCAACAAGGTAAGAAAGGGTAGCAGCAGAACCTGATGTGGCTAAAGAGCTGATAAAACAGTTGCAGGCCAACATACCCAGGAGCAACTCCAAGGACAATCTAACAAAATCTACACAAAACAAATAAGAGCTATTAGCATGGTTACCTAGGTGATCAACTTTTAAAAGTCCACTATACCCTCTTAGATCATTAATTAGCCATCAAAAATACAATAGAAAACATAACTTGAGCTATTAGTACAGAGGGAAAAAAAAAGGAAAAAGAACAGAAAAAAAGGAAAATATCTGTAAAATGACATCAAGAAATACATTTAGAGAGAGATTTTGCCGTGGTAGGATGATACCCCCAAATAATATATAATTATAATTAAATTAAAATTAAAACATTTATATAACTTTTGAGGATGTTAATGAGATTACTATATACTATATATTATTAAATGAATGTCTATAAATATTAAGTCAATTATTGAAAGGAGAGCAAATTGAATCCAATAGAGTCCTTTTAATAGCATATCAGTTTTGTGATTTGCAATTTCTTTCTAATTGATAACTGACAATTGATAATTCTCACATCAAAGTACAGCATGGACACTTATTATCAGTTTTTTGAAGACATCAATTTGGTGGGGATTTTTTTGATATTCCATGCCTATAGAATCCATAAGTAATTAAAATTTAGGGTTTCACTATCAGATTTTTATCACTCAAATAGACTCCAAGGCATAGAAGTCCCAGGAGGCCAAATGTCATTCAAATTTCCATGATGGCAGGCAACAGATGATCAAAATACAATTCTCAAAATGTTCACTGTTATTAAAGGGGAAATGTCAAAGAGCCATCCACATGACGGATTCTATATTTGATTTCATTTTGAAGTGGGATGTGACTATTTTTTCAGTTTAGAGATTTGGCCTCCATTCACTTTGCTGCAGGTTGTACAGTCAGGAGAATAAAAAAAAAAGAGAAAGAGATAAATCACTAGAAGTCACTAATAATGATATAATCCAGGCAATCAATGTTGAGAGAGAAAAAGGCAGCATGATTGCCACGCCCAGTGTTCACTACACAGATGAAGCTGGTTAGTCCAGAGTAGTTTTTGAATTATTTTATCCCACTGTATTTATTATACAGTTGTTTAATGGGAATATTTCATGCTCCATCCATGGGGTTAACCATTCACTATTTTTATGTGAATGTTTGTATTGGCACAAAACTGAAATTAGTCTTCCTGAGCAAAGTTATATATCACATAATAAAAGTTTAGATTATATACATCACCATAACTGATCAGTACTTACTACATGTCCATTTTTAAGGCATTTTAGGATATCTACAACATATGAAAAAGATTCTGTTCTTATATAGAGCTGTTTGCAAATCTCAAGTCCATAGCACAGAAATGTATGTTTTTAACAAATGTAAAGGGATTGTTTATATTTTTACAGTTTCATAGTTCAGAAATGTTTAATTCTATAAACACTAGAAGTTCAAATCCTTGTTCCACCAATGGCTATCTGTGAAACCTTGGAAAATTTACTAACCTGTGTATAACCCAGGCACTTTATCCACAAAATAGGGATAATAGTGCTTAATTAGATGATAAATTTTGAGGATTAACTGAGGTAATCCATACAGAACTTCAGAACAGTGCTTAGCATAAGTTAGTGCTCAATAAGTACTGGGTACCATTCATTGCATATTGGTTTCCTGAGAGTGAGTATAAAATAATTGTATGATTTTATGAGTAAATATTTCTATTAATTTACTTGAATTATTTTATTAGTTTTTATTAATAGTTATTCATATTCCCAATTTGACTAACAATATAGTTTGTGAAACAAGTCAGGATTAGCAATACCACGTTTAATTTTTTTTCTTTTTTGTTTTTTTAGGGCCATACCCACAGCATATCTCCAGGGGTCGAGTCAGAGCTGTAGCCTATACCACAGCCACAGCAATGCCAGATCTGAGCCATGTCTGCAACCAACACCACAGTTCAAGACGGGAACTCCCACAATTAATTGTATAAGAAAGAATCTTCTTAAGTCACTGTGTGTTTTATTTCTACCTCTTGTTTCTCAAGATCCACAATTAATAAAGTAGAAATAAAGAAGTTGCATCTCTTAGTAATGTCAATAAAAATTAATCAAATGTAACCTACACTATTTCTCTAATATACATAAACCAATGAAAAGGTGTCATCATTTGATAGAGAAGTAGAGATGAAAGCATTTTGTGTTTCCAACATACAATATATTTTTAATAAACTATTTTAAAAAATAGTTTTAAGTTTACAGAAAACTTGAACTCCTTGTCCAGAGATCAGATCCAAGCCACTGTTGCAGCCTCTATCACAGCTGCAGCAACACCAGATCCTTTAACCCAGACTCTGTGTTATAAAATGCTAATGAATTTTGATAAATACATTGACATATAACCACAATTACAGTATCCTATAGAATAGTTTCTATGACCTGTAAATTCCCTGTAATCCATGTATTTCTCCACTCCTCCCTCTTAACTCCTGACAATCATTATAGCTTTCCAGAATGTCATATAGTTGTAATCATATAGTAAGTAGCCTTTTCAGATTAGTTTCTTTTACATAATAAGATGCATTTAAAATTTCCTCCATGTCTTCTTGTGGTTTGATAGCTCATATATTCTTATCACTGAATAACATTCTCGTAAGGCTGTATCACAGTTTGTTCATACATTTATACATTTAACTATTAGAAGCCATCTTGGTAACTTCCAATTTTGGCAATTATGAACAAAGCTGCTATAAATATTGGTGCATAGGTTTTTTGTATAAACATATGTTCAAATAATCTGCAAAAATATAAGTGCAATCACTGGGTTATATGGTTAATCTTCGTTTAGCTTTATAAGAAAAAGCTAAACTGTCTTCCAAACATCTACACAATTTTGCATTCCCACCTACAATTAATGAGAGTTTCTATTATTTCACATCTTCACTAGCATTTGGTATGATAAGTGCTTTGGGCTTTAGAATTCATAGGAACGTGTAGTGGTGTTGTTTTAATTTGCAGTTTCCTGAAGTAATATAGTATAGGGCATCTTTCTATATGTTTGTTTGCCAACCATGTATCTTCTTTGGTGGGATGTCTATTGAGATCTTTTGACCACTTTTTGATTCTGCTGTTTGTTTTCTCATTGTTGAGATTTCTTTATACATTTGGATACAAAGTTACTGTCAAATTTGAGAAATATTTTATCTCAGCCTTTGACTTGTCTCTTTTTTCAAAATTTTTATTTATACATTTGTCTTTTAGGGCCACAGCCATGGCACACAGAAGTTCTCAGGCTAGGGTTTGAATTGCAGCTACAGCTGTCAGCTTACGCCACCGCCACAGCAACACAGGATCCGAGCTGCTTCTGTGACCTAAACCACAGTCTCAGCTTGTGTCAGTGCCAGATACCAACCCACTGAGTAAGGCCAGGGATCAAACCCGCATCCTTATGGATACTAGTAACTAGGTTTGTTACTCCTGAGTCACAATAGGAACTCCCTTTTCATAATTTTTAAATTGAAGAACTGCAAAAAGAGACTGGCAAATTATGATTACTCATGGTATAGATTACAAAAAAAAATACAAGTTCTGAGGAAATTTTCTTAAAGAGGCTTGCATGTTTGCATGATGTACACAATCTTCCACATTAAGTCCTTCTCTGGTACTTTCTACAAATATCTCTGAGCTGCTTTAGATCATATTGTCCCTATCTTCCTTTCTCTGACAGTTTTAAAAATACTTCATTTATTAGCAACTATGCAGTGTGTTGACAAACAAAAATAAAAACATTTCATTCTCACATTGAACATTACTGAAACAAAACAAACTTGAAACAAAACACTTCAAAAAAAGGAACACAAGGGGTAGAATTATGAAGCTGATATGCTTATATATTCTAGATTAAAGAACAAATCCCTCAATAATTTTCCCCTTTTTGAAAAAGAAATACTATCTTTTTTCTCTTATTTTTTAGAAGTCTGGGCCCAAACAATAACGAAAGCGGCCCATCCCTAACTCTTATTTGCTAACTGGTCAATAAAGTTCCTCAAAGTAATATTCTACCTCTGTGTCCTTCCTGGAACCCAGGAAGACAGATATTGACTATAATATTTTAGAGGTTCTGACCTGGGTTTGATCATCCCTGAATTCATTTTCCTTCCTTTTCTTATATCTGCTCTCTTCTTTTCTTCCTACTTGGTCTGTTATGATTACTCCATGTTTAAATACACTCTGAATAGTTATCTAAAATATAGAAAAGGATGTAGCTATGGAAATCTAGAGAGGTGATACAGCAATGTCTTAGCTGATTCCACTATTGAGCTTCTCCCTCATATGAATTAGGTTGTTTTTCAAATAAAGAAAAACTTGCATTTAATGCATGTACATTTAATACAGAAAAAAAAATCCCAGTTTTATGAGCTGAATTGTGTTTTCCCCAAAATTCATGTTTAAGTGCCCAGTAACTCAGGAGGTGACTGTATTTGGAGATCAAGCCTTTAAAGAGGTAATTAAGGTAAAATTAGGTCCCATGGATGGAACATAATGCAATATATTTGATGTCCTTTCAAGAAAACAAGAATTAGGATGGAAAAAGCACGCAGACCTGAGGACACAGTGAGAAAGGTGGCCATGCACAATGCACAGAGAGAGGCCTCAGAAGAAACCAAACCTGCCAACGTTTTGATCTTGAACTTCTAGTATCCAAAACTGTGAGAAAATTAATCCCTGCTGTTTAAGCAACTGAGTTCATATTATTTTGTTGTGGTAACCCAAGCAAACTAATATATCAGAATTCTTCATATCTACCTATTAACAACAAGAAGGTTCAAAATGACATAAGGCTACAGATTAAAAAGCAAACAAACAAAAATGCCAACTCTTTCTTGTATTTAGAACATTTTAAAGTGGATTATACATAATGCTTAATATCTTCCAATTTTCCCTTTATGAGCAGTATGTGATTGTTAATACTGCTGTTAATGAGACGTAAAAATAAAGAACAGCAGTCGAAAGGGTCTCCTGAAGCATTTGATGGAGCTGCTCCTTTCTCTCTGCACCTGCTTAGTTAAGCTTTTTAGGCACAAGTCTATTTATTACATAACTGGATAATGACTTAATTTGAACGAGTTAACAATTTCACACCTTCTAAGCATAAGGTGAATACTAAGTAAAATCACTAATCTAATATCCTCACATAGGTCATTTTTATTACCTATAATGGAACAATGAGATAAACTTGCACATTCAAATTCAAACACTCGATTACTTGCACTAATGGAGGAAATAAGAACCATAGATAATCTGAGACAGTGTCATTTAGGCTTAGCTTTGGAATGTGTTTTGTATTCTCATTCCTTCACATTTGATAGTTTAAGGTTCCACATCCATCCAAATAATGAAGTCACAGCACTTAAAACAAATAACAGGATCTCTGAAGACTATCACGGAACATCTGTGCCTAAGACTTCTTTGTAATACACTCCTTGATGAGGAAGCAAGAATTAAATCCTGTAGGTTTTTGTAAAAGGGAATAAATCTTATAAGATTTTTTTAAATATGTCACTTATCAGGCTAGACTAGAGCCTGGGAAACAGGAACATCCATTATATTTCTATTGCCTAATCTCTGCTACTGCCAGTCTGAATTGATTTCCCAACATCACAGTGACCGATCTGAGTCAAATATGGGAAAGATCATTATTTCCTTAGATCCCAATGTTTTTCTCATCAATTTAATATCACAAGTTAGCTTACACATTCATTATTAATGCTGAAAATAATGGATAGATTTCTTGTGAAGAGATAGAATGCCTTATTAGTAATGTACAATGGTAATAGGCAAAGGGCACTTGTATATCTTTGTCAGAACATAATTTAAGTCCCAGATCCAATATCTTCTCCACAGAGTGTCCATGACAATCAAGCTAAGGCACACATCCTGTTTTGTCAATGTATGATTAGAACTGTAAATGTTTTCTCATTATACTTAACAGAATAAACAAATTTTCTACAACCAATTTCTACGTGACCTGACCCCTGACTACCAGCAAACATTTTTTTTGTATAATTTAACTAGCATTTACTGATAACTTAGGTTCCGGATTCCCAGAAATATAAATATTGGTTAGTCAGAAACACTGACCCCATTATATTTTCCATACAAAATAGGGCAGATGAAAAATAAAGCAAGATGACTTTCCACTCGTGCAGTGGGTTAAGAATACCACTGCATTCACTGGGGTCGCAGCTTCAACTCAGATTTAATTCCTGGTCCAGAAAATTCCATATGCTGTGGATGCAGCCATGAAAGGAGGAAAGGAAGAAAGGATGAAGGAAAAAAGAAAGGAAGGGAGGGAAAGAGAGAGAGAAAGAAAGAAGAAAAGAGCAAGCAAGAGAAAATATTTTTTAAGTGTAGCAGTAATTTTGAAGGAGAAAAAATAAATTTTGAAGTTTTATGAAAGAGATAGCCTTAATGGTTGTTCCAATAAGTGATACAGGAATTAGATATTGTAAATGGAAAGGGTGATTTAGTTTGAGGGCATAATTTGAATAAGAATGGTGGGACCAAAAAACTAAGCTGTCTAGTTTGGTTAGAGCATAATAATAAATTGTGTAAACACAGTGCTATATTTTCATTAATGATATAATTTTCATATTAACCAAAATAAATTAGGCATTATTACCTCCAACTTATAGATGACTAAACTAAATGAAATGAAAAAGATCTAAGTGACATCTTATTCCTTATCTTCCAGGAAGAGGAAGAGATTGATTATACATGCAAGAGATTGATGGGAGAAAATGCCCTTGTCAGTTAACGAGGTGGGAGCCATGAGAAGCTGGGTCTATCAGGTTTTAGGCAGGCTTACCCTGAACGAAACAGAGAAAGAAAGAAGGAAAATTGAATGGAAGCATGTTTAAATGCAATGAAATTTTAAGGAAACTTTGCCAGGTCCTCTGATATTCCTTAAGAGAATCACCATCAGAGGAGCCATGCCTTAATATCCTTCCATGTTTAGTAACTGCCTGGGAACATCCAATGGGAAGTGGTGTTTCAATACCAAACACAGTGATAGGTTCAGAGCACAGAACCCGGATTCATAGGTCAATGAGTTCCTGCAGAGATCTGAAAGAAGTATTCTTGAGGTCACTACAGTAACAAACTCAACAAGGCACTGATATTCCAACCAAGTCTGTGAAGTGAAATTACTATTTTTTCTTTTTTTTTTTTTTGGTCAGTCCAACTAATAATTAAATACATGTCATCTCTTGCATTTGGTCTCAACTTTACTAAATTTGAGCAAATGCTAAGATGGAGATTAACAGAAGCATTTTTTTTTTCTTTTTGGCCTGCTCGTTTCTACCTGTTTCAGAGACTAGAAAACTGTGGATGTAAATGAAACTTCATGCAATTGCTACTATTCAATCACTTTGAACCTATAAGACTGGCAATTTCATATGTTTCAACTCAGTAGATTCCTGTCTTGAATATTTGGAACACTGAAACATTTGGGAAAAGTTTATCACAAGGAAATGTTTCAGTTACTAAATTCACTTTCAGTTACTAAATTCACAGAACATCAAAATCACATAAGTCTTTAGAGGATTTCTCATCCAATTATTTACTCCAGGCATGAATTCCATAGTCTCCCAGGCAGCTGGCATCATCTGCTCTTTAAAGACATTTAATAACAGCAATGCGTTCTAATTTCAGACAGCTATTATTTTCAAGGAATTCCATCTCATATTGAATTTCCTAGTAACTTTACTGAGCTTAATTATTTCTTGTGCCTTATAGAATCAGGTTAAAGTATCATCCACAGGACAATTCAATATTACTTTAAAAAACAAAAAAACAATTTTTCTTAACCAACAATTCTCTTCTTAAATTTGAAACTTCTCAGTAGCCCTCATCATTCTTCCCTTGGTATGAAGTTCTCTTGCTGTCCCGGTCATTGTCCTATGGGTACACCTCAGCTTATCAATATCTTCTCAAATGGGTCCAATGGCTAGACACGGTATTCCAGATATGATTTTACCTAAGAAGATTTAAACTTAATATGACTGCTACTTCCTTGGCAGAGTCAACGTAGCCAATAACTGTTATCATCAAATTACAAACACAAACCCTAAAAGTTTAACTAATCAGACCCTGATATGCTTCCAAGGATCTGAACCGTATGTTTGAAATTACAGAGATAGTAACAAAAAGGATTTTTTTTAACTTTCTATTTAAATATGTTGGCATTGACAGACTGTCACATTTAAACAGTGGTATAGAATGCTGCGTATATTGCTCTTTGTCTATATCCTGAAGAAACATGTCACCAAATTTCCCACCCAAAATTATATTATATAAGAAACTAGGTCATGAATATCATCATCAAAATTGGGACTAATTGACACTTTTCTCAGGAACTAAAAAAGACCTAGAGATTGCCTGAGGCTACAAGGTAACATCTTTAAAAAAAAATGCTATGTAAAATACTAGTATTTTGTTGGAATATTTATGTGGATTTCTAGTGCATTTTACTAGAGGTGTGGAAAATAAGAATTTACACTAACAACTTACTAATCAAAACTTGTAACTAAATCCAATAAGCATAAGGCAATATTTATTTCAGTAGTCTCTATTATATTTGTTATTTCAAGCTGATAATATTATTTCATATGCATACCTACTTATTCTAAATTCTGTGGAGCTTAAAATAAATTTAAAAGAATTAATTTGTCTCAAATTGTATGTCATTATATTTCAATAATATCATATTTCACCTCCATTCTAATTCTAGCCACTAAAATGTACTCGGCCAATATGCTCTTTCTTTAACTGACAAGTGTATAATGTTTTTCAAATGTAAAACAGTTTCTTTATACAGGTGAGGTTGTGAACAGTAGTTGTTTTGGTATCATGCAGGTTATAAGAATATTTTTTAAAATCAATATCAAGGTCACTATGTAGCATATAACCAATTTCATTCACTTTTTTGACTAATGACTACAATTTTCTTTCACAGTAGCATAACAGAAATGTAGTTGCTTTAAAGGCTTATTCACTGTATTAGCTCTCTTTGAAATCTATGTTGAAAGAAGATACCAAGGTTTTTATATAAAAATAATGTATATTTAGGCAGAATTGATGGTTACTTTTAAAGTGACAGTTACCTTAAATTACTGTTGGTATCACCGTGACATTGCGAGTGCAGTTTTGTTTTGAACTGAACAGTTTTGAAGTGAACATTTTAGGTTATGACAAGGTCAGTGTATTTTTGGAGTCTGTTTCCTAGGACATTATATTCAAGAATGGCTGAGTTTCTCAATCCATTAAATTTTACTAAAAATATATTAATTATATGAAAAATAAAGCAACACAACAAAGCTCCGTGATTATGAAACGATCTTTCTTCTGCATGTAAATGCATGGATCATTTACATTTGGAGTGTTATACAATACTATTCCTTTCTTCACTCCTGATATCATATTACTCTTTTGATCAGTAATTCAAAAATTCAAAACTGCCGCTATGATATCGCTTATGCATTCTATGTTCTTCTCTTTCAAACTGCTCTTGGAATAAGTCATTAAGATTTATATATAGTAATCTTAGTTCTCACAATTGTCTTCATAATATTCAAGTTAATCAATCCTTGTAACCTTTTTAATCTTTTTTTAATCTCATTTTTTGTAAGTTTCAACTAGGAGGCAAGGTGACTAAGTTTCATGGACAGTCACTCAGGGTAACTAGTTTACACCCATGTGATTTCAATAATAATTCAAAATACTGTTTTAAAATTCATTTTAATAACCAGGCTGATGGCTTCTGCATCGGGGCTGCGGTTCTGGAAATAGAAGAGCAAGTTTATCGAAATTGTTGAGTCATTACAGTTTGGTCCCTTGCTTCTGCTCAAGATCTTTCACAACCTTTTAAACAGTTAGAGAGTTTGCAATAGTTTTTTCTTTAAATTATTTTTAATTGTAAATTTGGCTATGGCTGGAATATGACTCACTTTCAAGTGATCTACACTAAGCTACCATACAACTTCCACTTTCACAATTATTTTTAAAAATACTTCATTGTATTTTCCATGATCTAACACTCTATTTCATAAACTAACCACTGTATTACAAATAAAATAAACTGTTATTATCAAATGACCAAAGACATGAGAAAAGCCATATATTACAAAAGGCATTTAGTTTTAGTAGATTCATTTATAGAATTTGATTTATAGATACATAGCTGAGTGATTTGTAGAAATGCAGCAAGGTACATTAAAAAGGAAAAAGAAACTGGATGAAAAATTTAAAATTATAGAAATGTTTAAGTAAGTGTAATTTCTTATCATTGCTGACATGCAGTCTGAAAATTAAATAAAACCGTTAGTACATTTAAATATTTTTTCAGTTTCCATTTATACTTGTCATTGTACTTAAACTTTATTTTATATTTTCCTGAAAATTGAGCATGAGACATTCTGCTATAATTTGAAAGTGTTATATTTATAAGGACAAAGATAACATTAAATGCCCATAAACGATTCCTGAATTGTCTATAATTTTGCTGTTTTAATTTATTTTCAACAATTGCTATCATTATGTTGCCATTAAGTGTTATAATATTTTCATGCAGGGAAAGACTGTTTCTATTTGTAAGGAAAGCTCTACAGATTAATATGTAAACATAGGTGAGCTGGCATTAATATTTTCTAAAACCATTCTACTTTCAATTGCAAATTATAATGAAATTGTTTTTAGTTCTAAATAGATGCTACTTGTCTTGATTTGTGTGTGTGTGTAAGACATCCTTACATGCTGAAGTGCTTACATCCTTCATCTCTGTATATTATATGAATCTATAATGATGTACATTTTCTGATACTTTTCTACCTTGATTCCAATTCCATCCCTGTATGAATGAAATTGGCTATGTTTATTTTATGGCTTTGTCAAGTAAAACCAGCAAATAATTATTTTATTATTTTATGTTACTTTTATAGTAAGTATAAAATGAAGATGTATATAGGCAAATGAACATTCTTCATATGAGCTATTTTTACAGTATTTTCTAAGCATTCTGACCTTTCATGAATACTCAATACTTTTTATGAATATACTTTACTTTTTCTTTCAGTTTATTTGAGAATCTAAATACATAATATCTATTATAAGGAAGAACATCTTGTCACTTAATTAAATCATAGATATTCCTTCAAGGGAAAAATGAGATAATGCAATATAACTTATATATTAATGTAAATTTTGAGAACAAGTACAAATATTCTCATTATAATAAATTTTTCTTCAATATTTTTGTTACTTCTTTGTTATATTTTCTCCTTTCTATAAGAAGAGTATTTATTTATCATAGTTGGCTACCCCATTAAAAATTATTTCTGTATTATACAATGATACAAATAACTAAAGTTCTACAAATAATTATAAACATTTTTATAGTGGAACAAATAATCTTTTTGGAAGGGAATATTTGTAAAATTTTCTTTATAACAGCTTTGGTTGCCAAGATACTGAAAGAGACAATAATCAGAACAGAGACATACTTATCTAATATTGGTATGAGTGAGATTTGGCAAGTTTCTGTCAATCTGAAATACTATATTTATGAATCAAAATATTTGACCTTCTAGGGCATCTTATCTATGATCTCTGAGTTTATATTTATAATGCAATTAGTTATTTTAAATTAATTTCTCTATAGGCACCACTCAAAACTATGCATGAGGGCATTAAATATCATTTTGTTATAAAAAGTTGCATATAGTGTTTAAAATATTTTTTAAATATTTTTACATTAAAATGATATTTTAGAAAGATAGCTATGATTTCAAGTGCAGCTATTTAAATTCTTGCTAATATCTCTAAGATATAGAATCTGGTCTATATATACATATATATATACATAAACTCATAAATTCATAGAGTATTCATCTATAGGTGATAGATAGATAGATGATAGAAACTGAGTTTGCAGAATTCTAATTTAAGAGGTCAGTTCACAGATGGAAGATAAACTTTCTCCTCTCACCACCCACCTGAGAAAAATTAAATGGCATCATCAGCAAGCCATTGCAGGAAACAGGTTTTAGCCTCTCTACAAAGGATATATTCCTGAAAGAGATGCACAAGTCGAACCTTTTCTGAAAAGCTTAAGTATCTAAATAGATATGGAGAGGGAAAAAGAAAAGAGATCTATTCAATTTTAAGAAGATTCATAATAAAAGTTTCCCTAGTATTTAATGAAATAGAAATTGAAAGAGTCTCCTTCTATAGTTCTCTAGATTTGTCTTGCATTTTATTTTTCTTTCCTCCAATCTCTTTAGCAAGAAAGATATCTTATGTGTGTCTTCAAAGAGGCAGCATGAGTTCATTTTATTATACCATGTCTTATCAACTTATTTGCTATTTCAACACTTTTAGTTTTAGAGCGATATAGTCATCTTGATGTGTGTGGACTCAGCAAAGAATCTAGTAACATCTCTGAGAAAGCCTTGTGTGTATGCAAGATGAAGAAATATAGCCTGGATGTGAAGAAAACTGATTAGATTGATAGACTTAATGCAAATAACTAAGCTGAAGGACAGTCTAATTAAGGGGCAACATCAATATCAAAAGGAGGGAATAGCTACAAGACTTCAGAAAACGCTGTTGTCTTTAACATATTAATTAGTAATTGTCTTCTTCAATGTATTAATCAGTTATAAGAAAAAAAGCACTATTCTTTACTATATTTGAAAAATTATGTTAGAAATGATTGTCAAAATGCCAAGAGGCCAAAGTCTGATTTCACAAAGGTCTCAACAGACTTTTATGATCATCCAAATAAGTCGAAATGAAGTAACTGATGCTTCTTACTACTTAATAATACCACAATCTCTCATTCCTTTGAAAACTTCTAAAATGGCATTTTAGAAGTACGGCAATACCAGACTTTTCCCATCTGATATTTCCTTTCACTTTCTATTTTTATTCCTGATATCCACGACCTTCAGGGGTGAGAGAGGGTAAAAAATAAAAATGTATTAGAATCATCACAATAATTACAATGTTACTGGATATTTCATGTTCATTTATCTTCTCTCTGTCATTTCATGTTTTATCTTCTATAAGCTTGTCAATTATATTTTTCACTCAATATTGCTTAATAAGATCAGAGAACATCCATCCATTATCTGCTCAAAATTTTTGGACAGTACAGAGCTGGTACTATTCTAAATTAAGTCAAGTTAGTTCATTTTCAGACTAATGGAAAGTGAATGTAGTGTGCAACAATGCTTCAAATATGCTTTTTTTTCTTTCACTGATGCCTGAAGAAACCTGGTCTCTGATTTGACCAATAGAGAGAAATGCACTTGGAGTTCCCATCATAGATTGGCAGTAACAAATCCAAATAGTATCCATGAGGATGCAGGTTTGATCCCTGACCTCGCTCAGTGAGTTAAAAATCTGGCGTTGCCGTGAGCTGCGGTGTAAGTCCCACTCATGGCTTGGATCCTGCATTGCTGTGGCTGTGATGCAGACAGGCAGCTACAGCTCAGATTCAACCCCCAACCTGGGAATTTCCACATGTCGTGGGCGCAATCCTTAAAAAAAAAATAAAAAATAAAAAAATAAAAAATAAAAATGCCGTTGTAATTATTGATGCTTTATTTTCAGACCATAAAGTCAAATTGGTACAAGGAGGGTGGTGGGAGTGAACAACAATGCATCTAAAAAATTGTATTATTATTTCTTTCCACATGAATTTCAGAAACAGCCCTTATAGAGACATTTAGGTACATATATAGAAAGTGCGTGCTTTCCAGAGAATTCTAAGAGCCTATCCTGTCTTTTTGCTGAGTTTCTTTTTGATACGGGGTAATCAAGTTAACCTTTCAGAACTTCAGTTACTTTATCTGTAAAATAGATAAAATATCTTCCTATAAGACTTTTATTGAGAAAAGTAAATGCACACAAAGCACCTAGCATATTGCTTTGCCTGAGTGCCTTGATAAATGTTTGTTTCCTTTCCTAAATCTGAACCAATATATTTAGGGGACTGTGAACTTGAGTTGCCTGAAATCATCTAACTTAACTAATATTTTGAAGAAGAAATCATGTGCACTGCACTAATATTTGACAAAGTTTGTAGTATTTAGAGAAAAGATCAAAATATCTTTATTTTCTTTTAACCTGATTATGAAAGAAAAAAAAAGAAAAGCTCTGTGCAGGCATAATCTTACCCAAACCAAAGCATTCCATTTCTTTTCTATGTTTATAACTTTCAGAAAGTTTAATCTATTTAATATGTTCAGGATCCAAAAAATTATTTAAAAATACATGGCATAAATATGTAGCATAGGTTTGGGATGTGTTAGGATGAATACCAGAGAGTGTTCTGATTGGGAACAGCATTTTTTATCTGGAGTGACATCAGGTGACACCCGTGAATGTTATTTTTAAATCATTGGATATGTTTGTTGTTCCAACTGCACAGCACCTGGTGAAATACACAGCTGAGGGGACTTGGCGATTTTAAAATAAGTGAATCAGAGATTATTTTTAATTTCAATTTCAAATGCTATAATCAACTGTGTTTAATATTAGCCATATTTAGACAAGCTGCCTGTCTCCACTTCAGTGTATCCTCTTTACCTCTGTCATTCTGCAAGTCAACATTTTAACTGCTTTCTTTCAATATGTAGATTTATCTTCTCCCATGACCAGGTTGTCATTAAAACTGTCACAAACTAATTATTTATGTATACCTATTTATTATTAAGCAAGTAAAATCTTCACCCCCACTGACTGCCTTTCTTCCAGGTCACCTTGTGAGCAAAACTTTTCATTTTTTAACTTGCTGTTGGTTTCCAATCCATCTGTGTATATATTAAGGCTGCTCCACTTTCCTTATGGCAAGTCTTATCTGACTAAGTCATACACCTTCCAGTATTGCTACCCCTTTGTTACAGACTTACCATTGTACTTTGGAAAAAAAAAAAAAAAAACATTTCTGGTAACAGTACATTAAAGGGTGTTATAACAAAGTATCCCTAAATCACAAAATTAAATTTGAGTTTTATAATATCTGTGAATTGACCTAGAGCCTGGAAAATTTAGGTCACATATAGACGAAAAACTCAAGCATATCAGTGATGTGAAAAGTGCAAGACAAATCACTCTTCTTGTTGAGGTGTTAATATTTAGTGCCTTTGGATGACATTTGAGTCATCATACAGTGTTAACAGTATAGGCTTTCTATAAAGCATTATGTTTGGTGCATTGTCAGATCAGCAAGGATGGAAACATAATCTTTATTCTTTCAAGAGATTTACAATCTATTGGAGGAACTGCATGTATGTCTAATCACAATAAAGGTTAGTGATAATGCTAATATTAAAAGAAATATGAAACAAAGGGGGGGAAGGAGAGAGTTTTATTTTGTCCTAATTTTTTAAAATCCTTCAAAGAGATATAATTTATTAACTTGTCAAAATTGAGCTTCTGATAACTACAATAAACTATTCATCCGACTGAATTAGATTCAAATTAAAATTATGCCAATTGATTGTTTTTTATTTTGAAGAGCTTTTCCATATTTCATGCTTTTAAGTGAAATTAAATGTTTTCATTTATTTTTCACCTACTTTAAATTACATTCTTTATATTTTTTCAGTCACCATTAAACCATCAAGATACATTAATTAGTAGAAATATTTGGGTATATAATAACTTGGAATTTTGAATATTTTTGAACTTTGGGATTATGGCTGCTAAAAGAATAGTAGTGAAGTTTGAACTTTTCTTGAAAGAATGATTATACCACACAGCTTATATAAAATAAAATAGAAACACATAAGAATTTCCAGATATCATGCCTGTGTATCCAAAATATAATGTTCTATTTGAATAAACTATAGATCTTAAAAGGTAATGTCAGTTACCCAATAAATTTTTAAGCAGAAATGCTGCTCAAAAATGAAAATAAATAATCAGAGGAGGTGGCAAATAACCAGAGATAGCCCATTCATTTATCTATATCCCGAGAGAGTTGGCACAGACAGTTTGGATTAATATCAGTGGGGATAAAAATATTTATACTTCACAAAGGAAGTAAGAGCCAAAATTTATCACACTGACAAAAGGTTATGTTTGCATTAAAACATGTTTCATGTTTCATGCAAATATTTAAACATATGACCTGACCTCTCAATTTCGAAATAACTTGCTATTATTTAATAATAAAATGATTATTTGAAAGGATTATATATATGTGAAAAAGTGTGTGTGTGTGTGTGTGTGTGTGTGCTTGTGTGCATTTTTTCAAGTGACTAATTCTGCCTAGTAGACCATTCTCTTTAATATAATTTCTTCATGGGGTCTTAAATATTATTTTCCTAGAGGACGTCAAGACAGTAATTAGATTCCATTTCAAATACTACGACTGTGAAGTTTATTAAAAAATATTGCTAATACAAGATCTTTTTAGGAATTTAACATTACTTATAATCTTCAATAGTTTGCATTCATAAGACCTTAAAAAATGAACTGTCTCCTTTACAGAAAATCAAGGCATATATAAAATAGATGAAACTAAACTGAGAATTTAAAAGTGAAAAAGTTGTAGTGAAAAAAGCTTACTTTTCAAAAAAAATCTTAAATAGTTTATCATGACAAGCTGAAAAAAAATTACTTAAATCTGTTTACAAAATGACCTAAATTCTTCTACTGTGATTTGATTGTATGATATGACAAGTTAAGATTCCACTTATAATAAAATAATGACTTCAATGATCAAATATTCCAGTATCTGTTCTGAGAGATGAGTAAAATTAGGTTAAGGGAAATTAACTTTTAACATCGATAACAACAAACAAATCTATGCAACAGGTAAGTGCTAAAAATGGAAAATAGATTATGAGACTCAAAATCCAGAACTCTTTGAAGATAAAACATTGGTTTTCTAGTGTTTTGTTTTGTTTTATTTTCCTAGTCTTCATAAAGCATTTTTGTTTTTTATTATTTTCTTTAGGTTTTTTTTAATTATTCAATAAGTTTACTTCTCAAAGAAAAATTATAGATGTTGAAAATTAAAGGTAAGATCTATCTAAAGAAGTTAAGGGATCATCCGAGGCACACTAGTCAGAAGGATATCTTAATTTCAGTTCAAAATTGAATATTAGTACAGTGCGTTTTTAACCTTAGCTTTTCATTTTAAATTTGGAGGGTATCATAAATATATTCCTATTGGAAAATGGAAACATTTTGATAAGATTTTCTTGGAATCAAATTATTTTTATGTTACCTATGATCTATTCATTATTATACACAGAAAATATTTTTATTTTATTTCTAAACTTAATTTGGTTTCTAGTTCTAAAATGATGACATATTTACATTAATGCCTTTCTTTTTTGCATAATTTAAAACCTCTAGATCTCAATGTTAAAATTTTTAATGTAAAGTTATACACAAGTACTAAACAAATACACAGAAAACTTCTGGAGGAAAATCTAGCAGAAACAGTATTATAAAAACTTCTGTAGCAATGCTTATTTATGGGCCTATGGGGAAATTCTACTTCAAAATGTAGGGATACACATAACAGAATTTATTATAAATTACAGTTAAAACAGACTTTATCTGGGTATGTTTTATTTATATTATCTGAAAGATCTACGCGTTTGCTCAATGACAAATTAGTTATTAAATCCAAAACATTCATTGAAATTTTTAATTTTATTTTCAAGTTATTTTTCTCTCATTTGCCTCAAACTTGTTTTATTTTTTATTTTTTTTGTCTTTTTGCCTTTATCTAGAGCCGCACCCAGGACATACGGAAGTTCCCAGGCTAGCGGTCTAACTGGAGCTGTAGCTGCCGGCCTTCCCCACAGCCACGGCAACGCGGGATCCGAGCTGAGTCTGCAACCTTCACCACAGCTCACGGCAACGCCGGATTGTTAACCCACTGAGCAAGGCCAGGGATTGAACCCGCAACCTCATCGTTCTCAGTCGGATTCGTTAACCACTGAGCCACGAAGGGAACTCCAAACTTGTTTTATTTTTAATTTGAATGTCTAACTTACTTCTGCCAAAAGAAAGATCTTAGTCCAAACTCTTTACTGGTACTTTCAAAGTTTTGAATAGCTCTGAAGATATCAGGATAAAATTTCTTATGTATATAATCGAAATCCCTAGCATAATCAAGCACATGCGCTTAATTTGTGTATTCAGTTATTGATAATAGTTCAACTTGGTGGCATGAATATTTTTGAGCATTGTGATAGATGCTGTGGGAAAGTTTTTAAAAAGTTGCTTTAGTGTAGGAGGAGGTCTGAGAGTTAAAATATTAATTGGAGCACAATGCAATTGTGGAAGTGACATAAAGTATATAAATAATAAGAAAGGACTGATTAATCCTTCTGTGATCTTAAGAGTAACCTTCTCATGGAAGAGATGGAACTTAAGTGTTAAAGGCCAAGTAGGATGTCACTGGCAAAATTGTGAGAAGTAAATTATTTAAAATGGTTCCATATTACTGGAATGTAAGCTGTTACTGTTAGAGTGGCAAAGTGTATGTTATTAATTAGCAAATAATTAAACAGGGACCTATTTATTTCTGTAATTGGCATTGATTCAATCAAATCACATCCAATCGAATCAAGTTATAAAAGAAAATGCAGCAAATTTAAACAAATTTCCTTAAAATACCTGCACATTCTATTCACACTGAATGTCAAAAACCTTAAAGAGTTGCAATTTTACAAAGCAAACAATTTTTAACGAATCTATTTCTTAAATTATTATTACATGTAGGACAAATATTTTTTCATTTTAGCTCTAGTAAAACTTTTCACTTCAAAGAAATCAATTTTTTTAAGAATTTAGATTGTCAAATTTCAATAAGAGTATCAAAGCTCTTATATGTATTTCTAATTTTATAAGAATTATCCTTTCACTCATTACTTGTAACATTTGCTCAAATAAAAATTGTAAAAAATGTGTATTAAATAGGCAGTAAAATATACTTTTATTCACAACTTCATGTTAAATAGAAGGAATGGTATTTAATAGACTAAAAAGTCTAAACTAATAAATATAGTTAATAATTTACAGAACCTATTGTACTTGTTTATAGCTAATAAGAATAATTAATGTCAATAGCTGAAATTCTGTAGTACAAAAAGGGCTGTGAGAGAAAAATGTGTAAGTTTGGTTAAATTATTCTCAGAATGAATAAAATTATTTTTAAAATCTTCAATTATAAAAATAAGATGGTTGTCATATTTAACATGAATGAGCATTCATTACTTATTTATCGGAGCAATATTGATGTCTTATTTAATTACTCTTGTAAGTTATAACATATACCTTTTTCTGAAAATAGTGAAAATGGTTAATAATAACATATAACTCCTTCAAGGTACTTAGATTTGAAATAGATGTAAAGTTTAAAAGATGAAATAGCCTTCTATCTAAAACATGTTCCTATAGAACATCAATTACTAGAAATGCCACAAAAGTTTTATATAATAATACATGCTCTGAACTCTTTAAAGAAACTGTATTGCCCACAAAACATGGGTTTGTAAAAATTTAATATAGAGATGTGTACCCCACCATACAATTGACCTTGAATACCACTAATTTGGTCACTTTAATTCCCCAGTTTATTTCCTCACCTCATAAATCTCCTATTTTGCTTATTATCTTGGTTTGGCTCTGTTGCCACTGTATCTCGTTATATGGCATATGAGTCAGTCATTATTTTTCGACTGTTCTCTTCTAGAAAGACTGTCAGGACCATGGTACTCCAATACTTGATCCAAGGGAGGTGTACAACTCTCCTTCATTCTAAGCACTTTTCATTGACTCAGACTTCTTAAGCTCCTCACCAGAATATGAGAGTCAATAATCTTTAGTCCTGTGTCCCATATTACCAGCATCTGGTAAATAATAGGTGCTCCAGATGCTCACTGAGAGAATGCAGAAAGAGTTCCTTAATGGCAAAGGGAAAGTCATTGAAAATTTAGTTTTGCAAACCAATGAATGCAGTATTATTTCTATCATACCCATAACCTTATATACTTTCCTCAACATATCTGTATGGTGGGTCTTATTCACTTCTATTTTATAGATCAGAAACCTGAGTTTCCAAGAAGTTAGAGACTTGCCTAAAAATCACATATCTTAGTTAAGGATGCCACATGGATCTTTCTGTTGTTTTCAGTTAATCCTAGAAAGAGCAATTAGGACATCAAAATAAATGTTTATAATTACAACATCAATTACTTGCATGTATTTCTTTAGTCTATTAAGCACTGATACATGCATTATACAATTTTATCTAGATAAAACAGCCATGAGTTTGATAGATCAGATATAAGAAATTACGTATTTGTAAGAAGGAGTGAAGAGTAAATTTTTCTGTCAATAGTTCTCTCAAGAGCTGGTCATATTTTCCTATTAAATACAATTTCATTGTGTATATATTTATAACTTGGACTTCTAACTTGAATTAATAATAATTACTTGACTCCAGGTTTGTTTATCCCACTGGATCATTATACACATGATGTTAGGACTCTCAGGGACTTCTTTATTCATTCAATTGATTCTAAACACTTTTACTTAAATCCGTTTATTGCTATATTTATAATAAAACACGTTATGGTTCATCCATCTGTCACGTGTCAGAGATATGTAAGTTCAATTCACCTGTATTCAAGAAAAAATTTTCCATAACCATATACAATTCTAGAAACTGAGGGGAAGACAGGATACAAATTTATACTTATTTTTTAAAATTTTGTAAACATTAAAAGTCTAACAAAACAAGATTTTTGAAATATCTAATCATTTTCCCTTTTAATGTTTGGGAGTTTCAATCCTTTTTTTCTCTGCTTTTGTCTCCTTGCTTTAATCTATCTCTCCCTTTCTCATACACACAGCCATACACATATACACTCACACATACACCTCACACAGAATTAATTCAGATGACACCTTCTGGCCCTTTTCCTTCTGACATTGCTAATCCATAGTGAGAAGATCATAGAAGTAATAGCTCAGACATATTACAACATTAATATAAGCAGTTAGGATCACCAGTAGCTCACTGTATGTAATTTAATATTTTATGTACACTAAAGTGCACATTAAAAATGTCATGGAGTTCTTGCTGTGGTGCAGTGGGTTAAGAATCCAACTGCAATGGCTCAGGTCGCTGTAGACATACAGGTTCTATCCCTGGCCCAGGCCAGTGGGTTAAAGGATCCAGCATTGCCACAGCTGCAGTGTAGGTCACAGCTTCAGCTTGATTCAATCCCTGGCCTGGGAACGTCCATATACTATGGGTGCAGCCATAACAATCAAATTTTACAAATAAAATGTAAATAAAAATGTCATAAAAACCTGTAATTTGGTAGTAATAAATGTAAGACAACGTAAATTGTAAAAGGACAGTGGATCATAATGGATCAGTAAAGATTAAATGAAGGAAAATCTAATAGAAGTTAAAGCCATAAATAGCTGCACTCTCAAAGTGGAGGAAAATTAAATAAATTGAAGACAATGTTTAATTCACATGGGGAGAAATAAGTGAACTTACATAGTCAAGAGAAATAAGAGAATCAATATCCTTTGCTATTCACAGATTAAGGCAGTGAGTAGTGTTTACTATTACTTTATATATGTAAAGATATATATTTAATAAAATGACTAGTTAAAATTAAGATGTAAATCATAAGTTAAAATTTTTTAATCAAATTACAAAATCACCTGTGAAAATTAAATGATTTTCATTTGGTATTAGCCAAGTGATACTGCTGGTGAGATTTATGCCTAAATTAGAGTATATTTATGGAGAGGTATTGTTGAAATGCAAAAAAACAAAACAAAATATAAAAAAAACACACTACTAATACGATTGGAAGCTCATGAGAAAGATAAATTAGGTTGTGAATAGTCACAGAAAGGGGATATATGACCAATACAAGAATATAATTAGAATAAATTCCTCCTATAGTGTGTATCTAAAGGCATTTTAATATTGCTAAAAATGTTTTTACAGACAATTATTTTGAAAATGTCAACTGATAAACAGATTATAATTGCTTATAAAAATGCTAGGATATTTCAGTGTATCATTATCTTCCTAAATACTTGAAGAGAATAATACTTATAAATTATAATTTCTATGAATTAGGCCAATTTGTTTCAATATATGTGTACTGAGTACTACTACATCCAAGGCTCTTTTATGTTTATCCTCTTCAGTATTTAACACAGAGCAGAGTTAAATAAGTCATATCACTAGCTGCATTGGGGTATCTAAATAGGGCAAGCCAAGACATAAGGGAAATATTTACAGAAAAAAGCAGTGATAAGAATTTATGAGGAAACCATTTTGATTAACAATATAATCTGCCCCAACCCAAAAGACTTCCTACAGATGATGGATCTAAGTTTTTGTTTATAGTAGCAACAGGCCCTTAAGACAATGTGAATGCTCACTTGGGCAGATTACTTTTAACTATATTAAACACATATCCTCCTAGGAAGGCTCATTTTTAAAGAAAAAAGAGGTAAACACCATGATCAGAAATAAACATTATTATTGAAAAACATAACACCAGAGTTAGACAATTCGTTTATGCAGACTTGTGTCATTTACATTAGACACACTGAATTCCCGGAATGGAAGAGTCCTGAAGAGTCCTTGTCTGATGTCATAGTCTAAATGAATTAGAGGAAACAGCACGGTGGAATCAAACATACTGGAGTTGGAGTGCTAGTTAATAAACTATCTGCATTGTTTTAGACAAGAAACCTTACGTCGTGAATCTTTTATTTCTCTATCTGTAAAATGGAGATAACACATGAGTATAAGTTTGTCTCAAGCTATCTTTGTATACTTACATTTTCTCTAGTGTCAAAGTGCCACAAAGTAAACCCTAAATAAATGTTTCCTGAGTAAAAATACGCATAAAATGTCTGTACATGCTTTCTATTTCTTTTCTTTCTTTCTTTCTTTCTTTTTCTTTTTTTTCATTTTAGGTCCACACCAGTGGCATATGGAGGTTCCCAGGCTAAGGGCTGACTCAGAGCTTTAGGTGTCAGCCTACACTACAGGTTCCAAGCTGCATCTGTGACCTACACCAGAGTTCTCAGCAACACCGAATCCTAACAAACTGAGCTGGGCCAGGGATTGAACCTGCATCCTCATGGATAAGAGTGAGGTCCCTTAACCACTGAGCCACGATGGGAACTCCTGCTTTCTACTTTGTGGGCTATGAGGTTAGGTAAAATAACCACTCGTACATTTGACTATTTTTCTTCAAAACTGAAAAAAAGGAAAAAAAAGATCCTTACCAGTTTACTAGGGTATGAGTTTCTTTAATGGATAATTGCCAGTGCTTGTCCTAAAACACAGAGGTTTTCCCTAAGCCAATTAAGTTTTTCTTATTTACTGAAACTCATAAAATGATGCTTTACCATTTAGATTTTACTTTCACATTTACATTCTAATCTGAGTCATTCATTCATTAGCAAACACTGAAATGCCTATTTATCTACCAGGGAAATGAAATAAGATGGTCCTTGTCCACACCATGCCCACAATTTAGCAGGAAGCAATCATCTGATTCTCAAAAAACCGTGTGATATAATTAGGACAGCTATTTTTAGCTTCAATGTACAGATTAGTGAAGAAAAATTTAAAGGTATTTAAATAATTTTGCCCAGATGATAATTAGTAAGTGTCAAGGTCTTCTAAGAATAGGGTTATTTCCACACAGAGTTTTTTTATGTATTTTCACATCCATCATTAACTGAAACAAGACCATACACAGCTTTACTTTACGTGTTCTAAGATAAACCATTTTAAACCTATAAACCTCTTTATACCTTTTTGATATTCTTTTAGCCTTGCCAAATAATATTAAAGTTGAACTTCTCTCTTGATGAATAATATTTTTTAAATACAAGCATCTGATAGATTATTACAAAAACAGGCACCTGATTATAATTTGCTTTGTGACTCATGACAAAATATGATGGAGAGCCAAAAAAACAGTTGTAACTGCCTTTAAAAATATGAATATATTGAGCAAGCTATTAAAAAAAAAGCAATTTATTTTTATTTTTGTTAACACAGAAGTAAAGCTTGTACAGGGTGTTTGCCCATAGCAGTCAGTGCATGAAGCAACCTCATATTTTTGACACTCATTTTAAATCATGTTCATAACAACATGTTTAAAATGAAGGCAAGCTGTCATGAGGTAAACTGGGGGTAAAAAGAGTTTGGCAATTAAAAACCTCCATCACATTTACCAATCTGAATATTCAAGAACTGTAAATCATTAATCATATGTAAACCACCTGCTGGGGACACTCTAAGCCAGCATAAAGATTTGCCATGTGCATAATTGTCAGATTCAGATTGAATTTTTATTCAGGAATCAATAGCATTCAAAATTATTTGGGTGAAATTTTTATTAATTTTGTAAATAAAATAATTGCATTTCTTCTCATATTTTAAATATCACAGTAGTCCTGTATCTCATTACATTTTTGTCAGTTATTGAATAGCTCACTCTTATGGGTGATGAAACAATATTTAACCATTTTTATATACATTTTTCCTGCTGTTACTGCAAACAGAAAAGAAACTAACTTGCCATAAACCTTAAGAGTTTTGGATAAGCTTACATTTGTCACTCAGTTTTCTTAGCAGATAGATGTAAATTTATAGTCTACTTTGCCATGGACCACAAGCTGAATTCTTACAATAACTAGATACTCTTAACTAAGCTCTATTGACAATTTTTGAACCAGTTACAAAAATGAGTGTGTGTGTGTGTGTGTGTGTGTTTGTGTGTGTGTGTGTGTTGCTGGGTTTTACAGTTTGTTTATATTGTCAAAAATGTATTACCACTTTTATGCTGAAATTTCTAAGAACTCATGGGGGGAAATAAACCACTTGCAAAACTTAAAATAATTGCAATAGAATACAGGAAGAGAATCTCCTTCTTCATGATGCTTTATACATCAAATCTAGTTTAAGCACTCCCTAAATTACAGACTGGTATTTTGCTAATGCAGAGAAGAGGCCATCACTGTCTCAGCCTCACACAAGGCAGGTTAGAGCTTAGGTAGGGGAAGCAGGTTTCATAGTACTCAAGTCGAGTCGGACATGATATGGCTCAGAGATACTGGCTACCCCAAAAGCTGCCCACAGAGGTGGGGTACGAACCCAGAAGCATAGGAAACATAATATGAAAAAGGAGATTTGAAAAAGCCAATATATAAATTTCTTAAAGTAGAATCCAAGAAATTTAAAAAAATATATACAATGTTACCTAGCTAAGCAATGCAACTATGATTTGAATTCTAAATCTGTACAAATAAAGGTTTCCCAAAGTTGTGAGCATTGGCATTTCTGATCTGTGCCATACTTTGAGCACTTCTGACACTGAAACCATGTTTCAGTGTATTTCACCCATTTCTCAAAGCTTAGATTCTATCAAAAAGGTGAGTAAGACTTATTAAACATGCAGAATATGGGGTCTGCCACTGTCTTCAAGATAATTTTACTTACATTTGATACCAATGCAGATAGTTCTCAGATTAAATTTTGAAAAAATGTGATACAGAGCCTCCTAGAATAATGGGATCACCTAGCTACTTAAACCAAATGATAAAGCTGCTAAGAAAACTTGCTCCTAGTAGCAAGCACAATGGTTCTAGTGGGAGAGAATTCTAAACTCTTCATAACAAGCACAGACTTCATTTTGCCACAGCCCCAATGACCTTCTACCTTCCCACTCCTCTGCATTCTGCCAATTTTTTTATCCTTATTTCTACAGTTTGTATTCTTCCCTCATTTCACACTGAGGTATTTTTCATACAGGTATTTGCTACATTTCCGTCATCAGACAATAACTTCTTTCTCTTTAGATCCTCAGACTTAACACTATCATCGCATCTGTCCTATCAAGCACATATTGGCCTATTTGGTCAGTTGCTCATTGGCCTGATTGGTCCTTGTGAATCCAAAATCTTTGTTGTTTTCTAAATGCATTTCTCTCTTTTTTTTTTTTTAACTATAAAGCACCATGTCATTTATTTATTTATTTATTTTTTTTGGCCACAACCACAGCAGGTGGAAATTCTCGAGCCAGAGACTGAAGCTGCATCACAGCAGTGACCCGAGCTGCAGCAGTGACAGTTTTGGATCCTTAACTCCCTCTGCCATCAGAACTCATCTAAATGCATTTCTGATCATGCCACCCTCCTACATCAAAACTTTCACAATGTTTCAGAATTAACTTTGTAGCCTATAAGCTCTTTGTGTTCTTTTTCCTCTCTTGAGTATTATTTCCTCCTGTTCTACCCCATACTTTTTGTATAACTGAAAAATTTTAAGTCCCTCTCCCCCAGCATACTTCTGCATGCAAATGACGTTGCAAATGTTCTTCTCTCTAGAACCCTGCACTATGAGAACCCCCAACTTCTCTTCTTTTACCAATCTTTTCTCCATATTTTATCTCCTAGATTAATTCCATAGGTAGTCTTCTCTGAACTCCCTGCTGGGATAAAATCCCTATTAAACCATCTCCTTTAATCCCCAGTCACACTTTTCACTGCTGCAATTTTATTTTTGATGTCATTTTTTGATAAGCATCAGTATTCCATAGTGGACTTAGGTTCCATGGCTGCAGGCACCGTGTCATCTTTGGCTTTGCTGAGACCTCCTAGCCAGTGCTTGGCACATTTTAGGTGTTCAGTGCACACATTTGTTGAATTATAAAATATTAGGAGTCCCCTCTGTGGTGGGCTAAGGATCTGGCACTGTCTCTGTAACACCTTAGGCTAGAGCTGCAACTCAGATTCGATCCCTGGCCTGGGAAATTTCATATGCTGCAGGTATGGCCAAAAAAAATTGAATATATCCTTTATATTCCCAGGTAATTGGAAAATTATTCTATAGACAGGAGAGGGACAGTTTTGTAAACTGAGCATAACATGATCAGATCTATGATGTAGAAAGATGTTTCACAGCAGCTGGAGATTGCAATGGAGTGGGCATAATCTGACTGGAAGTGAAAAAAGAGGTAAGAAAGCTATTGTATCTGTCCAAGTTAGAAAGGATGAGGTCTGGGGAAGTGGTGAGACTACTGTTTAAGAGCAATATGGAAATAAGAGGGATCATTGATTAGTTCATATGCAGAAATAAGGAGAATGAGCTATCAGGAAATTCTACAATGTAAGGAGTGGCAGATTTTGGAGAGCAGGACAAATTCATGGTTGAAAACAGTGAGTTATCCACAAGAAGCTTTTACAATTACTATGGATAGGTCTGCTGCTCAAAATCTTCATCAGCGTAAAGGTAGACAATGATATAAGGAAATCTTCTAAAACCTTGGAAATTGTATCATCCTATAAAAACGTCTTATCACTACCATGCATACCTGTTTTTTTTTTTTTTTGTCATTTGTCTTTTTAGGGCCGCACTTGTGGCATATGGAGGTTCCCAGGCCAGAGGTTGAGTTGGAGCTATAGCTGCCAATCTACACCACAACAACAGCAACATGGGATCTGAGAAAAGTCTGCGACCTACATGACAGGTCACAGCACTGCCGGATCCTTAACCCACTGAGCGAGGCCAGGGATTGAACCCCCTTCCTCATGGATACTAGCCAGGTTTGTTAACCATTGAGCCATGATGGGCACTCTTATACCTAACATTTTAAAACTTGTTTTGAACATATCAAGTTTCTTAGAAATATAGCCATCCTTCTTCATTTTCATTATCATGATTTCTAGGAATCAGAACCTCCATACTTGGCCTTAAAAGGTTGAAGCATAAATACCTTCTCTATCTCTTAAGTCTACTATCCATACAATCCATCACTCATTACCCTGCGAGACTAATCTTCTTAAATGCTGCTTTCATCTTAAAAGAACTTGCAGTGTTCTTTTAAGTGGTTCTTTGTTGTCTCGCACTGGTTAATCAAACATGTTCTTTTTAAGGATCTCAAATATATAAATGTATTAACTCTGTCCTCCAAAATGAATCCTGCAGTAAGAAAAATCTCATGGTTACAAAATGGCCACATTTCTCCCCCTTTTTTCCTATTTCATGTCAGTCATGTCACCACGTTAAGGCATGATAAAAATCGTACATCTCGTCTCCTTCACAAATTCTCCCAGCTTTTCCCATTTCACATTAATCTCCACTTTTTCACTTTATGTAACACACAGTTATTTTGAAATCTTTGATATATATTTTCACTGTTAAACAACTCTGGGCTTTCTTGCTACCCCTCCTATTCTTAGCATCTCACACAGCATGCAAAAAGGCATTTAGCACATGCCAGGTCTTGGTATGCTCTCTTGGTGATGACTAAGGGAAGATGAGCTATTGTGAATGCACAAGGAAAACAATGAAAAAAAATGAGTTTTGTGAAATGGTTTTATTTTAATGTCAACGTGACACACAGAAATCCACTATTGAGCAAAACAGGAAGATAAGTGCTGTTTTTACCAAATAATTGAATTCCAAAAGACTTTTGTTTAAAAGCTGAGGAAGAAGCAATTAGAAGTTCCCAGTAAAGAACTACTTCAGATCTTGAAAATTCAATTTTGTGTGTCATAATTTTACCATTTAGTACACCCTAAAGTTGATTTGACAGGCCTCTTATTTCTGCCCTTATTCCTTGACAGTGTGATGTATTTTTTCTTCTTATGAATGATTTATTGTAAGTTGTCAATAAATATATCACTTTACAAGTAAAATTCCATTTCATCTGAACAATTGAGTTTATGAGACATTGTGACAACAAAGTTAGATTGAGCTTTGTGTAGGTAATGAAAAATAGCTGCCTCATCTTATTATTTATTCAGAAGCAGCTCTTCCATAAGATGAATTAGATGACCCTGCATGCAGAAGCCTTCCAGAGACTCAGGTTTTGCAAAATAAACACCTCTGAAAATTAACAAAACACTATCTCTGATGATTGGTATTTGTAAAGACTGGATCGTCACTTAGACGTTCTGAAATCAGTAATGCTTTATTAAAAACTCAGATAGTCACAAGACATGTATACATTCATTTATTCACTCATTCATTCATTCAGCAACTATTCGGATACATAATGGAGTGTAAAGCCTCCATTTTTACAGTGCTTTTATTCAGAGATGTTGATTTACATTAGCCACGATGATTCTGTAATTAAATCACAGTCAACTTAGAGCACAAATATTTATCCAGCTGTCGGAAAGTTACTTAAATTATTTATGTCTCAGTTTGCTTATCTGAAAAGTGGGGATTATAATAATATTTTTGTCAAAGTATTATACTGGAGATTAAATATGTTAATGTTACTAAAACACCAAGAAAGTTTTTGTAACACAATAAATAATAAATGTTTGCTATAGCTTAACTTAATATGAATATTATAAGCAGTGTGTATACATTGTAAAAGTAAGTCGCTTTTTGCTGATGACTCAGAAATAAGACAGTCTACCTAAAAGTATATGAATAAAAGAAAATGTGATTAGCAAGATTTTTCACTAAGTTTTTTGAAAAGAAATAGTAGACAATTCTACAAGGATGTAATTTTACATAGCTGTTTACTTTCAAAGGTAATTACTATCTTCTTGGCTGTTAGGGCTTCTATTTGTTTTTAAATATTTTGCCCATAAAATATCATTCTCCCATACTGATTACAAAGCCCAATAAAGTATAAATTTGTCTTTTCTAAAAATAAATTTTAAAATAAAAAAATAATTGCCACACATTTTAGCTCTTTATACATCTGTATTTTGACTCTTTTTTTAAAGATCAAGTTAAATGAACACTAGAGATTTTATATGTACTTGACTAATTAATTGGTGCAGTTACCAATCAGTACATTTATTAAGAAAACTTTATGAGAACAATAAATCCTCATTCATCAAGGGAAATTAAAACTTATGGAAGTTGGTAAGAAATAATAATCACTGCATTCTACAAGTTGAGGATGGCAGCACATAGGAGGATGCTCCCTTGTTACATTCAGTGATTCAGATTTGATGAACATTAATTTGTTCAATATTCTCCTACCACATCTTGTTCTCTGTCATCTCTAAAGATGCTGGGCTCAAAATTAGCACCTTTTAAATTTCTGCAGGCATTGGTTTTGTGTGAGTTTGGGGAATAAAACAATGTCATGGGCAACTTTCACTTATTAATTTCCTTAATTCATTTTAAGTCCAACAGCAACACAGCCATGACATTCAGAGCACAACACTTTGCATAACACAGAGTTTCAAATTCAACAAGTGATGGTAACCTACTGTCTTATGTTTAATATAATTGAAGAGATGTAGTTATTAAGCTTTATAGAATATGGAAAAAATAAGTTGTGAATGGAAAAAACAAAGTATATTTGTGGATGAGATAAAAGGATGTAACCACAAAAAAGAAGAATAACTTGAGCATTAGAAGAGGACAGGCCTTGTATTGAGAGCTGGTAGGCAGCCTCTAAAATGACCCCCAAAACCCTTTTCTCTGAATATTCATATCTTTTTGTGATTGAGCGCAGTCTGGATCTAGGGACTCATTTCTAAAGAATACAATATGGCAAAAGTAATGGGATGTCACTTCCAAGATCAGGTTACAAAAGACTCTGGCTTCTGTCTTGCTCTCCTTCTCTGGCTCTCTCTCATTCATGCTGAGGGAAATCAGCTGCAGTGTATGAGTGTATGAGCTGCCCAGTTGTAAACTGATATCTCTGGACAGCAGCCTCCAGAGGACCTAAACTGTGCCCACAGCCACAGCTTGGATGAGAACCTTAGTTGAGCCTTAAATTGACAATAGCCTCAGTATGTACCTTGATTGTAGCTTTGGGAGAGCCTCTGAGCCAGAGGTCCCAGCTAAGTCTTGCCTAGATTCCTGACTCACAAATTAGGAGATAATACATATTTGTTGTTTCAAATGAACCATCATTTATTCCATGTATCCAAAGTTATCTGTGCTATGTACATCCATGCATTTTCCATTAAAATAGTAAGTTTCTGGAGGACATGTAAAGTAATGCCTAAAAAATTTTGCATACCATTTATTTTAGAACATAAATACATATCAGTTATTTAATGTGTTCATTCTCTTGATGAGCATAATAGTATTATCTATCAAAATGAGCTACTGATTTGAACTTCAGTTACCTAAATAATTACTTCAAATTCCTGGTTCACTTTAGTTTTGGATTATTGGGTATGAAAAATTATTTATTCAAGGTTCAGTCTCCTTCTATTTGTCATTTAAAAAAAAACCTTAAATCTAAACTTGAGAAATGGAACGTTGATACCAAATTTTCTGTATTCTGTCAGAGAAAAACATCTCCCTTTCAAATCACCAGAAACCAAAAGCATGAAATATCATTCTACATGGTTTCACTTATAGTTAATTCCATAAATTGTGATTAGTTTGAATATATGTAATATTAATAGCTTACTTTCTGCATCAACAGATGTAAACTTCAAAACTCTTGTCTATTTGCTCTTCAATTTTAAAATGCTTGCTTAAATGATATAATATCAAGGACTTCTCATGCTCAGAAAAAGACAGATAACCAAATGTAATACTATGATAATAATATTCATGTTCAAACTAGGTTATAATGATCGACATGTACAGGATATTTTCATGGGCATACAAATATGAAAAAAGTACAGTCACTGAATTCTATATACTCTGAAAATAAAGTGTCTATGGAAACTGCATATCAATATAATAAATTCCCGTACTTGTATGATTAAAAAAATAGGCAGAAAACATTTTAAGTAAATACAGAAATAATTATAATTTTGCATAATTATCATTCCGATTTTTTAAGTCAAATACATTTTGAGTGCCTATTTTGGACCAAAACCCACTCTTAAATCGAGAAACTTATTTGATAGATATATATTATCTTGGTGGTCAGTTAAGTATGCATTTTTGAAACTTTTTATCAGACATCTTCTAAAATCATTTCATATGCACATAGCAACAAAACAAAAAAAAGAACAAAGAACTTAAAATAGAGCATAGAAAAGTTATACTAAAAATATCTTATAAATATATGTCTTTCACAGGAATTTGGCATAGAAATTAAAAAATATCTAACAGAAGTTGCAATTATCAATCAATGTTATCTAACTCATATCAACATATGAGTTAATATTTCTAGGATCAAAATTTTAAACATTGACATGTTTTGATATGTCATTAAATTTTATGTTATTGAATATAAACATCAATTGTAAATTACATCATTATTTTATGGACTTAGAAAACTACTGCTAATTAAACACTGATACACAAATTTAGATATGCTGAAATGTGAAAATACAATTGTGTTTACTTCAGTGAAATATGATAATTTTATATTTCCAAACAAAATATTCCAAAAAATGTCTCAAGGTCTGCAGAGACTTGGTGAAGGTATTTTCATGTTTTCTAAAAAAAATCCACTAAAATAATGTCTCTCAAGTACCGTTTTTTTAGACAAGGGTTTCTATTTATGTACTTGTAAAAATCCACATTAGTTTTTAATGAACATCAATTATACTTCAATTTTTCATATTATTCATGAAAGAAAATAATTTAGACTCCTTTAAAGAACTGCCAATTGCAATTTACCTTGGCTCTTTCAGGAAAGAAAAGGTTCATAAATCAGCAAGTTGAGCATTTACTAAATGACAAAGAAAATTACAAATGAATTCTATAATCCAATATTTTCCTTCAAGTAGCAAATTTAATATAGTTTTAGTAAAGAGGTTCCTAAAAAATTATGAAGTGAACATTCCTTTTTTTGTATTTGAATTATATTACTGTAAAGATTCCCAAAAGAAACACAAAATATATTTGAAAAAAATCATTAATATTACATTGTTTTAAAATTTTATTGAAAAGAAACTCTGAAACTACTGGAAAATTTTAAAAATAATAGTAAGTTAAGTAATATGGTGGAGGCCTACAAAGCAGAGGTATGATAAAGTATTTTCTTACAGCTCCCTAAACCTTGCAATTTCACTGTATTGTCAAAGAAAAAACTACTTGTTTTAATAACAAGAGCTGACTTTGGGTTCTGACTGTGTGACTTTGGACAATAAAAGCCCTTTGGACATTAACTTACTTAACTGTGAGATGTACATTCCATACATATTGATTTTTGAAGATTGAATAATATGTCAAGACTGTCTTGTTCAGTGCCTTAAGTTTAATTGTCATTCATTGTAAAAGGAATTTGTATTTTTAGAACATAAAGGGAAACACCATGTAATATTCATTCAGTATATGCTAACACAATAGCAATTGACTGATTTTTCAAAGTATATTGAAGCAAAGAAATCTCACCTTCTTTAAACATACTCTTATGGAGATAGTCTGTCTCTTTTAGATCTACAGTGTATACATACAACTAAATAGACCTATAAACATATCATTTATCAGCTAACATTGTCAGTATCCCTTTGGGTCCATTTGCTAAAATCTGGAGACATTTTTGATTGTCAAGACAAGGGAAGTTTACTACCGGTAGATCTAGTGTATATATAAATTAGGGATACTGCTAAACATCCATCTTAGGATACATAAGAAAGACCTCAAAACATGAAATATCAAGCTCCACATCTCAATTAAGCTGTCGTTGAGTAGTTTTGTGTTATATAGGTGTTTCTGTAGGAAGCCATTATACCTTGGAAAGAAATGAATTGTAATAAAGACAGAAGCATGTCTACAAAGGTAAAAATGTACCTATAGGTTTTTCTTATTGAGAAAAACAAAAGATATTTTAAGATTTTTTTAAAGGGGTTTGCTAGTGTCATTATTTTATCGGCATGTTAGTCTCTGGAGAATTTTAGACTATGAAGTATTCTAGTTTTTCTTTTTACAATATAGTTTGTGACTAATAGCATCATTTCACCATTGTGCTCAAAAGCAATTATAGGCTCTTCCCTAGATGCTCAAGACTTCATAATTTCATTGCAACTTATCTCATTTCCCACCTTGAAAGGAAAGAGAACAAAATAACATTCAAAGAATATCTAAGAATCTATTGTGTATTAGAAACTGTCATCTCCTTTTGTTCTAGTTTAATAATATCCATTTTTAACCTTCTATGTTGTCAGTAATATGCCCCTGCAACCATATTCAAATGTCTGTTTCATATCAAATTGCATGCTGAGGCATGCTGCTTTACCATGGCAGTGCCTACCAGGCACTCTACTTGAGCATTACATAGATCAAGCTAAATTGCCATAGTATCTTCCTTCTAAAAGCTCCAGACTGTATTTTGTGGCTGAAGAACAATCAATTTCTTACTTAATTCAATTCAACAAATATTTATTAAGTATTCATTCATTCTTGTTTTTTTTCTCCCTCTGTGGGCTTATCCTCTAAAGCAGCTAAAGAAGCAAATGACTCGCATTTATTAAATACTTTTATTTTAAAGGTGCTTAAGTGCAGTTCACAGCTCTTCAGCTGCTCTTAGCAAATCCTCAGAGGCTCCATTGTAGAAGAAACTCATGTTCCATCATACAGAAACAAGAGTTATGTGTTCTTTTTTATTTTGTGAAGAAAATACCAGCATTTTAACTAAGAATTGGATGTGCAGCGTAGAGATGGTTTATCTAAAGATGCCATTATATATCGTTACTATAAATAAGCTTATTTATAAACTAATATAGTAAAGATTGTGAATTTACCTTTAAAAACATTATATATGTTAAGTGCTTCTACTGCATATTTTATGAGAAAAGAACATATTTTGTTTATTATATTTTAATTGCTCCTGGTTTATATCAAGGTTTAGATAATACAAAAGCCTGTTAAATATTTGGGGAAACATATGCTCCTATTTCCAATAAGAACCACCACATTTTTTTTTCTTTTTCTCCTAAGGAGCAGTGAAAGTAGTTAGATGCCAATCTTAAAATAAATATTCTTTATTTGGATCGATATGTAGATGATTCCTTCCAAGAACATTAGTCACAGTACTGCTGGGAACTGTCTCCGGATTTATCCCAGCCAAAAAATACATAGAGCATCTTCTCTAGAGAACCCTTGTGGATCCTATTTGTCCTACCTTGGGACTCAGAAGAGTACTCCAGGACATTCTCTCGGGAATGTCACAAATAATAGCCTATCTGTCATTTGTCTTGGAGTCAGGGTTATGTTTCTCTTGTAGCAGGCCTACTGCTTTAGCACTTTGTAAGGTTGTTCAAAGTCATCATGCCAAATCTGAGAGACAGTACTACTGAGGATACCACAAAAGCACTTATTTTTCCTTAGCTGAAGCTTAGACTAACTGAACTTTTCAGGAAGTCCAAAGTTCTGGACAGATCTTATCTTCCTAGAGGTAAAGGACTGAGGTATAGGATCTTCACCAATCCAATCTTCTAAACTCTTCACAAACATAAAGATACATATTTATACAATCATAAAAGAATACATGCCAAATATTTTTTTAAGCATGGAGTTAAAAGCTCTTATTGATCTGATATCAACCAAGCTTCCCATGTTGTTTTCCCTCCTGGATACATATGAGAAATTCTCTTATGTCTTTTAGAGTGGAGTCTTCCTTACACTATATTCTTTGCTATACACTATACTTAAATTCCTTTTTAAAAAATATCATTTTCCTGAGGAGAGGGAGCTTATCTTGTTCATTTTAATGCCATCCATAGTGCCTGGCACTATAATCTGTACACAGCAGAAGTCTAGCAAGTGTTTGAAGTACTGGAAATAATATGTAACAATGAAACAAAGCAAACTGGTATATTTTCATTATGAAAAGGAAAAAATTATGAAATAAAAAATTAGATCATTTCTCAGTCCAGAAAGGTAATTAGTTGTTAAAGGAACGTTGACCTTAGGACCAGCATTATCTCACTGAGAGACATGCCTATACCTGCATTTTTTTTTTTTTTTTGGCAAACTCTTGGCTTTTTAACCATTAAGAAGCATGCTCACAAATCTACTAAGACTCTTATATCAAAGGCCACTTGTAATCTCCCATCAAAAATCCAAGTATCTTTCTTATTTCTTCTCTTTTTCAATGTCCTTGCTATGTTTGTCTCTCACACATACATGTTAAACCGCAGTCATTTCTTGTTTTTTATATCATTTACTTTCTCAACTCACTTCTTAACTTTTTGATCACCTACTTACTTTTTTATTCACAGCCTGTCATTTAAACACCTAAATGTCTATCCATGTTTATTCTTTATTTTCATACTTTTTCCAGTTAATGCAATATTTAACTTATCTGTTAATTTGTATTTAAAATTTACAGCCTTCACTTTTTCTAAAGTTCAGGTCGCACCATGTAAATGTTTATTAAATTAACTGAATTGAGAGCATTATTCAATTACTTTATCATCACTGTCACAAAACAGTAAGAAAAGTACCCCTCTTCCTAATTTTGGCACTGTGTTCTGCAAGTTGGACTCCACATTATAGACTTTACAATCTTCAGAGTTTAAGATAGTATTACTATCTAACAGGTAAAAAGTGCTCTTTTCAGAATCCACTGTGTGCCTCTATTTTACATGATAGAGTAAGATTTATTAAAAGATTATTATTTTAAAATCTGAACATGTTTAAAACAGCCATTATTTCAAATAGCTGTCTCAGCAGAGTTTTCTGAAGGCATTGGTGGGATTGGGCTAACCATCAGCAGATTAGAAAGTGTCTTAGGCCTGTAAATTACTGTGTAGCTGTATTCTTCCAGCACCTAGATACACAATATATTGAAACGGAACATATTGCTGGTTCTTTTTTTCTCTGTGAAATCTTTAAATAAGTTTAGAAGACATATTATCCTAACATGCTTTCTCATAGGATAATATTTCAGCACCACAATTACGAACAACAACAGAATGTATTGCACAAACACGCTCTATTTTTATCTTTGTTGGTATTAACAATCACGCGCAGTATTCATTTACAGAAGGAAATTTTTCATGAAAATAATAAAAGTATGTTCGTGGTTCAGTAAATGAATCTCAGATGCATAACCACACAACAAATCTGAGTCTCTAATGCTTTAAACCTTCCTCAGCATCAGTGAAGCAATCTCTGGAAATCTAAGTATTAATTTGAGAGTATCATTTTTGTTTACATCATCTGGAAAGTAGGATTCATAATGCTTCTTATGTAAATTACAGTTGTACATGGCATACTTTTTAGAGCCATTTTCATATAACACTTTGCATAATTGGATTATATTCACTTGATTTTTTTTTACATGGGAATGAATGATACAGTCTAAACTTAAGTAAATAAAATTAAAATAAAACAATGTGGCTTCTATATAGCAATACATGGGTTCCCTTCATGGCTCAGCAGAAACAAATCTGACTAGTATCCATGAGGACACAGGTTTGATTCCTGGCATTGCTCAGTGGGTTCAGGATCCGGTGTTGCCATGAGCTGTGCTGTAGGTCGTAGATGCGGCTTAGATCTGGCATTGCTGTTGCTATGGCTGTGACACAGGCCAGCAACTACAGCTCTGATTTGACCCCTAGCCTGGAAACCTCCATATGCCAGAGGTGCAGCCCTAAAAAGACATACATACATACATAAATAAATAAATAAATAGCAAAATGATACTTGTAAATATTACCTGGACAAGATAATTCTCCATTCCAGATTAAAAACGAGATCTTTTACAGAAAAATATAGAGAGAATTACAATTTGTAAAGCACTTAACCATAAAATAATTAGTATTTAAATTTTTATTTGATTTTGAAGTAATGTTATATTTACAAAAGAGATTCAAAGATAGAACAGAGAATCCTGTATACTCTTCGCCTACTTTCCCCAAGTTATAATATGTAACAAAACAGTAGAACTTTTACCAAAATTAAATGTGATATTCTTGGGACCATGTCAATATACCATGTTGTACTAGTTGTCATATATCCTTGGTCCCTTCCAGCCTGTGATTCCTTGCCATTGATACTTCGGAAGAAAAATGATCAGTTATTTCATATACTGTCCCACAATTTGGGATTGCCTATGTTTTCTCATGTTTAGACGTGGTTATTGATTTTAGGAGAGAATACTCCAAAGGTGAAATTCCCTTTCCATCATATTATATTTTGGGTACAGATAACAATGTGACATTACTGGTTAACTTGGATGTCTTAGTTAAGATGCCAGCTTTCTCTGGTATAAGGTTATAATTTTTCCCTTTCTAGATTCCATTAGAAGTGAGTCACTAAATCCAGCCCTCACTTAAGAGGAGCTTAACTAATCTCCTCTTCCTGGAGGGATAGTTTCAAAGAATTGTAGACACATACAAAAGCATCATAATACATAATAAATGTTTAGGTGAAGATATTTGAAGCTATACATAATCTTGTTTTTTATGTATTTGTCATTAATTTGGCATTCTGTTTACTATTTTACATCATAGGAATGAATATATATACATATATGATGTATATATGACGTGTAATGATATATAGTATTTAATATGTAGCATTATTTAATATAAATAATAAAAACTAAAGTATATGTGTGTGAAGAATAAATATATTAATTTTCTGCACCATTAGGTTTATATCATCTTATTCGTGTATCTCCAATAGAATTATAATGTGGTAAGTTGAGAGCAATTGAAAATATATATGTTATATATATACACATTTGCATGTATATATATCATATATAAAATATCATTAAGGAAATCAATAGAAAATAATTCTATTGGTAGACTTCTTGATAATACCTCTGCAAATGTTCAAGAAACATGAAGTAAATTCAAATTTGCACATGGAGGAATCTCAACCAACCTGGGCTAAATTTACACTAAATACTCTCTTATCCTTTGAGAGACTTTCCTCCAAGATTTTCAAAGGAGCTATACCTTTACATTCAACTACCACCTTATAAGCTATCTCCTTAGAAAGAGTTTCATTAACTCTTCAGATATATCAGCCTCTCCAAATCACACTGTCATATAGCTCTTTTATTTTCGAGCAAATATTATCTTAATTATTTTTTCTCATATCAATGGAATTTAAGTTCTAGAAGACCAGAGAGTTGGTGTCTGCCACTTAGTTGCCTTTCCATAGATTTTTACTGAGTAACTGAAAACATGAGTTAATGAACCATGAAATGGGTCTCTTGGGAGAAATTTTAAATAAAATCTCCAGTTGCATTTCCATCTTGTAAAAATTAACCTACTTGACTTTTTAAGTGGATATGGTATGTTCATTTGTATGTATATTCCACTGTGCCCTCATAAAATTATCAGATTATTCTTTATATTACCAATCAATTTTTGTATTCAGAATTGTTGTTATTCATTTAAGCCGTTTCAAGTGAAACTGTAGTGTCTCCTTAATACATTACTCTGCACTATTTCACATAGAACTTTCTCAAAGATGAATCATAGACCCTCTGTTTTTTCTTCTACCAATATCCATGAAAATTTTCCATCACATTCCCTTTCAGGGGCTAATCACCTACACCCTGGTAGTGATAGTGTCACAAAACTGCCTGAGGATTTATGTCTGTCTTAGCCAAAACCTTCTTCTAGATTACATTTCAAGATGCATTCAATGATAAATAAAGATCTGAATCACATTCAGAATAAAAATTGCACTATATATTAGAAATTTAAATGGTATTTTCATTCTTTACTGCTAAACATAACAATTTATATTTACCTGTTCCTAAAATTTTAATATAGATATTTCCCAGGGTTGGCCTTCTGTTTCAACACAAACGAATCTGACTAGTATCCATGAGAATGTGGGTTCAATCCCTGGCCTCACTCAGTGGGTTAAGGATCCCGCATTGCAGTGAGCTGTGGTATAGGTCACAGATGAGGCCCGGATCCAATATTACTGTGGCTGTAGCATAAGCCAGTAGCTACAGCTCCGATTTGACCCCTAGCTTGGAAACTTTCACATGCCGTGAGTGTGGCCTTAGAAAGATAAAAACAAAGGAAAAGAAAAGAGAAAAAAAAAAAAAAGACAATGCTAATAACACAACCCCAGAAGCTGTATATTCAGAAAAATGAGGACAAAAATAATTATATGAAAAATTATATTTTTTGCATTGAACATGCCTTCACAAATGCTAGAAGACAAATGGAAAACAAAAACACCTTCAAGCAGACAGAAGAGTTGTTATAAGAGCCATGGACTAAATCTTACTCAATTGATAGGAAGTCATGCTCTTATACACATTCTCCCCTTAATTTTTCTAAATTCTCAGGAATTTAGATATGTGTGTTCCCTGCTCACTGATTAGAAGCAACATCTAGAAAAGGAATGATGTAGAACATCTCATTTACTGCAACTTATAGGGTCAATTTAAAAAGCAATCAGAAAAGCATAAGATATTGAAAAAGAAATGTAAATATTCAAACATCTTTGCAGTCTGTGGAAAAGACATCCAGACACTTCCTTAGCTAGGCAATGCATCGCTGCATTTTCAAGAGTTCACATACACATTAGTAATAAATAATCAGGAAAGGTAAGGTTATATAGTTTCAGTTTTTAGTTATATTGTTTCATGAAAGTGTATAATGTATTTTAACCTGTTTGTTTTAAAATTAATAAAATGTTTTATATTCAAAAAGCATAACTTTAAGTTTTATTTTTATTATTCAGGTACAGTATTCCAAGTATAAATGGTAAATAGGCACTATACTTTTGTGAAAGTAATCAGAGCTTTTTTTATTCAAAAGAGAATTTTCAGAAGTAAATTAGTATCTGAAGTTTAAGTAGATTCACAGATTTTTAAAAAAAATTTGTAACTTATGAACTATTACTGGATACAAGTAGAATCTATTTAAATATTCAAAACAAGCCTAGGAATTTTTAAATTATTTGTTTCAATAATAGCCTATTGAAGAAGACCTGTATTGTATTTTTAAAACTGGGTTTAAACATAAGCAAAAGGAACATTGCTGCAAATTTCTGGAGGCTTTAATTCAAAACCTCCAGAATTAGTAAATTGTATAATACATGGGCCTCCGCTACCACAAATACTAAATTTGTCCACTTTCTCATTTAAAAACTAGTGTAATTCAGGTTATAGTATAATAGAGATTAATAGGTAAAAATATTTCCAAAAAGATGTAGTAAAGAACAGAGTTCAGCACACAATGTATTAATAATCAAAGCTTATACCAAGGTATTATTCTAAGTAATATTTGTATATAAATGTTTAAATTCCCTGTTAATTCATAAATTTCATACATAGTATCTAGCAATTATGGAAATACAAGAAAGGTTAAAAATATCCTTTAGTTTTGATTTGATTGGGCTTCCTAGGTAAAGAGTTTAAATTTAAATCATTGATGTATACATCTGCCAAAGTGCTATATTTAATGCTTAATCAGCATATATGAAGGAAAAAAAATTTCTATGTTTATAATATCTTTTAGTGTTTACAAATTTTTGCTCTCATTCCTAGGATGTAGTAAACTAAATATGGGATTATAGATTTATTTATGAACATTAATACACATTTTTGCATGTCATATTAAATCTCTAATCAAGAGCACATTAAGATGAAATAGCTTGTAAGTCAATGGCCACTCACATACATATGTATACAGTCATATACATAGAGGAGAATTTAGCTCCCCTCTACACCAGGGGTGGCTAATGGAAGCTTTCTCCCCAAGTGGTTTGGAGTACCACTTTGCAAAAGGAATAACTGGAAAAAGTTAATTGATTGTGTGTTTATAAAGAAGTGAGTCACAACAGGTGAACAAATATTCCTATTATATTAAATATTCACACAATTCCTGTTTCCTAGGACCTGTTGGGTCTAAGCAGGATAAACCCCAGGCATAGATAGAGAGTGAGCCCATCCCATCTTGTATGTACTTGTCCTCCCACAGCCAAACTTCAAGTGGCCACAGATTTAGGCCTGCAGAGCCTGATTAATGGGCAGTCAGACTTAGGTTTTAGAAACACACATATCACACGTATTATTAACATCAAAGATAGCTGTTAAGTTTTGCTTCTCTATGCAAGGTGGCATTCATCACTTCATATTCATTTGGTCTCAGAAATTCAAACCCTGCCAACTCTAGTGTTATATGCGTATCTAAAGTAGAAAATAATTTTTTCAGCTTTATCTTTTGTGATAGTTTCATCAAACAGATATCAAAAGCCTACAGAGCATTAGTCAGGGACAGGGTGATTAGTTTCTCTCTTTATGGATGGGTAATTAATATAAAAAGGATGGAAAAAATCCTTAATCCCATTACACTTGATCCATCATTTAGCAATGCTTTTTGACTCTTCAAGGTAAAATCTGCATGTGAATTTCCCCAAAGCAATCAAGTCGTCAGTTTCAGAAAATTATAAAATCCCATAGCAAACTGCACATCACCGATAGAAAAAAAGTAAGGTTTCTGACATTCATCTAAGAGTATCTTATTGAAATAAAGCTGTTTCAAAGATAACACTTTTTAAATTATTCCTAATAGAATTGACCTAATTTTGCTTTAGCTTATACATTCCAAGGATAAAGGCAATACCTGCATAACAGAAAACACAATATATCAAAAGAGGGCTAGATATAAATCTACAGATAGTCCCTCCAAGTTGGCAAGGAGTTGTGGCTCAGAGAAACACCTTGCAGTGTCACAAGGTGACAGAGCATTCAGCTGCACTGTAAAGGCAAGCCTTTCTCAGAATGCTCAAGACCACTATTAAGCGGATATAGAAAGACAAATGCCCTATGATATCACTTATTTGTGGAATCAGAAATAAGGCACAAATGATATTATCTCAAAACTGAAACAGATCACATCCAAAAGAGCAGTCTTGTGGTTGTCAGTGGACAGTGGGGAGGGTGGAGGGAGTGGGATGGACTGGGATGCAAACTGTCAGATTAGGAACAGATGGGCAATGGGATCCTTTTGTACAGCCCAGGGAACTGTGTATGATTGTGTCACTTTGCTGTACAACAGGAATTGAAGAAACAGTGTAAATCAACTATACTTTAATAAAATATATTACCACATTAACAAAAAAGATTGTGTATTAACCAGACCCACATTTTATTTTATTTTATTTTTTTAGGGTCACACCTGTGGCATGCAGAAGTTCCCAGGCTAAGAGTCAAATCAGAGCTGCGGCTGCCACCCTATGCCACAGCCACAACAACATGGGATCTGAGCCACGTCTGCAACCTGCACCACAGATCACAATGCTAGATCCTTAACCCACTGAGGGAGGCCAGGGATCAAACCTGCATCATCATGGATACTAGTTGAGTTCTTAACCGAGAGTCACAACAGGAACTCCCAGATCCAGCTTTTAAAATATTATCATTTTGTTGTCTTCTCTATTTCCATTTTATTTATTTCTTTCCTTTTTTTTTCTTCTTAGGGGTGCACCTGTGACATTTGGAAGTTCCCAGGCTAGTGGCTGAATCAGAGCCATGGCTGAGGTCTTAAGCCACAGTCACAACAATGCTGGATCCAAGTCACATCGAGACCTATGCCCCAGCTTGCAGCAACTCTGGATCCTTAACCCACTGAGCGAGGCCAGGAATTGAACCTGCATCCTCACAGACACTTTGTCCAGTTCCCAACCTGCTAAGCCATGACTGGAAACACTTATTGCCATTTTCTAATGCATCGCATAGCATTAAGGCCATAACTCAGATCGACTATGCTGTAATTTGTATAAATTATTGAATGTGATACATTACACACATACATACACACACATACCTTTACTAGAACTTCCTTTATCTCACTACTTCTCTTTTTGTATTATTTCACTTTTATTGGAATAAACAATTACCTTTTTAAAATGTGGTAATTTATGCATAACATAAAACTTACCATCTTAATTATTTTAAGTGTACAGTTCTGTGGCACTAGGTAGCACTTAAGTGTGCAACTATCACCACCCATCTCTAAGATGTTTTCATATTCCCCACTGTAAGTCTGTACCCATTAACCATTAATTTTTCATTCCCTCGTCTCTACAGCCCTTGTCAATCCACAATTCTACTTTCTGTCTCTATCAATTTGATTACTCTAGGCATCTTATATATGAGGAATCATACAAATATTTATCCTTTTGTGTCTGGCTTATTTCACTTGGCCTAATATCTTCAAGTTTCATCCATGCTGTAGTATGTGTCAGATTCTTTTCTTTTTAAGGCTGAATAGTGTTTTGTTGTATTTATATACCACATTTTACTAAGAAGTTCATGTGTTGATGGATACGGGTTGCTTCTACTTTCTGACTTTTGTAAGCAATGCTGCTATGAAAATGGCTGTAAAAATATATTTTGATTCTCTGCTTTCATTTTTTTTTTTTGGACATATACCCTGAAATGGAATTGCTAGATCATATGGTAATTTTATACTGATTTTTCAAGGTACTGTCATATCATTTTCCACAGGGTAAATATGGAAAATAGCCTCCATTTTAATCCCCATCAGAAATGCACAACATCCCAATTTCTCCACACCCTAACCAACGCTTATTATTTTCTGTTTTTCTTTTAATTTGATTGCTTGCTTTTTGATAACATCCATCCTAACGGATTTAAAGTATTATCTATTTGTGCTTTTACTTCATCTCCCCAACGACTAGTGATGTGAACCTCTTTTCATGTGATTACTGGCCATCTATATAGCTTCTTTAGAGAAATGTATATTCAAGTTCTTTGCCTGCTTTTAATCAGGTTTTTCAATTGTTTAACAACAATCTCTTGAGTACAGAATCAGAAGCAAAATAATACATAGGGCATAAATGATGTACTCTTGTCTGATTTTAATACATAATCATCTTATTAGATGAGGTCAACCTTCTATCTCCCCTTTCCTTTCATATTACATTTATATATGATTAACAATAACTGGAAAATACTTCTCCAAATCTTATAATGTTAACACTGAAATGCAGTAAGCTTAAGAAAGTAATTTTATCATAAATTTATTTTCACATTAAATAAAGAGGTATTAAAAGGTAAATTGTGAATATTAGTTGAATTCAATTCAGTTACTTGGTTATTTTAATTTCATCCTTATGCCTTTTTATGGCTGCTTAAAAAAAAAGATTAATTAAGAAATGAGCCAACTGGTGGTAAGTAACTTCTTATGGGAGAGAAAGTTTCTTAAGAAACAGAAATTTTCTTATGGGGAAAAATCAAAACACACTAATGCACTGCAGTACAATAAACCATTCTCCAACCATGAATCTCATTTTTCTGAGAAGATAAATAAACAAAACAACACAAACAACAAACCTGATAATTTATCTCACTCATATGTACATTTCACCTTCTTACAGAGCACAGGAGCAGTCTTCAAATATTTAAACATCTATTACATCAAAGGAGGATTAGACTCCTGTGTTTCTCAGGAAAGTAAAGAGCCAGTGTTTAGAAGTTAAAATAAGACAACTAACTTCCAGCTCAATTTAATAACGCACTTTCTAATCCTGAGACCCGCAAATCAGTGAGATGGGCTGCTTTGGATAAGAGTGAGCTCACCGTGCATTTTCAAGGATAAAGAAGAATCCAAGATCAACACATAAGTTTTTTTTAATGCTTTTGTTTTCATTTTTGTTTTTGGACAAAGTGGTTAGAATAGATCATCTCCTGATATCCTTAAAATCCCCATGTTTCTCTGATTCTAAGGCTTTCCTAAATATTGTATAGAATATAAAGACAAAGTTTTTAGCCTAAGGACCAAAGAAACGAAGTCATATGTAAAAAAAAAAATGACTAACAACAACCTAACCAGCATATGGAGGTATGAATGCTATATACAAAAGAATCAGACATTGGAGTTCCTCTCGTGGCTCTGCGGTAAGGAACCTGACTAGTATCCATGAGGATGTGGGTTTGATCCCTGGCCTCATTCAGTGGGTTAAGGATCCAGCATTGCTGTGGCTGTGGTGTGGGCCAGTGGTTACAGCTCCAGTTCTACCTCTAGTCTGGGAACTTCCATATGCCAAGGTGCAGCCCTAAAAATAATAAAAAAAAAAGTTATTTGGAAAGTAATTGGTTTTGGAGTTCCCATGTGGTGCATTGGAAATGAATCCAACTAGAAACCATGAGGTTGCAGGTCTGATCCCTGGTATCGCTCAGTGGGTTAACGATCCGGCATTGCCAATTAGACCCCTAGCCTGGGAATCTCCATATGCCGCAGGTGAGGCCCTAAAAAAACAACAACAACAAAAAAAGGAAAGTAATTGGTTTTAAAAACAGATTTTTACCTGTAGCTGCAGCTTTAAAAATTGAATTGTTCATATTACTACTGGGCTTAAATACCTTATTCCCTTATGCTTCAATGGATTTTCTTTAAATAAAATAAAATTCCTATTCTTTACAATGTTCTATTATTTCTTATTTGTGGACTGCCATATATATGTGCATACTATAATCTAGAAATTTATCAAACTGTCAGTCACTTAATAAAAACTTGATGTTTCAACACCCTAGAATCTCAGAGACATAATTGGTCAACAGAAAAATGAAGAAACTTCAGCAGATACGTTGAATTAAATGCATCAGTAACACTTAGATCAAAAAATTAAAGAACAACTTTGTTCAAAGATAGAGTATACCATATTTTTACATGAATGTGTTAAAATCATCATTCATAATTTACAATTACATGAAATCTTTAATTTTGAAGTTTTCAAATGTTTTACAAAATAGCCTTAAAATCCACATAAACTGTAAAATAACATTGTCTCTTTCCTATTTTACATTCATTCTGAAAGTTTTCAATTCCTGCCCATTCAATTTCTAAAATCTATAAGCATATTATACATGTGGTTTTAAGTTTCAGAGGTTGAGTGGTTCATCCTCTGAATATATGTTCAGAGCTGTATATATATATATATATATATATATATATATATATATATGCACACATACACATACATACACACATATATGATCCTTCATTTCTCACTGTCATTGTTCTAGTTCAGATTTGTACTCTTAGAGCATCTTCCAATACCAGCAGTGCTAGATCACATGATTACCTAGATCCACCTTTTAAAACATTCAATGAATAGCCAAAGCCTAGAAAATAACATTGAAACTTGTTAAGACTGGTCTTCAAAGTTTTTCAAATTATTTCCAGAATTTTTTCTTTCTCCATACACAGCCATCACTACAAGCACATGCCTTACAGTTGATAGTTTTGGAGCCTTTGTTCATGTTGTCTCCTCCACCTATATTCCTGTCCTTATTTCTTCTGCCAATGTCCTATCACTTTAAAAATCCTCTAAATGGCATCTCAAACAATTTTCATTTAGGCATACCATCTCTGAGTTGACTATCTGAAAATAATCAACATCTCTTTAAATTCTATAAATCCCATCTATGTATTTTATTAGAATTTTTTTCATAATGCCTTTTCCATTAGACACTTAGTCTTTTAAGGAGGATTAAAACTTTTTTTTCACTAGTTTCATTGTTCCTGTTATTTTTCTTATATTACTTTGTTAGTATGTGATCAAAAATATGTGTTGAATTGAACCTTCTTTTTGGAACTGAAGAAACAAAAGTGAAGACTGTTAAAAAGTCTTGCAGAAGATTAGACTGGGCATTATTGGGTGATTCTAAGAATAGAAACTGGGGCTCACCCATGACTGCAGTCTGGTGATCTTACCATTAGAGAATATTCATCCCCAGGTAACCTAATTTTTTTTGACAGCAGGCAATGCTCTGCGACTGTAGTACAAAAATAATTACTTAAAGAAACAGTAATGTAAGACTAATTTATTAAAATAATTTTAACTTTAGTTTTTATTTAGATTTCTATAAATTTCATAAAAAAGTAAAAGTTACATATTTCTAGTTTAAAGTTGAAGTTTATTATACATCAGCTTAATTAAATACTCTTTTTAGACTGTTAATTCAGACAAGTCTTGTGGTTTTAAAGACATAAAAATCAGTCAGGTACTGTTTGTAATGCCTATACACAATTGCTTCTTGAGCTACTTCACACCATGAGATTGTCCATACTGTTTGCTTGGTTTGAAATTAAATTTCAATAATTAAGTAAACTATTCATATTTATATTATTAAATTTTGCTAAATATTATAAAAACTACATAACCATACATACGGAATTATTTATTAAATCTACTGATAAAAACGGCTACATATATGGGTCTATTGAAGAATGAGTAAGTACCGAATACAGATGATTTAACTGACCTTCATCTCTACATTTATGTGTCAATAAGCAAGTAGATAAACCTTTGTATCTCATCTCTATAATAATGATTATAATGCTTCCTTCAGGGAAAGGTCATAAGGATTAATTATTATATATAAAGCATTTTAATGTGAAAAGCTATTTTTGACTACATGTATGTATAAAGATATATTTTATTCCACTCCTAAAACTATTTTACAAGTTGTACTAGCCAATGAGAACTCTTAAAATACAACACATGTGAAGAATAAAGATTATTTTCTTTTAATAGAAAAATCTCAACATACGTTTTAACATAATTATCATGAAGTCAGTAGTCATTCCTAAATATCTTTCTAGACTTGGTGTATTTCATCGATGTTGGCTGATTTATTTTAATCACATTACAGTTGCAACTCAAATTTAAAAAATTAAGATGTAATTGACCTAATGTGTTCATACAGACTCAGGCAAGCCATTTAGCAATACAGTGAAAGATAACAAGCACAATTTTTTTGAATAAAAACACTTGTAACTTTATCAGCTTTAGGAAAAGTTATCTTTGCTTTCCAATATGATTAATGCATATATTTTTTTTTAAATTAATGAAAACAATTGCTTCAGAAACTAAAATATTGTCATCTAAGATTATTGCTCCAATGTTCTAGCTTAGTCTAGGAATAAACACTTGACAAGCTAAGCAAATGAATTGGCTGCAAAAAAGTTTCAGGCTTTTGATACTTGAGTGAAACAGTCATGCTCTTTAATGAATCACAGCAGATTTGTAGTCTGGGTAGTTGGAAATAGCATTAAAACACAACTCTGTTATGTAAATGAACTTAGCCAAAATTCATGATTTAACACTCAACTTATTCAGGTAAATGGGCTTAGTGAGAGTTGTCTGAATCAAGGCTGTTTTTCCCTATAAAAGTAGGTCATTTCCATCCAACATAAGGACAAACAAACATATAAAGCCTCCAAGTTCAATGCTGCAGAAAAAGGACACAGAAATCTCCCTTGGAATATTTAAAAACAGATGTTATTAATCTACCATAATATCCATTGAAAAAAATCACAATATTTTACCCAGGATATATCTAATTTTCTGAAGCACAACTTACCCTAAAAGATCATGGGATAAATTAATTGCAAAATGTATTCCTGGGTAAATAAACAATTTGACCCCTGTACAGTGATGTTGGATAGATGCCTATTAAATTGCAGAGGATTGCTTAAAAATCATTGCTGTTATTTTAATTTTAAAGTAGTTGATCACATACTGTTATTTCTGATAGTAGATAGCAGAGCCATTCTCCTGTTGAGGGTTCTTAGTTTGTGACAACAATACTGTATTATCAGCACAGGAAAAAAACACATCTTTTGAATTCTCTATGGCAAAGAAATACAATGTGCTCAATATCTTCTTAGAATGAGTAACACTGACAAACATTTCCATGATGAAATAGCACTATCATAATCTTATTTGATGAACTGTTTTCTCAATACACTGAAAATCATTATATTTTTAGCAATCATATTTCTAATTTCTTTTGGTGTTTATGGGGAATGAATATGGAGACATTTTGCTTCCTAGAGGCATATCATCTTTCATCATCTTATTTTATAATCCTTATGAAGAGTGATAAATTGATTATATTGCAAGTTATGCTATTATTTTGCTGACCTAAATTTTACTTTATAGATAATACATTTAATTTACTATGATGTTTGAACTAAAGAGGGATGGTCAACATAGGTGAAGGGGATTAAGAGGAACAAACTTCCAGTCATTAGGTAAATAAGTCAAGGGGATGTAATATACACATAGGGAATACAGTCAATACTATTGTAATAATGTTGTGTGGTGAGGGATGGTAACTGGACTTACTGTGGTGATTATTTCATAATGTGAAAAATATCAAATTCTGTACACCTGAAAGGGACATAATAGGCTATATAAAGAATAACTTAATTTAAAAAATCTTGTAAATAAATATAGATACATGGACCCATATTTGAAAGAAACAAAAATATAATAATTAATTACTACAATTCAACAGTTAAGAAATAAATTATAAAACTAGGGTATTTGTTCTTTTAGTCTTCAAATATTTATTAAGTGTCTGATACATGCCAGAGAAGTAGACAGACATGGATTTGTCTTTGTGTAACTAATATTCCAGTAAGAAATATGCAAAATGATGAATGTGTAGACTTATACAAAAAAAAAAAACAGGTTGCATTGAAAGTGAATGTGAGATACATTCATTTCATCTTACTTGAAAATCTATAGTATATTTACATGGAGGTCCCCAAATATGATTGAGATAGTGAAGAAAAAAATGATATATTGGGCTTCAGTACCTGCAAGGCAATTTAGAGATTAGACAAATTTAGGAAAATTATGCAGTTTTCAATAACGCCAGATATAACCAGCATGAATTTGTCTGCTTTTATACAATAAATTTTTTCAATGTTATTTGAATTATATTTCTTAAAATAGCAAATCACTCCATGTAATAATCAAAAAGTTTCATTCAATCTCAGTTCCTTTCACTGTTTAGGTTCCAAGCTCAATGATGGAGAGAAGTTAAACTTTGTGCCTACATGGGCCTGGTATGGGCCTCTGTGCCCCAATCATACAGAAAGAATCCAGGAATCTGTGGTTAATGAGTAATAAGCTTTAGGTAGTATGACTACAGGTAATTAATTTTTTTTGATATGATTTTCATTTTTTTGTATACTTTATAATTAGCAAAAGCTACCCTTGTATTAAGATAGGGTATTATCTTTCAAGTAAAGGTACTGGATAGCATTAAATGTAAAATAAAATATTAGTGATAAAATTTGGAAATAGATTTAAAGTTTTTGTTTTTTTATTTTTTTTATTTTTGCTTTAGAGGGCTGCATTCACAGCATGTGGAACTTCCCAGGCTAGAGGTAGAATCGGAGCTGCAGCTGCCAGCCTACTCCACAGCCACAGCAATGCAGGATCTGAGACATGTCTGCAACCTACACCACAGCTCACAGCAACACCAGATCCTTAATCCACTGAGCAAGCCCAGGGATTGAATTCACATCCTCATGGATACTAGTCGGGTTCTTAATCTGTTGAGCCACAATGGGAACTGTAGATTTAAAGTTTTTTATTTTATTATTATTATTATTATTATTATCATCATCATCATTATTATTATTGGCCATGTCTATAGCATGTGGAAGTTCTGGGCCAGGGATAAACCTGCATCATAGCAGAACCTGGACTGCTGCAGTGACAACACCAGACACTTAACCCCCTGTGCCACAGGGAACTCCTAAAGTTTTTAATTATGAAATAAAATTAATAAGGGAAGTACAGCTCACCAGTTGAAAGTATGCATTTTAGTGTTAGTCTGATTTGGGTTTGAATTCCAGTTCTGCTATCTACCAGTTTCCTGGAATGACTTACTTACCTCTCCATGAAAAGCTGTTGTAAATCTAAAGGGAAATAATGCCTAAAGACTTTGACACTCATAGCTGCTTCCAAATGCTACCTGCTTTTATTACTAGAAGATGTCATATGAGAAGTCAGCATTGTATAAATTATTAGACTATTTACAACAAAATGTATACCCATTTCCTTAGATACTTCTTTTCCAAAAAAGTAAAATGACTGCCAAAATGATTATCCTTTGTGTTTATAATAAAATATTTCTGAAATTTTAAATGGAATTTAGACCTGGGCATATTCACCCAAATTTACATTGCACTTTTCCACTTAATGCATTAGTGGAAGGAAAATTTCCATGCGAGCTTCAAAACTCCTATTTTATATGAGTCATGTTTTACATAGGAAGAAACTCGCTGAAAGACCCTTTTTTTTTTTTTTTTGCATACCCGCACTATGTGGAAAGGAGTTCCAGGGCCAGGGATGGAACCCATACCTGAGCTGCAGCCAGAGACCCAGCAGTGTTAATGCCAGATCCTTAACCCACTATGCCACTATGGGAACATTGAGAGATTCATTCTTTAAAATTAAAAACAAAAAGTTTAATCTGAAATAAAGGTTAATCTTACAACCTCAAATATATTTATAAGGATTTTAGAAAATAATCATCATCATAAAATCACTATCTCTAAAAGAAAAACAAAGGCATGCTTCAGTGGTATGAAAATCGGCTTTTGAAACAGGTATTTTGAACTAGATATGTTTCTCTTAATTGAGCATTTATTTCCCGATGATCATATAAGAAAATAAATCTATTTAACTTTATTTCTATGCAATATGAGTAGACAGAATTAGGCTCCAGTAAAATGGAGAACAAATTCTATGGCATGACTGGCATTTTTATCATCCAAGTATATAACATAATGGGATTCATCAGGTTTCCTACCCTTCTACTAATGAGTAATCCTGTGTCATTTAAAAATAATATTTAAACTTACTGTTTTGGAGATTAATGAAAGAATAAAAGGTATTTTGTGTTGGCAACAGTAAGTAACCATTGGAAATTTAGAAGACTTTAAACATTTAAATTATTCTTTTAAAATTTCCCTAAATTGGAGTTCCCTGGTGGTCAAGTGGTTGAGGGTCTATAATTTTCACTGCTGTGGCTTGGGTCACTGCTATGGTGAAGATCTGATCCCTTGCCCAGGAACTTCTGCATATCATGGGCATGATCATTAAATAAATTAATTAATTAATTTAAATTTCCCTAATCAATATTATATGAATATTAATTGTCCTTACACTTTTAAGAAGTTATTAGTCCTTTTTAACTATATTATCCTATAGAAAATTTTTATTCAGTAGAAATATCTGTCTTGCACTTTATAATTCCTCAAAGAGTAAATTTTTCTTACTGTTGTTATTCTTAAAACTATGAATAGAACAATTGTTTCAATATATTTTATTATAGAATCTTTTATTATAGAATATATAGAAAATATATTGTTTCAATATATTTTATTATAGATTCTCATACTTTTTGCTTTCTATCGCATTACAGAAAAATTGAACTTCTATACTATATAATATTTTAAAATGTATTTTAATGTCATTTAATATGTAACATGTCACACTGAATTAAATTTCCCAAAATTATAGCACATGGGGTAGTGCTGGCAAGGAGTGTTTTAAATCTTCCTCTTCTAAAGATTAGCACATTCCATTTATATTGCTTTGCTACATAATTCAGCAAATACAGAGGCAGGTACAATATAACAGAGTAGAGCTTCACTAAGATTTATCAAGCACTGATTTTAATTCCAGCTTTAAAAATGTTCTTATGATCTCAGGCCTGCATTTCAAACTTCCTCTGACTTAAACAACTATATCTGGTACTACTTAACTACTTAAGACTATTAGGAAGGAAAAATAAGAGTGTTTTTATAGAAAGATACTAGATAAATTTAAGATACAATCTATCAGAACTTAATTTCCTTTATTTTACAGTGTAGCTACATGACTACATCTCATATGCCAAAATGCCCAAGATAATTCATACAAATCAACTGAGAATATTACTTCCAGAGAACTATAATTACTGGTTAGTAATTTAATTTTCCTAAGAGGCAAATACTGTATTATTCACTTTCTGAAGAAAATGGTAACCAATTTTAAATGAAACTTGGACATTTTATAAACTGTTGCCTGTATATTTTAAAAATGTAACTCCTGAAACTGGTATAAACTTGGTATCTTAAAGGATAATATTTATCAAACATTTGTCATGTTTATTAATTATCTAAGACTGCAAATTCAAAGTAATCACTAATATTAGTTTTTGTTATTAAAAGTATATGTCACTATGAAAAACACACATTAAAATTGTATACCCTTAAGCACATATTAGAGCAACATAAAAAATGTATTTCCTCTTGCAAATTTATTGAGGCCTAAAGCAGTATAGCATTAGTAATATTCTTTAAAAGAGCTTGGGACTTCCTTTTTAAGTGCATTCTTAAGTTCTAACAAATTTCTTAGATCACTGAGTTAACTATTTTTCTTTAAAGATTTGTGGATATATTTAGCTTTATTTAGAGAATAAATAACCTTTGTGGAAGTAATACACATGGAAGAGATGGAGTATTTTAATATGTGTCCTTTGTGATATGTTTTGCATATATGCAAAGATAAAAGTAACTTAAGAACTGTAATTATATGAGCTAGAAATAAATTTATAAAGTTGGTAAGATAGCTTTTTACAGTTCCCAGTTAGCAGATTTAAGCTTAACAATAGTTTTTTTATATTCTAGGATTCCTTATCATGTAGCTACTGACCTTTGGAATTTCAAGGCCAGGGATCGAATCTGCAACCCCATGGTTCTTAGTCGGAATTCGTTAACCACTGAGCCACGAAGGGAACTCCATGGAATTTCAGGTATTTTCAACATTTGTCATCACATATGATGTCTCAGGCTGATATTAAATGTGTGTTTATTAAGAAATGCATTTAATAATTAAGGTAGTACTTCTCTATTTCTATATAAAATATTTTGTTGAAAAAAAATCACATGCTCTTATCAAGTTTGAAAGCAAGTTTTTCATATAAAATGGAAATAAACACTTCATCCAAAATACATTATTCTACAAAAATTACATATATATACATATATTTATATATATGTATGTGTGTGTGTGTATATATATATATATATATATATATATATATAATCATGTTTAAACATATGAAAGATAACAATTCCCAAGTAAGGGCACATCCTAGTGTGTCTATTCATTTGGGGCAGTTCTCATTCTAAAAGAAATAACAAAGCAATTGCAGAGATTTGCCTGCACAAATCAAGACATGCCTGATTGCATTCTGAACAAGTCTCAAGAGATGTTTGCCTACAGTATCCTCTGTCAGGAAATGGAGGAAACTATAACTTTAAATACCGGAAATCAATGAGGCCAGGCATTCCCCTGATGGACCACTATTTGGGTATTTAGGATTTGAAAATAAGATCTGTGTCAGAAAGTTGATTGGAGGCAAAGGCTAGCATCAGAAATGGTCCCAAAAAGGAGTAGAGATTTACCCAGACATCTCTCAATATTCTCTCCATCTCTTCTCTCCTTTAAGGAGAAATTCTGAATTATACAATAATATCTGTAATGTCATATTCTTAAAATATTTTAAAAAGACAACACCAGAAAATAACTATCTCACGATACTTGCAAGTATCTGCCAGTTATCTTTTTTGTCAATCATAAGGCAGAGCTCACCCTCACATAGCTCTCTCCAGACTTCACTTAAAAATATATAAAATAAGCAAAGAAATCTTCAAATATAATACAAATTTAGACCAAAAAAAAAAAGGAGTTCCCGTGGTGGTGCAGCGGAAACAAATCCAACTAGGAACCATGAGGTTGAGGGTTCGATCCCTGGCCTCACTAAGTGGGTTAAGGATCTAGCATTGCCGTGAGCTATGGTCTCGGTTGCAGATGTGGCTCAGATCTGGCACTGCTGTGCCTCTGGCGTAGGCCAGCAGCAACAGCTCCAATTAGAACCCTAGACTGGGAACCTCCACATGCCGCAGGTGTGGCCCAAAAAAGAAAAAAGACAACAACAACAAAAAAACAAATACAATACACACTGAGTTAATGGCCTCAATTTTAAGTATTGAAAAGATCCAAAATTTGTAAAATTATCTCTAAGCTATTGCAAGACTGCAAATGGCCATAAAAACTAAGCTACATGACTTAAAGAGGCAAATAAATAAGGATTTTTAAAGTCTTTATGTTTTAACAAATAATTCTCATTTTGGGGGGATAAGAGTATGTAAATGTGTTCCATATGTATTTTTTATATCTTAAATATACAGCTTTATGGCCTGAGGGTGCAAAGTCCTGAGGATCCATTTTACTCTTGAAATAAATTGCAAATTCTACATCATTCATTCTGTCTACAGCCTGATGGCCACTGACCCATCAATTTATCTTTAGTATAGCTAAGAGGTACTAGACGGTGTTCACTGAACTCTTTCCTGCTTCTTAATTTCCCTTCATGTGGTTCCTGATGCCCAAGACACTTTTCACCTCATTTCCCATGTTGTTCTAGGAAGTTTTACCAGAGTTCTAAGATCTATCTCGAGGGCCATCTGACAAATATGTACTTATTTAGCTATGGATCCCAACAAATAAACTACATGTAATATATTCAACCTACAAAGTCTTTCAGACTTCTACGGTCTTTTTAACACAGACTAGAGATTTACAGCTCCCAGAAATGCAATAAGGTATTATCGGCTTTTGTTAAGGATATGATCATATTAGTTACAAAATTCATAATGTTATAATTGAATGTGACATGACTCTGCAGCAGAGAGAATAATTCAATCACTATGTGTATATTTCAAATTTACATGGTAACTTAATACTAAGGTTATTTGAATTTTTATCAAAAGATAATAACTGAATCGAATATATTTCTTTCAAGTTACCTACATATATTTTTTTCTTTAAAATATTTCTATCTCCATTCATACAGTATGTGCTATTATTTGATGCTATGGCACTGTTTACACTTACAAATATACTGTCACTAAGGATGCTGTCAATACATGATTAACACAAGAATAAATCTTGATAACTTTCTGGAAAACATTTTTGCTATATCATTTTAATCTATAAGTAAAAGCTAAAATTCCAAGCATCAACCTCAAATGAGACTATAATTTATAAACTGTAAAGATATTACTACTTTAAAATATTATTCTAATAAATAATGTATACACTTCAGTGGAATTAAGTGGTGTTCAGACAAGCCTTTTTTGTACCAACTCTAAAAATGCAAACCTCTGCCACACTTTTTTTTTTTCAATAGCAGGTGTCTATTAACTGACTTCCATTAGACCTTTGAATTTTCAAAATAATTGTCTCTCTAGTTAAGTCTGATGTTATCAGACCCATGAAATTAAAAGGTAAATTTAATAAAAATATTTAGAAGTATAAACTTGCACAAACATACAGAAATCTGTCACACCTGGAGAAATTTTTTTAAAAGTCAGTATTTATTGCATATTGATCAGATACATAAGTAGTCTATATAAATGTAGAGTTAAGCACTCTATAAATCTCTGTAATTAGGAATATTTCCACGTAGTGGAACTTCTGTTACAAAATACGTACTTGTCCTGTAGAAGAATTTCTTTTATCACACAGTCAACCTTTTTCTCCTCATAATGACATATATTTTGAGATCTACTAAAAGACTAGACTGTAGAACTAACCCCCATCTTAGAATACAGCAGGAACTTGGCTGTTAACTAATAAATGCTTAGCAGTTCCAACATACTTGATTCATTTAGTAAGCTTTATGAATATTTGTGCAAAAAATAGTTTTCGATTAAAAAAACCACTTAATATTTCTATTTAGTTTTATTCAACATTCTGATATGATATATCCTTATCTTCCCACATTGATCAGCAATACAACTCTGAGACACTTTTTATATCTTCTCTTTCAATAGACAAATGCATAGCATGCCCAGGTGCCTGTGCTCATTTATTTTTTGGTTGTTGTCCTTGATTAAACCCAGAATTACTGACAGAACATTCTGTGCATTTCACCTAGGATTTAGTAGGCTGTATGAACCCCGAGCCCTGAAATTGCAGATGCCCTGTGCTTAGAGAAATGTCATGTTAACCAAATTTCTCAGGTGAGAATCCCAAAGCTGGCAGGGGGCTCTGAGTAAATGATGGGCTCAGGACACCCCTCTGGGATATAGAAATGGGGGGTGTGAAATTTCTTGTGACAAGTGGAGGAATCTCCTCCCAGCCTTCCCATAAGCACTCAGCCAGGCAAAATGAGCTCTTTGACATCTGCTCCTCCAATTTTCCCAGATAAATCCTTGAAAACTTTTGTTCAAAAAATTTTTTTTCCACAGCTCTAAAGCAAATGTTTAAAACTTGAATATACTGAAATTCATTTCAGCAAAACTAATCGATAAATGCTATGATATAAAATGTTTTCTGGTTCAGCTAAAGTGATCAATATTAGAAAATAGGAGAGCATTTTTTTGTAACAGAATGGGACAAAAAGAATTAATATTTCATCTGTATTATATTTAATGGAGTCAAGACAAAAGAAAATTGGGTTTTCCAAGGTATGCATCTGTCCTGCAGCTTTGTAAAATCACTTTACATTTGAGACACAGTCCACAAAAAAGTGAAATTGGCTAATAATTTAGGGTTCATGTCAAATATAGGGTGCATATTATTCAATCATTTTCACTTTGCATTCAGGACAGGAGTAATATTTATTTCCTTTTTCTCCTATTAGATGTGAAACTTCCAATTATTAAATTCCTTAGCTGGTTATGCAATTCCTCAGAGCCTTATTCCTACATGGGAAGACTAATTATTGCATAAATGTCAATTCCTTGTGAATAAATTTATAAGATTTATGCAAGCTTAGACAAAATAACAATTGAGTATTTTAAACTTGAACTAAACATTTTTTCTGAAAAAATACACAGAAGAAAATATCCAAGAAAAATTTTGAGAAGGACCATAAATGAGAAGTCATCCCTATTAGATATCTAAATATCTCATTTAAAAAAAAAAGCTACAAGCAATAAAGAGGGAATCTTAAAAATGATCCTAATGTAGATGCAGTTGTGTGTGTGTGTGTGTGTGTGTGTGTGTGTGTGTGTGGTTATTTGCATCTGTTTTTGTGTACTGTGTCAGGGAAACATGCAAAACAATGAGAAAAATACAGTTTTTTTCTTAAGAAAATTAACTTGATTTGAAAAAATATAGTTACTTTATATTCATCATGATAAATTCCAGATGGATTAAAGAGTTAACTGAGAATTAAAATTTATAGAAATGAAATATAAGAAGATGTGAATAACTAATTTTAAGACTGGGAAGAAATTTATAAGCATAAGAGCAAAGAAGAAACACATGGATTGATTTATTGGATGACACCATAAAAATAAAACATGGGAAGTACTGAACTCTCACTAAGAAAAAAAGATATTTAAAGTATGGATACTATTCCATCTCAATAATAATAAACAGAACAATATTTTGATGCCATTTTCAACTACCAAGCTTCCCCTTCATGTGGACATATGTATATGTATATAGATATATATCTATCTCTATATATTTTTAATCATATAATTATTTAAGAAACAAAGTCAAATTGCTGAAAACAATTTCAAATTATTAAACTTTATTAAAATGAAATTGTAGAAATTATGATATATGTTTGGTTTTTATTAATGGATATACTTTTAGCTCTAGTAAATTACCCTCCTAATATGAAGTGAGATTCTAATTAAATATTTATGTAACAACACATATTATAAAATTTTATATAATATGAACTGCAAACCACATCAGTATAGTTGATAGCTCATGCCTTCCTAATATGAAGTGAGATTCTAATTAAATATTTATGTAACAACATATTATAAAATTTTAAATAATATGAACTGTAAATAACATTAGTATAGTTGATAACTTACGCCCTATTGCTTTGATAGGCTATTACACAATCACCGCAAAATTATTTTTGAGGTCTACTGATATGGAGAAATGTTAGCAATACAAACGGTTAAATACAAAAACTACAAGATACTTTTGGGATATATACAGATACACACACACAACACACATGTTATCGGTTTGAATTTTTTTTGTCTTTTTTTTTTTTTTTTGCCTTATCTAGGGCTGCACCCGCGGCATATGGAGGTTCACAGACTAGGGGTCTAACAGGAACTGTAGCTGCTGGCCTTCGCCACAGCCACAGCAACGCTGGATCCGAGCCACATCTGCTACCTACACCACAGCTCACGGCAACGCCAGATCCTTAACCCACTGAGCAAGGCCAGGGATCGAACATGCAACCTCACAGTTCTTAGTCGGATTCGTTAACCACTGAGCCACGACAGGAAATCCCTATCGGTTTGAATTTAAACTATTTTATACATCAGTGCTCAGATCTAGCTTTCTCTCTCTTCGTGCCTTGCTCCATCCTTTCCCCCATCCCGCACACACATCATTCTCACGCAAACACAAAAACATGATCACAACAAAACACTAAAAAAGGTATTAATCTCCAATACAGGTAACTTTTATCTCCATCCTCATAATTTTCTCTTCTAACTTGCCAATTGAAGTAAATACTTCTTTTTTGAATGCAATCACATTGAGAAGAACATATGACAGAAGGTTATCTTCTTAGTCACACATGGTGAGCTAAAAATAGAATAGAAAAGGGGATTTGGTGGGAGGAGAGGCATGACCTCAAAACTGCACAGTCATTAAATGCTAAGAAACAGACAAAACTGTTCTGATGAACGAGATAAAGTGCTGTAAGAAAATGCAGCATAAGGGAATCAAATAGCCCCAGTTACCACAGATTCAAGCAAAAGCAGGGTAATGGAGCAGACAATGGGTGCACAGAGGTTACCATAACTACAGTCTCCTTCAGGCTTATTCTTTCACAAACATTATGTACCTACCAGCCTAACACATTTGAATGTGTGCACCTGCACTGTCTCCAGTTAGGATTAATTACAAATACAGAAAATAGGTGTGAACATAGACTAGTATTAAATAGTATTATATAAACCAGCATTGAATAATATGAAATAGATTTAGACTAGGCTAGTACTAAGAAGCTGAAAGGAGAATCAATGTTATATAAGACAGTTCTAGGACTTCTGTCTTCAAGGGAAGACGGAAAACAAGAAATGAAACTTAAATAATTTGAGATTTATAACATATAAAAACTTGGATTTTGGGAGTTCCCGTCATGGCACAGCAGAAACGAATCTGACTAGGAACCATGAGGTTGTGGGTTCAATCCCTGGCCTTGCTCATTTGGTTAAGGATCTGGCATTGCCAGTGAGCTATCTTATCGTGTAGGTCACAGATGTGGCTCAGATCCTGCACTGCTATGGTTGTGGCACAGGCCAGCAACCGTAGCTCCAATTAGACTCCTAGCCTGGAAATCTCCATATGCTGCAAGTGCAGCCCT
>PVHT021183696.1:16952542-17133892 GCA_004024745.2 Catagonus wagneri
AAAAAAAAAAAAAACCATCAAAATATGGGCAGAAGATCTAAACAGACAGTTCTCCAAAGAAGACATACACATGGCCAAAAAACACATGAAAAGATGTTCAACATCACTCGTTATTAGAGAAATGCAAATCAAAACCACTATGAGGTACCACCTTACACCAGCCAGAATGGCCATCATCAAAAAGTCTACAAACAGTAAGTGCTGGAGAGGGTGTGGAAAAAAAGAAACCCTCTTACACTGTTGGTGGGAATGCAAATTGTGCGGCCACTGTGGAAAACAGTATGGAGATTCCTCAGAAAACTAAAAATAGAATTAACATTTGATCCAGCAATCCCACTCCTGGGCATCTATCCAGAGGAAACCATGACTCGAAAAGACACATGTGCTCTAGTGTTCATTGCAGCACTCTCTCTATACAATAGCCAAATCATGAAAACAACCTAAATTCCCATCAACAGAGGAGTGGATAGGGAAGATATAGTACATACACACAATGGAATATTACTCAGCCATTAAAAGGAACAAAATAACAACATTTATAGCAACATCGATGGACTTAGAAATTATCACGTGAAGTGAAACCAGTCAGACAATTAGACAGCAACATCCAATTTTACCGCTTACATGTGTGAACTAAAAAAAAGGACACGATAAACTTCTTTGCAGAGCAGATGATGACTCACAGACTTTGGAAAACCTATGGTTTCCAAATGAGACAAGTTGTAGGGGGAGGGATGCACTGAGGGTTTGGGATGGAAATGCTATAAAATTAAGTTGTGTTGACTTTTGTACACCTATAACTGTAATAAAACTCATTAAGTAATGGAAAAAAATATGTAAGTTATGAGCCCTTACCTGGCTTTGCACTTTTTTTTTTCTCATCATCACCTAGTGGTTCTTGGCTTGTAATTGCACTCTCTTTCCTAAAAGAATTTACTAAGAGAATATTTGCTAAGAAAATTTACAATATGTCTTTAAATACATTATCAAAGAATATAATGAAATAAATTGGAAAAATAATTACTTTCTAAACACACAAAGCAAAGTCTTTGCCTTTACACTTCAGCAAACCCCACTAACTGATGGACAATGTGCTCATTAAGGTCATAGTACTGATATATATTGACTCTGAGAGACTGTGCAGGAATCCTCATGGCTGGTTAATATAGCTGAAATTAACAGATTGACTCTGCCATGCCCTATTCATTTTCCATGAAGAGATTCAGTTAAAAGGTGCATAGCTTATGATTCTTCATTTTACAAGGATGAAAAGTAGATCATCACCTAAATTTGATGCAATTAATCCTCACTTTAACTCACTAGGAATAATTAGTTCATTTTCTTCTTCATAATACTGTAAGTCTATAACCATTTAAGCCATTTTAATAAAAATAATCCAAAAATATCTATGGCAATTATACACATATTGTGATCAATGGAGGTGGTGGTTGGGGTGGGAAGGTTTCCCATATGCATTCACAGTGCTAAGAGGCTCTCTGCCAGCACCAAATCCTTTTGGATAATTTCCATTCTTCATTCGTATTTTCGTATCCTTGAACATACAGCATGTTTAGTAAAGCAACTGAATGTTAAGAAAAAAAAATTTGTATTCAAATCAAGAGTTTGTATATTTTAACTGGTTCATGGTATATATTAATTTGACCAGAAAACTAAATTTAAAGTCCAGTGGCTATGCAATGAAGATCACAGTTGTAAAAGAAAAGATAAATTAGTTCTCAATGTGCAGGTTATGAGAGTTATTTCTAAAAACTCTTCTTCAGACAAAGAGAGAATTGCACTCATTTTCTTTCTTTGAAGTGAGGTATAACTATGTGATTTGCTTTGGCTGAAGAAATGTGGGTAGCAGTGATGTGAGTTTCTTTTTGTCGGTAGCTTTGGATCTCTCTTGCTTGACCACCTCCTCCCTCCCCTGGGATGAGAGTGAAAGCTTGGAAATACAGGCTGAAGTGGGTGGGGTCTCAGGATCCTGGATTCCTGAATGGTGAAAATGGATAAATTCTTCTTCTAACCCATATCGGGCAATCTAGCTTGATCACAAATAAAGCTCCATTAAGTTAAGCCACTGAGATTTGGGGGGGTGTCTGTAGCTGTACAGACAGAGCAAGCAATCTTATTATCTACCAAAGGAAGCAGATGGTAACAGGACTGGAGAAAGTAGCTGTACTGAGATGTGAAAATGTGCTAAATTACCCAAAACATGAGAAACTATGAGGCCAAAGGGAGTTCCATAGAATTGTTAGTTTTATCTAAAAAAAGCTTAAACTACTTTTATTATCATATATGCTTCTATCTATATTTCTAGAGCATGTGCTGGAATAAAAAAAAAGGATTGGAAGTCTATTACGACTGTCATTAAAATATTGTATATAAAGCATATCGTTATGTTTGAAATATGGTATGAGATAGTGTTTACTTTTGAGAAACAAGTAAAAGGTTTTTGCCAAAGCATATCAGTAATTTCCGTAAAGCATGTTTTCCAATATGAAACCACCACTATTACTTCTACTACTACTATCCCTCAAATGGTACTAATAAAAAAAAAAATCCTTTTTACAATGCTTCCCATATGTCACATCCTGCTTAAAGCACTTTTCATGTGTCAATATTGAATTCTCACAAATAGCATCCTATCAGTAAGGTACTGTTCTCCGAATTCTATAGACTTCAGGAAACAGAGACACTAACAGTTTAACTGGTTTGCCCAATGTTATACAGGTAGAAACTGGAAGAACTGAGATTTAAACTCAAGTACGCTGGCTTCAGAGTCTGTGCTTTGAAAACTAATCTACCACTGCTCAGTAAAGATTAGTAGTTAATTTCTTTCAGTGTATTAAATAAAATAACCAGTTCTTACATTAAATCCAGGATTTTGCAGGAGATGAAACCAGATAGTGAGAAATGGCAAACTGAATACTATGTAATCCACATATCTAGTCCCTGACTAAATTTACTTTCATTGTCAAGAAATCAAGGATGAAGGACCTGGATTATACATCATAGGTTTTATGTAAGTTGGTTTCAGCCAGGACTGGGTGTTCCCAAGAGCAGAGTCTCTGGGTTCCTCGCCCCTAAGGAGTGAGAACAGCTAATTTAGATAACCAAAGTTTATAATTAGCTAATTAAAAACAAGACTGTGAATTCTGCCAGGTTAAAGATGAGCTGTGATATTCTGCCAAGCAGCTGAGAAGCAGCAGCAATTTTACAAGAATATATAACCCAGAGAAACTATTTGGTTCTAAGTCCAAACTCTAAATAACTTTCTAATCATGGGGAGTGTGAATTTTAGCAAGTTGCTTAACATTTTTAAGCCACCAAAACCTCAAGATAATAATGCTACCTCAGGATCAATGTAGAATTAAGTGAGATAATGTTTGCAAAGCACTTGGAACATTTCCAGGCATGTTTCTAGAAATGACAGGGTTTATAAGGACAGTGTTAAAAAGATATTTGAGGATATAACTGTGTTTTAAATCCTTATTCTAAATATAGTACCAATTTATATATTTATGTTCAATTTGGAACATTATTTGCCCTGTAACTTCCATTTCCCCCATAATCTTCTTACTTTACTCTTGATTTACTAAATGCGTATTAAAGAAACTACATCTGCTATGCCCTTATAACCTTCTTATAGAAGTATTTATTTTCTTTTTTTATTTTCCATTATACCGGGTTTACATATTTCTGTCAATTTTTTAATAAAGATTTTAATTTGTATTAACTTGTATTAACAGTACTAACTTACATTTTCTGTTTTTTTATATCTCAAAGATTAGTGAATCCAAGTTGTATCAGATAAGGTTAATGTGCTTTAAATGATATATCAAAAAATATAGTAATTTATATATAACTTAATGCATTAAATTATGTAATTATTATGTAATTTTATACATTACCCACCAAAACTTGGTGGAGTGCAAGGTTTTTAAGAACATATCTGTAGCTTTATGAGGACTGAGTCCACATTTTTAAACTGATGACTTTCTGGTTCCTGAATCTTAACTATAACCCTGGTTTATGGAATCTCATCATTAGGCAATTATATATTTGTGATCATCTTTCAACAGCCCTCCCTATACACTGGTCTTGAATCCCAGCCTGAATCTAAACCTGTTATTTGTTCTATACAGTCTCATTTCACTACTTCTTTCATTTCCAGATACTGCCCCACCCAGTCTTGTACTTCCTACATTCTTCCCATCAGTCCACAGGTAAGATGTTTCTCTCTTCTCCCAAAGTGATTTATCTTTGGGGGAAAAAAAGAAGCCTCATGTGTCATAAATGTAATTACCTCTCATTTCAGTGAGAAAATTGAGTCCCAAAATTATCTCTCACTTTTGCTAAAATTACCAAATCCCATAAAATGGACACAATTCTTCATTAGTTAGCATTACATATCATAGTCCAGCTTACATTTTTACTTTTATAGTCTATTCTGTAATGTGGCTTTTTCATACTCTCCTTAAGCTTCTTTGTAGATTTTCTGCATCATAACTTACAAACCTCAGAAATAAAGTATACATTACATATAATGTATATGTGTATATATATACAAACACACACATATATAAATTATGATGAAGATTTGTTCTACAAAAACCCGCAGCACTGGTAAAACCCAAGTATTTTGAGATAAGATGTTAGTATGTGCCAACTATGTAATGTAATTATGAACAGATAAATACGGATCAATGCAAAGAAAGAACTCAAAAGCCAAAATATGACATTTAGATGAAATTCATTATAAACTGGAATTGTCTTGTCTCAAATGGTGTATTTGAGGATATAACATTTGATAATTGAAGAAAATGCCAAGGATCTTGTTCTCTTCATTCACAGGGAAAAATAGATGTTATATTTATTAGAGAATTCTTAAGGGAGTATAATTTTAAAAGATCAATAGAAACTTCAATATTATTTCAGAAGGGTTAGTAGAGGTTGATTCTGTATCCTATGCTCATCCCTTATATGCCAACCAGACAGAAAATGCTCATTTGCTCAACTGGATAACCACAATGGATGTGGTACCTATCCTTGTAATGAGCTCAAAACACCAAACTCAAACTTGTCCCATTAACTTCACTTCTCCCACCATTTCTCAAAGTTTCCCTCAGCTTCCTAAATGCACACCTATCCTGTCTTTCAAGTCATTAAATACTATAGCTTGCTACTTAGACAAAGCAACTAAACCAAAGCAATATGAATGCATTGCTCAAAGAGATGTTACTAGAGAATATTCTAGTATCAGTATGTTCCATTATACTGAGCTGTCTCCTTCAAGATAGCAAGATTAATGTGAAGCATATAATACTCTCATAAGGACAAATTTTTGATGATCACCATTTATCTTCACAAATTATATTTACCAGTTATTACTGAAAAGATATCCCAAATTTTTGTCCTTATTGAAATTATTGGTATTTTATTTTATTTTTTTAATTTTATTTTTGTCTTTTTGCCTTTTATGTAGAGCCGCACTTGCGGCATATGGAGGTTCCCAGGCTAGGGGTCTAACAGGAGCTGTAGCTGCCGGCCTTCGCCACAGCCACAGCACGAGTCGCATCTGCAACCTTCACCACAGCTCATGGCAATGCCAGATCCTTAACCCGCTGAGCAAGGCCAGGGATCGAACCCGCAACCTCATGGTTCCCAGTCGGATTCGTTAACCACTGAGCCACGAAGGGAACTCCTGAAATTATTGGTATTTTAAAATATGCCAATAACTATAACCATAAATTGCCTTTCACATAATACAATATGCATTACAAAATTAGAAAGTACCTGGTGAGATATTAAAACTTTGTTGAGCCTGATATTTTTGCACAATAGTCAATGGATTATAAGTTCCTAAATCCAAATGCCCAACTGGTTTTGGAAAATAAAGTGCAAACAATTCAATAATATCACAAGCCAGAAAACCCTAAAAGAACAATAGAGAATCAACAACTCTTGACTGTATTTTCCTTTCACTTTGAGTTCTCTGTCATTTCCAAAAGCAGTTCCTTTCTGCTCTTGAGAAAAGTCTCTGTAACACTTTGCTAGAAATATAATATGTAAACTATAAAAATAAATTCCATGACACTGCAGATAAAGTGTGTTGGTGAAGTTTTCTCTGCAGGGGACAGAATGCAACAAAGGAAAGAACAACTGAAGACACTGGCGTGACTCACTGAGGAATTCTGACTCTATCTGCTGAATTATCAGTAACCAAAATTTACTCCATTCTAAGAATTATGAGAATAGATTTATACTGCTCTTTCTGATAAGTTAGAAAGTGGCTAACATAGGAAAAATATAAGATTTTAAATAAATAAGACTTCATATAAATAAGGAAAAACCTTTTAGTTGTCTACTTTTGGATGAAGAACACCATATCTGAATACTATATAATATTATTAATTTTAAATATGTACATTTATTCAATATATTCATAAACATTACTTTTTCCAAGTATGCAACTAAGATTCAGTCAAATTTTCTTGATATTCTAAAGGCATTCTAACATCCTCCAATACTAAAATTGTTTTAATATAAATGCCTCAAAATTAATAGTAAAATTATTTCTAATACTAATGACTGCTCACTGCTGTACATTTAATCGTGGCAACTTAAATCTATAAATACTAAATCACTTCAAAGTTCACTGGTAAAAATTCTGGAATCTCAGAAAGTTTTGTTAATTGGTATTTATATTCTAATATCATCTAAATATAAAGGTTTATAAGTTACCAGAATAGAAAGTGAATATTTATAAAATTATTCAAACAGCAGAAAACCGCCATGTTAAAATTTGTTTTACATTATTAAACTATAAGAACCACGAGAATATTCACTGAAAACATGTTGTTATATCTGAGGATAAAAACAAGTATATATTTGTGTTTTATTTTATCCACTAAATGCATTCTTCTAAATCACCACGGATCTGAAATATATAATATTTTTGACAATACCAGTAACAGTCCTGAAAGAGTAAAATGATGTAAAATTCTAATAAAGTTTCTTTACAATTGTTAAATTTAAGAATAAATACATTTTCTCAGGGAAGTAAAGAATTCCCAGATGTTCATTTCTTTGAATACACAGATTAAAAGAAATCCACTTCATTGACTTAATTGTTATCTTAATGATGTGTCATACCCTCAGGAAAATAGAACGAAAACAATTCCAAAGACATCCTGGGTAGATTAGATTAATTATTTATACTTCCATGTTTTGATACCCCAATGTAATCCACAGTTGGGTTATGAAGGAAAGTGATATTTATGTTTTTCCTTAATTTCTGTTGCTACTTATTATGGGAAGTATCTTATTTGCAGAAATTTTTAAATATAAAAGATGTGGCCTACTATAATAACAACATATTAATGCTGCTACAGTGCAAACTGAACCTCACAATTCACGTGATACAAAATGTCAATTGGTGATATATTTACAATGTATTTTTATAGGTCTATGGATTTGTGCTTAAAAAAGGAGTAGGTTCAGAATGTGGTAGCTTATTTAAATATAAAATTGCACCTCTGTGGTACTTTCTCGTCAAATATATATTGAAAATTAGTTGACTTATTTTTTAAGTTGGTTTGCATTCCTAAATAACACGCTCTAGAACTTTTTTCTTTAACATGAAGACAGTATAAAGTGAAATATTTTTCATACTAAGATATATCATCTTCAAAATTCATTCTAAACTAACAATGCATTTGCATTGTAATTCCAATATCTAATTATTGTCTTTCTCTACTGATCAGGATTTTTAAAGCAGTCCTATTAACATAAATATTCTAGTTATTTAGTAGAATTCAATAGAATAGAAGTGTCTATAGATATTTCCTTTAGTCACAGTGTACCAATTCAGAAGAAATACACTATTTGCCAAATAATAGGTTAAATGGAAACATTTGTACTAAATCATTTAAAAGGAATCATTACTTTTCAAAAGAGTCATTATGGTATAATGCAAAGTGGCATGCTTCGGTAAGTTACTCACATTCTCTGAAATATTGAGAATATTAATAGTAAGGTATTTAAAAGAGCTAACATGGAGGCTGGTATATAGTAGTCAATTCATTTCTTGATCTTAAAATATGTATGAAAACCTTTCTCATAGAGACATTAGGATTATCCTTTGAAAGGCTCTTTGGGGCTATAAAATATTACATAAATTATGACAATTATTATTTTTAAGTGCTTTAATATAGATCAGTGAAGGATGAGGAATCAGGGAGCAAACGTTTTGGATTTAAAAAGATGTGCCTTGTTTAGACATGAAAGTTCTATGAACAGAAATATTTTCATGTTCTCACATTCCTTCCACGTCTCTATCTATCTTGCTTCTTTAAAACACAATGATTTCTGAGAGGCAAGGACATTTTCTACTTCTCCTAAAACCTTCATTGAATTTGTTATTACCCTTTGTTGTAATTTTAACAGGATAAAATGTATTTTGACATATCTAAAATATTACTTACCACTACTTGTGAAAATCATAATACAATTTTATATATCAATAATGTTACACATAAGAGTTCATATAAATTTAGTGATAACTTCCTATTTGTATTTTAAGGTGAATTAAAGATAAGATAAAGTCTACTTAATGAAAGTAATGGATTTCAAGAGCCCGTAATTTAAAACATCCTGTAGTATTAGGACTCAAATAAATTGTTTTCCTTCATCTACTCTATATGACCAATTATTTTATAGAATACAATCTCTTCAAATCTTTGTAGAAATACTGCATAATTAATCACTATGTTGAATCTAACTTCATCAATATTAGATTGAATAAATTTACATGTTACTTAGGAACTGACCTAATTAAAAACAATGGACATTCCACTGAAAACATTGGCTGAAAACTTCTTTGCTTCTATACTTGAAAATATTTCTGGACTTGGGCAATATATCTTTGTGATAATCAGATTATTTTTGTAAACAATGTTAAGGCTACAGTGAAAGTATAGAGAATACAATGCCATTTATAGTTTAAAATGAATGATGTTTTAAATATATCTTGGTTAAGAGAAATATATCAAAATTGAGGGTGCTCAGTCTGTTTGTGGGGAGGTTGAGGCATCAGCAAAATATGAAGTTTAAATATTTTACAATAAAACCGTCAACTTGGTTTGTAGTCAATAATCTTGCCCACGGCAATAAGCAAAGTTCTAGGGAAATAAATGACTGTATTATGACAAAGAGAAGCCTGAAAGCCCAAGTAGAACAAAAGTGTCATAAAATAAACCAGACTTGTTTTCAGGTGGATATATAATGGGTTTACCATAAGTTTGTACATTCTTTCACTTTTGTGTTCAAATTTCTTTCACTGCTAATCAAAATTAGAGAAGTTCAAAAATCGGGTCCTCAAGAAGGGACTATGTGTGCAATTCTTGTTATAAACAGACCAAACTACTACCTGATATGTATGAAATAATCGGGAGGCAGTAACAAAAATAACCCTCTGTAAACCTGCTAATAAAGAATTAAGTTTTACTATGGAGTATTTCCCTAGTTGTTAATTAAAGTGACATGATACAAGCACAAATATATATACTCCCACCAACAATACACCAGCTTTGTATTAATGTTTTCAATGTTCTGGCCAGATTACATTGTGTTGAATTACAGGTATTTGAGAAAAATAGAGAAGAGCTGGCAAATAAAAATACATTATCATACTTTGTGTAGAGATTTCTTAATTGGTTGAGGGGAAATTTCTAGCACTAGCATTTTTTTCCTTAAAATTCCTTAAATGATAAGAATGCATATGCTGGTCAAAAAGTACTTGCACAAAGAAATCATATGAATTGTGCACTGGAAGGTAAGGTAAGTAATTTCTAATGGAGGCTCCCAGGCTAGGGGTCGAATCGGTGCTACAGCTGGCGGCCACAGCCACAGGCACAGCAACGCAGGATCCGAATATCTGCGAACTACAACACAGCTTATGGCAACTCCGGATCCTTAACCCACTGAGCAAGGCCAGGGATCAAATCCGCAACCTCATGGCTCCTAGTCAGATTTGTTAACCTCTGCACCACGAGAGGAACTCCAGTAATTTCTAATGTGGATTCAATATGAATCAAACTATTACTCTAATGTGATATAAAGGTTTCAGAACATTTCTATGAATATAGTAACTTAGAGGAAAAGGAAAATTAGAGTACTATGGTAACTTTTTCTTAAATACTTATTGCCTAAATACAGGAAATAAATGGAGAAAATAAATTAAACAAAAAGCAAATATTATGTAGTTAAGAGGGTGCAAACAATCAGCATTAAATGGAAAATCCAAAAGGGAATTCAAAGATTATTGTGTAAGCAAGACTCAAGGTTTATTCTTTTACTTTGACTATACTGAAGAGGAAAAACACTTCCAGGAAAAATTATTTCCAGATGCTCTGTTGAGCTATCTTAACTTAATCTTCCTTAGACCCAAACACTGATGTGGTCCAAGTGCCACTACTGTGATACATATCACCTGAGGATATATATTTTTTGATATGTCAATAAGAAAATGTACACATACCCCAAGAACGAACGGATGATTAGAATTGGAATCATATGCAAATAAGGGAGACTCTATCTGCTAGTAGGTAAATTTATTCTTTTTTTAAAAAAACATTTTAGGACCACACTCATGACATATGGAAGTTCCCAGGCTAGAGGGTGATCAGAGCTACAGCTGCAACTGCAGGCCTACACCACAGCTCACAGCAATGCCAAATCCCCAACCCACTGAGTGAAGCCAGTAATCAAACCCTCAGTCTCACAGATACTAGTTGGACTTGTTTCTGATGTGCCACAATGGGAACTCCTGGTAAATTTATTCTTAAACCTCAGTACCTAACATGTATACTCTGGAAAGTCATAATTGATTTTGGTGAAGGAATTGCATGGGAAATGAACTACATGTACTGATAATTTCTGTTCCATCAGTAAATAAATAATCAGACATTATAAAGTGGTCTTTAAATTCTTTTAACAACAGAAGTATCTAATGTACCTTCATGAATAAGCATTGGATTAGTCTTAACATGTTCATTTATCTGGTTTATAGACATTTAAATATTTTGTGAGTCTAATCCTAAACTTGACAATGAAGGTTAGAAGAGAAATTCAGTAGTTTTATTTATAGTCTGTAAATAATCTATCTTAATAATAACATTCACCTTCTGACTAGTCATGAGGTTTACCAGACTAACTTTAAGATCTTTAAGATACAAATTAAACTTAACCTATGTGTCTACTCTACTATCCCTCATCAATTAAGCTTGTTCAAGATCTTAAAATATGCAGTTGTTTAAAAAACACCATTAAATACTTAGGTTACATTGCAGAATCTAAATGTATTCACATATATTTTTAAACTAAGAATTAAATATAATTTCCAAAGCTACTAATAATTATCTTCTTCATATAAATGAACCTGATTTCAAACTTTACCCCATGCTATAGGGTCAACAATGGTTGGATATGAAATTGAAAATGTGGCATTATAAATGGCCATGTTCCTGGGACAGCTGAACTCTCAAAAAGCATCTTATTTGGTGTCAAAATATCTGGAGTCTACTTTTAGCTTTGCCAGTTATGGAGCTGTGAAGAACTCAGGCAAATGTTTAAAAGTTAGTTGTATTATTAATCAGTAAGAAAAATATGAATTATTGCTATGCAACAGAACTTTCTGCAACACTGGAAATAATCACTGTCTTTACTGTACCATTCTAACGACTACACACATGTGGTTCTTGAGGACTCAAAATAGGGCTAGTATGACTGAGGAACTAAATTTTTAATGCTTTTAATTTCAAATAATTAAATATAAACAATTAGTCATAGGAAGCTAGTGGATACCATATTAGACAATGCAAATATACATAGTATTTGACCATATTTATTTGGGAAGAGTAAAATAAAAATCATAGATAGTTATCATTAATGTGTAAGTCTTAAATGAATCTCTAAAAAGAAACAGGTTCCATAAATTGGGATTTCCCTAGAGAAATATATGGCTTATTCATTCTTAAAGGTGTAATGAATCCAGGCTGATGCCTGATCTAAATGAAAACTCAGCATAAAATTAATTCAAAGGGGTGTTCCTGTTGTGGCTCAACAGAAAAAAACTGGTATCCATGAGGATATGTATTAGATCCCTGGCCTTGCTCAGTGGGTTAAGGATCCTGCATTGCCAGGAGCTGCAGTCTAGGTCTCAGACAGGACTCGGATCTGGCATTGCTGTGGCTGTGGTGTGGGCCTGCTATAGCTCCTATTCGAGTCCTAGCCTGGGAACTTCCATATGCTATACCCATGGCCCTAAAAATAATGATAATAATAATTAATTAAAATGATAAATTTGCAGAAGAAAATAAGTCCACAGCACGGAACGGTAAATTTAATGAATTTTTAAAGGAGGAATTATGATTCAATTTTCTCCAGGTAAAGTTACAAATAAATCGTTGACTATATATGTAATTTGGGACTTCGAAAACCTGAACTGGTTTGAAGCCCCTTTCTTTCTAGCTATTTCCCTGTCAGAAGTCAGTATCAATTTACAGGGAACAAATCATATAATGTCATCCTTCAATCAGGGTTGAAATTTGGCCTACAGGGCATTAATAAGAGCACACTTTCCAAGAATTCCCTATAACATAAATGATTTTACACAAAACATGCAATTCAAGATGGAAATATAAGGACCATAATAAAAATATCAAAATACTAAAATAATATTAAATTAAGGACCATAAACAAAATTAACCTAGTTTTTATTTTTAAAAATTCCCTAGTAGGTCTATTTTATTGGAACAGACTTCTTGCTATTCAAAGGAGCTTAAAAAACATAAATACATGTTAGTATATATGTTTTCTATGCATTAAAAGAATAATGGCTGGTTTTTTCTCTGATTATGCTTAGAAAATGGATTGACTTTGCTGGATGCTAAAGCTTAACAATTCATATCATTTAGAGTTCATCATGGATCTACTAAAAATTGTCCTTAAAAATAATGTTTTCTGAGTCTTCCTATTATTGCATAATGAAATCATAATATTCTCAACAGATACTTACTATCCAAATAACATGCAATGCATGCACATACTATATAGCTATTTGCATAATGAAATTAGTTTTTAAACTCTTGATCCAGGTGCTTTTCCTTTACACTGGAAAAAATAAATTAACAGAATAACTGACAGAAATAAGATCCCCCATCCAAAAATACCAACAAACAGAAAAGATAAAGTAATATATATAATAAACAAAAACATTATAATATCTACTTATTTTTGTGTTCATTGAATTTGTCATAGAAATTATGCAAACATAATAATATGTCACAATGTCTCATCATATTTGACAGGTTTTAAATTTAATTTACAGACTAAGAAAATCTTAGTAATGTTCTTAATTTTAACTATGTATGACTGATATGGTTAATACAAAAAATAGATATTTTGATGGGAATGAAAACAGTACCATATTTTATAACATAAAAAGGCCTTAAGCTAAAAAATATTAAAGTTGTTGCATTTAAAAAACAATACACACCCTGGAAACAGAAAATGTTTTATGTTAAAAATATTAAATTTCAATCTCTGAACTACCTAATTTCTGATTATTTTCCACTCATTTATAATCTTAAAATATACTGTATTGTTTACTTATTTTTCTCACAGACTCTACCCAATAGGAATGTGAGACTTGCTACTGTTTAATCTACTACTGTATTCCTAGCTCCTAAAACAGAGTCTAACACATAGTAAGGGGAAAACAAATATTTTTGAATTTAAAAAGATTAATTACTATCCACACTAATTATGTCTATTAGAATGTTAAAGAGAAACACTGCCTTAATTCTTGAAACTGTTTTCAACAGTGGAGTTATCCAAATGAAGTGACTATACATATAAAATTCATAGAAATGAATGCTACTCAAAAAGTAAGTCGCTGCATTATTTATGTTTACAGCCTATGATAACATATAATTGCTATTACTGACTATAAGATAAATAATTTTCCCTGCAACTATCTAAAAAGTAGGGAAACAAAGATACAAATATTAAACATTACTTTTGAGATAAAAAGAATGACACTACTCATGGGTTAGTTTGGGATTTAAGAATAAAAGTTTTAAAATTTTGGGCAATATAAAATGTTTTTTATTCAAAATTCATCTTTATTGGAGTTCCCTTCGTGGCTCAGTGGTTAACGAATCCGACTAAGAACCATGAGTTTGCGGGTACGATCCCTGGCCTTGCTCAGTGGGTTAAGGATCCGGCGTTGCCGTGAGCTGTGTGTAGGTTGCAGATGTGGTTCGGATCCCGCGTTGCTGTGGCTGTGGCGAAGGCCGGAGGCTACAGCTCCTGTTAGACCCCTAGCCTGGGAACCTCCATATGCCGCGGGTGCAGCTCTACATAAAGGCAAAAAGACAAAAAAAAAAAAAAAAACTTCATCTTTATTATAAGTAGAGCTATATAAATATACACTATTTGTGTATGTCATGATTTTTTGATACAGAATGCATATGTGATACATTGAGCAATATTTTTCAGTCATGAAAGTAATCTTATTTTCACAATAAAATCTTTATGAAATAAATCAGTCTCAAAGACTGAAATAATTCATTGTCTTCCCATTTTAGATAAGTTAAAATTAATTTTTACTCCCTATATGTAAACATTATTATTTTTTTGTCTTTTGTCTTTTTAGGGCCGAACCTGCGGCATATGGAGGTTCCCAGGCAAATCAGAGCAGTAGCTGCTGGCCTATGCCACAGCAACATGGGATCTGAGCCATGTCTGTGACCTACACCACAGCTTATAGCAATGCCGGATTCTTAACCCACTGAGTGAGGCCAGGGATTGAACATGCATCCTCAAGGATGCTAGTCGGGTTCATTAACCACTGAGCCATGATAGGAACTCCCTCTATATGTAAATATTATTATATGATATTTTATTACTATAACAATAGTCTCAAACTAATGATGAAAGTTAGGATGTGCATCAATACAGATGAATCCATATATACAACCTGCTTCGTGTCAGCTTTCCATTATTTTGAGTCTCTCACAGATCATTCTTTAAGTTCTAAGATTTTTTTAGAATACTCCTGCTAAAATATGAAGTGATTGAATAAAAGTGATGCAATATCTCACAAAGAAAGAGAAGTTTAAGGAAGGATAAAAACATAGCCCTTAACTGGTTGTTTTATTTTGACTAAGGTATCTCTCCCTTTAAATTTTCAAGATTTTTAGAGAAATTCTCTTTTTAGGACTTACAAAAATACAAATCACTTATTTTAATGCTATAGTTTTCTTCATTATGCCAATGCAGTGTTTCTTTCACTTATTTTAAGTCCCCTAAGTAAGTTTTATGGAATATTGACAGGTGGAAGATAAATCACAGGAACAGTTGTTTAGGTAAAGTGACTTAAGAGTCTCCAAGCATCCAAAATCATACTTGTCTTCTCTTTCCTCCAAAAATCTTTTTTTTTCTTAACTTTGTCACATCCATTTGACTATCACCTACATGAACTTTTTTTAAATATGCAAATTCACATGAAATGTTTAAGCTGCCATTTCTTCATTAATGTAAATTGGTTCATCACGCTGCTTTCCCCCTGATGTCTTTAGTTCTCTTACTCTGAGACAGATTTCATAACAAAATGGAATTATAGGCATATTCCTCTACTTAACATATACCTGTAAAATTTGAATATTCTTAAAATGCCCATTATCTAAGATAGTTTATTGTTTCCCTCAGCTTGACTAGACTTTATACCTCAGCTAACCATGCTTTTCTTTGTCAGGAATTTTCTTTCTACCTACCCATGCCTTTCAGTTCTTTCTCTGTTCCTCTGAGATACATGTAAATTCTTTTAAAAACCTCTTGGCAGTTTTACTCCCCAGGAATAGCTTTTCAAGGATCTGGGAAACATCCTCTGAAATGTAGTTATTTAGGAAGACAGCACACTTATCCCCCATTCTCTGTTGCGGGGCAGGGGTCTAACTGTCATACGTGCCAATTAGCAAATATGGATAGCCTAATCACAGAGAAAAAATATTTACAAACTAAGAAAAAAACTCACTGTGCTCCACACATCCCATTAATCAACTCCTCTATAACTTCCTCCAATATTTTCTGCTAGCTCATCCCAGCGGTCCCTTAAAAACCGTCCAACAGTTGTTTAAGTAGAGTTGAATTTAGACTTAGATATGGTATTTGTCCACTATTGCAGCAGCTTTGAGCAAAATCTCCCTGGTCTTTTTCCTGTGCAATTTTTGCTTTGAAAATATCTATTTATCAGATCTAAACAAAATCATCTGTAACTTTGGGTAACCTTATGTGATCTTTGAACATCCATGGGGCAGGATGCAAGAGTGTCAGAAATAAATAACCTAAATAAATAAACTAAGCAGAGAAAGAGAGTATGTGTGTATACTTGGATCTTTGGATTTTTAACACAAGTGATATTCAATACTACCTACACCCATGAAAGTAAAAATAAAAGTGTTCAAAGATAAATTTCATGACCATTTATTGAAATGCGGAAATATCCTGAATCAAAAAACAGTAATTGATAATTATAAAATATTTAAGAAATCCCCTTGTTTTGTTTTTTAAACCATAAGGACAGATAAGAGCACTATTTCTTAATTTTATTTTAGTAGTGATATCACTCTGAAGCTATTGACAAAGAAATAAATCAGGTATGGCAATATAATGTCAGTTAACTTGCCCAAAAACCATTTGTTTTTCCTCTTGAGAAAAAAAAATCTATGGGAATCTTAGTTAATATTGATGGACTAAATTGAGATGAATTTAATAAACATTTGTAGGTTCTTATGTGTCAGCCTCTGCTAAGTTCTGAGACAATGAATAAAGTGTCACTCTTGTCTTGAAAAACACAAAACGCTCTCATTTATTGATAGTCACATAAAAATATTGTGGTGTTTTGCTGTGGTAAATGCAATGATAGATATTCATGAGATGAAAGAGAATACTTACCTCAATCTGAGGTTTAATGGAAATTTTCTGAGAGCGTAACTCTCCAAAAGAGCTAAATCTGGATAAAAATGAACAAGTTAGCCCAATGATGAAGTTGGAGAGAGTTTTAACACGATTTCAAGTTATTTTTTCCTTGAGTGACTAGGTGGTACTATCACATGAGACTGGGCAAGGATTTAAAAAAAAATTGGAAGCTGATATGTTTGAGAAAGTTGTGGAAATGCCAAGTAGATATGTCTAGCTATAAATGCATATATAAGCGTAAGGTCAGAAATCAGAGCTGGATTGAAGATGTGGAGGTCGGACTCATCAAAGCCATTCATGGCCCATGTATAAAACTTGAAAAAAAGTTAAGATAGCCCAGAGAAAGACAAGAGTAATGAATTTGATAGTGAATTGTGGGCAACCCTAACATTTCAGTGATAGGCAGAGGAGCGTACAAATGAAAAGTACATAGAGTAAACAGTATAACAGAATTCCAGAGAATAAAGAGTTCTTGAAAATTGTGCCTGGTATACAATGGAGAGCAAATTGGAATGAATGTTCTCACTGGATTTGGGAATATTGAGCTATTGTTGAATTCCACTTTAGATTTTTAACTTGAGTGATGAATACTAAAACAAATTGCAATGTGTTGGTGAGTCAATTAAATCTGAATGATTAGAGATGGTGAATATAGTTAGTGTATGTATTTAGTACAAAGCTTTTCATTTGAAGATGGGACAGAATGGGAAGAAAGAAGAGAAAACCTTACATAAAAGATGAGAAAAATAACTGTAAAAGTTAGAGGTCAAAGATAAATGAAATGAGGAGCTATTGATGGTACAAAGTCCTTGTTGACAAGAAAAGAGATGAGATCAAATATCAATGTAAAAAGACTGGCCTTGATCAGGGGTACAAGCACTTCATCTCCTGTGAATAAGAAAAAGAAGATAAATTGGAGATAAATGTAAATGTCAATACATTTGAAAGGAGTAAGAAGAAACTATATTAGTTTATGCCAAGTGACTTTAATTATGGTTTTTAATTTGTTGGTATGGCAGGAGTAAGAAAACTATACGTGGGTAGAAGACTTAAGAGGATAAAAAATCGGTGATCTGGTCAGGTAGGGAAATGCAAGAGCTGTCCAAAAATAGGTAAAATTACTGACAAATATTACTGAAGACTAAATAACACAAATTACCTCTAAATTATGTATTGATTTCTCTCCTGTCCTGTGCATAGCTAAAGCCATGCACAGGCATCTTTGAGTTAGTATATCATGACTGTATCCTTCATGTGCTAAGCCTCAGGCCTTGTTCTCAGGTGTCAGCCTCCCCATGTTTTGCTTTATCCCCATCTCCTGCAGATCTCTCTCCTCCTGCTTCTTGGTTGCTGCCAACCCTCACTCTTGCTTGATCTTCTGTTTCCCTCAGGACCAGCACAAATATGTGATCATTTCTTCCTCAGAATTTCCTTTGCTGTATTTTCCAAAGACAGTATGTAAGTCCTCTTCTAAATTTTCAGTTTCACTACTAATGCCATGGAAAAATGGGCAACATATAACAAAAGTTATACTTTACACACGACTCAAAATGACCGTAAGTGGTTTGTAATTACTGATGATCAGAAGGAATTATGAATGGTTATCACCTAGTATTTCCCCCTCTCCCTTTATTACCTTGAGGACAGAGGTCATGAAAAGAACACCTTCCTTCTATTCTCTCATCTACTGAAATTGAGGCCTGAAGACATAATCAAGACAGAACAACAGGTGCCCCCTTGTCTCAAGTGGGTCATTTGCATTTTGAAGTATCTCTGGATTCTAGGTAATACTTTCCCAAGGGGTTTAAGTTTCTTCCTGGAAGGATCACTTTTGGAATTTGCTTCACAGTATGTTTCACTTGAATTGGCTTTTATTACACTGAAGATTTGTCAAGTGATTGTGCCCAGCTGAGATTTCCGGAGATGCAGGGCCATCCATTTTATACATCCATGTGCCTGCTCCAGGGAACCTCTCAGAGTAAATACATAAAACCCAAGTAAACAAATTAATTTAACCCTTGGGAGTCCCCATCGTAGCTCAGTGGTAACGAAGGCAACTAGTATCCACGAGGATGCAAGTTTGATCCCTGGCTCTACTCATTGGGTTAAGGATTGTGAACTGTGGTATAGGTTGTAGACACTGCTCAGATCCCGTGTTGTTGTGGCTGTGTGCAGCTCCAATTAGATCTGTAGCCTGGTAACTTCCATATGCCTTAGGTGCAGCCCTAAAAAAGAAAAAAAAAAATTAACCTAACCCTTCAAGAGAATGACAGTGAAATTCAAAAGGTAAAACAATGAAACAGAATATTATGGAGGAAAAACAGTCTGTTCTAGATGAAAACCCATTATTCTGATAGAGTCTAATAAGTTTTAGATTTTAAACAACAAAAAGTTCTTAATCAAAACATTGTATATATCTGCTAAAGCCCTGAATAGCTATTTTTAGGTGTTAAAAAAAAGAATAATGTTAAACTTATTTGACCTTTCCACAAAAATCATGGTTATATTGAAAAATCAAAAATATACTTTTATATTTTTAATATATGAATTTCAAATTAATATTTATAGAGTCCAGTGACTATATTTTGATTATGTATCTTGCATAAGGTATAGAAACTGTTGAGAGAATTAATAGCCAAACAGTTTAAACTCACAATGCTTGAAGAATTTACAATATATTGAGGAAAAGAGAAAAATTTTATGTAAGACAAAAATAGCAAGAGTTCTAAATAAAAAGGTGGAATTGCATAGATAACGGAGTTTGAAGGAAACATTTTGGCAAAATGTACTGGCAGTTCAGCTGATGCAAAGTTTGAAAAAATTCACTATAGGAGAGACAGGAAACAAGGTTCAGAAGAGAAAGGCATTTTTCTGAAAACTTGGATAGCCCACGAAACTTTGTCATAACAGAATGAAATCAATTGCCATTTGAGAAACTATAAATGAAAATTTCTCAAAGAATATCAAAAATAAAATAACATTTAGCTGAATATATAGGATGAAAATATGTAATGACCTATATGTACTATAGGTATTTAAAATTTTATTCTAGGCCTGCCTACTTATAAAATATATGGTAAATAAATGATGTAGGTTTGGGGAAAAAGTTGCTTCATAGGAATAGCCTAATCCCTATTAACATCCTGTAAACAGTATTTTAGTGAAAAACAATTCATTAGTGACATTATGTTTGTCACTTTTAATCAACTGTAATGCCACGTTAAAATCTAACAAATATACTTCAGATTAAAAAAAAAAAAAATACCTAGGGCTTTTTGTGGCATTCCAGCCTATAGCACCTACTGTATTTTACACTAATCCATAATTGATGGCTTATGACATTGCTGTTTTCAAGCCATTAGATACACAATAAAAATGTTAATTGTGTTTTAATTAAGTCAGCCATATTCAAGCTTGGAATATTTCATCTTTCTCTCAGAGATAGTTGGTATTTCCTAGGGTTATTTTCATTTATACCTATTTTTTAAACTGTCCTTTATTACCTTTGAAAAATTGAGAATGAATTTTACCATCATATTTCAACAGAGAAACACAATGTTCACATATAATCAGCTCTTTGCTACTGAAATCATATTCACATTATACTATATACCACAACATAATTCCAAAGGCAAGGACACAATTTTTGAGATAATGATTATTTCTAAATGTTTGACACAATAGAATTTGCTCAATTCTTTCACTAAATTTGACTCATGAGAGTATAAAGTATTTATAATTTATAGGTAAATGCATAAACACCAACTTAGCTTTGATATCATGGGAACTTTATTATTCTAATTTTCTTGTTTTTAAAGTAGTGGAACAAAGAAATTTAAAAAAAGTGAAGTTCCCTTTGTGGCTCATCTGTAATGAACCCCACTAGAATCCATGAGGATGAGGGTTCAATCCCTGGCCTCACTCTGTGGGTTAAAGATCTGGCATTGCTGTGAGTTATGGTGTAGATCACAGATGCGACTTGGATCTGGTGTTGCCGTGACTGTGGCTATGGCTGGTTGCTGTAGCTCTGATTCAACCCCTAGCCTAGGAACTTCTGTACGCCACAGGTGTGGCCCCCAAAAATAGAAAAAAAAAATTCTTCCATGTAAGAACATGTGTATGTTTATATAACATCAGTGATTTGTCAATGACTCAGATCCTATTGTTAATGAAGACAAAATCATGGATATATTAGTGATGTGGTTCAGTTGATAGAATCATCTATGCTCCTATCCTTATGAGCACACACTCTGCTCTGAAATGCATACAAGAGGGACCAGATGAGAAGAAGTGATCTATTTCAATACATACTTGTTATTACCATGAGCTCACAGGACCTGAACTATGGATAACAATGTGAAAAGAAAAGCCTTATGATTGAGATTAAGATAAGAAAGCAGACACTATGAAGATAAACACACAGTCATTACCACATAAAAAAAAAAAATCAACTACTAAACTTTAAAGTTGCACATTAATAATCTTTTAAATTGTCATAATAAACTTGTGGAGTATGTATTATCCTAGATTTTTCAAATGAGGAAAGTGAAGGTCAGAAAGATTCAATCACCTATTCAAGGCCATGTAGCTGGTAAGTGCTTACCTTGAATCTTGAACCTAGCCCTATCTGACTTTGAAGTCCTTGCCGGTTCCACCCTTCCTCCCAGGAGGGAAGAATACCAAACCAGGATGACAGGCAGTGAGAAGCAGGTAATACACTCACATCTATGCTCCCAGCTCATACTGGCTTTATAAATAATAGATATGCATTAAAAATACTAATGAACTTTCTACTTTTAATGTCCTGACATAATTCAGACCTTAGAAGAGTATTATTGAGGCAACAGTGATAATTCTAATTAGCAATTCATCTGCTGCTCTTGAGGGTCATTTTTAAATTCTGCTTATTAACTTATAGCAGTTCCCTTCTCAGATTGACTGTCATTTCCAGGAATAAGTTAAGGTAGATCAGGTCTTGGTAGCAAGAAGTAGGACATTATTAAAAAGAGCATTCAAGTAGTTAAAGAAGAAGTAGAAATTTATCAGAAGTAAATTGGCTATTAAATCATCATTGGCTGTGCTCTCGTTTGAAATTTTAAGCATTCCAGGTATATATAAATGAAATAACATTTAAGACTTAATTAAGAGTTTGGAGAATGTTTAAGAATAGTAAAAGGGCCTTTATAAAATATTTCAGTGTTGTAGTCCCCATTATATGAATAACCTACACATGAACATTTTTATATATGAAATAAAATCCAAATTCCCCTAATCCTTTCCCTTTAACATAATGAATGGTCAACGAAAAAGTACTGAATGTTTTTCATGTGCCAGGCAGTATATTAACCAATAGACATTATTATCCTGATTTCACATATCAGGAAACTGAGTGTTGCAGAGGTTAAGGAACTTGTCCAAAAGCACACAATTATAGGTGAGAGAGCGGTCTTTATATATCAACATTTCTCACACCAGATCTGTTGCTCACTGAACTATCTAAGCCAGTTAATGACAATAAGCACTACCCAGTTATGTCTGAATTCAATAATGAAAGAGCCAATTCATCATACTGAAGCCAGGTTATTCTCAGAACCACTGAGTTCTTAAAACACATTTGGGCTTGTTAATTGTACGTCCAGTGACTTTCAGGTCCAGACTCTTATCTCTGAAGACAGTGTGTAACCAAGACTTAATTTTCCCAGTGTCCTGAGTAGGCATGGGCAGGGTGACCAGAGTACCTACTACTTATTCAGCTGAACACATAACTCCTCCTCTTTGACCCACAACTACTGTGAGTGTGCCTGTCTTCCATCTACCTCCACGCCCATCTTTATCACAACTCAGACATACTTCCCTCCCGTCAATTCAGGTCATGAGGTTTCTCTACGTTCCTCCATGACTCACTCCCCATATTCCCACTCACTCATCCCCTGATGAGCTGGTCTTGCAAGCCAAACCATAGAGGAATGTCTGAGAAAGGATTTCTCAGATCTCAGTTGCAAAATCCTTGTGGATCATACCATAGCTACCAATTACATTTCCAACACTCGTGCTTTATCTGGTAAAAATAGTAAAATCACACAAACATATCACTAAGATTATACTCTATCAATATCAACCTTCATCATTTAGTTGAGAAGGATTCTAGCATGGAAAGGAAATTACCTCAGTGTATGAGGCTAAATTTTATTTTCCTCTCATGCCATCACCTTGTATATAACTATTACAACTCAGAGAGACCTGAGAGAAACTTATACTGAAGTTAACATTTAGTTACCTAATATCATGAATTTTAAAAATAATGAATACACTTCTCCTCTTCTCCCTCTCTCCTGTCATTTCTATGGTGGTACAAAATGGGAAAAGGCTGGCATCACATTAATCCTGACAAATAGCAAAGCCTACTGGCACTAAAAAACAAAAATAATAAAATATATTAAAATAACCTTCATTATTATATGGAGACAGATATAATATAAAACATTGTAGGATATAATTTGAATATTCAATATCAAGATTATATAGTATTATTGTCCTTTACTTTTTACTGATCTATATTTAGACTGATGCTTTTAAGAGAATAATCCTATTCTCTTAATCTAAGAACATTATTGTTATTTTGGTGGACTGTTTTCTCTACTCTATCCTCTCCACATGCACTACAAAATACAGTGGCATGTACTAGGTCTCAGGCGCATAACATTTTTATTTCCTTTAATCCTATCAATAATTCCAATAGGAAGGTATTATTAACTCATTTTCTGTTGAATTGCCCAAGATCAGTTAGTCACAAACAGGTTTTCAACCTGAATTTTCTTTATCTGTTATAAATTACTGAAGCAGCAGAATCAAACCTCTTGACATCTTTTTTGTTCCTCATTCAGTAAAAGAGAAATTGACTAGAACTGTGTCTGAAACAAAAGTGATCACTTAGTAAATGAATGAATAAATTCACAGCTTTTTTCAGGAGATATAGGAGACAGCAGGAGAGTAGAAAACCAAAACACACAGGGAAGTTCAGGGTGGAGGAGAAGGGGTCACAGCCCACTGAAACAAATATTTTGCACAAGATTCATCTATACGTAAAAAGTTTGGTGAACAACCCAATTCATAAATTTATATTCAAGAAGTTATTAAATTACACACATATATATATATACATAATTATAGGTCTTTATACAAGAGAAAAATTACATTATCTTCACTTTTCCTGCTACTTTTTGGTAATTCAGCTATAGGAAAGGACATAAAGAATCCTGAAATAGTGGAGAATCTTCAGCGCTTTATGATAGTGGTCTTAAAGTTACTTATAGTATATTTTAGCTCAAGCTTATAGCCCTTAAATACCAAAAAAGAATTTCATATTTTCCCCAGAATTTTAAAACAGGAGACAACTCTCTGGACTTGTATGCATAAATATACTAATTTTGTTGACTGTGTGATACACAAAGGGCAACACATATAAAGTTAGCCATTGGTTTTCAGTGAATGTTGATAAGAAACAACAAATGAGTCTATGATATTTGAGTTCCTCGTGAAATAAGAGGTATGCTATGTTCAAAGGATTTTCATCAAGAAACCTTTTGCCACCTGTCAATGACTTTGAAGCTAGAAACTTTGTGGAGGGGTGGTAAAGGGATGCTTTTTAATCAATAAGCGTTGTTAAGATCTTAGAATTTAATTGGAGACCTTGTATTCAGAAATACAAAACTCATCATTATTTTTTTAGATGTTTGCTCTAATGAAATTTCTTCCCTGTCTTGTTCATTTTCAATTCATTTCAGCCATTAATGAAGCATAGAATCCAAGAAAGGAAGTAGAAACCACAATTTGGTTGTTACTTATGCATTTTAGTAATGCTGAGATACTTTGAAAATTGGATGCCGTTTTAAGAAACACCAATACATATTCTTATCAAAATACTTCAGAACTCTCATATAGATATACACAATAAGGAGATTAGAATATGCAAATATTAAAAATTATGGAGAGTAAAGGCTTACATTTGAACCCTGGCTGTAATCATCTTTAACAAGTAAACTTTTTAAAGATTATACATCTTATCTGTAAAATCAGAAGAAATAAATACAATAAAGCAGGGGAATTCCTAGTCTATATATATATATACATACACACACATATATATTTTTTCATATATGGTGCTTTATAAATATTGGTAATTATCACTATTGTTGATATAATGTTATGAAAAATTTGAAAACTGAAAAATAATGTTAGTCTGCATAAATACAATTTAAAATACTTCTGGACGACCTCATATATATTGAATTTTATATGACTGGAGTTCTATTCTCTTTCACCATAGATAGGATGAGAAAGACATTTTATGAACGAATAAAATGTTATTTCACACCTATGTTATTTGAAATGCTCAGAAGGAAGGCAGAGTCCTTCAAGAAACAAGTTGGTCTGGAATTGGAACTGATATTATAAATTTGCCAAAGTGAGCTGATGTCACAAAAAACTTTCTCATACTACATTATCTATAATAAAGGCTGGTTAGAGAAAAATGTAGAATAGAAAGACTCATTGATGTCCGGAATAATGTAAAAAACATACTTCTAGAAACTCAGAATATTAGGAAAGAATCTTTTTTTTCTTGGTCTTTTTAGGCTGCATCCATGGAATATGGAAGTTCCCAGGCTAAGGGTAGAATTGGAGCTGTAGCTGCTGGCCTATGACACAGCCATAGCAATGCCATATCTGAGCCTTGCCTGTGACCTACACTGCAGTTCATGGCAACGCTGGATCTTTAACCCACTGTGCAAGGCCAAGGACTGAATTTTCATCCTCATGGATATTAGTCACATTCGTTTCCACTGAGCCACGATAGGAACTCCCAAGAATCCTTTCAGATACACATGTAAGTAGAAACCAGATGGTCCTACGTTTGTGTTTGTTGCTTTGCCTTCCTGTTATACATTTCTAGTCCTCCTGTGTCTCAACCAAGATAATAAGATAAATAACTAGCACTCATAAAATCAAAGCAAATTAATGCAATTCTTCTATTAGGCATAACTTAAAAAAATAGAAAATTTTTTAAATTTCCATCAGTGCCAACATTTTTAAAGAATGATTATTGATCTACTGAAACTTTTTGTGGAATTATAAACTTGCATTATAATATATGGTTTCTAATCAATAATTTTTAATTTAGAGAATTTCCTTCCTTGTTTGCCCCTCTTTTCCCATTTTCAGCACTAGGTGTGTTTCAGGTTAGACTGACAATTGTAAAGGTATCAGGTTAAGAAATGAGGGCGATGTGTCTCTCTCCTAATTCTGTTAAGATCAAAGGTGGACAGAACAAGAAAGAAAGAATGGAGCTGGTAGAAATGAAACTTGCCTCAACTACTCCTTTACCCATGTATTTGAGTACACTTCCTAGTAAGAACGAGATGATAAGAAATTAATTGGACCATTAGTCCCACCTAATTGTTCCTTTTCTCTTCATAAAACTAATCTTGCCCAAATTGTTTTCCTCTCAATAGCATAAAGGAAGCCTTGCTTGAAATGAAACTGTTATACAACCTCAAACATCCTCACCAATGAGTACTTGTCTCTCTCTCAGTGTCTCTTAGAGGAGGTATTGATTACAGAAAAAGCACAATTTTACTGCAATATTTAGGTAAATAAGAACTGTTTAAAAGTGGGTTATCTTTTCCCAAAGTGTTCTGATATACTTCAAGTCAAAGACTTAGTATCAAATATTACAGTCATATGAAACAATATACAATAAAATAATACAATCTGATACCGATGCAATATGTAAACACAAATTTGCTATGCATATTAATTAAACATAGTGTTGTGGTGTTATAGACTAAATGTTTGTGTCTCCTCAAAAATCATACGTTGAAATCCAAACACCTGATATGACGGTACTAGGAGGAGAACATTTGGGAAGTGATTAGGTCATGAGGGTGGAACCCACATACATGAGTACTCTTACAAAAATGACTCCAGAAATCTCTCTCACACTCTGACTTCACCAAGGGAGGATACAGGAAGAAAACAGCCATTTGTAATCCAGAAAAGAGAGAGTTCTCACCAGAACGCCACCATACTGGTACCTTAATCTCAGACTTTCCACCTCCAGACCTGGGACAAATAACTTTTCTTGTTTATAATCCACCAGTTCCATGGTGTTCTATGATAGCAGCCTTAACTAAGGCTCATGGTGCACAAATATATCAAAATTGTACATAAAATCACCATTCTACTGTACCACAAATATTTATTTAAAAATAACATGCTAACTATGATAAGCAATTAATTAAAAATCTTTTCTTCTTGTTCTTCTTAGAAATCAAAAGGCTTGGACCCTAATATGGTACTATCCTTACCCTTTCATTTTCCCCCTCATAACAAGAATTTTAAATAGTGCTAATGCCTTCAGAGTAGCATCCAAGTTGGGATTATTCTTTCCATATCATCACATTTTGGCTTACTAAATCATTTAATAGCTTAGGCTTTAAACACAGATGTCCTAAAACTTTACTTTCTTTAGACCCCTTACAATCCTCAAAATTAGCCTTAAGAAGAATACTATACTCCTTAGGAACTTTATGCCACTTTATGCTTGATGTCTCAGTGTATATATTTATAGCATCTTTGTAAGCCTTTTTCACTCCTAAGTGTACTGATTTAGAGGATAAATTAATGGGCACTCTGATTAGGGAGAAAAAGAATCTGTATATGAAATTTTTGTCTATTTCATGGGATAGCTTTTTGCTATGACAGTTGGTACTTATGGAAAAATTGTTTGCATAAAACCGAAAGAGGGTTTTTTCTTTGTTTTGATTTTTTTTTAAGTAACTTGATTGGAGCCACTTCCTCCTCCTCCCATTTCTTCCCTGAGTCATTGCCCAAACCAAGCATGTTGCCAAACTAAATGGAAAAACTGCAGAGTAATAAACAAACTTGTTAAATGAAAACCACACAAAATAGATGCTGACCATAATAATGTGTGCTGCAGCTGGTATAATAAACTGATAGTCCCACGCTTCTTATTTTGGATCTTAATTAACAATCTGGTTGTGTTTTAATTAGCCTAATAAAAGGTATATTTAAAGAATTGTGTTTTGGATTCCAACTTGATTTCTTCTAAAGATCCATTCCCATTACTTTTTCTTTTTTTTTAATTACTCTATAATTTAAAACACAGTTCTTTCTGATCAAGTTATTATAATAACTTCTTAAATTTACATATCATCAAACTCCTACTTAATCTGCATTCTGTGTATTTTTCAAAATCATATTATTGCAGTGTAACATATGTGATACAAAATTGACCATTTTAACAACCTAAAGTGTACAGTTCATTGGCATTCAATACATTCTCACTTTTGTGCAACCATTACCACCATTAATCCCCAGAATATTTTCATAATTTCAAAATGAAACTCTGTAACCATTAAAAATAACTCACTACACCCTTCCCCTGAGCCCTTGTGAATACTATCCCTTTTTTGTCTCTATAAATTGACTACTCTAGGTACCTCATATGCGCAGATTCATACATTTCTGGCTTTATTTCATTTAGCATAATGTCTTCAAGATTCATCCATGTTGTAGCATATATTAGAATTTCATTTCTTTAAAGGCTGAGTAGTATTTCATCGAGTATATAACCATACCTTTTTCATCTGCCAGACATTTAGGCTGTTTCCAGCCATTGGCTATTTTGGCTAATGCTGTTATGAACGTAAATATTTGTTGAATTCCCATTTTCTATTATTTGGGGTATATTCCAAGAAGGTAAATTGATGGATCATATAGTAATTCTTGTTTACCGAAACACCTAGTAGAAATGACTTGTCAAACCTGATTTTCCATAGTTTTGACAATTTAAATATCAAATGAGGGATATATATGTTTGTCTATTCTGACCATTTTCCCCTCCATATTCTGCCTTGATTACACTTTATGGGTTCTTAAGCTGCCTAGAATTCACTGCCATAGGAAATTCTTTGACAAACCAAGATAGAGCTTTCCCCATACCTGTTTCCATGACACCCTACGGATTCCCAAATCCTAACCTACACACACTGTATTATAATTGTTTAGAAGGATATATTCTCTATTAGATTATGTATAGAACAGACTTATGTCTTATTAATCATTATTTTCCTAGAGCTTAGCATAGTGCCTATCACATAACAGAGCACAGTATTTCTTTGTATAATAAGCGAATAAGAGACCTGTGTACAAATACAGTGCTCCTTTTATAACCATGTTTTGGGATGCTTATTCTGGATGGTTCACTAATAACCTCAAACCAGGATGCTATAAATGGAAGAAGGTGTCTTCTCTAGCAAACTTGTCCCCCCTCACCTCTTGCCTTTCCTGATACTATTAGTTTTCTCGCTCTGGAATTCTAAGTTAAAATCCCCATATTTTCATTACTTTTATCTGCTCATTCCTGTCATCATTTGCTCTGTCTCATTAATGTCACCTTCATAAATGTTCCTTGACTCTAGGTCCTGTTCCCTATTCCCAATGCCTATCATTTTACTTCATTGGCTTATATATTTTTGTCTGGATTATTATAATGGTTTTTCTATATCTGACTTCTCTCACTAATCAGGTCTTTGTTCTGCCAAAATAACTCTCTTAAAAAACTATTCGTGAATCCCTAAATCTTTTCAGAAAGTTATACCACCTCCTTAATGTCATCCTAACTTCCTACCTCTTCCATCTGTCCCCATTCCACTCTGCTCAACATGGTCAAAACTCTTCTTTCTCAGCCAGAATTTCCACAAATCTAATTCAAGTACTGTTTATTTTCAAATATTTAATGTCCCTATATATGACCACAATGTGCCTTTCCTTATATTCAAATGGGATGTCTTTTTCCATGCAAGAGTCCAAAGTCCACCATCATTTAGAGCCAAAATTATATGTTTTTCATGGGAATCTCCAAGTTTCCAATTCAGGTGCAAACTGGAATTCATTATCCCTTCCATTAAATAATTCCATGCAATTATTCTGTCTTCCTTATGACATTTGGCAACATATTTTAAAAGTATTCTTATTTGGGAACATGTCTTTTCCTCATATATATTATGAGTTCCTTGCAGACAAGATCCTAAGATTATTTATATTTTGTCTCCTCAAATGAATTATATAGGAGACTGGCATACTGGATTTTTTATTTTTCATAGAAGTTCAATAATTATTTCTTATACAGGTGAATGAATGAGTGAGTAAGTGAATGAAAGTTTATTTATAGTTTTAACTGAAATCCCTTCCTCCTTATATTTATGTAATAGGGGCACGGCAGGCACATGGTTGTGAAAGGACCACCACTAGTGGTTCCACTCAGTCATTGGTTGGCATTTCAGTGGGCCCCTCTCCCTCCCTTATCCTTCCTTTGTATAGAACTTGGAACCTGAATTTGGACTAAAGGAAAATGATTCTCTGAGACACTGGTCTGCCATCTACTTGGTCTGCTACCTTTCTGATTAAAGTCATTCTTCCTTGCCCAAACAACTTGTCTCTGGACTTATTTGCCTGTCGTGTAGTGAGCAGAAGGAGCTTGGGTTTGCTATCGTTTATACATTTTTAGAGTCTCCCTGAATCTTTTCTTACAAACAACCAGAAAATGCTCAGCCTAATTTCTAAAATTGTCTCTGATTTTTAGTCCCTGCTCCCCCCTTCCTTTTAAGACAGACATACCTAGTCAGCAGATAATTAAAACTATCCATTAGGAATATATTTTTCCATGAACTCACACAACTATATTCATTGTAAATGATTTTTATGTACCCTGGACATTTCTAAGGTAGTCTTTCTTGTTTAAGGTTCTGTTTCCCAGGAAATTTATGACTGTCCACTGTTGCCCAGCAATAGAATGTACATAGCCTCTATTCTATATTTGAATTGTTGTTCAGAAATGAGTTTTAGGCTACTTTATTGTTGACTTGCAATGCTTATGAACAAAGTCTCGATTATTTTATGGAAACATTTACGTGTGCTTTCTTCTCTTTTTTTCTTAAGTAAAAAAAAAAAACTCATATAGGAGGTAGTACAATGAAAATCTGTCAAAATAATGCAGCAACCTGAAGTCCTAGATAGCTTCACTTATTCTATAAATTGAAATATAGAAATTCAGGTCATAACACCCCAAATGCCAGGTTAAGAATTGGCACAACATTAATTACTGTGAAAATTCTAGTTTTGTGAAGCTTGGTGCTTTCCTACTTAAAAGTCAGTGTGAGAAATCAGCATGTTCTGTCATAATTGAACTTTTCCCCAAATATTACAGCCCTTGCTTATTCCTCTAGAGAGCGGGTTTCTTTGAGGCTGGGAAGGAGCACTCTTCCCATTGTTTCCCATTATACACTACAAGAGAGATGCTGAGAACAGCAGGAGGATAAAAGGGAAATGCTCCTTCTTTTGAGTAATGATTATGTATATTGAAATCTGAATATTTTCCTATGGTGTCTGCTCTTATAACTGGAGTAAATTATTGACTGCTTTAATAATGCAAAGTCCCCATCAATTATCTTGTCTCTCCAATAATAATTGTCAATTTAACTGTATGAAATTTTTCTTTTTATAACCACATGTTTATTATAGTGTATTAATAATACTTAATAATATTCCAATAGAAATGTCATATTAGAGTGTCCAAAAGAAGATAAAGATGGTACCTTGTCTAAAGCCCATGGCATGGGAATAGTTAGAGTTGGAGCTCAAAGCCAAATTAAGCTTTATATTATGAGAAAATAGTACAGGCCCCTTATAAAACTAAAAAAATAAAAATAAAAAAATAAGAATTCCACTGCCATACCAAAACCAAAGATACCACAAAAAGAAAAAAAAAAGAAAATTATAGGCCAATTTAGCAAACCAAATCCTACAATACACTAAAAGGATTGAACATCATGAACATCATGATCAAGTGGGATTTATCCCAAGCATGCAAGCATTCTTCAATATCTGCAAATCAATCAGTATGATATACCACATTAACAAACAAGAATAAAAACCATATGATCCTCTCAATAGATGAAGAAAAAGCCTTTGACCAAGACCAACACCCATTTCTGATAAAAACGCTTCAGAAAGTGGGTATGGAGGGAACCTGCCTCAACATAATAAAGGCCATATGTGACAAACCCAGAGCTAACAGCATTCTCAATGGTGAAAAGCTGAAAGAATTCCCACTGAGATCAGGAACAAGATAAGGATATCTACTCTCACCACTACTATTCAACATAGTTTTGCAAGTCCTAGCCATGATAATCAGAGAAGAAAAAGAAATTAAAGGAATCCAAATTGGAGAGGAAGAAGTAAAACTATCACTATTTTCAGATGACATGATACTATTTCTAGAAAATCCTAAAGATACTACCAGAAAATTGTTAGAGCTCATCAATAAATTTGGCAAAGTTGCAGGATACAAAATTAATACAAAAAAATTGACTGAATTTCTATATACTAACAACAAAAGGTCAGAAAGAGAAATTAGGGAAACAATCCCATTTATTATCTCACCAAAAAGAATAAAACACTTTAGGAATAAACCTACCTTATGAGACAAAAAACCTGTACTCTAGAAAGTATAAGATGCTGATGAAAGAAATCAAAGATGACACAAACAGATGGAAAGATACACCATGCTCTTGGATTGGAAGACTCAATGTTATCAAAATGACAATACTGCCTAAGGCAATCTACAGAGTCAATGCAATCCCTATCAAATTACTGAGGATATTTTTCACAGAACTACAAAAAAATATTTTAAAGTTTGATTGGAAACACAAAAGATCTGGAAGAGCCTGAGGTCAACCTGAGAAATAGAAATGGAGCTGGAGGAATCAGGATCCCTGACCTCAGACTAAACTACAAAGCTACAGTCATCAAAACCATATGGTGCTGGCACAAAGACAGAAACAGATCAGTGAACAGGATAGAAAGCCCAGAATTAAACCCATGCACCTACAGTCAACTAATCTATGACAAAGGAGGCAAGAATATACATGGGATAAAAGAGAGTCCCTTCAATAAATAAGTGGTGCTGGGAAAACTGGACAGCCACATGTAAAAGAATGAAATTAGAACATTTCCTAATACCATACACAAAAATAAATTAAAAATGGATTAAAGACCTTATATAAGACCAGATACTATAAAACTCTTAGAGGAAAACATAGGCTGAACACTCTCCAACATAAACCACAGCAATATCTTCTCAGAACCACTTCCTAGAGTAATGATGATAAAAATAAAAATTAACAAATGGGACTTAATTAAACTTAAAATTTTCTGCTCAGCAAAGAAAACCATAAAATAAAATGAAAAGACAAACCACAGAATGGGAGAAAATATCTGAAAATGAAGCAACTGACAAGGGATTAATCCCCAAAATTTATAAACATTTCCTGCAGCTCAATACCAAAAAAAACAAACAACCCCATCAAAAAATGGAAGGAAGATCTAAGCAGAGAGTTCTCCAAAGAAGACACACAGACATACAAATGGCCAAAAAACACATGAAAAAAAAATTCAGCATCACTAATATTAGAGAAATGCAAATTAAAACCACTATGAGGTATCACTTTACACCAGCCAGAATGGCCATTATCAATAAGTCTACAAACAATAAATGCTAGAGATGGTGTAGAGAAAAGGGAACCCTCTTACACTGTTGGTGGGAATGTAAATTGGTGCAACCATTGTGGAAAACAGTATGGAGAGTCCTCAGAAAACTAAAAGAGTATTACCATTTGATCCAGAAATCCCACTCCTGGCATCTATATAAAGAAAACCATGACTTAAAAAGATACATGCACTCCAGTGTTCATTGCAGCACTCTATACAATTGCCAAGACATGGAAACAACCTAAATGCCCATCGACAGAGGAGTGGATAAAGAAGTGGTACATATACACAATGGAATATTATGCAGCCATTAAAAGGAAAGAAATAATAACATTTGCAGCAATATGGATGGAAATTATCATGCTAGGGGAGGTCAGTCAGACAATGACACCAACATCATATACTATCACTTACATGTGGAATCTAAAAAAAGAACACAATGAACTTCTTTGCACAACAGATACTGACTCACAAACTTTGAGAAACTTATGGTTTCCAAATGAGACAGGTTGGGGGGCAGGGGGATGCGATGGGGATTTTGGATCAAACTGCTATAAAATTGGGTTGTGATGATCATTTTGCAACTATAAATTTAATAAAATTCATTGAGTAATAATAAAATAAGAATTCCACTACCATTCTGATTTCTGAGTAAGAATAAAAATCACACTCCACAATTTTTACAATGTTAGAGCAAAACCACCTCACACACAACTGTTATCCAAAGCATATATATTTTTCCTTTGTAGTAAATCACACAAAATATCAACACTTCAGAAATTTCTGGATAAATCATCCTTGATTAAACTGCAAACAAGAATCTACCAGAGAACTGTTTTTAATCAGATAACATAATGGTCGTGTTAATTATTAATTGCTAGCAGTCTATGTTCCATTCTTCTATTAGGAAGAATCTCATGTTTACTACAGTATTAATCACAATAGCCAAGATATAAAACAACCTAAGTATTCATCGATGGATGATAAAATAAAGAAGATGTGGTACAATGGAATATTTCACAACCATGAGAAAGAAAGAAATCTTGCTGTTTGTAACAACATAGATAGCCTTTGAGAGCATATGTTTAGAGGGGTAAAACAGACAGAGAAAGACAAGTACTCCATGATGTCACTGTTAGGTGCACTCTTAAAAAACCAAACATATAAACAGAGAGTGGAATGGTAGCTACTAGAGGATAGGGCATAAGAAATTGGGAGATGTTAAAGGGTGAAAATTTGCAGTTAGAAGATGAATGCATGGCATAATGATTATAACCCACAATACCGTATTATAAACTTCAAATTTGCTGAGAGGCAGATCTTAAATGCTCTCACTGCTAAAAAGGGATTTATAATTATGTGTCATGACAGAGGTATCAGCTAATACCATGGTGCAAATACATAACTGTATCAAATTAACACGTACACATTAAATTACACGTTATATGTCAATTATATCTCAATTAAAACTAGTGAATAGACAAAAACAAAACAAACAAACAAAAAAAAAAACAGCCTCTTAGCCTTGTCTTATCATCTCATCTCTCTGAACAAATGTCTCCTTGAAGGGTAATGTGGTAGCAGTTTTAGGATAGATGTATTGAACCCAGGGATTCAGATATGTCTGTGTCAGGAAAACTGGCAATGAAACCCAGCAGTATATGTACCTTTGAAACCCTGAGGCTTCCTCCAAGAGATCACATTTTAAGAAAAGAAAAACATCAGGCCCAATTATAGAATACTAATTTTTGGTCTTGGGATATGGACTATAAGACTGAATATATTCTGGATGTGTTCATATAATCTTCCTCTGGTTCATCCTAGGAAAAAAAAAAAACTATGATTTAAAAGAGAAAGTATTAATTTTACTAGAACTCACAGAGTCAGCAGCACAAGTTATAAAGATTTGTCTTCCTTATAACAAAGAATATGGTGAATCATGGTAGACCTCACTTTGCTTCACATCCAAAGGGCTCTGGTACAACTGGAATATGTATACTAGGATATTACTTAGGACTTGGGAAAGTTTCGAAGAGTTCTTCACATTGGTTAATGATAGAGATGGAGCTATTTGGCAGTGCACCTAGTGCCTCAAAAAGACAGCAGAGGTGTCTCATGGAATGAAGTGCCATAGGTTTCACAGGCAGGACCAGGCGTCCAGACACAAAATCCACAGAGATAACGGACACATCAGCAGACAATACCAGGGAAGTGGGATTTAGCATGTGAGTCACAAATGGTAGGTGTCCCTGGCAACTAGCAAAATATCTTTACAGCACAGCAGATACATCTTCTAAGAACTCACAGAAATAATTGTTGTCAGGATCTTGCAAGGCCAAAGACCTTCTAACAAGAAGAAGAGCAAGAGCCACTGAAAAAGAAGTTGCCACCAATAAAGTGACCCTATTTAAACCTATGTTTAACTGTAGTAACTAGCTTATCCCAAGCAACACATGATAATTATTTACTCCTTTGAAATATGAGTGAGAGAAAGGAAGGAAAAAGGATCTTATATTTACATATGCCAGGGAAAATCTTTTTGAAACTACATAGTCATCTACACATAATTAAATAAACTCTGTGATTTCCTGGTTTTAATACTGTGCTTCCCACTCCACATCCTTTTAAGTGTCTACTTCCTTGTTTAACAAAGTTAACATTTAACAGATTACCTTGCTTTAAAAAGTTAAGCCTCTGCAGTCACCCAGAGATCTGTATGACTTTAAGAAGCAAGGGCCTTCCTCCATCTGTCTTCAATTACTAGGGCAGGCATGTGTTGTAATCAGGAACGGTGGACTCCTGAAGAGGTTAATAGTCACTGTGGGTCTTATCATTGTAGGGGAGGGAAAATCATTTTCCCTCTACCCCTTCACCATTCCCAATCTGCAGATATTTTAACTGTGACTCTCCTCAACATACTGCAGTATGAACTTAAGCATCTATATATAATGAAATCTCCAATCCTATTCACTCAAGCATCACCTAAGTATTGTATAATTGAAGTTGTCCAACCAAAGATTAAATACCCAATTAAACTTAGGAACTCCATAAAATTAGAGTATCGTGTTCACTAACCTCTACCTATAATTTTAGAAACACACTTCAAAGGTCTAATAATGCAATTCTGAACAAAGTTTAGGAATGTTTTAAGAAGTACTTTTAATAAAATGAATTAGACAGACATATTTCTCATATTACTATCAATTATGTTTGATGATTTTAATAAATTAATGCATCTAAGATGAAACATGCTCATTAGAATGGTGGCTGATTAAGAAAATTTACGTTTAAAATTATAAGATACTTACGTGGCCTGCTTTTTTGAATATACTTAAGTGGCCTGCTTTTTTATCTTTCAGAGGGCTGTGTATCAGATACCATGTCCTGACAGAATAATGAGCTATTACAAAACAACTGCAGAAGACTAGCAACATAAAATAGTATTTGACTAGTTTGTTGATCTGTATGACATTGTATTCTTTGCATTAGAATTTTTTCTAATGTTCAGTAGTTAGATTGAATTGCACTTGACAAAAGGATATAATAGCTATTTGATTTTTTAAGACCACTTTATACAGGATCTAATTTACATATGACACCATCGAAAGTAATCTTTGAATTACATGTACTAAAAAAATGCTGATTCTGAAAATGCAGTTGATGAGGGTTTTTCCATTTCTTCTTATCTATGATCATTCTCACTTGTAAATATATGCAGTTGAAAGAGATTCATTCCAGAGTATTCTTAAGTCTCTTGCATCTTGGGATTTTTAGGAAAACAATTTAAAATTACAAGTTAAAATGCAAATTCATTTTAAATCTTGACTATGTTTTTTATATTTTAAACATATTTTGGTAATATTTTGAGAAATCATCCTATAGAACACTAAATGAGCCAATGATATTTAACTTATGCATCAACTTTCAAATCTACCACACTCATAAAAAGATAAACCCTCATTTTGGCTGGAGATAATTTTTTGAAAGGTTTTGAGAAATAAAGAATTTTTTGGCAAAATTTTAAATTTTAGCATTAAGAAAAGAAAAACATTATATGAATATAATATCTAGCCACAGTAATGACTGCAATATTGAAAGAGTGTTCTGCCCAGTTATGTAGACAAGCAGAACTTAATTAGACATGTAGAACAAATGTGATTTAAAATAGCAACTAAAATCACTTTACAGCTATTTCAAAAGCACTATAGATCCTAGAGTGTAAAAGGAACAGTATCATAAGAAAACCATGAAACCATCACTGGGGAATTTTTTAAATAGTGGAACAGTGTTTTACCTGTGGGAAAAAAAAAAAAAATAGCAGCAAAAGCTCTAGGAGAGAATGTGTAACAGTCACCAAGTCTCCTTGAGACTAGAGAGGGGACCGCTTCAGCCTCCCTTAGTCAGCAGAAAAGCAGGAAGAGAAGCAGAGCAATAAGGAGAACAGTATGAAATAAATAAAAATTCAATACTAAACTTCAGAGATGAGCAATGATAGATATACTGTCATCTAAAGTCACTATTGCTCTGGTACCCTCCTTCTCAAGAACATCTAAGAATGCAAAACCTATGCTGTTATTTTAAAAGTTTTCCTTCCCAGGCTGCTACATTGCTACACTTTCTTTGAGTAGAAAAGAGTCACAAGAGATAATATCTGAGAAATTGGGGTTTTATATACTGGCCTAAATTACCGCCGTTAGTAATCAGTAACAAATTTTCTTTCGTATATTATTTAAAGAGAGTGGGAACCCTGTGCTGTATAGCAAAATGGTTGGGGGAATGTAGACAAGGTTGGGATAGACAGATGGGTTAAACAACTGCTCCAAAAAAATGCCACATTAATTGTAGTGGAGCAAAGGGGAAGAAGATAAAGAATTATTTCATACTTAAAAGAAATATTCAAGAATTCAGAATGAATACAAAACAGGCTTAGCAAAGTTTTAGATAACACTAAGCTTGTGTTAGGATTGACTGTAGTTAATAAAGTGTGCAGCAAAATCAAAATCAAAATTTTAAACAGGCTACTTGGACACAGTTGAACAAGATAAAATTTAATATAGAGAATTCTATTTTTTAGTTATGTTAAAAATATTATAATTTGTAATAGAACAGAGCAGGAGTGGTATTAACTTGGCAAGATTTTATGGGAAGTGGGCCATCTTGGAATTTTTCCTGTTACGTGTAACAATAGGTGGAGCTATAAAATTTTAAGTCAGTCTCAGGCTACATGAACAATCATTCTGAACCTTGGGAAGTTAGAGAATTCTTTGGACTCTGTTCTGGATAGGTTGTATATGAGTACTATGTTCAGGCCAAAAAATCAATGTGTCAATGTGAGGATATTGAAAACTATTATATTTTCAGATGATGAAAGATCTTCAAAAAAAAATAGTTAAGAAAATTCCATCAGACTCTCAAATAGACTCATAAAATTAAAATTTAAAAGGTCCCCAGAGAAGATCTACTCTAACCTTTTCATTTAAAGATGAGATTGGGTTAGACATTATGATCAAAACTAGGACTTGAAGTTTATAACATCTGACTTGAAGTTTATAACATTAGGAATTCTAAACATGAAAAACTGAAACTGTTGACTTCATCTTTGTATCCCACGACTTTGTGCATGATCAATAAATGCTTGATGAAATAGTTAATTATGTGGGATTTAAAATAACTAATTATTAACTTTTCCAATACAAAAATACAGCAATGATAGGTCTCTCAGCTCTTAGATTTTTAATTTACTTTAATGTTCTAGTTAATAATGAATATTGGTGAAATATCAAAGAAAATTTTGAATCAAAATACATAAAAATACCGTATCTTCTAAAAGTAGGAAAAATATTATTTATTTAACTGGAAATGAAGATGAAAGTAGGCCATAAATATTTTAGTATATTTTTATATTTCACAAAATTATATTTTGAACCCTAATACATATAATAAATATGATTGCATATTTCATGAAGTAAATGGCATTATACTAGGTATTCTGTTACAATAAAGTCATAATATAATTCTTAGTAGGTTACTCTTTAATATCTGGAGTGAAAGAATCAAGTTAGTCATAGATGGCTTGTGCTTTAACAATGTTCATTTCTTAAAGAAAAAAATTCTGAATTTGAAAATGTCTTACTGTTTGAGAACTTTGAAAGTCTGTGATTTGTTAAAAAAATGTGAAATGCTATTCTGGAAAATGTTTACATAGAATTTTTAACATATTAAAATTTTAATTTTGTATGTATATGTACTTTGACAAGTGATTAATAAATTTAGCATTTTCATAAAAGCTTTTCCCTGGATGTTATATTTGACTGAAATTTGACAGTAGATGTACCTCATTTACCGACTTGTCTGATTAAGAAATGAAAGCTGGCTCTCCTGTCGTGGGTCAGAGGTAAGGAACCCAACTAGTGTTAGTGAGGATGAGGGTTCAATCCCTGCCCTCGCTCAGTTAAGGATATGGCATTGCCGTAAGCTGCAGTGTAGGCTGCACACATGGCTCAGATCCTGCATTGCTGTGGCCATGCCATAAGCCAGCGCTACAGCTCCAATTCGACCCCTACCCTGGGAACCTGGGAACTTCATATGCCGAAGGTGCAGATCTAAAAAGCAAAAAAAAAAAAGAAATGAAAGCTAAAATTCTGTGCTTAATAATAGGAATTTTAGTGGTTTATTGGTTTTAAAAACATGACCAATTAGGAGTTCTGTTATGCTGCAGCAGGATGGGTGGAGTCTCTGCAGCACAAGGATGTAGGTTCAATTCCGGCACAGTGGGTTAAAAGATCCAGTTTTGCTACCACTGTGGAGTAGGCCACAACTGAGGTTTGGTTCTGATCCCTGGCCGGAGAACCCCATATGTCTCAGGAGGACAGAAAAGGAAAAAAAAAGGGGGGGGGGAAGACCAATTAACTAAACCTGACTTTACCCTGAATCTTTTTGTTATTTACCTAAAATATATTTGGGTATGTTTTTTAAAGTTTGTTTAATAATCTTTCTCCCTTAATTTCTTTAATAAAACACTTTGGGAATCACCATTTGGACAAATTTTTTCTTAATATTAACTCAAACAACTTTTCCTTTTCATGAGAATAACATGCTTATCATGTTTGTGCAGAAAGAACAACAATTTTCCATGTAAGAATACCAAGAAATGAAAGTTGTGTTATCAATGTCTAAAGATATGAAAGTTTAATATCAATATTAGACTCACAGCACACTGAATCATGTGTAGATAATTATACAGATATGTATATGGATATGTAATACACATGTGAGTGTATATACATATCTTTTAAAAAACCATATGTTTATATCAGAATAAAACAGTGCAAGGAATTATACTTATCTTTTGGGCTCTTTCTATTACTCTATAGGTGAATGTCAATCATGTGAAATTACAAATTACTCTGTTAGATGAATATTGATAGTTGAATATTATAACTATAGAAAATTATTTTCAAAAACAGATATGTGAATATTACATATACATATATATTTAGTTTTTAAATCTATAAGTAGGTATCCTTAAAAGATTAAGATGGTTTACGATAATCATGAGATAGTAAGGTAATCTAGCATATTTTTAGAGATCACTTCTTATTTGAGAAATTTTACGCTGAGAAATTTTATTAGAATTAGTTTTATTATCTGTTGAAGATCAATTAGCACTCATTAGAAGACATATCTAATACCAACTTCAGTCCTGTTTTAAACTTACTACTTAGATATAATTCTAAGTATTTTAATATAGGACTCTATATACATATATTTTTATAGAAAGCCATGAAAAAGAGTGTGGTTGGTTAACAATAATGATATTTTAATTTTAAATATTATTATAATTTATATGTTTCCTCTTATTTATGACAAGAATAGAAGCACCTCTTTTTAATGCCATGTGAAGGATCACACACTTTTAAATATGTATTGGCTTATACTAAGAGATGTAGTTCATGATACATATCGTTACTGAAATGGAGAGATTTTTAAGCATCTTGGATATTCCTCTTGATTATCTCATTCATATACATTTCCAGAGAGACATTTAGATGTAGGCAAAGCATTAAAACTCTGGAAGTAAAAGCCCACACAATTTCAGGTTGTTGGACTTTAAGAAAATGTCTTTTCATTACACCTCCTTCTTCCTCTGTAGGTTGTAGGAGCATCTTTTTATAGATGTCAGGTGCCTTCTCCTTGGGGGCAAAGGAATCCTGTTGTCTATACAGAACATGCTTATTTGATATTCTATTAGGGTTTTTTGTTGTTGTTGTTGTTGTTTTTGATCTAGCCCTGAAGGACAAAAGGAGTACATATTCTATATACTATGTACTGTTATATGCTAGCAGAGCTCCTGCTGAATTTCTGTGTTTATGGCCATGTGAAAGAAATGGTGATATAATAAGTGCTTAAGAGAAGAGTCTTCATCAGAAACTAAGAGTTTTAAGCACAGATACCCCCCTTGATTTTTTTTGAAAAAGCTTTTCTGATAAAGTCCAAATGCTTACCAGAATTTAAAAAAAAAGAATAATTGTAATAGCATTTATGAATAGATGAAAAAAGACTACATTTAGGCTTGTGATGACTATGTTTTGCTATTAGCTCTGAATTTTTGATTATGGTGAAAATAATCAATACTGAGTTTTCTGTGAGGTTCCCCTTCTTTAAGAGATTTCTTCTTTTATTAAATAATCAACTCATATCTATGAAAACAAAGTTAATGCTGCAGAGATCTATATTTCACTAGCTTTAGTGTCTAAATATTATAGCCTCAATTGTGAATTCCGAGGCATATTGCATGGGGTTGGATAAACCAAAGAAATTTCCAGGTAAGAGGACTGTTGCATGAAAACCAAAAATTTGACAAAATACAAATAGCTGTGTGCACATAAAGGAAATCATGGTAAATATTAATAAGAACTATGTATCAAACTTATAAAATGAGTAACTTGTAGCCTTCAGTAGGATTCTGGCATCACATCATTCTTATAGAACTCGATATCTAACCTCTAGAAAGTAAGGAGAAATTAAATTACAGCAAATATATCACTCTCTTAGTTCCAAATTCAGTATGTAAGAATTAGAAGGCATTTTGCTATCACCTAATTTATGTAACAGACTTTGAAACTAAGGTTCAAAACGCTGAAGTGATTTATGTGAGGTTATATCATTTGTTAAGTGGTAGATTGAAAATAGAAACGTAAGATTCCTTGGCTTAGTCTGGTATATTTTCTCCTTAGCATCTGTATATATTTCGTAGCTTTTGGTTTCAGGCGAAATCCTAGATAAAACAAGACTTGTTTTCTTGAACGTAATATCTAGTTTGGAAGAATAAAGAATCCAGGAATTCAACAGTTTGAATCTAGCACCCACTAAACTGTGCCTCCTCTCCTTCCTAACCTAGACTGCCCTTTGGATGCTCCTGTTATGCAAACAAAGACTAATGTCAACCACAGTGGTTCAGGGAAATGTCATGCTGTGTCTCCTTGTAGCCTAGAAACCGATCTCATTTTTGGATGGTTTAAAAATCATTCTCCAATTATTTACAACTCCCATTTCTCCAATTCATATCTAAGAGAGAGTTTATTCTAGATTCCTAGGGTATAATTTAGATGCTACTAAACTGGAAATTTTGTGAATGAGGTCCAGAAATAAGCATTTTAAATAAGCACACTAGACAGTTTTCATAGAAAATAAAACTTGACAATGATAAATATAGGGGTTATTATGGATGATAAGGAAAGACACAATGTGGATGAAAGGACAAAAGGAAATAAACATTCAATTTTAAGATTATCCTACTCATTGGTATATACATTTGACAGAGCAGATAATGAACAAATCACAGTCAGTGGGAGAAAAGTACTATAAGACTTTCCATTTGCAGGTGTACATAATATCAAAGACACACATACTGAAACCCCTTGAAAATTCAAGTGGGACTCCAAAGATCTGCCATATTGTCAGCATTTTCAAAATCTTTCCTATTACTCAAATTTAAAAGGTAAAACCAATAACAAAAAAATAAGTTGGCGGTCCAAATTCTCTGGAGATCAAAGAAGAAATCACAGAGCAAAATGAAATGAATATGAAGAAGACATTATCTAGTAGAAGTCATGTATCAGAAAATGTTATACATTGCATAGAGTGATGTACAGGGAAGAATCCATTCACTGAAATGTTTAGGGATCTATATCAGCCCTGGGCTGGGAATATTTCACATCCAAAGATATGAAGCAAACTGGAGAAATATTATGGTGTTCTTAGTATAAAATGTATATAAAATGATTTTCCAAAAGCAAAAACAAACAATCCTCCTGAAATTTACTTTACTGCACCAGCATTTTAAGAGCTATATTGACATTCTGACATGTTAAATATATATAAATTAACACCGAGCCCAAACTTATAAATCATATACTTATTTACCGGCTGTCCTAGAATGAACATTTAGAAATGTGTATTAAAGATCTCTTTTCCTGCAGAACAAATCTAATTAGACAGACATTAAACAATCCACAGTAATCTCTCCCCTCTCAGATCTATCACATTGATAGCAGCATAGAGTTTACTATTTAACTTCTAACTGAAATCATGCAGATTTTGAACTTGAGGAGTCTTTAGAGAATACCTACCCCAATCACCCAAAGTATTACAACCAGAGACAGCAGGCTAAAACTGTAAATGACTCTTGTGAATTCTGCGATCAGGCCTATGAGTTAAAGTCCACCTGTCGTCTGCCAGATGTGCTCAAGAAACTCTAGTGCTGCAGAGTATGGCAAATGGAATTTAGACAAAAACAAACATGCATAATAGTTGAATAATTTTGGAAACTGAATTAAATAAATTTAGTCAAGTTTCTCTAGCATGAGTTTTCAAATTTTGAGGGCCAAAGAAGCTTTAAGTTAATAGATATTGATTAATATGTATTTTGGGACTGCATGCTATTTTGAATTTGCCTTTTCTTGGTATAATTTAAGCATCTTTTTAAGTGAGGACTATTCATTCTCCATAAAATCTATAAAAGTGCATCACAAATATTTGGTTAAGGATCATTTATGTATTATTAACCATGTATCCATTCACACTAATGAACCAGTGGTCTAGGTGTCTAAAAAGTAAAATAAGAAAATGTCACATAGTTTATTTGTGAGCATACTAAGCAAATAATACGACCCACCCAAGTTAACCTAGGAAAATTACTGTCTAATTATGTATATACTACACCCTAAGGTATATACTTGAACAAAGGCCCTGCTTGAAACCATTTTCCATCATTATCCTGGAAACCCAACAATGTGATTTTGGAAAGTTTATAGGGGCCATGTTTTGACATTTATGCATATTTCTAGGCTTTGACAAGAATACAAGGAGTAAAATTCCATCTTCCCTATTTACAAATAAAATAATTTAAAGAATTAATTTGAAAACTACCCGTTTCAGAGTTTATAAAGATATCAACACCAAACAATTGGATTAGAGTTTCCATATTCTATAATTAATCCATTGAGAAAGAGTAAAAATATTTGAAACAAATCCAGAAGCAATGTCAGGATATTGTTATCTAGTGAGTCAAGAATTCATATAAATGACCCTTTTAAAGCCTGGTACTTTTTAATGCTCAATTTATGTTGGAAATTAATCTACTTTTAAAAAGTCTCCCATGAGTACTGGCACCTCAATTTTTTCTTAATAGCAAACAAGTAGCTATTACACATCCAGGAAAACACATGATAAAGTAGTTAATGTGGCATTTCACCTTGTACCACCAGGAACAGTCTTATTTAAATATATCTTTGCGCAAAAGTATAAAGTTATAAAGGTCAAAGTATAATTCTCTGGAAGAAAAGTCAGTGATTGCATGTAAAATATGAGTTTCATAATAAAATTATTGATCAATAATATTTGTTGATCTATTTGTTTTTGTTTTAAATTTCCCTGGCTGATGTGGAAAGTTGCCATAATTTTAACTGTTGACCTATATTCATAAAGAAAACACCTTTAAAATATTTTATTTTCATTTTTTTACACTTTTCCAACAATAAACCACAATAATATTAACCTCTACCACCCTTCACTCCTGTTTTATATATGTAGCAATGTACTTATGCATATGTATATAAATGAATACACATTCATAAAATGTTTGGTCATCAGAAGCAGTAATTTAGTACCTAAGAACAACATAACTAGGTGAATACAGGCCTTAACTCATTGTATTTGAACTCATTAAGAATTACTTCCTAGGTAATTATTAATTATTATTGTATAAGTATTCTGACTAGATAAATCCCTAGAAGGAACTTATTTATAATACATTTTTAAATACATATATGTCATTTTTTTGTTTCCTGTCCAAACTAGGAGAAAAATACAAACATACTCTAGTCTTCTCACTTTCCTACATTGTATCAGCTCAGCTGAGAAGTGTGAGTAAATGTAGGTCTCTATTTTAACAAACTTGGCAGACATCAAATTTGCTTCATTATCTTTTAATTTTATTTTAAATGGAAACCTATTAACGCCAGTGTACAAATGGGGATATCACTTACAGATTCATCTCAGGAACTGCCCTAGAAGCACCTCTCCTCCCACCTAGCTTAGCTAATTACCTTACCTTCAATCTTTTACCTGTCAGCCCTCCTGCAGAAAAGGACTCATTTATTTCCATCCTCCCCTAAATCATCATCTCCTCTCACACTCATCCTCCCCAAGGAAAGTCGACAAAATCATGCTTTGAAAAACCTCTCTACATTTTAAAGTAATAACACTTTCACTCTCAGAGTGGCTATATGACTTAGTATAGATATTGGATATGCAGAGTTTTTTATTTAAAAGCATCTTTAATGATCATAACAACAATAGTTTTGGATCAGTGCTCGAAAATATTTTATGTAAACAAATTTGTCTGGTTTTCCTTTCATCAATAGCTTACAAACCTCACTTATTTCTAATATCCTCTTTGTTTTGCTAATGCTAGGTTTAATAAAAGAATTTTATAAAGGAATCATCATAAAGCATAAGTTTGTGTGAAGATGTATTTGTTTATATGGATGTGTCTTAACCTAGACATCATACTATCATAAAAGGATAAAATCTTGTTCTGTGTGTCGGACCAGTTAAGTTGACTGTTACCACAACAGAAATACAGGGCTATGATTTATATAGTAAGAACGCTGGGCCTTTGAATTTTGTCTGGGGACATTGAAGAATACAACAAAATTTAAACTGAGAGAATAAGTAGATTTCAAGCAAAGAAGAGGGAAGCATGTACCAGAAAGAAGGGAAGTTTTGTGTGAAGTCCTGATGTAACAAAAGACAAGTACATCATATAAAACAAACAAAAAAATAAAGGGTGACAGAACTGTAGATTTTAAGATGAAGAGTTAGTTTCAAGTATCACTTTGCAGCAATAAGAGTAAGAACACACTAGAATATGCATAATGTTGTCAAATCTGGCTTAATATTATTTTTATTTTTATTGTATTTTATTTTATTTTTTGTCTTTTTGCGTTTTATCTAGAGCCACACCCACGGCATATGGAGGTTCCCAGGCTAGGGATCTAACAGGAGCTGTAGCTGCTGGCCTTCACCACAGCCACAGCAACCCGGGATCCGAGCCGCATCTGCAACCTACACCACAGCTCACGGCAACGCCAGATCCTTAACCCACGGAGCAAGGCCAGGGATCGAACCTGCAACCTCATGATTCCTAGTCAGGTTCGCTAACCACTGAGCTACAAAAGGAACTCCCTGGCTTAATTTTAAAGGCAAAAGAAAACAGTTTCAACCATGTCACCAGTGAAGTGACATGGTAAATACTATAGCTAAATATAGAATGAGTTTTAGGTGGTGGTTGTAAAAGAGAAGCGATTTGGAGACAAAAGGGTCAAACTGTTGGAATAATCTGTGCAAGGGAGAGGCGGGTCAAACTCAGAAAAAAAGAAGCTGAGTCACAAGATTAAAATGAGAAGTTAATAGGTCTAAGCTGATATGCAATGGTAAAATTCTGTCCATAATCACCTGTATATCTAATAATGCAATAATTCATGCATTCATAAATTCATTCATTCATCTGCATTTCCTGGACACCTGACAGATGGTCAATGCCATGGATCAGTAGAAATGTAAGATGCCGAAGATGTACTAGTGAACATTAAACAAATACATAAAATTTCAAAATTTAGAAATTAGGAGACAGACTTTTTTAGATAGTAAAATTTATAAATTTTGATGAATGCTACAACAGAAAGTAATAACTTTAATTAAGACTATGATCTCTTTCATAAAAATTTTATTTGTTTGCCTAAAAATCAATGTGCTGTTTTGGAGAAAGCTTCGGGAGTTTGAAAGTGCACACACACAGAGAAAAAGTAGCAGGAAGGGGTTAGGTGTCAATAAACAAAGCAGTAGTGGGGGAGATAGAAAGACAAATTCAACATATTTTTAAGTGTTAGAGCAAAGAGAATTGAAAATAGTTTGAATGTAAAAGAGAGAGAGAATTAAATTTAACTTAAAAAATAAGGATTATTCCTAGGACTTTGACCTGGAAATGAGACCAAATCATTTGCTGATATGAAACATTTTTTAAAAATATACTTGTAGTTAGAACCATTGTTGTGTTTTGGACATGGAAACATTGTGAGACATACAACAAAGGTACTAGACTTGGTAGTTGAGCTAGTTTGATCTGAAAACCTAGATGATTAAAATATTTCTGACAGTTAATAGCCATCAGATCAATCACAAAACAATGAATTATGGAAAAGGTAAATGTTTCATGTCTATAAAAATTTCAGCAATTTTACTTGTCTTTCCTCTAATTCTTAAAATATCTACATATTCTAGATGTATTAAAATTCAAAGATCAAAGTGACAATTCATCAAAAAATAGAAAGAAATATTCGCATTAGTTAAAACCATGACAAGAGTAAAAGAAATGGTGTAGCAGAGGACCATTCTCTAGGTTTCTTTTTTCTAGAATTGACTCAGTGGTATTGTTGGCATGATATAATATCAGGCAGAAGAATTTGTAAAATAATTTTGTGTGTTACATTAATAAATAGATGCCTCCAAAATAAATCAGTTCCCTCTTGGCCACAGTTTGTGCTTTATAACAGTTTAGCCTAAAGTTGATGATAAACATTTATATATTTATTTAATATAAGTTGGCTATTTTTCTAACACGGAAGAGGTCACAAAACCTGCTTAATGAAAACACACTGAGAAGAAATGCTGCACTTATCCTAGGTTTAATTCAAGAAATCTTACAAATTTGAGAATGGGTTTCTGCTATTTTATTATGCTTTTCCACCTTCCAGCTATCACTAAAATACAAAAATGTTTTTAAGCAGAGAGTACATTGTTTGCAATATTTAGAGGTGGCTACTTTATGCAGTTACAGACAAAAGAGCAAAAGGGATTCTATGTAATTAATGTTAAACATAATTACAACTAAATTTTATTTCAAATGTTAAAATGGTAAATTTAATTAAAATCATGGCAGATTTTGAAAATCTGGTCACATATACAACCATTTACCCAATTACCATAAGTTCTCTAGTATGAAGAGTCACAATAAGGTAACAGATGTTTGAAATTTGTTTCCCATACTCATTATATGAAACACGGTGGCTGAAGCAAAAAATATAATCAGATATTTTCAAGTAAAACATTTTGAAATGCATTATAATACTACTACCAAGATAGAGATAGATATTAATATAGGACATTTCATATTGTTTAGATATTTCTGGAATAATTTTTTAAAATGATTTTCAGCAAATTTTACTTTTATACTAAATCACTGAAACTAAAAAATAATGGAAAATTTAGCTCAGTAAGGTTTATAATAAACCTACTTTACATAGACATAAAAGCAATTTAACATTTATATTTTAAAAAACAGTTTGGAATTTGAAATTATATTTTACTTTCATTGCATGCAGACTATTGAGCTCTCAATATTTGAAATGCTTGAAATGTTTTCTGCACGTTAACTCTTACCCATAATTACGAGTTATTATTATGCCTCTGCTTTGTATAACGTAGAGTCCCAAACCACAGATATGTTTGCTATAAAGCTACAAGATTTCTCCACAAATTATGTAAACTAGATTAGTTAGCTGCCATTAAAGATCTTTCCAGATTTGCACATGAATTTTTGCCCTTAGATATTCCTGATGAATTTGACAAGTCATTGAAGCTTTAACTATTTCTGATGTCCTGTGTTTACCAAAACACACACTTTCATTGATGCCTTTAGATTAATGATTTAAAACAGTGTATGCAGGAATCACATACAGATTTAACAAAGTTGTTGCTTGATTAGGTCAGCATGCATTCTGCATTTTATCAAGCACCTCAGGTTAATCTACTCTAGAGATCCTCATTTATACTTTAGAAATACTGCCCCACCATAGTATGAATATGGAGCAGTGGAAAGAGTGCTCTTTGGTTGGAGAGCACAGAATTCACTAAAGTTAAACACAGACATTGGAGAAATCAAACATGCTAATAGACTAACAAAAATTGTTTTGTATGTGTTTTTTTTTGTTTTTTATTAGTACATAGAAAAGCCCACAATTAATTTATGAAACTATCATTCCCTTGTAATGCAGAAAAAAGGACAAACCAAAACAAAAACCAATAAATATTTTCATAAGAATTCACCTCTCTAAAGGATAACTGTCAATTTCAATACTTAATTGGAATTATCATATCTAATACGGCATAATTACCAGATTGAGAACTGAGTTTGCAAAATGTGCTTATAGGGAGTATCCATTATGGCGTATCAGAAATGAATCTGAGTAGTATCCATGAGGATGAAGGTTCAGTCCCTGCCCTTGCTCAGTGGGTCAGCAATCCAGGCTGGCCATGAGCTGTGGTGTAGGTTTCAGACTGAGGTCACAGCTTGGATCTCACAGTGCTGTGGCTGTGGTGTAGTCAGGCAGCTACATCTCCTATTGACACCGAGCCTGGAAACTTCCATATGTCATGGGTGTGGCCCTAAAAAAAAAAAGGTACATATATAGGTATTTTACAATTAGCTTACATAAAATGAATATATCCATTGTGACTATTTTTAATAGTCACATGATTATTTGTCAGAATAAAAAGCAAAACTGAGTAATCAATTCAGAAAAATGTACATAAACTCATATACCTGAAATATGAAAGCTATTTTGTATATAACCTGATAGATACAAGGTCCTCTCACATTCAATTTTAGTATCAATTCAATACATGCCTGAAGAAAACTGGGAAATAAAAAGAAGGTTAAAATGTTAGCCTTTAGCGATGCTGAAGGAATTCACAGGACTAAAATGCATTGATAAAAACAGTTACTTGGACACCCAGAGAAACTTCCTGTTCCAGCCAATGGAGAGACAGAAGGAAGAAGAAATTCAATTTGCTTGGCACATCAATATTTCAATGTGGAAAAAAGAACATTTTTCAGTATATGAAGATAAACATAGTATAAGCAGAAAACTGTGGGCAAGAACAACTCATGCTGTCCTATTTCACTCTGTTTTCTTTAGGGGATTAAAAATTCAAACCCTAAGCTTGTTTTCAGTACGGACAGTCTGGAAGCCTAAAAGTAAATAAATGTACCCTAATTAAGACAAAAAATGTTCTAGTTAAAAGTAGAAATACTACTGTTCATTCCTCAGATCTGAAGTATTATTTTCTAATAATCGAAATAGAAACCTCTCTGACCAGGTCTAATCCTCTGATATAAATTTAATTACAGTTTATTGAAAATCATTTATATGAGTCAAAAGTTCAGTTGATAATGAACTTTTGGACTAAACTGCTGAACTTGGACACAATCTGGTGGAAAACAGGCACTGAGGAAAGAATTTAAATGACTTGGATGTGAGGAATGAAGTATTGTATCAACTTCTTAAATACTCAAATTACTTCATTGTGGTTCTGTTGTAAAATATTCATGAGAGTAAAATGGGACAATTTTCTACATAATCAAGACTGGGAGAGAAATTGAATGCCAACTTTTACTACAACAGGTTTTTTTAGCAAAAAAAAATCATGCTTGGAGAATTAATCACATTTTTAAATCCAAAATTCTGTACCAAATTTAAGAATATAACAACCTCCATGAGATTAATAGCTCATTTTAGTCTGAGTATTGTTTAACTATGGCTCAGTAAAGTTTTACTAACAATAATAAATGTAATTGTGCAGAAAATATTCAACTTTAATGTTTCCGGTAGTCTAGAGCTCTACGTTAAAGATCATTTAAAGTCAACAATTTCTCATCTATTAACAAGTTTCCTCATCTTATACACCTCCCATGCTTACAAAATACATCTGATTATGATTACTCTAGGATAAAAATGCTATGGAAGCATATATTTAATGGTAGTTGAGAGTACCAATTAATAACTTCCTCATCATGAAATTGTCAATAGAGGGAATAATCATCTGTAAGTTTCATCACTTAGTAAACAAATAGGTGTAGTGTAACACAGAACTAGCTTTCTTTATGAACGAGATTTTTATGTCAAATCAGTAGTCTTAGTTTTTATTAATACTAAATGCTTGCTAAGCCATCTTAAGCTTATTCAGTTTTGGTTATGTGAGCTTTTGCTATAATCTTGAAATCCTTTTTAATTTCTGTTTATTTCATCCAAATGAAGGTTGTTTTCAGGAGTCCATTTCCCAATCAGGATCAGTTATTCAGCTATTACCCTTCTGACTCTGAGGGTATTAGTTTTTGGTCCAATAAAAATGGTTTCAGACAAACTTCCTTAATGGTGTGATAAAAAAGTGGTTTTTAGACTCTTGCAAGCCTTGCACACTTTTTTAATTTTGCCAATGATAAATGCTATGTTTAACAGATTATCACACCAAAATCTAGTTGGTGTTTACCCACAGTTTTAAAATTTATACAGTTGGTACTCTAAAGGATTTTGTAATTAAAGGTTTACAAAAATGTTCATTTGTAGATACATACGTCCCAGCTGGTTTTAAGTCTTGAGGCACTGCATTGTGAGGAAAGTGGCAAGAAGGGATATGAATTCAGTAGTTGATACATCAAGCAGAATAAATCAGTCGGAAAAGTATATAAGATTTATAGACATAACTGTCAGAATGGAATAGTAGGTAGCAATACCTTCACTCAGGAGTAGACAAAAAATTTCGGTCTAACCTATCTGGTCCTCAAGGCTTCCAATTCATAATGGAATAATCATTATTTAATAAACAAATATTTACAGAACACAAGATCTATAAGGAATGAGACAGTTTCTGCAGTCAAAAAGGCAATAACAGTAAATAATACAAGTGCTATTGCAACAATATGCAGAAAAGGATAAGAAAACTTTGAAAAAAATTAAGGAGGTTAGCTGCTATTTCTGTCGTGACTTCCCTATAGAATGTGTAAGAATGCATGAGGAGGTGACGTTATGCAGAGGCTTAGAATTTTTCCCTCTTAAAATAATGTGCATTCAACACATGGTCACAAAAACAATGCAAAATTTCTCAATTACTGAGAGAGATATGAAGATGATTTATCTAAAAGAAAAAGAATTATCCCAAATTAAACAGCTCTGGACCAGAGTAATGTCTCCACAATCAAAACTACTTTATAGTATTTGCTTTATTTGTGATAAAAATCCAAAACTAAACTAAGGTGAAAAGAAATTAACATTCCTAACTCTATAAACTCTGTGTATCGATGGTCCTAGAAGATTAATAACTGATATTTATAAACCTCACTCAAGTCTTTCTTATTTGAAGTGAAATAATTATATTTGCTTACAATGATACAAATAGAATAGCTTATGGTGTAAGTATGTCTGTTACGTAAGATTTGTTTACATGAGGCAAAACATATCCAGATGGAAATAGGAGAAAAAAAAGCTATAATTAATCAGAAAATTTTCTTACCCTATACCAACTCTATAACTATCTAGAAACATGTGGGACCCTGGCATCATGAAGCCAAAACCCTTGAGACAGTCAGTAAACTACTCACTGACCTTTCTGTTAACAGAAATTCATGGACACAAGGATCATCTTTTGGATCTTACAAAAAGGATTACCGTTTTCAGCTGTCATCAGAAGTTTTTGACCTTTCTGTTCCTTCCCTCAAGAAAGAGCTCTGGAATTCCAATTTTATCTTCATATATTTTCAGTGTACAAGATACACACACACACACCCTTTTTAAGCTGAAACACCATCCCTCTATTGGTTTTCAGCATTTTGCACTTTAGTGATTCTGGGAAAAATGGACACAAACATTTAGTGTTCTCGAAAACTAAAACTTGCTAAACTAGTACATACCCATATCAGATAAAAAGTATGAATAAAGATCTGACTTTGTGTAAAAATGCAGATTAAATATACTTTCAAAAAAGCTTATCCTTTTATGTTTAAGTATTTCTTTAGGGGAAATGAATGCATATCATATTTTAAAATAAATATCACTTAATGGACTGTAGCTGATAGCTAATGCCAAGGCTTTTCTGGAGAGAACTTTGGTGGAAGGTATTGGGGATGGGAGAGGTATGGAATTCATTATGTAAGAACTTCTTTGACTTTCTTTTGGACTTCTCACCAGAGTTTATATTGAAATATGGAATATATTTTGCTTCTTGGTGAAAATAATATACATTTAATTTTTTTCCCTCTATGACCTACTTCTATGATAGAAGACCCATTCTTGAGAATTTTTAATAGCAACATCTAGTATTGCATCTTAACATTTTTATTATTTGGTACAATGCTGTAATTTTCCTTGTTAATTTAAGTTTAAAAGTGTCATTAGAACTTGGTAAAAAAACCAAACCAAACCAAGCCAAACAAACCAAAACATCAGAGCCCTCTTTTTAAGCAATGTGTGTAGGAAAAAAAGAACGTTTTTTCCCTTTGACATCCCTGTCATTTATCAAAAAATAAAATCTAGGTCTAGAGTGTCCCCACTGTGATGATGTGCAGTTTTTAACGTTTGCTTCCAATTGCCATGCCCACCCTGATACTCTGCCTACAAATGACTATATTTTGAATTTTCTTGGGTGTTTGTGATGTGCTCCTTATAGGCACATTGGAAAAAATGCAAGAAATATAAGAAATAACTGTCAAAATGTTATTTGGAAAATCAACTGCTGGTGCATCGAATATGCCCGGAAGCCCTCTTTGATACACATTTCACCTACTTTATCAATATGTCTTAAGATTACAAAACATAGATATGAAGAGAGTTCTGGAGAGTACAAAGAAGGATGAAATGGTTAATGAGAGAAAGAAACAGACTTACAAGGAAAAAAAGTAGTTGGGAAATGAATGCAGCCAAATAGTATATCTCCTCTACTACTACTATTCCCCCCAAAACTTTTTAAAATTTTAAGAATGAACTGAGGGAAACCTAATATTGAAAGATATAACTAAAATTTTGCATAGATTAATCAGTCAAATACACGTCACATATATAATTTTAAATTTTCTAGTAGACATTTTAAAAAGGAAAACAAAAACAGATGAACTTACTTTTATTAACATAGTTAATACAATCTATTTAAAATGTTTCACCAGGCGATAAATATACAAGTTACAAATGAGATACTTTATGGTCTTAATATTTCATACTAAATCTTCAAAATCTCAACTTGAACTAGCCACAGCTGAATTATTTATGTGGCTAATGTTCCTGTCCTAGAGTTCTTTCGTTTTTTTCCTAAGCAAACTGTACAGAAGTGAAAGTTGAATACTGAAGGACCTTAAAATTAGGCGTCATTCATATCCCTGAACATGAAAAAAGACTGCTCACTCTTTAAAAAACAAAAAAAAAACAAAATTTTTCTTTGCTAAAGGCAAATTTTAGTGTAAGCATTTCATATATTCTAAGAGAAAAATAAAAAGAAATAAACTCTGGTGTACATAAAGAAAAAAACTTCTAAGGATTCTTTTGCTGTGTAAATGGTTTTAAAAGCAAAAGCACAGATCATGCTATTAGCATTGACTTGGAATTGAAAAAAAGCCTAAGGAAGTCGGAAAGCATATCAGCTCAGCAGACCAGCCACAGAAAGAGAGATGCCTTTCATATCATGCAGTTTTTTTCAAACCAACGACTGACATCTGCAAGAGTTGAAAACAGCAGGGCATATAATAATTGGGTACTTCGTTACATGCTAATGACTCAGTCAGCATATCAGCAAAAGCATTTAATGTGGGTCAAAATACAATCGATCATTATAGGTTTATTTTTTAATGGGCTATTTCTTTCCATAGGAACTCAAGTTGAACACTAACACTATTCTCTGTTTCTATGGAATACATGTTGTGCCATTCTATGATAGTGAAGCACATAAACTTGGGAAGTTTGTATTTACATGCCTCTATTTTGCTTGTGAAATACTGCATCCACAATATTTAGGGGAAAAATAGATAAATGAAAAAGTAAGAAAGGGATTTCTTTTTTTTAGGGAGGGGAGCTTTTTGTGTTTTTAGGGCCACACCCGCAGCATATGGAGTTTCCCAGGCCAGGGGTCTAAGCTGTTGCTACTGGCCTACGCCAGGGCCACAGCAATGCCAGATCCGAGCTGCATCTGCAACCTACACCACAGCTCAAGGCAAACACCGGATTGTTAACCTGCTAAGCAATGCCAGGGATCGAACCTGCAACCTCATGGTTCCTAGTGGGATTTGTTTCCGCTGAGCCACAACGGGAACTCCAAGAAATGGATTTCTTTAAGTGTAGTCTCTCTGGAGGTAGAGAAAAACATTTTGATTGCTTTCTTATTTTTTGCTGAGTTCCCCAAAACTATATACCATAAAACACCCCATAGGACATTTTAGAGTAGGACATTCTTAATTGGATCTTCGGGAGCAAGAAAAGAATGCATTTTTGATTAAGAACTGTCTTTCCTAAGGATGTGATCCCTTTATATCCATGATCATATATGTAAAAGGAAAAAAAAGCATTTCAAAAGCAATTACAATGTTGATAATCTTTACCCAAACCTAGGTAAAAGAGATAGGAAAGGGAAATGTAAGTTTTGTTACCTGGACTCAATTCATTCTCAATGTTATATTTTTTATTGAAACTGAATGAGAAATTCTCTGATGTGAAAGAGAAAAGTGAAAGACAGATCCCTTTTTTAGTCTTTGGGCAACCATTTTTGCCATTCTAATTTTATCCATTCTGGCATTACCAAGGTCAAGAATTGACATTTATATACCAAGTGTATGACAAAGCTTTCATATCTGGATGACAGACACATATATATTTATATATTTAATATACATGTGTATATAAATTAAATTATAAATTTCAGTGATATGGAAACACACGGATGGCTATAATCAACCAAGAACAGCGTTCTCAAAGTTATAAAATGCTATTTAAAACACAAAGCTACAACTTGGAAAATTTTTGCATAAACATCTTTCTAAAAAATTCTTTAGTACATACGCAGTTAGTTGGATTCTATTGAATAGTGTGTTTTTGAGGAAGGGGTAGGGAAGCTATCTGCTGCCAACATTGCCACACAACTCCCCATAATCAAATATGTCTTTGTTCTTTTCAGATTATGCTTTTCAGACTGTAATGTGATGTGCCCTTGTTAAGACATTTTCTGGAAAATTGCTCACTGCACCTGTGTAAAAAATCCCCTACCAGTGTTCCTTAAACTCTACACATCTATAAGGAAACCTTCATTGTTATGTATTCAAGCACCCAGGCACCTACTTATCGAGTCACTTCTTTGTCACAGGTCAAGAAATGTGTTGAGTTTTAGAAAAGTTCAACGATTTATGCCATTAACTGAGAGGAAAAATACTATGAAGAGCAAAGGGCTTTGCATTTTTCAATCTGTAGTCACTGTTCTAAAGAAAGAGCATGGCCTTTTAGAACTGTGAAATAAATTTGTCCTTCATAAAGAGTCACATTATGTCCATGTATTGAAAAATAATATGTCCTGTGCATTGGGGTTCAGCAAGAATCACAACTACTTTGTAAAGCATCATGCAGTTTATTGTGCAAAAATATAAAACATGATATTCAATACTGTCCTAAGCCATGATTATATTAATCTGTTCAATGTTATTGCTTCTCTCTTCTTGCCTTACAATGCTTTTTCTCTGACTTGGATTCTCAAGAAAGTAACCTAGTTTCAAGGTATTTATAAACATGAGATAAATATGGACCAGATGACTGCAAAAACAAGTTTTAGCCAGAATTTATCATTACTAATTGGGCAAGTTTGAGCAAAAAAAATTAACTTGCCCTTTTTTCAGTCCCTCCGGTATTCAATTGGGTAATATAGATGCCGCAATAAAAATCTCAGAATTGTTTTGAGGAAAACTGAGGTGATATTTCTGAAAGCTTTTGTGTGATATTAATTCTCAAGCATCTGTCATAACTGTTTTATCAACAAGCTGACAAATGCTTAACAATGAAATGCCTGTAATTGAATTATTTTTTGCTATGTACTCAGGTTTCCTTTTGTCTTATTTTTGAAATATTTGAAACATTATTTGTTTATATCCAGACAGATCTACCACGGACAATGGTACACACTCTGTTGAAATCATTCCAGATATAAGACTTTTTTGGTAAGAACAGGGAAGAAACTGGCTTCTTGTCCCCAAAACCCTGAGACAGAAGCTAAGGAACTGGAAATAAGCTGGAATCAGACTCTCCTCTACTCTCTTCCCACAGTGGGGTATTACCTATCTTCCTTTCTTAGGCTATTGGGACTTTTATAACAAAAAGCCACAAATTGGGTAGCTTATAAAAAATAGAAATTTATTTCTCACAGTTCTGGGCTTGGGAAGGCAAGGTCATGGTCCTAAAGATTCTATGTCTGGTAAGATCACACTTCCTCCCTGGTAGCCATTTTCTCACTGTTAACATCACATGGTGGGAGAGGAAAGGGACCTTTCACAGGCCTCCTTCATAAGGGCATTAATCTCATTCATGAAGGCCCCACCCTTATAACTTAATCACCTTTTAAAGGCCTCATCTCCCAATACCATCACCTTGAGGGTTAGGATTTCAACATGTGAATTTTGGGGCACACAGACATTCAGAATATAGCACTTTCCCAAAGATTAAAGGAATCATTGAGATGATTAAACCTGGAAAGTTTAAAAGCACTAGCCCAATTCCAAATGGGATCACAGAACAGAAGACACTACCACATATTATATTCCTACCAGATATCATGCACTGTGAATGGGGCTCTATGCAAGTAACTCATTGTAGTTTTGGACATAAGTTAGCTGGGCATGGAGAAGTTAGGAAATTTGCCTGCAGTCACATAGCAGGTTAATAGCTGGCTGATAAACTTGTTCACATCTGTCTGATGCAACAGCCAACATAACAGAAGAGTAAATGGTTACACGTAAAATAACCCCCCTACCAAATTCAATCCAATCAGCATTATGAAGAATTTCACCTATAATAATACATATTATATTGAATCTCTTGACAAAGCAAAAATTCTATAATGTATTTGAGATTACCAGAATTACAGCACTATGTAAGTAAAATAAAGTGTAGATGGTAACTCAGGCTCCTTAAGTTCAGAAATTTTCAATTCTCCCATTATTAAGAAATATGTCTAATTTTTCTGTTCTATACATATAGTACACAGACCCAGATTTTATTTCAATCATCAGTTTCACTTAAGGAGGGGAATATAAAGAATGTTTTAGAGACATAAATATTATTTAAATTTTTTTAATTTTTTTATGATAGAAACTTGTTTTGTGACTTTGACCTACTTTCAGTTTTTTTGATATAAGACTAAATAATCAGGACAAAGAGGCATATTATAAAGATAAGTTTATATATAAATTTAAGTAACTACATCAAAAGTGAATAAGGAGTCATCTGATAGAAAACAACATACAATATTCTTTTTTTTAGTTACATTTGCCATTAGTATGAAGAGAGGATTAATGATAATTATGATTTAAAAATATTTATATTGAGAAAGAAAGCTGAGGTAATGTTAAATTTACTAAGATTTCTGTTTCGCTATTATCACTGAAAATTCTTAAATTAGATGTTAATCTCTCTATTTATAGATGTATAATCTCTCTGATATATATGATATATATAATATGATATATATAATAATTGAAACTTAAATTAGATGTTAATCTCTCCATTTATATGATGTATAATCTCTCTGATATATATGATATATATAATAATTGAAACTATGTCCTTGGTATTACCTGACTTGACTATTATCTAGATATTGTTGAATTCCTACACCTCTTTAAGCACTTAAATCACTTTGACATTAGCTGAAAAGAAAGAATATGTATTTGCTAGGATCTTGACCAAGCATGAATCTATGGTTTGCTAAAGTGACTATACAGTGATATAGTCACATGAAATAGGAGTTAAGAAGCATATAATAAAATTTCTTAAAGGTGGCTATCTCTCTATCTATAAAATTGTAATGATTAGTCTGACCAGCTATTGAACAGACTATGGCATGAGAAAGTTTGCCACCAAGTTAATTGATGGATTTGATTTCACACTTTTTTCTAGGTATTTAAAAATCCTTCCAAGATTTCAAAAAAAAATGTCTGTTCTACATAAAATAGTGTAATGTGTGAATTAAAATTGCTTTATATTATTAAATATTTAAATTATAGATTTATATATATATATTTAAATTTCTGTGATTTCTTAGAAATATCTAGTTTTTAAAAAATGATTTTTTTTCAAAAATGATTATTTTTCAAAAATGACTATTTTTCTTTTGGAGGAAAAAACTTAAATACTTATGATGCTAATTTAAACTGAGCCTATTTGGATTTAGTGCATTTTCTTAGATATCAATAACAGCATAACCATTAAACAGAAATTCAGTGTGGTAAAATCAGATCACTTAGAACATTCTTTTTTTTATAGAGGTGGTTATAACAGCAATAATGCAAAAATAATTTGTTAACATTCCTGTGTTACTTTAAGCACTCCAGAAGTGCAGACTACCTAAACTTTATTGCCTTATGGCAAGAGTGAAAACGAAAGGAAGTCTTTTGACAGGAAAGAAAAACAAGGTTACAAATAGCATTAAGTGATGCCCTGTATGCACTTGAACATGCCCAAGGCAAGGAATGCCTATATCTTTTCCAAATAGATTGTAAAAGGCTCATTTTAAGAAAGAAATAATGGAACATTGCAGAGAACATCTATTCACTAGGCTCTTTTGAATGAAAGTTATGAATGTAAAATTGGGAGACAGTTTCTGGGCTTTCTGCAGACAAGATATCTGCATATGAATGTTCTTTGTTTCAATGATTCCTGTAAAGCTTTACATTGATGATGTAATGCCACAAAAGTGTCCTTACTTCTGCTTTTTATATAACTATATACAAATGTCATAAAAGACGCTATGTTAATACAAAATTCAATATCTTTATTTTTTTTTAGCTGAGAAAAGCTGGTGGATGATCCCAAATCACATGGCAGGAATGAACACTTTATTTGTATTAATGCCATGGAGTTCAATTTGATTTGGTTTCTGAGATATCCAAAAAAGAAAAAAAAGAAAACAAGGAATTGTTACTGGTTGACTACTAAATATGGATTTCCTGTCCTTTTCCTTCCTGCAAGACAAGTTTTAAAAATAGGATCATTTATAGGAAGTCAGAGGCACAAAGAGTTAAAATTGCTTAGCCACGGGGCATTTATCCCTTGCTAAATGAGTCTCTCTCACTAAGATCACTGGCAATGTTATTTTGAACCATATTTCTATACATACTCTCCATAAAATTTGATGCACATAAATCTACATTAAAAAAGTAAATATTGAAAATAATCAACAGTCAAAAATTGTAAAGGTAATTTTTTTTTTGGTAGAGTTTACGTGAACCAAACATGAGCCAAGATTTTACTTCTACACAACAGTGAAAAACATACTATATGATATTAAATAGTTAATTTGTGCTTTACTAAATAATAGCTTTTAATATATAATGTTGCTTACTGTTAACATTCATCAGATAAACGGTTGCTTTTTTACTAACACAACTCTAGCATGGCCATTGACCAAAAAAAATGTATTATACAATAATTTCTCAAAATTGAATTAAATATTAATTTCATACACTTTTATTTGAAGAATATATTTAAGATATATTTAAAATAAATATATATATAGGGTGAATTTATAAATAAATAAGAACTATTTAATATGTATTTGTAAAATAAATCAAAAGAGATTTTATAGCATTGATTTTCAAATATATAGTCATCATCATCTCAAAACAAATACTTGTGATTCTTAGAGTGGCAATGCATGTATAAAATGACAAGGACTAAACAGTTTAGTACTTAAACCTAACAATTCTGGTAGGCCAATAAAAAAAAAGATATCTGGAAATGATAATGGTCTCCAGGGTAAATTTTTAGCAGTCAGAGAAAACCTGACAGCATATCTCATAAGTATCTCCTACCACTAGATTCTTAGTCACTATTTCCAATAAAAAAAGTTTCTATTATAAAATGCTTCATAATACAGGAATATTGTAAAGGAAACTCAATTAGTAATCACTGAACACATGGTAACAATTTTTAAATTACTTTTGACCTTGGCCAGATGTAATAGATAACCTCTAGGTAAAGAGTTCTTGTATCTTTTAATGATCCTGAGATGCCTTCTAGCTTTCATAAACAGAATAAAAATTAAGTTTAGATTTGATTTCCCAAGGAGTTTTGATTGGTACATTTTAAATAAGACATATACTAATACTACAAAATTGTTGGTAAAACTAATATCTGTTTCAAAAGATTCTTTTCTTTCTTTTTTGTAGGTTGTTAATTTAATACCTCAGCAAGCATCAAATTTCCTCAAGAGCCACTAGAGAAGGAAGTCTTTACCACTCCCAAGAAGAGTAAGCATAGGAGAAAGAAGGTTAATTAATCTAGCTGTCCTGAAATACACTAAAGTAGATGAGAATGGCAAAATCGGTTGCCTTGCCTTCTGGGGAGTGTGGTGCTGGAGTTTTTATGGCCAGCCACTTTGACAGACATTATTGTGGCAAATGTTGCCTGATCTACTGCTTCAGTGAACCAGAAGACAAGTAATTACGTGAACTAAAAACAACAAAATCCTGTCTGTATCACTAACATGAGCAAGCAATTTAACTTCTTATTGCCTTAGTTTTCTCTTAAGCTATTTGGGAGGATAATAATAGAACTCAGCCTATAGGATTTAATGAAATAATGTGTGGAGAGTATCAGAAAAGTACTTGCCACATAGTAACCACTTAATTTTTTTTGGAATTTATGTAATCTTGACATTATTTATTTTATCGATTTAGTTTTTTTTTTTTTTTTGGCCATACCTGTGGCATGTGAAAGTTTTAGCATCAGAGTTTGAATCTGTGTGACAGCAGTGACCCAAGCCAGAGCAGTGACAATACTAGATACTTAACCCACATAGCCACCAGAGAACTACTCCCAGTTTGGGGTTTTGTTGTTGTTGCTGATTTTTTTTTATGTATTTAAATAATTTTAATATTAGCATCGTTGTTTTGGTTTTGTTTTTTTTTTTTTTTTGTCTTTTTAGAGCCACACCTGCAGCATATGGAGGTTCCCAGGCTAGGGGTTAAATCAGAGCTGTAGCTGCCAGCCTACGCCATGGCCACAGCAATGTCAGATCCAAGCAATATCTGCAACTTACACCACAGTTCATGGCACCACTGGATCCTTAAGCCACTGAGAGAGGCCAAGGATCGAACTTGCGTCCTCATGGATGCCAGTCAGATTCATTTGCACTGAGCCATAATGGGAACTCCATATTAGCATAGTTTTAAATTTACAGAAAAGTTTCAAAAAACCTGCAGAGAGTTCATCTACCCTTTGCCCACTTTGCCCAGTTGTTAACATTTTACATTACTGCAACACATTTGTCACAACTAACAAACTCATATTAAGATTAGTTAAACTTCATATTTTATTCAGATTTCATTAGTTTTTCCTTAATGTAGTTTTTCTGTTCCAGGGTCCCAACCCGGCCTGATATCTCATTGCATCTACTCATCATATTCAGATTAGACTTCATTTTTTTTCTTAAGCAGTGTAAGGTACACAGCAAAACTGAAAAGAAGGTACTGAGATTACTCATTTACTCCCTGCATCCACACAACCACAGAATTTCTTTTATCAACACCCCCTACCACCCGAGTGTTACACTTGTTATAACTGATGAAAATCTTAACTTTTTTCCCCTAAAAGAAACACCTGTTTGCATTTTGAACATTTTTGTGCACTAAATAACATATCCTGATTTCATTGTTAAGCATTGCGACCACTATCATGGTAATTAAAGTCAATTCCAATATGATTTTGTTATGCAACTACATTTGACAGTGTCTCTTTGTGATTATCTAGTTAGATATATGGAAAAATACAGCTGGAATGTAATAAGCTCTCAAAAATTTAATACATTTTAATTCAATAGTTGAATTAAATTTAGAAGTTAGCCTACTATACTTGAATGTGACTTTTTTTCTCAAGAAATAAAGACTACCTTTGGTAAGTAAGATTCACTTCCAACATACCTTTAAATTCCTGATTTTAAGTATACTTTATATAGGTGCATGAGTCACACTTAAGTCATGTTAGTTTTACATTTAAAGGAACCTAATTTTTTCCATAAATAATAACATGATAAGGACTGCACTCAAGAAATTAGAACCTAGAACAAAAAGAACAATGGGAAACATAAAGCAACAAACATATAACTGCCTTGGCAACATTGTATTCTGGAAACACTTTTTTTTTTTTTTCCTCAAGTCCTAACTTGTTTAATGTAGCAAGAAGATGGATCTGAGAGTCTTAGGTATTTAAGAAATACCAAACTGACTTATTTCTTGGTTATGCCTATTCTTAAGTGAAATTTTGAAACTCTTTTGAACAGACTTAACCTAATGAGTACTGCCAGCAACATAAGTGATTCTGGTTATTAAATGAGCACTCCATTTTTGATTAATGAAGATATTCTTTTAGTAAGATCATTGTGCATTCCTAAAAGAATTTAAAATATCAGCTATAACCTTAGCTTTATCATAACAAGCACTTTTAAAATCATTAAATTTGATTTAATCAATGATTACTATTTTTCTCCATTGTCTTTTTAAGTATTGAACTATCACCCTTTAAGAAAAGATGAGAGATCACTTTTCATTACTTTTTCTTTCATAGCTTATATTATTACTGAAAATTATAACTGAATGCATATAAAACACACATTATATATGTAAATATATACTCAGATAATATGCACATGCATATAAACTATAAAATCAGATACTGGTTCTAGTTTTTCACTCCTAAACTTTTAAACATTCTTATATTTACTAGCAAGTTAGGGAGCTAATAAAACAACAATAGGAACAAAACAAAATGAGAATATTAAGTAAATATAACAGATATAAGTTAAACTGCCCCAATAATGTTTCTCCAATGAAGTTTATCTTTTCTGTCACAAATAATTTCTCCTAACCTCTGGAATACTATTAAAATATGTATACTTCATAAAAAATTTCCAGATTCTGCCTATATTACCATTTCAAATATTCCCTTCTTAAATAAAAGCTCCCTAATTGCAGAAAGTTATTTTCACATATTCCATGGCACATAGAACTCAATTATTTACAGAAAAAATGTAAATGTAGCAGGTTATATCATTTCCAGTCTTTGCTAAACTGTAGGTTCAAATTATGACCCCTTATGATATTAAAAAAATTGCTTGGATTTGAGCACTAAATTAATCATATTTTAATGTATTTGACACCTATGTCTCTCAATAGGAGTTCTTCACCATCATAAGTTCCCTATTCATTGTCTCCAAAATTGGCTATGCCAATTTCCTCTCATTTATTTGTTCATTGTTTCCCCATTATGGGCTCTGCTTTTACCGTGTTCTCTGGAGTGCAGAGGCTTGCAAATATGTACGGCATCAGATTGCTTACTGAGCTATGCTAAATTGCATTTTGCTCCCAGTGGATGGATTTATTCAAACTTTTTTGTAAGTGTTGAGAGGAATAGCTCTGAGTAGGATTTTAGAAATGGAAGGAAACTCAATGATGTCTGTTCCATTTTCCTCATAATATAGAAGAAAAAAAAATTTCAAACCTGGAATTGTGAGTTGGCTTACCTGAGGATACAGAGCAACAGAGATGAGAACAGAAATTAGGTCTTCTGGCTCTCTCTCTGGTGCCCTCTGACCCTTCCTTTGAACACTGGACATATAATACAGTAAAAATCTGGCTTATTTAAACAGAATATTATGAACTGTGGTCCATTATCTTCCCCTCAGTTTACAAATCCAAATAGTAGGAAGCCACTTAATTATGATTTCAATAAAAATGTACTGAACACTGATTATATGCGAGATATTGTTCTACCTGCCTAATATACGTCATCAAATAAAAGGGATTAAAAATCCCCCATCATCTTGAAGATTATATCCTATATTAGGGAGAAAGAATATTATCAACATTTTTTAAGTAATGAGTAAATCATCAACATGCCATTAGGATGTTGGCAAGAGATAACTTTTCAAGGAGAAAAGAATGAAAGCAGGATAAGTGTAGAGCTAGGGGAGTAATTTTTCACTACCAGGGTCAGGGTAAAACCCATGGAGAAGCTGAGATTTGAGCAAAGGTTGAAAGGAGTTGCAGGAGTTAAACATGTCAGTATCTGAAGGAGAAGCATTGTAGGCACAGGAAACAGTGCAAAGGCACCAACACAGGAGAGAATGTGAGTGTTTAAGGTAGAGGGAGGCAGTTGATGTGGCTGGCAAGTAATGGGAAAGAGAGCAGTAGAAAATGAGGTCAGAGTGATAACTAGAGCTATATTTAGTAAAACTATACTATGCAATTTGGTAACCACTAGCCACGCATCGCCACTGAGCAACTGAAATGTGTGTAATGCAACTTTGAAATTAAAATTTTAAGTTTACATAATTTTAATTAATTTATATTTATATTATTTATAAAATTATAATTGATGTTTTAAAACGGAAGCACTTGTCATTGCAGATGCATATTTAACAAATAATTTATTGTAATAGTCAATTCAGTTATTATAAAATATTTAAGCATATTTAAGACATCTTTAGCATGTATATCTACTTTTTCAATTGTAAATTTTATGAAACCTAAGTAATTAGCATCTAAATTGAGAGGAGCTGTAGGTGTAAAATATCCACTGGATTTCAAAGATGACTTAAAAAAAGGTAAAAAAAGATAATTCAGAATTTTTGATATTGTTTATTTATTTAATTGGTATTTTAGATATACTAGTTTAAATAAAATATAAATAAATCATATAAAATTATTATGTAAGCATAATTTTATCTGTTTATCTTTATTACTACTACTATAAAATGTACAATCACTTATATTTCTTATATTCTATGGAATTATGTTTCTTATGTTACTGTTGAAAGGATAATAAGCCATTATAAGGAGATTGGCTTTTGCTCTAAGTGAAATGGGGATCCACTGGTGGGTTTTCAGCAAGAGAGTAATAAAAGCTGAATTTAGTTTTACTTTTAATTAATTATTTAAACATAGCTGTCATTTATTTCCTCATGTAAATTAAGATTTAGATAGATTTATTCTAATATGCAATTGCAACAAAAATAAGGCATAATTTGGTTAATTAGACAAGTGATTTATCTTTCATTTCTATTATATTACTTATTATTAGTTTTCATAAATTCATCTAAGTGTGAAAGAGGATAGCCCACATAAAATTAACTCTAACATATCTTAGATTTGGACAACAGCATCAAGTTGTGTCACTACCTTCAGAAACAAAACTCAGAGTAACTTCAAGTCTTTATGCTCATTCTCAACTGATACATCAAGTAACGCATCAAAAATGTCCATACAACTACCATATGATCTGTCAATTCCAGTTCTGGGTATTTATTAGAAGAAAACAAAAACATTAATTTGAAAAAATACATGCACTCCCATGTTCATTGCAGCATTACTTTCAAGAGTCAACATATGGAAACACCCTGTCTCACAACAGATGAATGAATATATTAAAAGTAGTATATGTATACAATGGAGTATTATTTAGCCATAACGAAGAATGAGAACTTGCCACTGGTGACAACGTGAATGGAACTTAAAGCCATTATGCTAAGTTAAATAAGTCAGACATAGAAAGCAAATATCACATGATCTCACTTACATATGGAATCAAAAAAATAATAAAAGGTCATAAAATAGATACAGAATAGATTGGTGGTTATCAAAGGTAGAGGGTGTGGAGTAGGTGAAATGGATAAATGGAGTCAAAAGGTATGCACTTCTAGCTATAACATAAGTCAAAGGCATATAATGTACAGAATGGTTACTATGGCTAAAAATACAATATTGTATATTTAGAAGTTTCCAAGAAAGTAGATCTTAAAACTGCTCATCACAAGAAAAAAAGAAATTCTGTAACTATGTATAGTGACAGATATTATCTAGACTCACATGGTGATCATTTCATAATATACACAAATATCATATCATTATTTTGTATACCTGAAACTAGTATGTTTTACATCAATTATACCTCAATAAGAATTTGTTAATTGGAAAAAAATGTTCATAACTTTTGCTTTTGCAATAAATGAGTCAGAGAAATTACTTTGGACACATTGCCACCAGTGACTTAAATATCTCTCTATAGTAAAGCCACACTGGAATTAATGTGACTAAATTAAAGCTGGGGGGAAAAATCTTCTTTTAATTTTTTTTTTTTTTTTTTTTTGCTCACCCATGGCATATGGAGGTTTCCAGGCTAGGGGTCAAATCGGAGCTACAGTTGCCAGCCTATGCCACAGCCACAACAATGCCAGATACGAGTTGCCTCTGCAACCTACACTAGAACTCACTGCAACACTGGATCCTTAACACGCTGAGCAAGGTCAGGGATTGAAGCTGCCTCCTCATCGTTCCTACTTGGGTTTGTTAACCACTGAGCCATGACAGGAATTCCCTTTTAAATGTTTAATCAATGGAAATGGGTAGTTTTTAAGCTTTTAGTGATCTACAACATTATAATACCTACCAATTTCTAGGTTCCCAAGCAACAAAATTAATCCCAAATAACTGTATTCAGAAAAAAAATTCTATATTTGTAATTGTAAGATTTTATTTTATTTTTATTAGAGTATAGTCTATTTATAGTGTTGTGTCAATTTTTTGCTGTACACTACAGTGGACCAGTCATACATAAATTTGTACATTCTTTTTCTCATATTATCTTCCTTCATGATCTAGACCAAGAGACTAGATATAGTTCCCTGTGTTATACAGGACTTCACTGCTTATCCATTCTAAATGTAATAGTTTGTGGAGTTCCTATTATGGCTTAGTGCTTAACAAACCCATGACTAGCATCCATGAGGATGCGGGTTCAATCCCTGGCCTTCCTCAGTGGGTTAAGGATCCCAAATTTTTGCCGTGAGCTGTAGGTTGCAGTCACGGCTTGGATCCTGCATTTCTGTGGCTCTGGTATAGGCCAGAGGCTACAGCTCTGACTGGATCTCTAGCCTGGGAACCTCCACATGCCATGAGTGCAGCCCTAGAAAGACGAAGAAAAAAAAGATTAATATAATAGTTTGAATCTACCAAACCCAAACTCCCAGTCCATCCCCACTCCTACCCCCACCTTGGTAACCACAAGTCTGTTCTTTATGTCCTGGGTGATGATAAAGTGATCCCTCTAAAGTAAATCTGTCGATAATTTAAATGTTCTTATGTCAGAATTTCTAAATTTCTATCGAAATTCAAATTTTTACACAGGTCTAGAAAGGAAAGGGATATATAGTCAACAGTTAGGCAAAGAGATTATTTCTTTTAAATGTATTTCTGTTTTATGCACAAAAGTACCATTAGTGTTAATGGGAGTTAAACACATAAATCCATTGTGCATCAATAGAAGAGCGGAAACTATAATCTATAAAATGAATGAATTAAATCATTATGAGTAATCCTTTAGCACATGACCTCCTCTAAGTTCCATGAAGTATATAGCCTGACTTTTTGAAATAGCACTTAAAAATGTTTTACACCCTAATTGAGCAGCCATTCACTAGGGTTATTTTTCACTTAGATTTCTCCTAATACCTGTGAAGCAGGGTTTTTAAAATAGGAGACTGGATGGTAAAAGCTGTAATTTCTCATCAGGGAATATTTAATAAGTGGAAGCTATTAGCCAACTAAAGGACACAAAACAGATTAATCTTTCAAAGATATGTCCTTTTGGGATTATAAATTGTTCACTTTTAATAGGTGAAAATCTGACAGTTTTGTAAGAACAGATTTACATTTCATATTTCTTCATAATACATGAGAAAAAACTTTTAATTTTTCCTAATACTATTAAGATTATTTGAAAATAACCAGAAGTAAAAATAAAGATTATGCAATTTGGGTAATAATTTACTTCTTATAGGTTATTATCTATTTTTATTTGAATATCGTGCTATGAAAGCTAACTTTTTTATACAGTATATTGTTTTATTTCATACATATGTCTTTAATATTGTGATATAGAAGAAAATCTAATCTTATACCTCCTGATTGTGGTTATAAAAAATATAATCATAAAATGAACTTATTAAAGAGCTATGTTTTCTAATTAAACACATCTCTTTGCCCTGAAAAATGGCCATATATCAACAACTTTTAAAAGAATCATGTACAATATATAACCAAAGAAAATTGGGTTTTACTCAGTTTCGGTTAAACTTAGAATCTAGGCTCAACTTACATGTACTTTTTAAATGTTATCAGTTATTTTGACTTCCATATCCTTTAAAAAATACATATTGTCATCATTCAAAGATCTTAAAAACAAATGCATATGTGATTTCGTATTCACCACAATGAAATAAACTCAAGACCAGACCACCTATAAGGTAATCTATTGAAAATATTTTAATTCTTCCTTGAGGTTATTTTTTTTTAAGAGAATATAGACTTGAATATGGGACTCTTGACATTGACAAAGTCTGGGAGCACTACTGAAAAGCTATTACTTAGACTCTTCCATTCCTTTACCATAGGTAAAACAGACTCTATAAGAAATATAGCAACACAAAAAAATAACATGCGTTCTCCACTACATTTTATAAGAATTGTCCTGGCATCTGTACTTGAGAAAAATTTCTTTCCTGACTTTCCCTCCCTCTCCTTTTTCTGTCTCCCTATCTTTCCTTCCTTCTTCTCCCCTCCCCTGCCATGTATACTTTATCTTTAGTTTTATATCATTATATATATTTTCTGTTTTGAAAGCAAAAATATTTAAAAAGTATTTAATACTTGTCTATTTATCATTTAACATTGCTTATAAAGAGCTTACTCTGCTAGTCACTGTACAAGTTATTTGAAAAAAAATTTTTAAATATTAACAAATTGAAACTCTGTGAAGTTGACACAAAAAGTATTTACACTTTATTTTTCCATGGAGACACTGAGGCACAGAGGTCTTGAGTATCTTGCTGAAGACCATTGTGCTATGGCACTAACACGAATTTCAGAGTCTATCAAAAAATTGATTAGTGAAAAGAAAATAAAAGGAAATATTCTAATTCAGGACTGATTTTCCAACTCTTCCCTAAAAAAAAAATTAAATTTCCAAAGCCTTATAAAGAAATTGTCAAATTAGGTCAAATTCAGGTTTATTCAGTCCAAGAATTGCTGATGAACTTCCGGATGTTAACTTGAGAGGATAGTTCTACTTCAGCTCCTTTCAAGAACCATACATCTACTTAAGACACTTTTAATTAAATTGCATTTCCTTTCTAAATCTTATCTTGGGAGTGTCAGTCTTAGGTATTTACTATCAGTTACTGAAAGTAGTACACCTCTTTTCCTTTTTTTACTTAACCTTTCTTCATTTTATAACAGATTATAGTGAAAAAGATTTTCCTACTTGTATAGAAATAAATTTTAATTTGAAAACTAAAAAAGTTAATCTAAAATTTGTTTTCCCTTAGATGGATGTGTTTAAAAGCTATTTTCTAATTTAATGTTCTAGGCACATGGTTCTGGATAACCTAGAGGAGTAAAATCTAATCTTACCATGAGAATAATTTTATGATGAATGTAAATGTATATAAATGTATATGAAAGTATAGAAATGCTGCATATTTTAAATCTACATTAAATGAATAAAAGAGAAATTCCTGTGAATTCTCTCTAGTGTGTTCATATTTTACATTTCACCATTTGGGCATATGTTGAAAAATCAATATTTTTAGCCCACATTATCACCACATTTTGAGACAAAGTGCACTGCCTAACAGGGGAAAGAAGAATGCCAGTAGATAGGATATATAATGTCAGTATTTAATATGCTCTTATCATTTGTGTACAATAAAATACTTCTTAAAAATTCTGCATATATAAAATGCAAAATCAATAATTTTGAAGTTGAACAGAAAACAATGGCTAGCATGTGATTGCATTAGGATACTATTATCAGATAAGTATGGAACTGTTACATTTGTCCCAAAAAAGATGATGGTAAAAACCCAAGTCCTGACAAAAAACGTAACAATACAGCCCAAATTATAGCAGCCATAATCAAGTTTAATATAATCACATCAGCTTATTCAGATATACACTCAAAAAACAAAATGGTACTAATTGTTTAGTCTTGTCTGGTCATTAAGAAAAATGATACGTAGCTCACGCATTTTGATACTTTTTACTCCAGGGCCTTACAGAATTGTAATCTGTCACAGGTATGATTGATATCCATTTCTTTGGAATATTTGATATTTATAGATGATAAGCACAGAGTACGTTACAATTAGTGAAAACAAAATAAATAAAAGCAAATAACCTAATTCAGGACTGATTTTCCAACTCTTGCCTAAAAATTATCAAAGGAAGCTTTTGGTTTTACTTGAAAGCTTAAACAACTGAAAAAAAATCCATGTTTAACTTGGGTCTGACTTCATTACAAAAAAATTGAGTAAATTTTCCTTTATTATATTTTTAAGATTATACATGTATATAATACAAAAGTTTCTATGTGTTTTTGGAAAAAAATATGAATTTTTTGGCAGAGATGGTTTTCTTAAATGAACAAATAAAACAAATGCAATGTCCTAAAATTGTAGGCAAATCACAAATGAATATAACTCCATAGCAGTCAAGGGAACAAAGAATCAAGCTAAAATACTGAGCTCTAAATCTTTAGTATCAAATCTCTTTTTTTTTCTCTCTCTTCCATTATTCTTCCCCATTGGGATCATCCAAGTTTTGCCCACAGTAATTCAGAAGCACTGGTCCTGAAATTGAGGGGAAAGGCATCAATGGCCATAATTGAGCCATTCACTCAGTGCTCCTTTGAGAGCATATTTGATTGGCATAATATAAAAATAGAATACACATTTAGAAATAGACTTAAAACTGCTCTTGAAATGGGGACTAAATGGTTCATGAGACTGATGAGAGAAAGATTCTATTACTCCAAATCACTGGTTTGAGTCTGGCTCACATAAAAGTGACTAATTCATTACCATAGGAGAATCTTCAGAAAAGGATGTGGTATATAGTAAGTTAAAGTCTCCATATGATGAGATCTTTCAACAAATGCTGCTCACAAAAACAAAACTTAATTGAAGCATGTATCCTGCATCTTGTAGAAGTTCTGAAAAGATTTTAAATATTTGTGATTAGGAAATAACTTTACTCTGAATGTACAAATGGTTCCTGAGCCACCATTACATCAGGGATTGTGTAGAAGATATAGACAGGATTAAGTTAGATCCCACAGTGCCAGAGAAACTGTTGGTGAGCAATAGTCTCAACGTGTTTTCTGACTAAATAGGCTATTAGGATTCTTTCTTATTTCCTCAGTGTTCTAATCCTAACTTTGTGTTTCACAGCTATTAGGATTCTTTCTTATTTCCTCAGTGTTCTAATCCTAACTTTGTGTTTCACAGTTTAAACTTCAAGCTTAGGATCTAATTTACTGAATGGAGATCTCCAAGCAAAATGGATTGATCCTGTCCCTTACAGAGTTCTAGCTTTGTGTGTCTGGACCACAGTCCTGCTACTGCTGTCTTCTCCCAGTTCCTTCAGCTCATAAGTGTGCATTTATTTCCTGACCCTTGATTGGAGAGATGATGAATGGATGTATGGTGGGGTAGATTGACTGATGGATAGAAAGAATGATGGATATTAGCCTTGTTTTCTTTAGGGAGGGAATCAATGTATAAACCAAAACAATTTTTCCATTGTTAAAGTTGCCAGGAAAATATTACAACTGAAGGCTTGCTCAATACCTATCTGTGACAATGATTCTCTAAAATTGACACTAAAAACAGTATCCAGGAAGAAAAGGAAAATTCGTTTTTTTTCCCCACTCCACTCCCCAAAGAAAAGAAAAATAAATATGCACACATACACATGGATGTCTAAAAGAGACATTTGGTGATAAACGATTAAATAAATAGCCCCGAAACATGTTACAGTGCCCTGTGTACAAAGATAACCAACATAAACTTTATTACTTTCACTTTATTGAAAATTACTATAATTGAATTTCTTAGAAAGAAACAATGTAAAAAAGAAAAAGAAACAATGTAAATAAGTATTTCAAAAATAAAAGGGAGTTTAGACTAATTCTGTCCCCAGTGCAGAAACAGGTTTCCCTAAATGGAAAACAATTATTTGACACAAACACCTGAAAGAGATGGTAAATAAAAATGTAATTCCATTGACAAGCTTGCAGAAGAAAAACTAAAGAAAGAAGACTCTCTTGTGATTGGGCATTGATATGCTTCCATAGAGTAACAAAATAAAGTATAGTAGCTCACAGTGCTGCCAGATTTCACACCGTTCCTACTTGTCTGAGTAAAACCACCGAGATGCTCTCTCTTTACATGGTTTTCAAAAAAATATAGAATCATGAATATATTCTATAAAGTTCCAAGCATAAATGAAATCATTGTTCCTATTAAAACTCTTAAAACAGATAAGAAGGCAATGATTCACCTTATAATCAAGTCAACACTTTTTCTTTGGTTCTTCCTTGAAAAGTGTCTTTGGACACAGACTATTTCATACACATACAAACACGCACATATATACATGCCACATATTAATTAGATGCACATTGCTTTGAAAGCACTGTAGGTAACACCATAATATTTGCTGCACTTTCCTACAAACAGTGACATTTTTATGAAGTATTTATTAGAACGCAGTAAATAGAAGAATCTAGCCAAATAAATATAATCAGTGTATAAAATTTAAAAATATATAAAAAGCAATATATCAGTTAAAAGGGGAATAGAGTTTGTAACTACAATTTTCTTAAGCTAACTTATACACTAACCTAGATTAAATGATTAATACCTATCTTAAAAGTACAAATAATACTAATATAACACCGGGAAATAAAAACAAATTGTCCCACAGTACTTCAAGAGCTCAAGCAAATGAGAAAAATAAGAGAAATCATGAAATAAAAAAAAGACGTGTGAAATAATATAAGAATAAATGGATTAGTCCACAAAATAAGCTTCAAAGTGAATCCAAGTTAGGCAAGTTTACAGAATATTTGCAAAGTGAATTTATCATGAATATGTCACCAAGTATTAATGAAAAAAATTAATAAATAAATTTATCCAATATAGCTTAACTCAATTGGGGTGAAAAACTGGGCTGTAAGTTGATTTTCAGAAGTCATTGGAGAACTTGAACACAACAGTTTTGTAAAAATAATCTAATGCAAAATAAAGTGTGAATTACAGGTATGTTATCTTGAGAATGAGTAATACAATGATATTACCATGTTAGAAAAAAATATTCAGTGTTCAACATATGGTAGGTAATCCCATAGATCATCTGAATTCTAAATAAAATATCAAGGAAACATTCCCTTTAATGGAAAACAGATAATGTAAAAAATGTTGAATTAAAATTTTAATGGATTTTTTTGTATTTTTCTAATAGGGCCTTGGCTAATCGCCATACCCCATTGGTAAAAGAGATGGGAGGAAACTATTAAGAAGCTGGAAGTGCTACTTTATAAAACATCACAAAGGAAATAACAATTAACTGGAATTTGAAAGGGCAATGAAATTTCACCAGGGTAGAAGTGAGGTGGTACGAGGTGAAAGAGCAAAGGACAGGAGAGGAAGAGAAGGTGTTTGTTGCCACAAGGCCTAAATACTCCTTAAAAATGATCATTTCTCTCCAAAGTTTCCTTAGGCAGGAAGTTGTCAAAGAACAATAGCCCTTTCTCTTTATGAACAAAGTGAGACACACACACACCCAAAAAAGAGGCAAGCCTAAGAAAATTTGTTGCTATGATCACAAACCCTATGAAAATATATGTAGCTTTATTTAGCAACTACAAATTATAGTTCACAGTAAAATATCTAAATCTCTTTTATGATTTTGTATGATTTCATTTATCTGCACTAAAGCATATATCCAAAAATAAAAACAGTCCTATCAAGGAAAATAATAGATGATCACAAGAAGACAAAAGTAGATCATTTGAATTCTTGGGCAAAAATAAATAAAAAGAGAGAGTCAATGTCGGAATCATGTAAACAGTTCATTTTTAGAACATGTACTCTTCCAATACTCCTCTTTAAAAAATATTTCAACATCTCAAATCTTAAATCTCACTGTAGGAAACAAAATACTCTTTGGAGAATGAATAACAGCAACTATACTAGTCCAACTCTATCTCATACTGGAAACAGAATGCATAACAATTGATACAAATTTGCTTCCTGGAGCGAGGTTAGCAAAGGCAAGGAACTCTCTGAGAATACCTTGGGGAAAAGAAGTAACCATACCAAAACAGTTGCATAGGTTATGTCAACTATCCAAAGTAATCGATTTCCCTTCAATATCTTATCATTTCTCCACACAGCACGAGACATAGAAAAGCAGCAATAACTTGAAGAATGAAGTGTGGAAACCTACTGGGGTGGGGACCTGAAACGTACTAAATATATTTGTGGCAGAATTAATTCCAACACCCAGGAGGAAGCTGCTAATGCGTTAGAGTGAGCTGTCAAGTGAAACAGGAAATTTTTTCCATGCATTTTCTAATGAGTTTTAATATACCTCCAGTATTTATTTTAAGACATTCTGCTTGTCAAGGTGGAACTCCTGTTCTCATTTTCAGATAATTGACTAGTTTAAAAAAATCTTTATTTCATTTCAAAGTATTAATAAAATAGTCCACTTCAAAGACAACCCCTTTTGTCCTGAGGCATCTGATTAATTTCTTTTTAAAGCCAGCTAAAATGAGAGCCCACTGAAAATTTACACAATTAGTTCTCTTTTCTTTCATTCTAATTCATGATTCAAATTTCATAACTTTACCTTGTTCTAAGATCCAAATACTTAGATGTTTAAAATATACAAGTCTGACAGTAAGACATATGTCATTTCATACATGCCTTTGACTATGGTATTTAGTACATGACATTAGCTCTGTACATCTGAAATCTGCCGTTTTCTGATTATCACACTAAAGCCTCTTCTTTGATTTTGTTTCTTTGGTTCACCAGAGATTGAATTCAGAAAACATATATTTGCCATCAGAGTAAATTTGATTTAAAATATTATTTACATTATCAGTCAAATATATTTAACTAAATTTCCATTGAAAGCTTATTGTAGTTTGACAGAAACATAATATTTTTCTATGACACAGAGGTAAGTTAGCTTCACTTTAGAAGGTATACATAAGAAACATTTTAAAGTTTTTATTTTTCCTTAATATTGCAGCTATATTATAAAGCTGTTTTTAGTAGTATGATATTAAAGTGAATTGTAGTTTATGCTTGTAAATATATTTTGAGTTTAAAAAGATTCCTAAATATTGTGTCACTTATTCAAATTTGTCTTGTTTAGTCACTTATTAAAGGATTTAAAAGTTGTTTTTAGAAACTTCAATTCCTAAAGAAATCTTCAATTTAAATCAATATAATCCATAGTAACCAACAGTGCAATTGTAATCAATTTAGAGCAAAATGTAAATATATACTTAAGTAACATTTGATATAATTCTGAAATTTTTAGGTAGGGATTTAATTTTAAAATAATTCTGTGAAGGATACAAGTATAATTGTTATTAGGAATGAGAATTTTCTGAATCTTCATGTTATAGAAACCCTCCAAAGTTGTCACATTTAAACTAAATTTCTGAATATAGTTTTCAAAACTGAAAGAAATATAAGAAAATGTCAAATTTATACAATTTAAAGCTTAACTTAGTGCATTTTTATTCTTTATAATAATTAATAATTTGATACCATTATTTCACTTTTTATGAGCTTTTTTAAATAATTAAGAATGTTTAAATAAAAATGTTTTAAAACTATCATAATTTCAAATTAATTTGGTTTTTATTGACTCTGTCCTTTAAGAGTCTTTATACTTTATTTCAAATAGAATCTTTCCGATCTATTTTAAATCATTAGGATAAAAATATATGCAAAACAGTGATTTTTAAAAACATACTTAATTGCTGGTGATGTTAAGTAATGGCAAAAAACAATTATGGAAAATGTTTGTCAAACTGATTTTCACTCATTTATTTTTGTTTGTTTTTCTTAAGCCTGTAATGCTCTACTAAAAATCGGATTTTTGAGATTTTTGGCCCCTGTTTTAAAGATAAAATATTAAAACATAGTGTTGATTATATTTATGTTACAGTGCTTTGCAAAAATTAAAATTTAGTGAAAACAGCAACAGACTAGAAGTTTAGAAACAAGGTGTGTGTTCAGAGTAGGGGTCTGAATCTATCTACATGTGTGTGAATTTCCTACTCTGCAAAAGTTGTATTTCTTTTTCTTATAGTAGATTCTTAGGGGAAAAAAGTAGTTATAGCAATTTTTTTTCTTTTTTGGCCACTCCATTGTATATGAAATTCCTCATACTGGGCCAGGTATCAAACCTATGTCTCAGGGCTTCAGAGAAGACACTGATCCAGTGCCACTTTTTTATTAAAGTATGGTTGATTTACTCTTCAATTTCTGTTGTACAGCAGAGTGACCCAGTCACACACAATTCCCTGTCATGTGCAGTAGGAGCCCATTGCCCATGCATTCCAAATATTACAGTTTGTATCCACCAACCCCAAACTTGCTGTCCATCCCATTCACTCCCGTCTTCTCCTTGGCAGCCATAAGTCTGTTCTCCATGTCCATGATCTGTTCCTATTTTATATTTCAGATTCTACATATAGGTGATATCATATGGTATTTGTCTTTCTCTTTCTGACTTCACTTAGTATGAGAATCCTTAGTTCCATCCATGTTGCCACAAATGACAATATATTTCTTTTTATGGCTGTAACACATTTTCTTAATCCATTCATCTGTCATTGGACATTTAGGCAGTTTCCAGGTCTTAGCTATTGTGAATAGGGCTGTGATGAACATAGGGGTGCAGGTATCTTTTTGAGTGAATGCTTTGTCTGGATATATATCCAGGAGTGGGATTGTTGGATTATATAGTAGTTCTACATTTAGTTTTCTGAGGTACCTCCATGCTGTTTTCCATAGTGATTGTATCAATTTACATTCCCACCAACAGTGAAGGAGGGTATCCTTTTCTCCACACGCTCTCCAGCATTTGTTACTGGTTGATTTGTTAATGATGGCCATTCTGACCGGTGTGAGGTGTAACTCATTGTAGTTTTAATTTGCATTTCTTAATAATTAGTAATGTTGAGCATTTTTTCATGTGTCTGTTGGCCATCACCCATATGTTTTCTTCAGAGAAATGTCTGTTTAGGTTTTCTGTCCATTTCTCAACTGGGTTGTTTGGCTTTTTTGTTGTTGAGTTCTATGAGTTGTTTATATATTTTAGAGGTTAGGCCTGTTGCACCATTTGCAAAGATTTTCTCCCATTCTGTGGGCCCCCCCTTTTTTAATAGTTTCCTTTGTTATGCAAAAGCTTTTGAATTTAATTACATCCTATGGGTTTATTTTTGTTTTTATTGTCATTATTCTAGGAGGTGGATCAAACAAGAAGTAGTTTAGAAAGAGAAATCAGGGAAACCGTCTCATCATTACATCCAAAGAATAAAGTATGTAGGAATAAACCTACTTAAAGAGACAAGCAACCTATACTCTGAAAAGTGTAAGACGCTGATGAAGGAAATCAAAGACAACACAAACATATGGAAAGACATAACATGCTCTTGGATTGGAAGAATCAATATTGTCAAAATGACTATATTACCAAGGCAATCTACAGACTCAATGCATTCCCTATAAAATTACCAAGGCATTCTTCACAGAACTAGAATAGAATATTTTAAAATTAGTATGGAAATGCAAAAGACCCTGGATAGTCAAAGCAATATTGAAAAAGAAAATGGAAATGGAGGAATCGGGCTCCCTGACTTCAGACAATATTACAAAGCTATGGTTATCAAAACAATATGGTACTGGAACAAAAACAGAAATATAGATCAATGGAAGAAGACAGAAAGCCCAGAAATTAACCCAAGCACCTATGATCAACTAAAGTATGACAAAGGAGGCAAGAACATACAGTGGAGGAAAGATAATCTCTTCAATAAGTGGTGCTGGGAAAAATGGACAGCTACATGTAAAACAATGAAGTTAGAACATTCTCTAACACCACACGCAACAATAAACTCTAAATGGACTAAAGACCTAAATATAAGGCTAGACAGTATAAAACTCCTAGAAGAAAACATAGGCAGATTGCTCTTTGATCTAAATCACAGCAACATGGGAGTTCCTGTCATGGCTCAGTAGAAACAAATCTGACTTGGAACCATGAGGTTGAGGGTTTGAGCCGTAGCTGCACTCAGTGGGTTGAGGGTCCGGCGTTACCACGAGCTGTGCTTTAGGTCACAGAAACGGCTTGGATCCTGCATTGCTGTGGCTGTGGTGTAGGCTGGTAGCTGTAGTTCCAATTTGACTCCTAGCTTGGGAACATCCATGTGCCACAGGTGTGGCCCTAAAAAAAGAGGAAAGTGAAGGAACTACACAGCTAAGTAAATCAACAAATAAGTGATCAAAAAATATAACAAAAAAACCCTACTTCATCTGAATACTAAATACAAACAAATGGTATTCTATCTTGTACTCTATTTGTACTTTATTTTTCTCACAGCTTCATCAATACACCTGAGGTATAGGAGGTACTACATGAATTTGGACTGGAAGAGTAAAGTAGTAAATGAAGCCCTCCCTGGTGACGATAATTAAAATTTCCCTTCATTTTCAGTTAGCTTGCCCGTGAAAATCAATTGTGACTTTTCTACAAGCTATAAGCCACTGCCGCCCTGATACGTCCTTGAATAGACCTAAAGTAAATAGACCAGGAAGAGATAATCTAAAGCTGGTGAGATATCTGTCCTGCTTTGTCTTTAATAACATTAATCATTTTAAAGAAATGTATAAACTATATCCTATCTTTATTTAAATAATCAGATATTTACTGTCTAATATCACCAGTTATATCATAAATATGAGGTTCTAGTAAAGTATATATTATTTGAGCACATGCAAATCATTTATATGCAACTTTAGCATGGATTGCAATGCTAAGGATAACTCCTTAAATGATGGTCTTCCTTGCATGGTCCATGATTAGATATTAGGGTTCTAACCTCTTATTGGCAGCAGTATTTTTTTTTCCATTAAAAGAAGTGTTTTATTAGTAAACACTATGCTGGAGGGACATGGTTTTTGGTAGAAATTATAGATAACCCTTGGACAGCTCTCAAGTTGGGGCAACCCTCTATGCAGTCAAAAATCTTCCTGTAATCCATAGTCAGCCCTCCAGGTGGGAGGTTCCTCTGTAGCTGCTTGGCATCCTCAGATTGAAAATCCAAACCAGGCAGATGGGATCATGTAGAACCATGTCATTTACTATTGAAAAAAAAATCCTCTTATAGGTGGACAAGCTAGCTCAGTTCAAACCCTGCTGTTCAATGGTCAAAGGTACATCTCTAATATAACTATGAAAGTCAATGAAAAAGTATATGCTACTTAGAAATATTCATTTTTAACACAACATTTTGGAATATGAGAGTGGTTCTTTGTTGCATTATAGATGAATAGATTTTTAGTAATTTAGTAACTCTTTTTGTGCCTTTCTTGTTAGAAATATTCTCATATATTGCTATTTTGGATGGGACTATTTTTCTATTATGTTTTAACTGGTAAAATTAAATTTGATGCAAAGTAACTGCATTGACTTGAGAGTGTTGATCTTGTATGTATCCACCTTGATAGATTCTCTTATTAAATCTAATAGTTGGTTCATTGATTCTCTTGGAATTTTGAGGCTATCATTGTATCTGCAATAATGAACAATTTTTCTTCTAGTAGTTAAAACTTTTATATCTTTTATTGTAATTGTGCATTATCTAGTCTCAAAAAAAATTGAATAGCAGCAAAGCACACTTGTATTGTTTGAGATGTACTGGAATTTCCATTGCATTTAGTGTTTAATTTTATGTTTTCTTGCACTCTCAAGAATATTATTTATCATGATAAAATTAGTTTGCCTGAGATATTTTAATAGATATTTATCAAATATATAATAAAATAAGACAATCCTTTAACCTACAATTTTAGAATTACTTTCCTCAAAGATATTCTCACATTATAAAACTAAATTCCAGTATTAAATAAAAGTGAACACTGTTGGCTAGTGCATAAAATCTAGAGGGTGGAATTTGTACTTCTGGTTTAAAATCTCAGTAAAATAGGAATTATGAAAATTGTGGATACTTTTGATTAATTATTTGAATAAGAACAGAAGATTTAAAATAAATGTTTTAAACAAAATACTTTCATTTTCATAAGATAACTCCAAAGTAAATATGTTCTTAATATGATTAGGACATACTTCAGGATGTTTTAAGGAGGAATAAACCAATATTTATTTCTGGCACCAATAAAAGCCTGAAGAGTACAAAAATGTATCATGCATATTGAATCTGATCTCTGGGAATGTGACACAGGATATCAGAAAGACTGAAATAGAGTTACTGAAATTAAATTTCCATAGTGAGATATGAAAGTAATGACTTTTATCCTTGTCTCTCCCTTTATATTTTTGTGGGTTCACAATTTATTTTCTGTGGATAATAATTAGCTTACCTATAAAATAAGAACTGAAATGTGATTCTATTTGTTATCAAATAGAGCTTTTAAAATTATTTTCTCCACTACCTAAAGTTTGTTACCATATTTTATCAATGCATTACAGTATTTAAAGAGAAAAAAGTGACAAAAATAAATTATTCTCTATATTATAAACCCATTTATCTTCCTTTTCTAAGGTGAATCCATAAGATTTTACAGAAATGCACAGTTTAAAAAAATAGTTTTTATACCTACCTTTATTAATTACATAAAAATACAAATTAAGATAAAAATGGAATAATAGAAACACTGATATTAATTTTTAAAATCATAATTAACAACAATATAATCCTTAGTTAACATGGGCATATCAAAAAGATCTCCAAATTAGGTAAGCATATGAAATGAGTATGCTCATGAGGAGATTTATATATACGTGTGTGGATACTTACATCCACTTACTCAGTAAACTCATACATTCACATGTATACATATATTTTAATGCCCCTCTTCTCTGTTAAATTCATGTTGGTCTAGGGGGATTCTCTTTTTATGTAACTACATTTATATTTTTCTTCTCCCCATAATAACTTTAGAGTTTGATTTAAACAACTTGAACAAACCAATTTTGCCCCTCAAAAAACTTACAACCAACTAATTACTCTTTACAGAGTTTATACACACACACACACACAGAGGAGTGACATAGAAAGAGAGACAGATACACAAAGACAGAAAATGATAATTACTTTATTATTATTATTTTTTTTTTTTTTTTGCCTTTTGTCATTTTAGGGCCGCACTCTGTGGAGGTTCCCAGGTTAGGGGTCTAACCGGAGCTGTAGCCACTGGCCTACGCCACAGCCACAGCAACGCAGGATCCGAGCCGCGTCTGCAACCTACACCACAGCTCACGGCAATGCCGGATTGTTAACCCACTGAGCAAGGCCAGGGATCGAACCCGCAACCTCATGGTTCCTAGTCGGATTCGTTAACCACTGCGCCACAACGGGAACTCCTGAAAATTATAATTACTTTAAATGATTCTATAAGAATTGCTTGTTGCACCAATTTAAGAGTAATGAATCTAAATCTTAAGCATCAGAAGTCTTTTGAAAAATGTCCGATATCTACTTTGGAAGTAAAATCCTCCCGTAAAAATATGATTAACAAAATACAAAAACTTTGGAAAAAAAACACAGGTGTACTGTGGAGAAAAAAAAGCCTTCTGCAATAAAAAGTTCTACATTCAAGATACTGCTAATCATCAGTCTTGTAGAAACAAGATGTGAATTATGCAACAGAGGAGCTGATTTTATTCTTCTGTATCAGAAGGCAGTAGTGGCAACCATATACAATATTAAAACTGTCTTATTCCAGTTTGTCTTTTCATCAAATTATGCTAAATCTTCTGTCTTGCTTATTTGTAAATAAGCAGCTATATTCTGCTTAACTCTGAATAACTATGGACAATTTCAAAGACTGAAAAATACACTAACAATGAAGAAAATAATCCAAATCATAAATGCTATTAAATCTTGAAAACATAATTCCATATTTAAATAGGAATCAAATCAAATATTTATATTTGTATATCTTAATATAATCATTTTATTAAGTTTTATGACTGTCTTGATGCATATCCTGAATTTGTGTAAGACTGAAATTGAATAAAATATTTTTTATATGAAGGACTATAATACATGAACCAATACGAAAATCCTATAACAACAAAGCATTTCAGAAAACAAGCAATTTCTAATTAATAATTATCCTTAAATGACTTTTTCTGCTGCTGTTTAAACTTTCTTTTTTCACTGAAAATATGTTTTTTTATTTTACCAAGTATTTCCTTAGATTTGATGGGTGAACATGTTTGTGCATAATAAGTGTACTCACATGTAAGTTGTTGACAGGGCTTGAATTTCATCTGTTTAAGAAATCTGTCAATATATTCTGTTCATTTATAACATTTGCCAACAATGAATTCAAGAGCTTATCTGCACCAGAGAGTCTCCATTGTAGTCACACATTAGAATTACATAAAAGCTTTTGAAAACCTGATGCTTGAGAATTACCCCAGACCATTTTTTTCTCAAATGCTGCTGCAGACGGAGCCCAGGAATGGATATTTTTAAAGCCTTCGCAGGTGATTATACTAAGCAGCCATTATTTAAATCCATAGATCTATACATTTTATTTATGTCCTTCCCTTCGCATCCACCAGAAGTCAACAGATAATATCAAATAACTTAGAAAAATAAACAGCTATTCTAGAATCAAGATTAGATAAATATACTCAATTTAACAAAGCCTCATATTTAGAGGCATATTTGATTATCTGTTGGATAATCCCCAAGGACCTCAAAGCATTTTAAAACTGTAACCCTTCATATAATGTAGATAACAATGTTATAAAGAATAGTGAGTATCTATATCTCAGTGTATCATCCCCCAAAACATTATCAACAAATACATTTGTACTATTTTACTACTTTAGTTATAGAAGATGAAAATTATATGAGCCAATTATGAATGACCTTTAGGTATAAGGCACTATTTACAGAATACATATATTATCTCATTTAATTCTCATAACAGCCCCACAGAGATATTATGTACCAAAAAATAAATTGCTTAGAGCCAAACAACTTTCTGTAAATAGCGGGTGTGTTTGAATCCAAAACTCATATATTTAACCTTAACTCCCTTGCCTACTTATATCAAATGAAACCCTGGTAATATGAAGACTTCAGCATGTGTTTATTCTTAAACATGAATAAAATATCTTATTGTGCATACTATTCTTAAAATTTTATAATTGAAAACATTAGCTACATTCTAGTTCAAACCTACCCCCTCAATTTAAGAAGAAACTGAGATTCTGAAGTGCTGAAGTAATTTGACTCAACAGTACATCACTGACACAAAATAAAGCTAGGATTATAAACCATTTTTTTCTCACCTTCTATCCTGTGCCCTTTCTGCTGCACTGCATTGTCCACTCTCATCCTCAAGGAATGAGTACTGCATTTCTTTAACAGATGACACTGTTTAAAACATTGCCTTGCAAAGGTGAAAGTATTGGTAGCTATTAAGGAGAGAAACTGCTAGACTTACACTCAGGAACTATCACTTAAGGAATAATAAATTTGTGAAATAACTTTCACTTGAGTGTTTCAGCAATCCTGAAAAAAACATAATGCCCACCACATTTATATGGTTATATTTTATATTCACGAATAAGTTAAAAGCACCCAACTTAAATCTTGTTACAAAACTTGACTGATAATTAGATTTCATACTAGTTTACAATGCAAACTAAATATAGTGGTGCTTCTCAGACCTCACAGGGCTCATGAATCACACGGAGATCTACTTAACATTCAGCTTTAGATTTGGTAGCTCTGGGGTAGGGTCTGGGACATTACATTCTAATAAGCTTCCAGGTGATGCCAATGCTACTCAAAATGTGGTCCATGGCTCTCACTTTAACGAGATAACTGAATCATATCATATCATCCTATAGCATCATTAGCTGTAACACCTATTAAATTATTTTTTTAATAAAAAAACTAATAAAAGACAAGCAGATGTCTGCAATGAAAGAAGTTCTGCTAGTCTGCTACAGTGGACACCCAGTTATAAGGAGCAAATTGTTCAGGAATTACATCAGACTCTAAAAACTGTCATAAAAGCTTAAGAATAGACATACTGCCAAAATATGCAGATAAAATATGTAAGAGAATCCTCTCTTGAATTTAAAACGAAAGCACTTAGTGCATGCTAGCTTTTAATAAATCCTACTAGATGATGACAGTCACTTTCTAATAATGTGGATGATGATGGGAGTAAAGTAAGGCATGCATGCAATTTCATTTTATTAACTTGATGATATGTCTGAAAACAGATTTTTCATGACTTGGAAAAGAAAGTTTCCAGGGACTGATTTAGAATAACAAGCCATGCCACATGAATAGTTTTGTGTCGTTGATCCATATGCTGTGATTAAGCCCTAAAACGTGTTGTCATACTGGTTTTTAAACAGTTCTATGAACAGTCAATTGAACTCACAGTTTTAAGAGTACATTGTCCTTTCTTATTTATCCAAACCTCGGATGATTCTGCTTGCCTTTTAGTTCATTATTATAAATAAGAATTCACTGAAAGAAATGAACAGAATGATGACCCTGTGGGGTCATGGCAGAAGTACAACGACGGGACCCATCAAATGCTATAGTTTAAAACATTTTCAATGCATTAGGGACAAAATGAAAACCTTTTTAGCAGTTGATATTAAGTACATTAAACATTCTATTTATAAGGCCTCATCCCCTGCTTGCAGTGGCAGTCATAATCATTTTTCATGCCAGTGAACCCTCTCAAATATTTAATAAATATTTCTTTCTCAAGATCCATATAGACTTGGAGCTATTTACTCAAGTACATCAAGCATCACAAAGAAAGGCAATTGTTTTATGTTAAGTAGTGTTTCCAAGTAAGTGCCATTTATCATCAAGAGTACTTGCACATCCTTCAAAAGATAAAGTCTATATCTATACATCCGGTGGTCAAAATGGTTACAAGAACTCTCTGGCAGCATCTTTTCCTTTTTTGTTTTTGTTTTTGTTTCTTTTTTTAGGGCCGCACCCGCGGCATATGTAAATTCCCAGGCAAGGGATCTAATTGGAGTTCTAGCTCCTGGCCTATGCCACAGCCATAGCAATGCCAGATCCGAGCTGCATCTACGGCCTACACTGCAGCTCACAGCAAGAAAACAACGAATCCCTAACCCACTGAGGGAGGCCAGAGATGGAACACATACCTCATGGATACTAGTCAGTTCCGTTACTGCTGAGCCATAACAGGAACTTCCTAGTGGCAACTTTTCTAACCAAGGTTTTCCAAAGATGACTTAAGAACAAAGAACACATTTCTCTTTTCCAACCAGCACCACATTTTCAAAATTCTTGGACAATTTTAATAACCTCATAACTGGTTGATCTGAAGCCAGGCTCCCCCTCCCTTTTTAATTGAGGCCACATAATTCATACAAATTAACCTTTCTAGTGGGTAATGCTATGATTCACCTCTTCAAAGCCCTTAGTCTTTCCTCATTACCAATGGAACAGAGTACACAATGTCTAAGCCTTAATAAAGCCATAGCTGAGATCCTCCAATCACATCTCGAGAATTGTTCCTCAGCTTATTGAAATCACAACTTACTATGTGCTTTATGTTCTTCCTCCTTTCCATTTCCTCCAGCTGCTTCCTATACGTGAATAATTCTCTCTGTCTCTGTCAATTCAAATAATTTCCATTTCTCATACTTATTTTAAATCTTCTCATTTGTCACTCCCCATGAAGCGTTTCCCGATTTTCCAGTGAGATAAGCTGTTTTTCTTTTCTTTCATTCTTTCTTTTTCTTTACTGTTTTTTTTTCATTCTTGCAAATGAATCTTTGCTATTCTAACAAATAATCTTTGTTATATCTGCCTTCTTCACAATAGGCTCTTGGTAAATACTAACAACAAATTAAACTATACACTTCTTACAGTAGATGATTAGTGTGATAATTAGATAAGCATTTTGAAATTACTTAGCTCTTTTAACAGAAGAAATATCACAGAAGGTTTATTGCAGTCATGAGGACTACAAGAATCTGTTCTGTTAAAATAAGAAATTCAATTAACCAAAAACATTTCCATCTGAAAAGAAATCTCAGAATTTGATTGGCTGTCCCAATTAAACATGAGGGTGGCAGCCATTCCAGATGGTAAAGACATATTTATAAAAAGTTTTACATAGAGAACTTCAGTGTAAGAAGGGACATTTAAGTTCATCTAGTTTAAACCAATAGCTGAATCATTTCTTCTACAAACAGTTACATCTTAATCCCTTCCATAGACTGGGAATTCACTATACCTAGAATGGCCTTTTCATTTGAAGAACAAATCTAACTTCTAGAATCTTCTTTATATAATGTTGTATTGCTGTATTTGCCCAACACAATCATCCTTTGGAATGAAACATCTGTTTCTCACATTAGAGCTGTCTAATACTTGAACACCATAATGTTGGTCATCACAAATTTTGTCTTTTCCTAATTCAGTTTTTACAATGAATTTGCTAAGTGTTGTTGTTTCTTTTTTTCCTTTAACATCTTGGAAACTTTATATGTGCTATCAATATAACTTTGTCAAGATAATTTTTAAGATAGTCTCGACTATAGGCACGGGCCAAAGAGAATGAGAGCCCTTTCACCTTTTGGGGACAGGATATTATTCTTCTGTTCACTCAAATTTCCCATTCATATTTTGACAGCCTTGTAATGTAATTAACTATCTTTGATCTTATAAAAACTCCAAACTTTCTATTTAGCTCTAAAAAGTATAGCCTTCATCATATAAATTAATTTTTTTTTTTTGCTGGCATCAGAAAAACTTTTCTGGAGTTCCCATCGTGACTCAGTGGTTAAGGAATCTGACTAGGAACCATGAGGTTGTGGGTTCTATCTCTGGCCTCACTCAGTGTGTTAAGGATCTGGCGTTGCTGTGAGCTGTGGTGTAGGTTGCAGAGGCGGCTTGGATCCCGCGTTGCTGTGGCTGTGGCGTAATCCTGCGGCTACAGCTCCGATTAGACCCCTAGCCTGGGAACCTCCATATGCCGCAAATGCGACCCTAGAAAAGGCAAAAAGACAAAAACAAAAACACCTTTTCTTACCATGAGTAATTTTGAACTAGATTTGGCATCCTACTGGAAAATTCTTAAATCTAAGAATTTTGTATTCTGGAATCTAAAAATCGTAATTTCATTTCCTTAATACAGTACTGGTCTCTTCATACTAACCGAAGTTTTTGCATTCAGAGCCAAATGAGCTATTCTGAGTTGTGCCAAGGAAGCTTACTGTAGCTATTCATTGAAATTACAACAAACAAGGAAATTTGTCATCACTTATAATTCAGCACTAATTCATTTTTCATGTCTGAAAAATGTAATTATATGGTTTTTGTAATATAAAAGACATTGCTGTATATACGTATCATAAATATTTTGCAGATCTAGACTAATGGAAATACAGGTTTTACAAGCAGAAAGGTTTTTAAATTACAAGTTATATAAATTAGGAATTCAAGGAAATTTTATCATGAAAATATTTATGGAGTTCCTGTACAAAACCCTATTGTAGCTTCTGTGAGGCAGAGCAAAAATTTAAGTCAACATTTTATTTGATTAAAGTCAATGGTTATTGGTTAAAGAAGATTTGGATACTTTCCACTGACTCATCCCTATTATCAAGGATTTTCCTCAATTCATATATGACCTTTGCTTCAGTGGTACTTTTACCATATCATTGTCCAGTCAAGCAAATTTATGCCTCTGGGATGCAAGTGGTATAATTAGAAGGAAAATTCCCTTCATCTATATTATCTTAAAGAGGAATTTGTGTCTCAGTTATCCCATAGAAATAATTTACAGTTACCCTCCACATCTGTAGATACATGTACTAAGCTATTTTATATAAGGGACTAAGCATCCACAAATTTCTGTATCTGCGGAGGTCCTAGAACCCATTGTCTATGCATACCAAGGGTTGACTCTATTAGTTTTATTTCCCAGCCCCAACCACCTGTTTTCATTATAATTTTAACAATGACATCTAATTTAAACAAATATTAAGGGCTCTTTGAAACAGAAATAAATTGAAAACATGACTAATATTTGCCTCAAGGATAGATTGATAATTATTTACAAAATGTGGAGGACGTACACCCACTTTGATTTCTTAGGAAGCTGGGAGATATTCCTGAGTGATTGTGTGTGTGTGTGTGTGTGTGTGTCTACATGCCCAGCATGTTCTTGGGCCAGGGAGTGAAACTGCACCACAGCAGTGACTAGAGCCACAGTAGTGACAACGCTGGATCCTTAACCCACTGTGCCACCTGGCAATTCTCTGTTTTTGAGGGTTTTTTTTCATTTTTGCTTTTCTAGGGCTGTACCTGTGGCATATGGAAGCTCCCAGGCTAGAGGTCTAATTGGAATTGTACCCACCGGCCTATACAATAGCCATAGCAATGTGGGATCCAAGCCAAGTCTGAGACCTATACCACAGCTCACTGGCAATGCCAGATCCTTATCCCGCATCCTCATGGATTCTAGTCGTGTTTGTTACCACTGAGCCACGATGGGAACTCTGTATTCGTGAGTATTTTAGATGCATATTGGCACTTAAAAAAAAAAATCGCTGGTAGTGAGGCCAACATTTCTTCCATCAGTAGTCTTCTTAAGATGCTGCCAAACCACCAGCAACCCTGCCCTATAAACATAGGATTTGGGATATTCATTTCAGTTAGCTATACTGTGGAAACGGTTTTTACCTCGATAGAAAGTTTTCCAAAATATCTGTAGTGATATTTTAAACCAATGACTCTTTCTTACTCCATCTAAAGTACCTATATGCATATATCCAAGGATGTCTACATTTAATATAACTGCAAGGTATTTATGGGGAGGGGTGAAGAAGCATTCCACACTTAAATAGTAAAGATATATGTTCTAATAAATATTGTTGAAAAGGCTTCATAATGCCCTCAGTCATGATAACTCATTTTGGGGGTGGTAATATGAGGCAGGACTTAATTTTTTTAACTATATTTAGAATCACTTAATGACCTTAAATTTATACCTAGAAGGACTTGTACAAAGTTTCCGAAAGTCAGGGCAGCTCAAGTGACAGATGAGAAGTCATCAAGTCATTCCGAATCCCAGAAGTCTGGCTAGTCTCCATATCGGCTTTATGAAGGACTGGAGCTTTTTTTTGCTCATTTCTTTAAGAATAGCATGAAGCAGGCTGGCAGGATTTCTGCATCAGTTGAGTGAATTCTGACAGTCCTTGTATACTCCCTCATGCCAAGTCTAAACTGACATGAGAAAGGGGCTATCCCTGCTCCCTTCATCGTGTGTGCATGGAATATGTAACCTGAAGAATTCAAAGTTTCTTATCCTTTTTCTTTAGACAGAAATTATGCATCATAGTCATAATTTTTAAAGTATATGAGGGAAGAGTGAGAAAGAACAATTTAACATAGTTTCCACAATTTGAATATCTCATTACTAAATTTTCAAGAATATAAAATTATGTGCAGATATAGTTCATGGCAGAATTTCCCATAATTAGCTTGAATAACTGAGACTAACTGGATTCTCGCAATGTGTCTGCTACCTGTAGGCCTTTTTAATGCTTGGGCAAGTTATTTAATTTCTAGATCTCTCACTTCCCCATTTCTTCAACTATAAAATGGGTTTTCCTACCTGCTGGGCTTTGTTTTAGTATCTAATGAGATAAAACATGCTTACAAAACCTATGGAATTCTGCATTGATTCTGTTTTATCATAACAAGCCATGAAAAAAATCCTCAAATTGCATTCCATTTTAGTCTATGCCAAGTTTTGAAGTGTCATTTTCCAGAGTTTTATTTCTCTGAATACATTTTTTAATTTAATTCATTGCATTTCCTATTTAGTCTAGGTCAGAACTGATCAACTATTTTCTGCATGAAGGGTGCAGTATCCTTGAAGACACTCATGCCCTGACCCCTAGGTGCGAAAGCAGTTCAAGCTTCCTACCTGGGCATTCAGGCTTGAACAGCCTCTGTGCTCCCACAAGAGTTATCAGTGGCTAGTAGGTTCCTATTAGTGAGCATGATGAACAAAGCCCAGTAATCCAGTCTTATACTCCACACTGAATGTTGTCTGGGAGGTGCTCTATTTCCTCAACAGGAACCTCTACAAGGGGACTGGTGGAGTGACTGAAGAATATCACCCTTTTAGTGGTCAAGAAGGAAAGAGGCCAAACCAATGTGTGGCTAGTGGGGAGATGGAGAGATCAGTTGGGGATTCCTACTAAATGTGTCATCCCTGAATCTTTGTTTTCAAACAAATCAGGACACTTTCTCCAGGCTTATGATATACTTCTTTCTTCATCCCAGAGAAAGCATTTTTAATTAGAAGATATATGATAGTTTAAGATGACAAGGTGGCAAAACAAAACTATAGCATAGAAACTTGATATCTAAATTGCATTTTTAAATGCAAGAGTATAGTGAGGGGGAAGCTAATAATATATCTCTAAAAATTATGTTACTGAAAAAATTGGATGAGAATTTAATTATCTACCTTTGTTCACCATATCATAAGTTTACAGCAACAACTGAACACTACATCATCTAGGTGTTAATATTTATTTTTTAAAAGTCATTTCTCCAATCTAAATATGGATTCTCTGCAGAATTTCTAATAATACATTCAGACATCAAGGAAACAGATAAATAAAATATTAAATATGCAATCCATATAGGTTAAATTATCTTTATCACTTCTCACATTGAAATTCTTGAAAAAAAAAATACACGCATTGCTCTACCCCTTATCTTTCAATTCACGAGACCTACAAAAGATAACTCCCATTCCTACTACTTTCACTGAAATTGTTTCCACTAAGGTCTCTAATGATCTGAATGCCAAAGTCAGTGGACCACTTACCTATTATCTTCATCATAATGAACGACTGTACTATTTAACACAATTTACCACTTCACTCTTCTTGCAAATTTTGCCATTCCTTACTTCATTCTCGTAAAGACCATATAGTGCTCTTCCTACTATGTACTTTTTTTCCATAATGACTCTTAAATGCTGAATTTCCACATACTTCCTCCCTGCAGACTCTCTTTATGCCCCAAACTTAACTGTCATTGTGGATTCCCAATTTTCTCTTTCCAATTTAAACCATATTTTAGACCACATATGTGGCTGTAAATAGTTATTTCTTCACAGAATCTCAAACTCGGTTATACTCAACTCATCATCCTCTCTTATACATCTTGTGAATCTTGGGGAGTCCCATCAATGATTGCCTCTTCCTCACACCACATGTACTGGTCACAAAGTCTTCTCAATTACACAACTTAACTTTATCTTGAGAACTTTTTGAGTTCTGCTTCTCCATCATTATGGCAATTGTCCCGATTCTTATTCTAGAGGGTACCTTATCTTGATCATTGCCACAATGAATCTTTGTTTTCTCAGGTTTGATCCTTGGTATTTTTTTTCTACTTCCTCGGTGGCCGCTATAATCTTTCTCAGTTGCCACTATATTTATTTTTTCCCTGCATACTCCAAACTCCTTGTTGTGAAATATAAGATCTGGGAAATTTGTTCTTGTCTGGTTTTCATAACTAAATTCCCTATTCCAATTACAATTTTAGGTACTTTATGCAAACTATTGAAACTGAATATGTTTTCATCTATCTAGAATATATTTCTCTATTCCCTTTGTCCATAAACTCATACTCATCCTTCAAGACAGATGTCAAAATTTGTCTATTATATAAACCAAATCAAATCCATTTTATTGCTTATAATATACCCTTTTTGTGAACCAATAACCTTTAATCCATGCATACTTTGTCACTTAGAACACTGACTCTGAACTATTCCTCCAGTGTGTTGACAGTTTCTTGAAAAAAAGTTTTTGAATTTTTATTTTTCCTGCACATACTTTGCACATTCTTAGCATATTGTATGTGTCCAATAAGTGTAAAGACGATGTACGTGATTCAAAAGACAGTAATAGACTGCAAATTCTCAACTTTACTCAAAAATTAATTCTTATGTCACAGTCTTCTTGAAAATTCAAAGGTGGTCATGGCTGAGTTATGAGGGACTATATGTATGTTATAAGAACTGGACAGAGGAGCTAAAGTAGACCACTGAATAAAGAATTTTATGATCTTTAGCCTCCATTTCTTCTTGTATATAAAAATATTAATTTTAAAACTATTTGCAATGATGAAATAATTTATGTAAAATATTAGCATTGTTTCTATCACATAGTATGTATTCAACACATTTTACTCCCTTTTATAATTTATTTTCCCAGCACAGTACATTGATTGCAAGCTCTTGTTCCTTGGTTTTTTTAATTTTTCTCAAAAAAAGAGAAATATATAAATTTCTATGAGAATTACCCTTTATTAAAAATACCATTAGTAGAGTTCCCGTCGTGGCTCAGTGGTTAACGAATCTGACTAGCATCCATGAGGATGCAGGTTCAGTCCCTGGCCTTGTTCAGTGGGTTAAGGATCTGGCGTTCCCAAGAGCTGTGGTGTAGGTCGCAGATGCGGCTCGGATCCTGCACTGCTGTGGCTCTGGCATAGGCTGGCAGCTACAGCTCTGATTGGACCCCTAGCCTGGGAACCTACATATGCCCCTGGTGCTGCCCTAAAAGACAAAAAAAAAAAAAAAAAAAACACTAGTAAATTGAAGTAACCTCTGGAAACCCCTTATCATAATATCCATTGTCAGGTTTTATTACCTATGACTAGAATCACAGAACCCACTGTTAGGATTTTTACTGTAATTTCCTTTTGAATACATATGAGACCCATAGTAGCTTATAAAGTAAGAGTAGAAAATTGATTATATTCTTATTAGAATAATAGCTATGTGTGTGTGTGTGTGTGTGCACACGCACACACCCGTGCACTCTGTCTATGAGAAATTGGTAGGTCACGAAGGACAATAATATGGTGAAAGAGTGGCCAACAAGAACATCATTGCCCTCCGACAGGAGCAAATGCAGTGTCTCTGATGACAGAAATAATGAAAAAGGGCTGGAGCCAAAGTATATCGTGACAGAAAATTGGATAGAATTTATTGCACGAGGGAATGTGATATAAAAACAAAAAGCTGTCTTCTGGAATATGCAGCTAAATCTTTTTTGATATTACTTAATATGTAGTTTATTATATATCTACTTAATTGATTCCATGTTATATAAATAAATCTGCAGGACAGCTCATTTATTTTGGGGGGGTTATGCTAACCTATTGCTCACTATTATGGATAATTGTTAAGAAATTTTTAAGCTCATGGAAAAATTCTCACGTAGTTTTGTGATGTGCTGATCACTAAAAGAGAATATACATCCTAAACATTAGGTAAGTTAATGTAATAATAATCTTTACATGTAATTAATTATATTTTCAAAGCTGTATTTTCATTACTTAATTCTATGTTAAGTAATCTTTTCAAAAACTTTTTACAATGCTAGTCTGTTCATGACAATTATTGTATTTAAAATGAAATTAAAAAAGTTATTTATTAATATCATAATTTTTATAATTTATATTTAGTAATTTTAACAGTCAAATAACATAAAAATTTTAAGATGCTATTCTAAATCATAGTTCTTTGTAAATTCTTTCTTTAAATGATTTATTCTGTTAGAGATAAGGCAAATTTGCATTTTTCTACTAATTAGAAGATGCTTACATGCTGAAAAATTTAATTATAACTGAATATTGGCAACTGATATACTGTATTTTTACACTTTAGAAGATACAATCAACAAAGCAGACCAATAACTATAATTGACCCCACGGGTTTTTGCTGTTGGTTGTGAAAATGGTAGTTTAATTTCATGCCTAGAGTCACAATAAATTAATGGATTTATCTTTATCTCTTAAAAAATAAAGCAAATTCATGATAGATTTGAGAATATGGCAGCTGAAGGAAAAGTAAAGTTTTGGTTCAATGAATCTTTGTATATATTTTGGAATAATGCAACATGATAAAGTCCTTTGACTATTTTAAAAGAATCACCACCAGAGGCCAATTGAACAAATATGTCTTCTGACTGACAGTATAGTCAGAATTATTAAGCTTCCTTAAAAATAATTAGACCTCTCAGGAATGGGATTTGTGCACATTGTTTTCTAGTTTCCAATGTATCAACTACTACTTATAATCAAAACATAGATAATATGGTTTTAATTAACATAAAAACCTGCCTTGGCTTCTTCTGTCTTACCACTTTTCAATTTTTAGCACACTCTTTCAACTGGAAAGTACACTATCAGTGTTCCTAAGATGGTTATTTGGGAATGCTGCTGAATAGACCTATACTAAAAATATACATGAGATTATGGATTATGTTTTTAGTTAGATTATATGAACTTTTTCCCAACATGTATGTTTTAAGAGAAAAAATATTCAAGTCATGCTCCATGAAACTGATACTATATACCTTTATACATCAGGAAAGTGCTGGACATTTATCAATATATCACTGATCAAAACATTTTTGAAAGATACCATAAATTATGTTTCCTACATTTTTACCTTTTTTTTTTTTTTGTCTTTTTAGGGCCACACCTGCGGCTTATGGAGGTTCCCAGACTAGGGGTCCAATCGGAGCTGTAACCGCTGGCCTATGCCAAAGCTACAGCAATGACGGATCCAAGCCCTGTCTGTGACCTACACCACAGCTCACGGCAACATCAGATCCTTAACTGAGCAAGACCAGGGACTGAACCCACGTCCTCGTGGATGCTAGTCGGGTTGTTAACTGCTGAGCCACGAAAGGAACTCCTCGTACCTTTTCTGATTGCACATTCATAGGAAAAAAAAATTTTTGTAAACACTACTGACATATGTATACTTCTGTATATAAAATATACACAAATGCTACCCTTTTATTATATTATAAAATATACATAAAATCAATTTTAAAATAAGATAGACTGAAAATAAACAGAAATAAAAATTCAAATATATTTCCCATATTAGATCAGATTATCTTGTATACAGCCCAAACTCTAGAACACAACACAAACTGTTATCAAGAAGCATGAAAACAAGGAGGGCAATGTGGAAACAAGCTAGACTAAAAACTGAACATCTTTTGAAGAGCGATGTAGATAGAACATTTTATTTCCTACTGTTATATAACTAATACCTAACCTGAAATTGCCAGGTCAGGTTTTCTATCATGAGTTTCTAGAGGGAAACAAGAATGCCACATGACATATTTCTTGTGCCACATTAATAGTACATCCAGGTTCAAGATTTTTCCCATTATCCAGTGAGCTAAAGGTGGGTAATTGAAGCTAGGTTTCAGAATAAATATTTGAAAGATACACTGAACTGCAACATCAAATGATGTGATAAAGAAATGGAGGGGGGAGTTCCCTTCGTGGCTCAGTGGTTAACGAATCCGACTAAGAACCATGAGGTTGCAGGTTTGATCCCTGGCCTTGCTCAGTGGGTTAAGGAGTCAGCGTTGCCTTGAGTTGTGGTGTAGGTTGCAGACGTGGCTCGGGTCCCGCGTTGCTGTGGCTGTGGCGAAGGCCTGTGGCTACAGCTCCTGCTAGCCCTCTAGCCTGGGAACCTCCATACGCCACGGGTGAAGCTCTACATAAAGGCAAAAAGACAAAAAAAAAAAAAGAAAGAAATGGGCTGCTGGGAAACAATTGCAAAGTGTCCAGCCCAAAAGTCAAAGATTGGGTAGTTTTTAAAAGAATATTTCCTGCATACCAGGTCATGGAGAGGTAGGGTGACATTTCAGAGAGCACCAGGCACTCTATGCAGTGACAGCTATAGTGAACCAAAGGACATTCTTTACATGGGTCCACTTTTAAAGAGTGTTGGGAACATATCAGCTTGAGGGATTATTTTTTCTAATCCACATCCATTCACTGGCTGAAGCTCTATCAGTTTAGATTTTTTTTAAAACAGGAATAAAGGAAAGACTGAAAGACACTAAAACTTTTTTTTTAAATGAGATGTTCTTAGCAGAGACACAGAATATCCACTCAAGAATTTCACTGATTTTTCTTGGCAACTGACTTTCCTGGCACCAACACTGTCTGATTGGTAAGTCTTTCCTAAAAGGTAAAAACAGTGTAAATATCTTAGCCCAGAAAAGACTTGGCAGAAATTATAAGAGAGAAATATAACCTATATCAAAGAATATCCTCGTGCTGAGAGAAAACAATTTTAGGAAGTTGATGTACCAACCGCAGCTAATTTCTTCTGGAATGGGTCCCTCTATAATGGAGAGAGGACAAACCCTTCCAACTGACCTGAAATCCTTTGCCAGAAGCAAGTTTCATCACTCAGTGCTAGAACAGATCAACACAAAGCAGAAAAGCCAAACTGCCTTGGGGATTACATTTTATATCTCACAATCTCGAGCTCTTTTTGGAGTTTAATTCCATTTACCAAGAATAGATATGCTCATGAATTGAGCATGGTTTTGGCCAGCTGCTAAAAATAGGAAACATCCTTCCCCTTACCACTAATGGATGCATAAGTCCCAGAATCTCTTTACCTCCAGACACAGGCATAGGAGACTTTGTAGTATGAAATAAAATGGGAGGAGTTTCTGTGATGGAGGAGCTCAGTACAGCAAGCTGGTAGTACTTGTCCTTGCTCAAACCACAAGGAATTTGGGGGAAAACACTGAGGTTCACATCCTGAGTCCAGCACAAAGAGTTTTAGAGGCTCAGGGACATGGTATGCTTTAAGTAGGGAAGAAAGTACTGTGACAGGAACCACAGCTCTTTTCTGGTATTCAAAAAATTAGACATTTGGGAGTATCCACATATATAGCTCCAGTGTATGGAGATTAGGTTCCACATCTCGGATAATGGCAGGGTATGGCTTCTTCAGGTGGCTTTGGGAACCCTGAACAAGGATAACTGTAAACAACCAGGGAAGGAAGATGGCAATGGGAACTGGGGGAAACCACTTGATGTCTGATGATGACAGACCTGTTTACAGGCATATATGGCCATACACTTCCCTTTAAGTTATTCACTTAAATCACTAGGAGGGCAGTTTGGAAGAGGACTGAGACTGCTAGCACTCATATGCAGCTATCAAGTTAGGTGGTATTTGGAATGGACTAAACCATTCTGCTGCAATGAACATAGAAAGAGACTCTTTCATATACCATTCATTTAAAGAATGATAGAAATTTTTCAAATAATAGAGATGCAGAAGAAATGAAATCTGACTGAAAAGGGCTTAGTTATATATTGCAGAGCTTCTAAAAAGAAATGAAGAAAAAAAAAGAGCAGAAAAATATAAAGATGTCAAAAAAACACTTCAAAATTCCACAAATAAAATCTAAAATTAATTTAATGTTCATTAAATAAGCATTGCTGCTGCCTTATTTAAATTTGAACCCCAAACTAATAAATGAATAAATAAATAAATAAATAAATAAACAGTTGAAACCAACAATTCACAGTTTTAAGCTTGAAGATTGCTTTCATGCCTGAGACAAATAATAGCTGGGTTGAAGCAGTTGTTCTCAAAAGGAAAGCACAAAATTAATGGGCACTCACTCTCCCTGTCGACATTTGTTTTCCTGATTTGTAAGCAACGCACCTCTGAGTGTGCATTTATAAGAGTAGATATGGAAGAATGGAGGGTCGCTAGAGAAATTATTTTTGGCCCCTGATGAAGAAGACTGACTGACAGGGTAATGTAGGGTAATTACATTCTGAAGGAATGTACACCAATATTTAAAGCTCATTTCCTTTCAATATTATGCATGTGTGAAACAAATCTTTATTCTCCTTCAAAAGCTCCTTTCTAGTTTGGTGCTTATTACAAGCAAATAGAAGGAAATAAGCAAAGTGACAACTGTCACTTACTTTAGGACACTTTTTTTTCTTTAAATTCTGACATTTTGCATCATTTCTACAATTAGCCTATGGACCTGGCTGAAAAGTCACTGCCTGTCTGCCACGACACAATGAAAGTACGTAATAGTAACACCATTTTCTTCCTGCCAAAGATGACAAACCTCCCAAAGGGATAATTTCTCTCTGGGGATAAAGCTACACAAGGCTCTGAGTCGGATCTCTTTTAAGAGTCTTCAGAGCCTAAATGCCAATTATGCATGAAATAGTGCAGGAACTACTATACATGACCAAATCCCTCTCTCTGAGGTTAGAAACAAGAGCCTCCGTACCTAGAAGACAAAGCAGAAGGTGTGAGCCACATATGAAAGGTGAAAAAGAAAAAATATTTTACAAACCTAAAAAATACAACAAGATACTACAAATGAATTATTGTATTCTTTTCTCTTTCCCCTTCTGATTCCCACTTCTGTCTGTTTTATATCCTCTTTCTCTCTCTCTCGCTCTCTTTCTCCCCCTCCTTTGCTCCCATTCCACAAACCTTCACCCAACAACTCAATGGAAAACAAATGGCTCATTGTGTGAATAAAAAAAATCTGAACAAATACAGATATATGATGAAAATTACACCCTGATAAAAATTTAGAGATTAAAGAGTATGCAAAAGATGAAATATAAGGCAGATTTAAGTTGCTAAGCAACTTGGCGTTCACATGAAATCAGATATAGCAATTTGCTTTGGCAAGACTACATGATAAGTTTAAAGAAACAAAACCACTTATTAGTTTGAGCTACTAAGTAATTAAAGGAGGAAGAATTAAAAGATTGAACTGAATTAAGTCAGTGTTTAACATTTAAGAATACAAGCAATTTGTCTCAGAGGCCTGAGGGTCCAAACTGATATTTAATTACAAGACAAAAGATGACTGTCAATTTGACAAAGGCAAAAATAGATTAAAACATGATACTATATTTAAATCTGATCTTGTACAATGAGTTTTGACTCCCTGCCAAACTCCTGTAGTATTATTTCTTACATCACGTAACAAAATGCCCATGTAATAAAAATCTCCCTGTACATGGATACCAATTTATGCAATCTTTCTTCTGGGTATAAAGAATGCCACCTCTGCAGAGATTGAAGTGTTGAATATAGTGAACATTCATCACTTTGTTTCTGAAAGAATAAAAATATGCATTATTATTAAACTTTAGGACCATGCTTATGTTTTTGCCATCAGCTACCATAATCAAAATGCAAAGTAGTAGAACATCTATTCCAAGGATGGGTAATCTGCTCCTTTATAAACACCAGAGTAAAAAAAGGATTAAGCCTATTGTTTGTTTGTTTGAAATGGCTTAATTCTCCTCTAGCAACTAGCCCCTTGGCTTTTCTTCACTCAAGAGAATATCTGAAACAGGAAAACAAGAATTGCTATCTATAAGTGTTACTCACTCTCAGACACTAATCTGCATTAATGAGTCTCTATCACTTCAGTTCCAGGTAACAGCAGCAGTGGAACAAGGATAGACTTGTTGACTCAAACAAACACACAAATAAGCAAATAAGGTAGCAAAGGCAAGGAACAAATAAATTATTTAAAGGATGTTCCAACTAATGAACATTTAATTCTCTGATCAGCTTATAGGTCTGAAATCTGCATTAATTAAAGTACTTTATGCATTTAGTAATTTCAGTTTTTCATATCTCTATGCAAAGTTTAGAAAATATACAAAACCAAAATGTAACTTTAACTGTAAAAATATCACATTTCCTTTGCACTTCTCAAAATCTTTGCATGAAATATTTCCTTGTTTTTAGGCTCATCATTAGGCTCATGAATATTCAATACTTGTGTATTCATATTTCTCATTAGGTGAAAACTCATGGAATTTTATCCTTAGTTAACTGAGAATTTTGGAACAACATTCATTTATACTGCCTGAAGGCTTGGTCTTATTGAAATCAATCTAAGGTTTGGAACTTTTTAAGTTTAAAGGAGGTACTGACTTTTGGCTGCCAAGACTACAGCAGGGTGAGTCCAATTTTTTTTTTTTTAATCCCTCATTGTTATTGCCACTCAGCTAAGACGGGGCAGAAAGTGAGATTCTTGATGTCGAAAGTGGAGGAAAAGGTGATTTCTTCTTCAGTATTTAACTTAACTAGATAGTGGCAACATTAAAGATGGAACAAACTCTCCTACAGGTTTCTTCATTTTCTATTTGCCTTTGTACTTTTCTTTCAAGAGAGACAACATTGATGGGACTCAGGGAGAAAAATACAGGTAAAGAGAAAGACAGGTAAAAGCAGAAACTAAAGTTTGTACAGCAATAGGTCATTTAAATATTTTAACATACACTCATTTGTCCTTTTAGAGTATACCATAGCCTTGAAAAAAACGTACATAATACATGAGTTATTTGTGAAAAGCTGAAATTTAATTACAAGATCTATAAAGGCAGAAATTTAATTACTAGAACTACAAAAGCGGAGGGGTAGATTATCAACTAGAACTAAGGTATTTAGACTTCCCTCTCACTGATGATCAATTTAAAATTGACAAAAATTGGTAGACAAAATTAAATCAAAATAATCTCACTGGTTTAGAAATCACAGAAAAAAAATCCCACAATTTGCTAAGTATTTTTCTAGTATTCTCTTGGTATCAGTAATCCTGTTAGAAATTTACCCAAAGCATTCCTTTTTTAAAAAGATTATTTCTGTGTGTATGTCTGTGTATGGAAAATAGAGAAAAAAAAACAGAGAAAACATAAGGTATATGAAATGATGAAGTATATTTGAAAATACCTTTAGAATTTGACACAAATTCGTCAACTCAAATGTGGGTTTATAATGCTAAAGAGTGGAAAAAATTGTTTCATTTGCATTGGTAATACAGAATACAGGTAATACAGGTCAAAACAGTATTCCTTATTTAAAATTGATGTTAGAGCCAACTATGGGAAGATCATCAAATTATTTCTTTATGTAGAAATGTTCCCACTGCATTACAATTATGTGATTTTATGAGTATTTACTATATGCTAAGTAGGTATCTTACTTATCCCCATTAAAACAAGCTTAAAGTGTTCCAATAACTAGATCACATTTACTTGTTAGGAAGCATCAAAGATTGGATCTGACGCAAAAATATATAAATCCCATGTCTCAGCAACTAATCACTGAGATCTCTCTTTCAGCAGTGTCAGAATCAATCGCCTGTTGAGACATTTAAAAATGTGTATTCCTGGATGTGGTTTTCCATATCAGACCTAGGGAGTGTGTACTTTGTAACAAACACCTTTGATAATTCTTAAATATGGTATTATCAAGGTCTCATCTGAAGCACATAACATACAATAATAATAAGAGACAATAAATTTAGCCAAACCACCTCTGTATTGAAGTACTTATTATGTTCTAGGACAGGAACTGACCTGCATACACATCACATATTTTCGTGTTTAATTTTCACATAATGCTCTGTGGTGTGTACAAGTGTCCTTCACTTTACATGGGAAGACATCACTGTGAAGCCATGTGACTAAAGTCTCACAGATTAGAAGTGGCGATCAGACTCTGCCCTTTTTGCTCTTCTGTACTTGTGCTTAAATATATGTGAAACTGAAACTGAGATGAATTTTCAAAATTTCAGGGCAAGTTAAGTTATGCAATCATCCTTTAATGGACTAAGAAAAGACTATAAACTATAACAGACGTTCATATTTTCACTTTGCCCATTTTAAGAACTTTTGTCCTTACTTTGACCTCTAAGAACTCAACAACTTTTTTTATTTTTTATGTTTTAGTTTTCAAAGCACCAAAGAGGTCAACATCAAATCCAGTAATTATCTGTTATTAAAAAATTGGATAAAGTAGAAGAAAAAAACTTAAAGCAGGAAAGGAAGATTGCAGAAAAAGACTAAAGGAAGGGATGGAAAGGAAAAAGAAGGTTGTAAACAAGAGGCACTTCAAGATGGGAGGAGAACAACTTTTGCATATGCAGAGATTGCAAAGTGACTTGTGTTTGAAATTAAATAGCCCCATTCCTAGGCAAGGCTCTGTTCCAAAGCATATAAAAAGTAATGAGATAAAGGAGAAGAAAAGGTCTTCTTAGTAAGGAAGAAGGGTCTATCAGGCAGTCAGTCTGGATGACATTCTTTTAAAGACAGAGATGGAGACTCCCACCCTCCAGGCCACTATAGAGGTAAAAGACATGTGCAGAGATCATTGGAAAGGGTTGACAAAAGATTGGTACACCTCCTGCAGTAGCTGAATAGGAATAAAAAAAGATTTCTGTACAAAGAAACTGTGAACAGAAATAAAAAGGGTAAGAGCGATGTACTGTCAGTGATTTCTAATCTAGGCCTAGAGTTTGTACTTTCAAGAATGAACTTAGGGCAACTCCACATAGCAACAGTGAGTGTCCTTGCAGATTTAACATATTAACATTCATCTGGTGAATCTGCATGTCCACTGTGCAAAGTGGTAAATGTAGGTCAGAGAACAGCAGCAGGGAAATACACTATACTTAACAGAAACCATTCCTACCTCTCACCCTAACTAATCTTGGCTACAGCCAGTCCTACAATGATAGTAGTGGGAAATCCTGTGCTAATTCTGTGGGTTTACCAGAGACATCATAATAAGAACTTCTACCATGCAGATGGAGTTTGGGAGTTTTTCTCACCTTATTTGCCCTTATGTTGAAAGATTTTCTTTCAAATATTGTTATAAGAGAGATACTATAACTAGGTGGGAAGATATAATGGACTTTTAAAACTTATTTTTATCTCCCAATTGAGTAATCAAGCTAACTATAACCATTATACTTGCTAATAGTCCAGGTTCCTTAGTTACTTTTTTTCTCCTTACCCCTGAATTAAATGTTTATAATTATTTAAAATTTATGTTTCTATTCATTTTCAAACATCCTTAGTATTCTAAAATAGTTATTATCTGAACTTTTTTTTATCTTTTTATAGAATTTATAAACCAGGAATTGTGATATCTGGCCTTTAAAGTTAATATAATAGATACTACATATTAGGAAGAAATGATTAGCTCTAGGCCTTGCATGTAGTTGGTAAACAAAATGGCAGTTATTATCAATCATTCTATAACTTAAAATTGATTAAAGCAATGAATATATGCCTTCCTAAATTACATCTTAAAGGAAAAATATTAGAAAGTTATGGGAGAGTTACTCTTTGAAAAGTGTAATACCTAAGTGTAATGACCAGAAACACTAGGGAATCAATATTAGCATATTATAAATGGAAACATACAAACGAAGATATGGCTTTATCTGATAATTCTCTCTAGTTAGACAATAAAAAAAATCCAGAAATAGATTTCATCAACTGCCCTGAGGTATTCTGAGTGTGGTGAATCTACAGGAGATTTGATTCCTAACCACTTAGGCCACTTCTCCTTTTGATGCAGATATATTATACTTAGCATTTTCTTTCCTCCACCATCACATATTCACAAATATTTAATTGTTCTCCATGTGTTACCATAAAATCTCAAACTGTCATTCTTTCCCCTACTCTTGTGTCTCACTCCTTTCTCCATTACAAAATTTCCCCTTTTAGAGAAGTCCTTCCTTATTCTTTTAACTTCTCTGGTAATTCTAATGCCCAGCATCATAACCACATTATGAGATAAAGAGAATATGATCAGAATACAAGAAACAATAGAGAGATTCGGTGTTAACATTTTTGAGGAGTGAGGAGAGAAAGGGGATTGCCTGTCTTAGATATACTTCAACAAACACATAACTTTATTTAGAATGTTGAAAATTCTCTACACTGGCATTTAGCTATAGCTGTGCCCAAGAATTTGAAAGCAAACAGTATAAACACAAAGGAGCTACCTAAAAATAAACTTTAAATTCTCGTTCAATGAATACCTTGGGACTAAAATCCAATCAGGAAAGTGTGAAATGTAATGTGTGGTTAGGGAATAAAACCACCTTTTAATTACTGTTGACAGCTAGAGAATATAGTCCTCAGAACTAGTTAATTTCACTTTTTTGTGAAAACAACATGATTTTATCACCTTAAAAAGTGTAAACGATAGCATATAGGGAGAGACATATCTTTCAATTTGGCTTAAACGAAAACAGAAGCAAAATATATCAGCTACATTTCTTTATCTGAAAATTTAAATAAAGAAGACAGGTTTTTTTTTTCTTATCCTTTCCAAATACTGATAGCTATGAAAAAGAAAAAAACAAAACAACAGAGAGAGAGAGAGAACATATACTGAAAATCTTTCAGTCTTAGAGAAAAAACTCAGACAGGTTTTATTAAGAAAAAGAAATGTTCTTTTCTCACAATTGCCATGACAAGGTTAATGTGGAATCTTTCCTTAATAGGGCAGCAAAGAAGGGCACTGAAGTCACAGCACTGTCAAGGAGAGTCATGCAGGAATACCTGTATAGCATGTGAACAATGAAATCATTTGAGAAAAAAATATTCCTAAAAGTTAAAGCATAATATTCCACATTATCAATTTGACAAAAGTTACCTAAGCACAAGTCTCAATACAATAATGAAGACTCTTTCTTGGGTGATTAAAAGGAGAGGCAGCTAAATATTTCATTGTAATGCATACATGATTGATAGATAACATTAAAGAGAAAATGCACAGTAGACTAAATTTATATATTTTAATTCAAAACAATTACACTGAGTTAGATCATTTCCTTCACATTTTTTTTCTGTAAAAATAACGCCACAATTTTAGTAAATTCTGCATGTCTTTAGTGGTAAATTTGTCTCTTTTGATTCTGCGTGTCCCTACATAACTTCCCTTGTCTATATGCTTTTGCAGTAACAGCACTGAAGAGAAAAAAAAAAAAAAAGAAAGGCTGCTTTTCCAAAAATGAAATGTGGTCCCTTGTTCACAAATTCCCTTGAATTCTCTCTGATAGCTATGTTATCTTCATGACCTTGTTTCCAGGCCATCTTTTCCAGTTTATGTAACTCAAGATAATGTGGAGTAACTTTGGACTATTGAACTTTCTAGAAAGTGATTTTCATTTCAAATTAGCCACTTATTCATTTGGTTCTTAAGCAGATTACCCACAACAAACTGTATTCCTCATATAAATGACACTGGTATAGCAGATATCAGTAAGGAACTCAGTACTGGGAGAAAGACAAACGACAGGAAGATTAATAAAATGCATAATTATTCATATCTAACATTAACCAAGCAACAAATAAGTACAGAACATACAAACACAAATGAGATAGAGTCCTTGCTATAAAGGTACATGCAAGATCATAAAATGGAAAAATTGCGACACTGGAGATACATAAAGATTTAATGGAAAATAGGAGGGGGGATGATTAACCACCTGGAAAAAATTAAATGCAGTATTTAAAATAAACATTTGCATTGGCTAGTGGAGATGAATTTCAAGAGCTTGAAAAGGAAAATCAGTCTGGACTGGGCGAACATATGCAGCTGCCCAGAGAGTCTTCTATGTTCTGGGAGCAGCAAGTTGTTCAGAAGAGCTAAGAGATAAAGAAAATTAAGATATGGTGAATGTCTTTCATCCCTCCCCACCCCCGAGATGCAACTTCCATCTTTCTCCAACTTGTTCTATGCTCTGTAAGGCTGATATACTAATTCAATCGGCTCTCTTGTCCTCTGATTGCATATTAAGTCATGGAAAGCACTAGTAGGAGACCAAAGAAAGGACAGAAATTAGCATACTGAATTTTGAGTACTTATTGCCCTAGCTCCATGCCTCTGAGTGGGACAGTGGCTGTCTCCTTCATACAAAGGTTACAGCTGCTGTCAGGAAGCTCTTTTTCTGCATCTTAGTCTAGGAACCACATGCTCCCCTCACATTTTCAACCTCTGGAAGTAAAGTACCGCACTGTAACTAGACCCTGATACTCTACTGCCCATTGTGCTTTTCCTACATTTTATTCACCCTTCTGTAAAAAATTCCTTTATGAAGTTCTACTCAAATTAAACTAATTTTAGCATACCATCTGTTTTCTGCTGTAATCCAGACTGATAAGCAGAATAAAAAGAGACTATAGATTGTTAGGGTGGGGTTGTTCTTGGGAGTGACAGAGCTTCAGAGAAGAGAAATTAACTAAGAAACCAAGAATGTGAGGGAGTCAGGTGATCTAGGACAGAAGATCTGGGCTGTAAATAGAGTACTTTTACTCTAAGACTGGAAGAAAGAATATAGAGGGATATGAATAAAATGGACAGTAACAGGAAGTTGCGGAAGATCGTATTAAAGGTTTGACTTATTCTTTTAAGTAAATGGCATGGTAATTTCCTAACATCAAAGGAGCAGAAAATAAGCTCAAAAATTAAGGAGAATAAGAATGATTTTGATTGGTTGTGGGAAAGGAGCCAATTTTGATAGTGAGAAAGATTAATAATCAGCTGCATCCATGGATAAATATGCTTGTTTGTATGGCCTGGCTATTCCCTCTAGAAGTATATTAGAACTGATGTTAGGACACAGCCTTTGGGGCAGGTAAGTTATAAGAACCACTGAGCAAAGAGATGTAATGTCCTGGTGAGAGAAAAGTTGAAACACTGAATGATTCTGGTTCCGTAAAAAATAAATTAAAGTGGAATGACTGGGATAGGAGGGGGCAGTTAAGGGTCTATGTGTTTTAAGAGGTGAAACGGGAGCAGTATTATTAAAATGGGAAAGAATCTAGTCAGCAGTGGCTCTTGGAGTCTGAAATATTAAATGTAACGTAGTTCTGCAAATGATAATATCCTGGGACCAGAAGCGTGGGTTGCTGAAGTGGACTGGAACAGAGGAAGTGAGAAAAAAACAAATCGGGGAAAGTTAAGAACTTAACATCTGCAGAAGATGGCAATGCTTTTAGCACGTGGTCCAGTTTTGAAGCGAGAATGATAAGCTTAAGAAAATGAATAAGTGCTAGTAGAATATCAGCTCTGCTGCTCATGTGAAATGCTAAGTGAAGGCACACAGGAAATGTCCTGTTGAAAGTGTTGGGTGAGAACTAATCCCACTAGTCAAATTCAAGGTGTGGATTCAGTTTAATGGTAATGGAAGGTTTTCAGAAAACAGTGTCCCAAGATGTTGAAGGGAAAGAAACAGGTTGAGAATGTATCTAAAGAGTGAGGACTGAATTGAATAAAAATGAAAACCCTGAAGACACAAGCCCACTAAATTTTAGAATTGAAAGAATATTTCACTTAAAGATCATGAAGGTGAGGAATCTACTGACCTCTTATACTAACAGAATCATAGAGGAATGGCTGTGTCCACCATGGATACCTATTCTTTTCAACATCTCTACTGCCCAAGATATACCTTTCATTGCCTTGTGAAATTTAGCAAATCAACTGGGACCTATTTTTATCAAGTGAACATCATTTAAGAGAAAGAACCTTGGAGTTCCCATGGTGGCACAATGGAAACAAACCCGACTAGGAACCATGAGGTTGCCTGTTCAATCCCTGGCATTGCTCAGTGGGTTAAGAATCCAGTGTTGCCATGAGCTATGGTATAGGTTGCTGACGTGGCTCAGATCTGGCGTGGCTGTGGCTGTGATATAGACTGGCAGCTGTAGCTCTGATTAGACCCCTAGCCTGGGTACCTCCATATGCCACGGTGCAGCCCTGAAAAGCAAAAAAAAAACAAAAGAGAGAGAAAAAACCTCAAGAAAGATATCTTTCATCCCATCTCAAGAAATAACTACCACCATATCATAGAAAACTCATTGTTTTGTTACACTTTGCTTTTTCTTTTCTCTTTTTCTTTTTTATGAATGCACCTATGGCATATAGAAGTTCCTGGGCTAGATGTTGAATTGAAACTGCAGCTGAGGCCTACACCTCAGCCAGAGCAACACCAGATCCAAGCCACATCTGTGACTTATTCCACAGTTTGTGGCAACACTGGATCCTTAACCAAGTGAGGCCAGGGATCAAATCCACCTCATGGACACTATGTCAGATTCTTAATCTGCTAAGTTGCAAGAGAAACTACTACACTTTGCATTTTATTTGGATTGATGAAATGTTGGACATGAATAATTCAGTCAATAAATGCCCCAAAATAAACTGTTTATTGCTATTATATGCACAGAACACCAGTAAAATGATAAAACTTTAATACCAAATTTAATTAGAACAAAAAAAGTAAAAGCATATTTCATTCTTCCATATATTAAAAAAAAAACCACTTCTAAAATAGTTTCAAACAGAAATAGAATCCTAGAGTATAATTCTACTTAATAACTAGCTGATAAGTAGCCAAGTTTTGGTCTAAAATCTGTTAAGTGAGGAAGAAAATAAGGGCTATAAAAAGTATTGAAACACATTTAAATTACTATATTTAAGTAAAATTTTCACTCTATGTGAATAAATTTGAATATCCAATTAATAAGCTATAGATATTCTAGAGAAGTGGATAACAATTTAAACATTTTTTTTTAAACTTGAGAGGACAAATTTATGACAGTCCTGGTGTGGTAAGGGGGTTGTTTTACCTTGTTTCCTGATTTCATGAGTTTTCACTCTGTTAGAAAAATTCAGACATGTCTAATAGGGAGATGTTCTTATATCAGTGAGTATGTATTGACACCAAATATCACCAATGTCTATTCTTTTCCTTGAATATACTGAAATATATTTGCCTTTTTCTGCATAAAAATAGAAGCCCAAACCCAGGTCTTAAGAGATTTTGAAATTAGATAAATCTGTATATAAAGCTACTGATTGTTACCATAAGACTTTAGGTAAATTATACAAATTTTCGGATTCTCAGTGTTTTTAAAAGTTAAATGATAATAATGACTCCTACATCACATGTTTTATGGAAAGTAAATGAGGTCAAGTAAGGAAAATGTCTTCTACCTAATACCTGTTATGCACTTATCAGACATTATTGAGTCTTTCCCATTTTGAAAAAAGTAGCTTAGGGAGAAGGTTGCAATCACAAATGGTTGGTTCCATGTAAAGAACAAAAAACTACTGATGTGCTACTGCACTGAGTTTAAATTTCGCCTCTATCATATGTCATTTTTCTCTCTAAGTTTCCTCATTTGTAAAATGAGGACAACAATATCCAGCTCAGATTATCCTAGAGAAGATTAAATGGAAAATCTATGAAAAGAACTAACACAGTGCCTCTCATACACTAGCAATTCGAGGAGTATGTTTTTTCCATCTGTCTCCTTTAAAAATATGGGTTTTTTTTAAGAACAATAGCAATATGATTTGAAAGAGTTCTGTGTGTTTATATATAAATGGGTTTTTTTTTTAATGAAACTATAGGGAATAAATTTTATGATAGATATTCATACTGAAGTAAAGATTGGTTTGGACAAATATGTCCACAGACCTGGATTCAAAACCTTTCTTGCCACTAATATTCTGTGCAACCATGGACCTTATTACCAACATCACTGTTCTAATGTCTATAATAATAGCTACTTCAAAAATTTGATTAGAGGATAATAAAATATTTTATGTAACCATCTTTATAAAATATTTGGCCTAAGGCAAGTAATCCAAAAACATGAGACTCTATTATTCTGACATTTTAATTTTCAAATCAAAAAAAGTCTTTGTAAAGAATACTTCTGCTCATTTTTAAATTAAGAAATATTAAAAATATAATATACTAAATATAAAATACATATAAAGTGTGATTAAGACAATTATACATTTATAGCATGATTAACACAAATAAAAATTATTTCAATGATATTTCTCAGTTACTTCACCTATGTACTTTAAAAAAAATTAAAGGAGATAAGACTAGCATCCTAAAAGTGTTACTGGATAAATATCAAGAACACTAAGCAGAAAAAGATCCTGAGAAACAGATCATTTTGATACCTAAATTTCATTAGCTTCTCATTGCCATAAGTTGGGTAAAAGCAGTATATAAAATAGTGGCTTACATGAAATTTATTACAGGATGTCGACACTAGAATCTTTAAAATAAAGCCAAGGATCTCCATTTTCAACAAAGCAGATTAATAAGGAACATATAGTTTATATTCCTATCATAATTTCAACACAATATAAAAAACAATGCTTTCTAATAAGTGTTGCCAGCTCTGACAATAAGTCACTTGTTGCTCTGTTCCCCTTAGGCAGTGTCTCTATTCAATTAAGGATGTTTTCAAAAAATGCTGCAATTTTTGGTACATTGCCTTTTGAGGTGCACATAGAAGCTATGCTTCATTGATGCATTTTGTTTTCAGTTTCTCTTAAAATGCAATTTAGTGTAATAAATCATGAGGATTGGTAGTATATACACAAAGGAAAATTACAATTTGGAGAAAATACCAAACTACAAGGAGTATTAATCTCACTGTTTCATAAACTATCAAGTTAAATAGCAAATTAAGAATTAGAAACATTTTATTCAGATTTATTGGAAATATTTTAAATCTGATTGGAAACTATTCAATCATTTGCATATAGATATATTTGCAAAATATTTTAATTTTTTAATAAACAATCATTGTTTCATTCAGCAACTGGCTTAAAATTAAATATTGAGTAAGCAACCGGTTTGTCTATATAAGTGAAAATACATGATCTTCACTTAATGCAATGAATATCAGTACAAAATAATAGAAAATATGTTTAGAAGTCTATTCAAAATTTACAAAGAAAACAAACTTCTGCGGAAACTTACTTTTGACAATACTGCAAATTCTTCTGAAAGAAAATATTTACTCATTATTTTTACAAGTCTTAAGTTGATATAAAATGAGATAGATCTTCCATTTATTTAGTATTCTGTCATTCAAGGGCTTGACCATAAAGTCCTGGAGCACTACCTTTGAATAATGTGTTGGCAAGGTGAGAAGAAGGTAAACAAGGTTTAGACTCAGAAAACCTTTACATCTTTGAACAAGTCACTACACTTTTATGGACCTAATTTTTCTCACCCATTAAAGAAGAATTTAGATCAATGATCCAAAAGTTTTCTTCTATCTCTGAAATCTAGAAGTAATGAGCTTTAGGAAACATAATACAGTGAAAACACTGAAAAACATTATTTAACACTAATTCCATCTCTTACCACTTGAGCAAATTTAGGAGAAATAACTCACAATGCTTATCTAACACGGATGTTTTGAGAACCAGAGGAAGTACTATCTGTAACAACTGATATACTCAAATGAACTACACAAACTTATACATTATTAATTCCACTGTTCAATGTAAATATTCACTGGCAAGCAAAAGAGGACATACAAGTGGAATGACTCAGGCAAAACCTAAGAAGTCCCAGTTGTCAAGTTAAAGGAACATATGTATCCTTTTTTTTTCTTTTCTTTTTCTTTTTAGGGCCACACATGCAACACATGGAAGTTCTGAGACTAGTGGTCAAATCGGAGCTACAGCTGTCAGCCTATGCCACAGCCACAGCAACGTGGGATCCAAGCCAAGTCTGCAACATACACCACAGCTCAATGCAGGATCCTTAACCCACTGAAGGAGGCCAAGGATTAATACTGCATCCTCATGTATACAAGTCAGGTTCATTTTCACTGAACCTCAATGGGAACTCTCGAATATATGTATCTTATTAAGTTAGCTATTTTATGTAATGTGGACAAGGTTTAGTAACCTTTACTTATGGAAAAAAACGACCCTAAAAAGTAAAGAATATGGCATCTTTGAACTTGGACTAAAGCATGCTTAAATAATGTATATATCCAAACTTTACATGGTTTTGACATTCAAATCAACAAGTTTCTTGTCTGTAACTACTTCCACATAGCCTCAGTTAACCTGCCAAGAACCTTAAGCACACAGTCAAAAGTTATATTCCAATTAAAAAAACTAAAAATAATTTAACTGACTCAACTGAAACATTAAAGAACTTTGTTTCATTTCGATAAATATTACCTCATGGTTTTACAGACCATTGAATTTCAGTACTTTAAAAAGATGAACTGAATAAGGAATGCTAAGTAGTGTAATTATTTTTTTCAGTCTTAATTGACAATGACTAAGTTAGTTTTAATTAGCTATAGAAATACCTGGCTTAAACACTGTTGTTTCAAGGCTGGATGACATTTGTCTAGATTTATATTTAATGAAACAAATAAGAAAAAGAAAACTTCAAATAAAAGATATTAATGCCTTACCTACTTACTGGATTTCATACTTCCTTGAATATTTGCATGATTTTTAACAAGCCTGTTGTATGTCATATATTAACCAAATTTCCCTTCTGAACCAAATAACTATATGTGTACATACAAATTCAGAACTTGCTTCCTTCAATAATTGTTTGTTTTTAGTGTTTTTTTTAAATAATGGTTTACTTAGCCAAAATTTTTCCATTAGTATCTCTAAATATTAGTAAACAGTTAGAAAACACTGTAACACCATATCATACCATCCCATATTATATCCAAACACAAATCTATATTAACATATCATAATTGGCTTTTTTGTATTGTTTTGTTTTGTGGCCACACCCACAGCTATGGAAGTTCCCAGCCCAGGGATTGAATTCTAGCTGCAGCTGTGACCTATGCCACAGCTGCAGCAATGCCTGATCCTTAACCCACTGCACTATGCCAGGATTGAACCAGCACCACTACAAAGACAACACCAGATCCTTAATCTGCTGTGCCACAGCAGTAACTCCTTATAATTGATTTCATAATTTGGTTTACATAACTTGTTATTTAGATAAGGGTGTAATATTAACTTATTTTTGATCAAACAGTGAAGTGAAATATTGCAAATAAGCTGAGACCACTGTATGCATAATCAGAAGTTTTAATAATATACTAATGGTCTTTGCATAGAAAATATACGTTTATGGTTAAAAGGATAGGTTCTGGAATCAGACAAACCTGGATTTTAATACTAACTTCCACATTAAATAGTTATATCAAATTGAGCAACTGAGCCTAAAATCTCCATGCTTCCCTTTCTTGTCCGTAAAATCTGAAATGTAATATGACCCACCTCAAATAATCTTCCTGAAGACGAAATGATAGGAGGCGTAGGACAGGGTTGGGCTCCCATTGTTCACCATTAAATGACAGTTATTGTTAATTGTTTTTTTATTTTGATGACATATAATTTGTAAAATATTTGTGACTCATATCTATAGACAAAAGTGGGTTTTACTAGATGTTCCATTGTGGCTCAGGGAGTTAAGAACCTGATGTAGTCTCCACAAGGAGATGGGATTAATCCCTGGCCTCACTCAGTGGGTTAAGGGTCTGGTGTTGCCATCACTGTGGCTGTAGCATAGGCCAGCACTGCAACTCTGATTTGACCCCTGGCCCAGGAACTTCCATTTGACTTAGGTGTGGCCTTAAGAAAAAGGAAAAGGGTTTACCCATGGTATCACTACAGCAATACAGTTCTTTTGGAATCACTACGACTTAAGAGTGCTATAGCTGTGAAAATGAGTATATTGGTACCTTCATATTTAGGGTACACAAAATATGAGAAAGACAGATTAGTTTATTTCTGTTTAGAAATTAGATGGGGGAGTTCCCATCGTGGCACAACAGAAACAAAACTTATTAGGAACCATGAGGTTGCAGGTGCCATCCCTGGCCTCGCTCAGTGAGTTAAGGATCTGGTGTTGCCATGAGCCGTGCTGTAGGTCGCAGAGGCAGCTCGGATCCTATGTTGCTGTGGCTGTGGTGTAGGCCAGTAGTTGTATTTCCGATTGTATCCCTAGCCTGGGAAACTCCATATGCCGTGGGTGCAACCCTAAAAAGCTAAAAAAAAAAAAAAAAAAAAAATGGAAAAACTTCTAAAACTATTACTACTTGTATATTATATGACTAGAAGAGAAAATTGCAAATTCTTGGTACTAGGAATAAAAAAAGTCATTTGTACTGGAGAGTGAAGATATTCTTATGCACATAGAATATAGGTATAATGAAATAAAGAGACTTTACTTCAAGCATTTCATTTTAAAACAAAGAACACTAAATTAAGGGGAAAAAGACAATGATAAAAATGAGTAACTAAATTGTATGGAGTTTTTGTATATGTATTTTATTTAGGAGACATTGCTACATATTCTATGTTAAAACATTAATCAACACAATTTCTACCCTGAGTGTTTAAAGTTGTAATATTTATTGTCTCAATAGTAAGAGATGCTTTGTATTCTTGGTTTGAATAAAATTGTGGTTTGAATAAAAAGAAAAAAATCCAGTTCAAGTAAAGGGGAGAAAGGCTGAGACCTTTTTCCCCCAGACTCATGAAACAAGGAATACAATCTATACAACTAGTAATAAACCTACTGGGAAAACTGATAGGGCAGGTAGAAAAAAACATGAAATTGGTGCAACCTACAAAACTGTGTTTCAGGAAGAGAGGAAAGAGAAAAATTGCCTGAGAAATCACAAATAAAAAGCATATTTGATAAGATAGAAGACATATTAAAAGAAAAAACTACCCCACAACTCAATCCTACTGAGGTAATAAGTATGAATGGTAGAGAGGATTTCTTAGCTAAAGCTAAGAAAAACGCTAAAAACAAAAGCAAGCAAACAAAAAAGCCAATAGCACAACCTAAGTAATTCTTTTTTTCCATATCTCTCTTTCTAGAGTCTGGTTTGAAGCCATTTTAAAATCAAACAGGTCTATAACCTCAATTCTCAAATACTCAAAACTTTTTTTAGTAGAAATACTTATTTTGCTTATTCTATGAATTGATTTGAAAGCATTTCAGCAATTAAATGGCCTTTGCTATCTTATATTAAGTAAAACACTCACTTTGAAAATAGGAAATTTAAATCATAACACCTAAGGTGATTTCTCTAGTAGATGTTTGAAAAATGAGGTTGAAATAGGTTCTATACAATATAATAAAATAAGAGAAGGGTCTAACATAAAATTTCTGAGTCTTAATGAGTGCACTGAATTTAAGATTACGGTAAAATGAGAAGAAGTGAATTCTTCTGTTTGTGTACTTCTTTTTCTCTGTAGTTATTTACTGAGTCTCTGCTACACGGTACAGACACAAGTGAACATGTATTGATGAATAAGTCACCATCTCTGCCTTAACAGAATTCAAAGAAGTTTGAGGCCAAAGCACATTAGAGTATTTTCAGTGCTGTGTGGCAACAGTTTTAATTGTGGCACACACAATATGCAATGATAGAACAGAGAAGGAGTGATTTGTTGGCTTTTCCCGTGAAGAAGGAAGGGAAAAGCATTCTAGGCTAAAGATCTAATAAGGATGACATATAAAGGCAATTTATTGGAAAAGTTTGAGAACTAAATAAATAACAACTGAGATACTTCTCTGAGAGCACAGAATTCTAATTTTGCTGTTGAATAAGGACTACTAGGGAAAAAAAGACCCAAAAGAGGACTATCCCTGTGTTGCTGCTCCAAAAATCAAGACTATTCTATATTTCCCTTAGACCTTGAAGTTACAAGCTTAAAGTGTATTCAAGATGAAAGTATAATCTCAATCGTCAGGGTAAAATGTGTGATAAAGATTAGAGATACTTAGAATATCTGCATACGGGAATTTTGGGAAGCTTGGTTTCCTCAAAGGAAATCCTATGAGCAAATTTAAAAGACAGTGTTACTCTGACAGTATTCCAATGATCTCATGTCAAGCTGCTCCTTCCTCTTTTTGTCCAATAACATCTATGAGGCCTAGGCTCTTAAGCCATTTTGTTCCCTCTGTTAGCAGTTTAATGACATTGACAGAAATACACAGTGTTATTAGAGGAACGGTATGCGTATGAGAATGTGTCAGCTCTTGGATGGGGAGACAGTGGAAGAGATGGGCATGTTATGCCTCTACTGGGACAACATAATTCCATTAGCAATTCGCAAACTGAGTTCTGTGAGATCATAATAGATGCTTCTCAAGCATAACACAAATAGATGTTAGGAATATCTCTCTGCAGAGTATTTTTAAATATGAGAGAAAAAAAAAAACTAGCATATTTCCATAGCTAGGCTTATTCCACAATATTTATCCCTTTCAGATATGGTGACATTCTTGATTAATTCCAGTAGGTAACCTGTAAAGTCATCTGAAGCATCATCTTGTTATTTTTGTTCACTGATGTATCAGAAGCATTTCCCAACTTACTGGGCAATGCATGCTGAAAATGAAAAGCAGGATCTTGTGCTTTTCAAACTGTAATAAAAACAGAAAAAAAATAAAATGTGGACTATTTCACTGTGAAGATGATATAAGCAGCTTTGTTTCTACAGAAAAAAAGTAAAGCTATGTAAGATGAATCCCTGAATGATGTGAAAAGTACCTTCTGCTACAAAAGTACCCTCTGTTGAAAATGACATTTTTATATTATGTTACAATAGCAGAAACATATTCTATTCCTCTACATGTGTAATATGTTATATTTACATAAAATATACACAATATGTGTGTAATATATACACATAAATATGTATTCATGCATACAATGTTTTATCTGATTTCTCAACTTCATGGTTAGTATTAAGCCACTATGTAATAGAGACTAGAAAGATCTCATTTTAAAAGCAACATTATTTTCAACTGAGTATTATAAGCTAAATGTAAAATGAAAGATCTTTCTCTTTTTCATTACTTTGTATTCTGTTCTTAATCAGATAGTATTATTTTTCTGTTTCATTCACTTGTGAAGTATGCCATAAATAAAACTTAATCACAGCTATAAATATATGCACAGTACTTTTTTTTTTGTCTTTTTGTCATTTTAGGGCTGCACCCGTGGCATATGGAGGTTCCCAGGCTAGGGGTCTAATAGGAGCTGTAGCTGCCAGCCTTCGCCACAGCCACGGCAACAGCAACGCGGGATCTGAGCCGCGTCTGCGACCTACACCACAGCTCTGTTGGCAACGGGGATCCTTAACCCACTGAGCAAGGCCAGGGATCGAAGCAGCAATCTCATGGTTCCTAGTCGGATTCGTTTCCATTGAGCCACAATGGGAACTCCAATTTTTTAAATTTGATTGATGTGTTCATTTTACTGCATGACTTATTGCTTATATTTGAGTACCTGTCTTAATTTTAAAATCGTTCCATGATCAGTGAGAATTTGGAAAACTCTGATCTAAAACCAAAGCATTTCTTACCTAATCCTATAGCAAATGTCAGTAAAACTATTTAATTCTATTAAAGGGTGTACTGAGTGGTACTTCTTCTGATATTTTCAACAGGAACTTCAAATGAAACTGAAGCAACCAGGCAACATAAACAGGGTCCAATTATTATAACAATCTTGATATTTAAAAACTTCAGTTACTAAGTTTAGGATTAGTCATAGGCACAACATTTTTATCTTATATTGAACTCCACTCCAGTCCATTATTAAGAGAAGAAAAAAATGGAAAAATTGTCTCAGAAAATAAACTCTATTTCAAAGCTAAAAGGTTAATCAACTGCGGTATCTCTATTTGGAAGATGATTGTATTTGTATACACTTAAAACAGTATTGTTAGGAGTTCGTGTCATTTTTAATGTACATCTGTGTGTCTGTGTGTGTGTATAATCATCTAAGATTGATGACCTGAAGGAAAGAATTTGGCATTTATAGCTGTTTTAGAATCTTGCCTACCTCTTAAGAGAGTGTGATTTTGGACTGTTCAGTTAACCTTTCTTAACCTCCATCACTTCAAATGGAGTATTTTATATACTTATTGGGCTATACTCATAGTGATAACATACAATTTGCTTGGCATACTGAGGGCTCTCAATTAGTGAAGACTATTATAATAGTGGCTTCTGTTATTGTTTATTCCTGAGCTCGTTTCAGGTTTAAACCCTAAAGCCTGAAAATATTTTGGAGTTATTGGTGTTATTCTTGTTTCTCTACTATAATGTAAACATATCCATAATGCATTTAATTCAAGGCCCTGGCATGTATGGCTGACAATGCTGGATACTGGGCAGTGCAGCAAACTATCCTGGTTTGCTCAGGATGAGATGATTCCCAAGATGCAGAGTTTTCAATGCTAAAACTGGGAAAGTTTCAAGTATAACAGAATGGTTGGTCATTGTATAGTATTACCTAAATTTTGTCCTTTTTTGTCACCTATATTTTAGCAAGAAAATGTCCTAGCACCCTAGTATATAAGTTGGTCCATATGACTAGTTCTGGCCATTGGAATAAGGTGTAGACCTCTGAGCCAGGTAGTTAAGTATCCAATATATCTCTTCAATGCTATTTTCTTTTTATCTATTGGCAGATGACAACAGATATGGTTATCTTAAAGTCACAAGATCACTCAAGTCCACAAGATGGTGATAGCCTGGGGTCCTTAATTACCATTTGGAGAAGGTTTTCTCAGACCTCATCAAACTGTGAAGTGGGAGAGATGTAAACTTCACTGTGTTAAATCTTTGAGGTTTTTGAGTTGTTACATTAGTTAGTAGGCCTAATTAAATGATAGAACTTATTTTTAAGTAATATTGAAAGTGAATGTAATTTGTCAGTTTTTCTTACCATAAGAGATGGCACACATGGCAGCTACAGAAGGGCCAGCCTTCGTTGACAATATGCTGTTCTAAGAAAATTTCCTCTCATAACTTCAAATTACCCATGGGTTTATTTCCTGCTTTCAATAACCTTACCAGGCATGTAGTATCATTTCCTTCATTTTAGAGAATAATAATATGACTTATAGTGGTCACTTATTTCCCCTTAATTTGCACAAAGATAAATACCAATCTTAAGAATAAAGTCATGACTTCTGATAGCACACCCCATGTGTTTCAATCAAGCTATTTCTTTTACATATTCTATAATCACATGTACACACACACACACACTCAGTAGCACAATAATTATTAGAACATGTATATGTTCTTTTCAAGTGAAGATATCTATTACTGTCTGACCAGACTGTTGTCAGGAGTTAGAAAACCTTGTAGAGACTCTGATAAGTTCATTATGTACTCAAATAGGGCCATTCTGAGACTATGCATTCACCACACATTATGCACTACATTAAGAGTTTTTGGTTTGGAATTTTTCTTTTTTAAGTTTTCTTATTCCCCGTTCTAAGTTGTATTTATTCCAATTTCTAATGATAGGCTTCTCTCTGTCTTTCAGTGAACTTTTTTTTATTAAAGTATAGTTGATTCACATTGTTGTACCAGTTTCTACTGTACAGCAAAGTGACCCAGTCATACAATATATACTTTCTTTTTCTCAGTGAACTTTAACTCGAATAATCATAACAAATTGAAGTCTCAAGTTAAATAAACTAATATTCATGGAAACAAGCCAGAATCTTAAACACAATAATACTGTGTTTCAGATTAAGAGTTTATTTTACAGTAAACTTTAATTTTTAAAAGACAATAATAATAGATTTTAAAATCAAGACAAGGTGAGAAAAGCTATACAAAAACTTGATTGGCAGAATTTTGTTGAAATAAAGTAATAAAAATGTGGAATTGAAACTATTGTTTAAAAATTAACAATTAGCCAAATTCCTTCAGAATAAGATTTTTTTCCTATGCCTGAAAAATAGAATTTAACTGGGGAAAAACTTATTTTCACAAGAAGATAAAAGTGAGAAATAAACATTACAATATATTGATGGATCACATCACAATTTCAGCCTCATGCCAAAGTACCTAGAATTGAAAATATTGTCAAAAATTCCACTTCTCCAATACTTAACCTATTTGCAATCTCCAAAGAAATCCAAAGTAATTTCAACTTTAATATCTCCCTATCCTATCACATTCCTTATTCCTTTCTCCCTTACGTCTTGAAGAAGTGATATATTTCAATGGTTTCCATTTACTTACTAGTTTTTCTTTCTTTAAATCCATACACTTTAAATCTACCTTCCTCCATTACTTTTTCTCAATTGCTTTCAAATCAGATATTGTCCTTTAAAAGAAAAAAAGATCCACCTTCTAAAATTCTTTGTAGCATCTGAAATTTCTGACAATTTCCTCCTTCAAATGCTTTGAATCTTAGGTATAGCATGAAGATAAGAGATATTTCTCCAAATGCTCCATCTCACTCTTTGGTGGGTCTCATTTATTTCTACCACTCTCATGATGTAGACAGCCCTTGAAGTTGCTTTCCACTCTCTAGTGCCCTTTCACTCATTTTTTTTTTGCACCGTATTTTTTCTACATCAATTCCTACTAACTCTCACTTTACCTTTATTCAAAACTGTAGTCTTTGGCTCTAGTTTCAAGTTTTTCTCAAAATACAGATTAACAGGTATTTACTTGAGTTAAAAGTGTGAGGTACTGAATCCTAGATCTTCTGGGCTAAATTCAAATTCATAATTATATCCTATAAACCATCTTCTCTCCTTATTTCCCTTTTTTTCTGATTGTTCCAAATGTTTTAAATCATTTAGAGTAATTTTTAATTTTCTTGGCTTATTTTTAAAAACATTTATTCGTATAATTTGTGCCTCTACGTGTTTCTCATTCAGTTTCCTTCTTACCATTCTCACTGAGCACCACTCCAGTGGAGGCCCTCATTGAAATAGACTATTCAACTACACTATTGTGTAGCAAGCAATCTGATTTACAGTTACTTTATATCCTTGTGGACTTCTCTCTTTGCCTAAAGAATTTTCATACATCTTTTCCTATAATAATTCATTCAGATATATGCTCTTAGATTAATGTAAGTACATATTGGCTTGTGTCTTTCTTTTGCTCAGAATGAATCCCATTTCCTCAAAAATTAAGAATTAATACTTCAAACCAGTGTTTAGAATCATTCTCAATACTCTTTAGAAAGGCCTTTAGTTTCAGCCAAGCAAGGCAATTGTGCATTCCCAAAGTATGCTCCCCACTCCAGCTAGTTCCACACTTTCCACCTAGGAAACTCCTGTCTAGTTTACCTTTGGAAACCTTTACCATCATTTAAGACCTAACTCAAAAATTCTCTCCTTACCAAAGGCCATTTGATAACCCTCTTCTTTGAAACCACAAAGTACTTTCTTTGTACTTCACTTCTGAAGCTTAACTTACCTCAGTCAAATAATGGAATCTCCTGTGAATTTGTCCCAAAGACAATTCAAGTTTTCTTGTGTGCAGTTATTATAATAACCATCTTTGTATTCCTTAACTTCTTTGCGTACTATTTTATATATATTATGCCTAGTACTTCTTAAAATGAGGTTCATCTAAATGGAAGAGCATTCAGTGTAAGATATTGTTTTAGAAACAATTGAAATACCAAATTGTCTAATTACACATGCTTGAGAGTACATACAGAGCTGACTGGGATCATGTAAAACTTGAATGGAGTTAGATAATCATGAAGTAAATTCATTCTGAGTAAGTATCATCAGATGATTAACATGTTTTTATCTAGTGGAAAAATGTGGAAGTAAAATTATAGCTGTCATCTTATTTTTCAAAAGTACCATGGAAGTCCAAGCACAAGTTCAACCATAAAAACTTCTAGATATTTTTTTTTCTGGTTTAAAGCTTTTATCTCTCTCTCTCTCTCTTTCCATATATACATGTGGAAATATTATATAACATAAAAATGGAATATCCTGTTAAAATGCAAAACTACTGGCAGTATGGACTTTTAAGATATAAAGTATTATATTATCAAACTATAGAATTTCCTCTATGAATTATGTCAGAAGGTGGTTTTGTGTCTCTAAGAAGTAAAAGTAAAAAATAAATGGAATATGCTAGGCAGGCTCCAAAATGGCTCCCAGTGCTTCCCATCGTCTGGTATTCATTTCTGTATGTAGTCTCTTTCCAAATTGTACTAGAGTTGTTCAGTGTGACCAAAAGCATACAGAAGAAATTATGGTATGTCATTTCCCAGACTAAGTCATAAAAGGCAGGGGCTTCCATCTTCAACACTCACATTCTATCACTCTCTCTCATCCTTGCTCTGTAAGGCACTATATTGTAAGCAGCCCTGGGCCAAGTCTTCAAGACTAGGAATTGAAGATTCTACCTGAAAGCCACTGAGGAACTTGGGCCCATGATCAACTGAAGCCTGCCATCAACCATGTGAACAAGCTTGGAAGCACCATGTAAGCCTTGAAATGACTATACCCTCTGCAACCTTGTGAGGACCTTGAGCCAAAACCAGCCAGCAAACCAGCATCTAGATCCTTAACCTTAACTCTGTGAAAAAGTAAGTATGCACTATCTTAAGTTGTTACATTGAGGGATACTTTGTTATACAGCAATAGGTAACTACATGTACTGAGAGTCACAGAAACTTTGTCATTATGCCTATCCATAGTAATATTAATAATATGTATCTTAATTTTATTGACTATGGTTTTTTAATTGACTATATTAACGAAATGTCTTGAAAATAAATATTTATATTATAAGAACTTAGATTCTATTTAATAAAAATGTTTATGACCTGTTACTTCTAGAGAATTGACTTGGGTCTTATAAAACCATAACAACTGTGGGTTATTTTTTTTTCCATTAAAATATTTTAAGTATTTGGTTCTATTTATTCCAGTATTTCTCAAAATAAGGATCCCAGATATGTTTCAATGTGAAGATCAGAAATATAGAATTTTTAACAGCTGTTTGGGCATAGCAGGAAAGAGCCACAGGTCATACGAAAAAGGTAAAATAGATTCTGCTTCCCAAATCCCTTTCTTGTATTTTCTTGAACCCAGTTTTTAGATTTGCTATAGCCCAAAGACAGACCATAGGTTTTTCTTCTTCATGATTCAATGAATCTTATGTGTGTATACACACACACATACATACATACATGTATATACATTTTATTCCCAGTGTTATTATAGGACTCCTCAGAGTGGGTCAGACCATAGAGTGAAAATCTCATTTATTAATATTTTATGTATAAATTAATATTATGATATAGCCATCAGTATTCCAGGGATTTATATTAAAAATATTTCTTAGAAAATTTAAAACCACTTTAAATTTAATTTTAATCTTGACTCTTTTTGGATATCTCCAAAATTTTATATTCTCACTAGTAAAACACCAATGGAAAATGAAACAAATGTATACTATATATCAAATAAATGAATCTTGGTATATTTTTGTATCCCGCAGCAATGCAGATAATTGGCTCCATCAATCTAAATGATACTGTGATACTGTGATTTTATTAATAAGGTCTATATCAGATGATTTATAATTTGTATAATTTAGAATACATATTAACTGAATTCATAATATATATAATTATTTCATCTTACAAATATGAACTATCATCACTAGAAAGTTGGGCCTTTTGTATTCATTTCATAGTTTATGAAATGTATATAAAGTGTTTAAACAGTTGTATATATTCTTATTGCTGAATGTGAAAACAAAGTGAATGATTTAAATATAGTAGAATGTTTCAGGTTATGACCTAATTTATTTTAAGTGATTAAACATGGATCTTTTGTATATCATAAATAAGACAAACATTTAAACTTTATATATGGTATTTTGTATTGTAAGAAATGAAAGTCTTGGGCTGGTAAAAATATGAATTAATGATAACAAAGTAAGCATTTTGGAACTAAACGTTAGGCAATATTGGAGGAAAGTAGTTTTTGCAGATATGAACAAAGCATGAGAAAACTGGAAAAGCTTTCAAATTTACTATAGGAGATAGACCATTAATGTTCATAGAGCCAAAATACCCATCAACCATCATTTTCAAAAGTTGACTGTAACAAAGATACAAGTAACAATATTTTTATGCTTTGCATTTAAACTACTTATAATTAAGTCATGACTGGAAAATGATTTTTAAATTATCAAGAAAAGCAGACTCAGAGTTCCCGTCATGACTCAGTGGTTAAAGAATCCGACTAGGAACATGAGGTTGCTGGTTCGATCCCTGACCTTGCTCAGTGGGTTAAAGATCTGGCGTTGCCGTGAGCTGTGGTGTAGGTTGCAGACACGGCTCGGATCCCGCGTTGCTATGGTGAAGGCCAGCAGCTAAAGTTCCTATTAGACCCCTAGCCTGGGAACCTCCATATGTCGCGGGTGCGGCCCTAGATAAGGCAAAAAGACAAAAAAAAAGAAAAGAAAAGCAGACTCTGCCTTTATATCGCAATGGTTAAATTCTTTTTCTCCATAGAGTTTAAATAGAGTTTAATTATTGATAATTTAATATTTTTAGCTGAATATATTCTATGTGAAAACAGTATTTCTGTGCAAAACAAACACATTTCAGGCTTCTGTACATTTAAAAATTCCGTGTCCTCCTGGTTACCAGAAGACTGCTAAATTCTGCTGATCTTTGGAAAACAAATAAAATGTTTATTTGTATTTGTTTTTATATATCTTATTTCAAAAACAAATTACTAAATTCTACAACAGGCTATATGGGATTCATGTGTTCATTTTTTAAAGTTATACTCTTATTTTCATGATGCTATACATGATTTCACCCCCATGAAGATTAATCTTATCTATAACTAATTCTGAAGTTTGAGTAGGAAAAATTTTCCTATCAAAATGTTGCCTATAAGAAAATGAGAGCCGGATACCCTAAGTAAATAAAAATATATTATTTTAATAAAACACTCTGTTAATGGATACGGGGAACAGATATGGATAGATACACACACCTTATAGACTATAAAGTTAGATAAATCAAGTAGATTGGTAGCTTTACAGCAGGTCAGAATATGAGTGCCAGATATGACAGAGTAATTTTAAGAAACTCAAGAACAGAAAAGTTTCAGGAAGTTTACGAATATCCTCAAATTATTTTTGCAATGTCCATGGCCATATGAATCAGCTAGCACATTTATGTGGCCTAAACACACTTCTGTGTCCTAAGGATAGTCTTTAAATACCTTCTACAGGAAGGAAGAAACAAGGACAGATCAAAGTCAAGCCTAGGGAAGGAATCTTTAAGGTGTACAAAGTATTTTTTGTATATTAAAGGTAAATGTCCTGGAACCAGGAGTTATAAGATTATTTTATTTCACCTTCAGTGTCAGTAATGGAATCATGAAGTGTTAGAGGCAAAAGTACTCTTAGCTTTTAACATGATGTAAGATGGCTTAGGTTATTCTGTTTCTTTGGTAGTGCCAACCCCTGTGCATGATAAAATGAGGACTTTATATTCTAGTTTCTATGTCAATCATTCTGTTAAATTTCACTTTTCTTAGATTGATTTAAGCTCAGTTTTTGTGCTATCATCATGTGTTTTGTAACATGTTCCTTTTTGAGGGCGAGGAAGAGTGATCATTACAACTCTAACGTGGTAATATATTGGAATATCGGGTCATTTTAATAAGAGTTCTACTCATTATTAACTTTTCCAAACACTTAAACACTTCTTTAAAGATATTTATAGTTTAAAAATGTTTTCAACTCTTTTCTTCAAAATACCCTTTGAGACAATCTCTATTTACTAATATGATGAGGTTCTCTCATAAGAAATGTAACTCTAAGTTAGTTTTCTTTTGTTACTAGTCAACAGCTCACTCTATGACTTTTAAGGATTGACATAATAAATATAATATCTTTTCATGTTATTTACATGACATGTTATTTACATGATAGTGAGTTTTCTAATTTCAAAATTAAAATTAGATATTACCAAGGCCCAGAAAGTGGTATTTATTCAAAAATGAAATAAAGTGATTGATCAATGTTATCTGGTCCAGTTTTCTTTTACACATGAAGATCAGAGAGGTTAGGAAATTATCCAGAGCTACACATTAAAGTAGCTGAAATTCTGAAATAAGAACCCAAGACTTCTGTCTCCTTTTGAGCTGTGACTTATTAGGTCCACCATTCAGATAAAATCTTTCACTCAGATCCTATCACCCACAGGTAACTCTAAATACATTTTTCTCTATTAGTCTTTTGAAGCCAATTCCATTTCTAGTGTCTGAGTCTGCAGAGAGAAGTTAAAAATATCAGAGAAAAGAAGTCCTAAATACTGGAAAGTCATGTCAAATGTTGAGAGAGAAAGTTTAGGTCTACTTATTCTCAGCTTCTCCCAGTGATCCAAAATCTGAGAAAAGCCCTTACCTGAAATAATCCTGACATCTAGACTGATTCTTTCACATGGATATCCCAGGAAATTTCACAAAAGCAATGAAAACCAGAACAATGGGTATCCCAACAACAAATATCACCAACTTTGTATACTCTTTTCCTCTAATGCTTCCTATACATTTTTAGTTCTTTTTATCTTGCTATCCTTTCACTAGAACATAGATTAGAGATTTAAATGGCTATACCTCGTTCAGGCTCACCTCCATCTAAAAGCACAAAAATGGAAAACAAGAGCCCTAAACCTACTTTTCTTGCCATGTTTGAGGCAAAAAAAAATGGTATACGTGTAATGCCATGGGAAAATATCTGTATACTTTTAAAATATGTTTTAATCTTCTTTAATTGCTCTGCTTTCTTTTTCAACCTCTGTAGTCAATAAATTATTGTACGCTCATTTTTATGTATGTCTCTTTTTCCTTTTTCTCTCTGATTTCTACATCCGTCTCCTCTCTGATTCTAATTCCCTTATATTTTTCCTTCTCACTGATATAATGTAAAATGGACCCTCAAGACTTCCCAATGAAATTTATTTATTTATTTATTTACTTATTTGTCTTTTCCAGGGCCACACCGTCGGTATGTGGAGGTTCCCAGGCTAGGGGTCTAATCTGAGCTGTAGCTGCTGGCCTACATCACAGCATGCCAAATCCGAGCCGTGTCTGTGACCTACACAGCTCACGGCAATGCTGGATCCTTAACCCACTGAGCAAGGCCAGGGATTGAACCCGCAACCTCATGGTTCCTAGTGGGATTCGTTAACCGCTGAGCCATGACGTGAACTCCCAATGACATTTAAAACTTTGTCAAGTAATAAGACTGTGAGACTAAGTGGGCCCAGTATGCAGCTGAACAAGTACCCTGACAGTAAAAAGTCATGGAAATTTAAATGTAAAATGTAAGGAAATTCAACATTGAACTGAAAACTGAATGAGTGTATTGCCATCAAATGAGAACATATCTGACTGGGGGAAACATGTATATGTTCTTTCATGTCAAAATTTTCAAAATAAAAATGAAATGGAACTTTTTATAACATATACAAGAAGTAACAGAAAAAATCACATACAAATATTTAGCTAAGAATTAGTTAAGTGTTCCTCTTCTTCATTCCATCATTTGAAAGCTAACAGAGTTGGTGCCATCTGCAAACACAATTTTGCATGCAGCATTGGGAACATCATAAGTAGCTGAACTACCTGATTTCTGAGGCACTTACCCTTGTCAAACTCAGTCCTTTAGACAGCTATTTAGGAATATTTGTCCATTGTGAAATCTAATGGAATATTCAACACTGCTCCCAAATTCTCAGAAATTTTTCATTTCCATTAGCTCTTCTGAAAAAATCCAACTAAGCCAATGACTGTTGCCAGGGCTTTTCTTCTCCATTTCTTACCAGAAGTATTTTTTTAAATATAGAACTGTCATTTCACTTCCTTGATGTTAATGAATCCAAATTCATTAGGATTTTATATCAGCCATCAACATTGTTGCCAGCCTCATCTTCAGACAGACATGCTATATTGCAATGCCAGATTTAGGAGCATTTTAAAAACATTATGGGTTTTTTGAGTGTGCTTGTGTTCAGAACTTTTCACTCACTATTCTCTTTTTTTTCTAGCTAGTTATTTGCTACATATTATTTTAATATCCATTTAAAATACCAATTTCTACCAAAGCACTCTAAAGTAAAAAGAACAAAGCTTAGTATATTCTCTCTGACTTCAGACCATCACACAAAGCTACACTAATTAAAACAATACAGTACTGGCACAAAACAGACATATAGATCAAGGAACAGAATAGCAAGCCCAGAAATAAATCCACAAACTTATGTTCAGTTAATCTAGGACAAAGGAGACAAGAATATAAAATGGAGAAAAGACAGTATTCTTGAAAAATTTTACTGGGAAAACTGAAAAATTGCATGTAAAATAATAAAATTAGAATATTTTTCACAACATATGCAAAAATAAAATCAAAATGCACTACAGACCTAAATGTAAGATGAGAAACCATAAAACTCACAGAAGAAAATATAGGCAGAACACTCTTTGGCATAAACCATAACAATATTTTTTGATCTGTCTCTTAAGGCAAAGAAACAAAAGTAAAAGTAATCAAATGGGAATTCATTAAAGCAAAAGAAATCACCAACAAAACAAAAGTACAACCTGGTGAATAGGAGAAAGTATTTGTAAGTGATATGACAAATAAGGGGTTAATACCCAAAACATATAAATAGTGCATACAATTTAACACCTAAACAAACAAACAACCAAATTAAAAAATGAGCAGATGATTTTAATAGACTTTTTTTACCAAAGAAGATATACAGATGGTCAACAGACACATATAAAGATGCTCAGCATCATTAACATCAAAAAAATGCAAATCGAAACCACAATGATATATCACCTCACACATGTCAGAATGGCTATGATCAAAAGATAAAAACTAACAAGTGTTTACAAGGATGTGGAGAAAAAGGAACCACAATGCACTGTTGATGGGAATGTAAATTGATGCATCCACTGTAGAAAACAGTATGGAAGTTCCTCAAAAAACTGAAACTAGAGCTATCATATAATTCCACTCCCGGGTATATATACAAAGAAAACAAACACATTAATTGGAAAAGATACACACACCCTAGCATCATTAGTTACAATAGTCAAGACATGGAAGCAATCTAAGTGTCCATCAACAGATGATGTGGTATATATAGCACTTGGCCATAAAAAAAGAATGAAATTTTGCCATTTGCAACAACATGGATAGTCCTAGATATTATTGTGCTTATTGAATAGTAATTTGGATAAAGACAAATACTCTGCTATCACGTACATGCATAATCTAAATAAATAAAATAAATGAATTCAGCAAAACAGAAACAGACTCAGAGATACAGAGAAAAGTGGAAAGAGGGAAGTGGGGACGGGCAAACGAGGTAGGGCATTAAGAATTATGAACTACTACGTATAAAGTAAATAAGCAACAAGGATATGTACAGTGCAGGAAAATATAGTCATTATTTTATAATAACTTTAATTGGCATATAATCTATAAAATATTGAATCACTATGTTGTACACTCAAAAGTCTAATAGTATTGTGAATCAACTATACTTCAATAAAAAGTAAATAATAAATAAAATAAAATGCCAAAATTTGTGTAAAGCATTCCCTTGGATAATTTTAAACTCTGCATCCTTTGAATACTCCATTCTACTACTCTCATATTTAAATTTAATGACCTCTTTATATGTCCCTATTATTCATTAAACTGGGGGTTGATTAAAAAACTTTGGATATTGGCCTATATATGACCTTTTTCTTTTGTAAATAAAGCTTTATATTATCATAGTCATACTCACTTATTTAGATATTATCTATGATCTCTTGTGTAATAATGTAAAATTAAGTAATTACCACAAATATTGTAATACAGTTCTAAAATAATCACTATCTGTCCCTGTACAGAAAAAGCTTGCTGACCTCTGCTCTAAAGTAGAAACTCTCAAATATGATATCCCTTGCCACATTCATCTTGTATATCCACAAACTTGCATACTATTTGAGGAGGGGATAAAAATAGTTTCTGAATGAACGGATGGACTTTTCTTGACCTTTTTTCCATATTTTATTTTTGTACCTCTCATCTACAAAAGAAGTAATTCTCTTGAAGAAACTGAATGATTCCAGTAACTCTAGTATATAATTGGTATTATGTTCATGATAAATATGTAGAAAATGAATTATATTGAGCTTTCAAATCTGAGCAATATATTACTAAAAACTAATTGAAAGGTAAAAAATACTCTAAAGGATATTCAATGAAGGAATATGTGATGGACAAGATGAAGTAAAAGCGATTCAGCTGTCAATTTCATAAACAATAGAGGACATATATGTTCAAATTAGACAAAAATAGTGATATACATGATTTATTTTTTATTATATCTTTGTTTTTTTAGTATTAGTATAATGGGTTCTCTAGAAGTATTAATAAGCCTTCATATTGACCTTCAAATTTACTAAAGGAAATGCATTTGTGTATCTCAATGTATATATATGAGCTTGGCATTCAGTAAATATTTTGTTATCGCACACAAACACTAATCAAACTGAAGATACCTAAACCAGGTATGATTTTCCATCTTTGACTATGTTCCCTGACATTCAGATACTGAGGTATGGGAATGTCATTCCAAAGAGTTAGACTTCCAATAATTTCAATTTTTCCTCAAACCAGAATAAATCATAAATTCGTGATTCGAAAATTTTTTTCCAACCATATTTTTTTCTCTTTTTTTCACATACCACTAGAAGAAAAAAAAAAGGGAGAATTCTTGAGGTTTTCCTCCAGGTTTGCAGACATTCTCTCTGACAGTAAACGTAATATAAGGTTGTGTGACTCAAATAGACAACGTAGTTCCCAAAGTGCTTTCCCCACTGGGCACACACAAAATATGTTTTTGATTGTAATCTTCAGGCTCTTTCTCTAAGACTTGTTTCTGCTCATAACTCTTTTGGGCTCAGAGTCAACTCTAAGTTTGTTTTAAGCAAGGAGAATTCCTTCAAGCTGAATGCAAATTTGATCCGCTGGCTGTTTCGATTTCACAGCTATCCAGCTATGTCACATTGTTTGCATCTGTGTTTTAGTAAGTCTTAAAAGCATTTCTTTTTCCTGTAACTGCTTGCAATTACTTCTGCTGGTCATACGTCTATACACACTAGTAGATGAGCATACTTTTTGTATTTATTAATAGAGATGCAATTAGAATTAGTATTAGACTCCTACTCAAAGTGCCATAAGAAAAGAAGTAATGCTAAAGTCATAACTGTTTTCCATTTTAAGTTGAGAAATTAAAAATTTGTTGCTAAACCACTCAGAGTTGGCAGTTGAAAAAGAAAATATACAATTCCATTATAAAATCTGGAAAAATAACAATAGCACCCACATCCAGGTCCTAATCTAAATCAGATCAGTGACTACCAGATAGATAGGTAGGTAGGTAGGTAGATAGATGGATAGATAGATAGATAGATAGATAGATAGATAGACAGACAGACAGACAGGCAGGCAGGCAGGCAGACAGACAGACAGACAGACAGACATAAATGTTTAATACAACTTAAAAACATTGCTTCTTGGTTAAACAACTGTGTTATGCCATCTCTGGACTTCCTGTCCCCAGAGGGTGCTTCTGGTTCATCATGATAAATGCATAAAATACAGTTATTCAATTGTTTAGTAGACTTGTCCTCACTTATCTCCCCCCAGTTTTATCTTATCTGTGACCCATGGAAGAGACTAATTATACAAGAAAAAAGAAAAACTAGGGGGAAAAAAATGAAAATTTTTTCCACACTCAGTGAATGTAGTGAAGCCAAAATGTCTACTCTGTCCACTGAATGTAGTAAAGCTGAACTACTGTGGTTTTAATTTCATCAGCCAAGCTCCATGAGGCAAACTACAGCCAGACACCCAACTGCCTATTTTTGTAAATAAAATGTCATTGAAACATAGCTACATCCATTTGTTTACATTTATCTGTGGTTACTTTACAGCAACCACAGCAGTGTTGGGTTGTTACAACTGCCACCTTAAGGCCAGGAAGCCTATATATCCCTTAAGCAAAAGCTTGCCAACCTCTCAAGACTATTGGAATCTGAGATAATGGTCTCATATCAGAAATTCTGCTCTCTGATTACCAAGAACATCAGAAGTTAAAGTAGTCCAGACATTTATTCCTGAGGTTATAAATTTAACAGTCATCCAACATTGTTTCTTTCTTTCTTTCCTATATATTTCTTTTTTAACTGCCACACCTGCAGCATATGTGAATTCCTGGGCCAGGGGTCAAATCAGAGCTGTAGCTGGGGCCTATGTCACTGCCATGGCAACACCAGATCTGAGCTGCATTTGCAACATATGTTGCAGCATATGGCAATGCCAGATCCTTAACACACTGAGCAAGACCAGGGATCAAGTCTGCATCCTCACAGAGACAATGTTGGGTCCATAACCCACTGAGCCCAATGGGAACTCTGATATTTTTTCTTATGACATCAGACTTTTCTGAGCTTCATATCAGAACACTCAACGGTCCACTGGTCATTTCAGAATGGACACACCAAGCCATCAAATTTTCTTCCTCTTTCTAGATATTAATCTTAACTATCCTCTAGTCACTCCTCCAAACTGCTACCACAGAAAGTTTTGAGAAGACAAAATTTACATGATCTTAGAACTGCTTAAAATCTACAAGCCCATCCCATATTCTTTAAAACAATCATTTAAGATTCCACATGTAACTGATAGTATTTGATGGTGGTATCTCATTGATTGAGTGTCTTCACTTAGCATGATTAAAAAAAAAAAAGACACAATGAACTTCTCTGCAGAACAGATACCGACTCACAGACTTTGAAAAACTTATGGTTCCCAAATGAGACAGGCTGGGGCACAAAGGGTTTGGGATGGAAATGCTATAAAATTTGGTTGTGATTATTGTTGTACAACTATAAATGTAATAAAATTCATTGAATAATTAAAAAATAATAATTTAAAATAAAATCAAACTATTTAGTATGGCTTAAAATACACTCTGTGAGATGAATCAAGTTTGGATCCAACTTATTTACAAACTGGCTACCTAAAAGTCTTCTTTTGCCTCAAGGCCTCCAAGTGGTTCACCTTTTCTCAAGCTTTGCCTGGTTAAAGACTCATTAAAGGCCCCAGCTCAGATATTGATTGGTCTATCAAGAAAATGTCCTGAATTTACCCTGAGCCGAACATAGGTTAGGAATCCCACATATGTGCCCAGAAACACTTATCAGCCCTGTCATGGTGATATAACTTTGTGTCATAATTGTTTTATTTACTTTTATCAATGATACATTTAAAAGGTAAGCTTCTTAAGGACAGGGCCCTGTTTTATTTTGATTTCCAATTTCTAGGTGGTTAAAACCGAAAAAGTTATTCTTTAATCCTGAATGAGCAAAGAGTACTGACTCTGCTTTGGTAAGACACAAGAGCCCAATGGAAAATAATTCTAACAAGGATGTGTGGAATGAGAAAATGTTATTTTTATGATAGGTATGCTAATTAACAAACACTCCTTAGGCTTCCCTCTTCTATGTCCAGAACTCTTAGAATTAAAAAAAAAAAAAAAACATTAAGTTGGATAAAAAACAATGACCAAAAAAAAAAAAACTTACTTCTTCATATTATCACAAATCAATAATTCAATTATATAAAAAATTCTGCTACCGCAATAGAATTTTGTAAAGAATGGCAATGGCAACTTAACTTCTTCAAAGTTTATGAACTGAAAAAAAATTTTTTAGACTACCTGAAAATATTATTAATATGGTTACTGCAGAACTCTATTTTTACAACTTGCGAGTAATAACTGCAGTTTACACATTCAAATTAGTTTATTATCTACATTTTACAGATGAGGAAACATACATATACAGGTAAATTAAACCATCTATTTCAAGACCATAAGGTAAGTAACAAAATTTAAATGCATAAATTCTCATCTCCTTTACAGGGCTAATGCTTAAAATTAGTATTTTAGTTATCATAGTTTCTTTATAAAATTTTTAACAGTAAGGTAAGAGTTATTTGTATAACAATACCCTGAAGAATTCCCTAGAAGTCCTTTATTATTGTACAACACTTTGTAAGAAATGTGTACACTGTAGCAGAAAAATTATGAAAACCAATTTTTTTTAGTCTAAGTAGTCACATTTATAACAGACTGCTAACTCTAGCAGCCTCACAGATTACAACAAAAGACTTTGCTTCCAAAAATAGATTCCATTTTGCTGTCTGATCCTTATCTTTAACGAAATATGGTAAATTCCGTATCTTAACCGTCTAACATTTTTAATGCTTCAATTTACTTTTCTAATTTTTCCACATAATTTCTACCCACATAAGTTGTAACACCTTAAAAAAGCATCTCATCTTTGGAAACAAACAAGTAACAGTGGATCACTGTGTCAAAACACATTATTCACTTCTTAACAAGGAATGATTTAAAACAAGTTTTGCTTAACCCAGAAATTATATCATTCAATCCAAATAAAGTGAGAATGAAGATATATTTGGATTGGGAAGAAGTCATTTTAAAAAAATTAGAATAGCCTTTTTAATATTTGACCCTTTAATTTCTAGCCATCAAGAGTTGTAACGGGTACATCTTTTTCATGATAAAGGTCCTCCAAGGAAAGCCAGGTAAAAGGCATTTCTTAGAAATTCTGCTAAAAGACTCTGCACAGACATTTTCAACTTCAACATGTTCACTGACTCATTGTTAGAAAGCCAAGGTTGTAAAGAAAGAAAAAGCAAAAACAAAAACAGGAAGTATATACTTCAGCAAATTGTTCTCTAAATAACCTGTAGCTCTAGAAACACAGGATTTTTTTTAAGATATCTGAAAATTGGTGAGTGTCTGATTCTTTTGAATGAATCTATATGGTTTCACAAAATGTTTGCTTCTGCTTGTGATGAGCAGTAAAGCGAAACTGACTCTAATTCTGATCTTTATAACATTGACTTTAACAAGCTCAAGAGTCTCAGAAATTCCTCTTTGCTGTCACTCACAACAGAAATGTATATAATAGTGCACAGCAGGAGGGGCAACCTTGAAAAACACCAAGGGACAGAAAAGTAAAGCACCACAGAAGTAAAGGACCAGTATCTTGGGAAAGAACAGAATTCACAGACAGCAGAGACAGAGGAAAAGGGGGCAAAGAGCATGGCCAGAAAAAAAATCATTGATTGATACAGTAATTAGATAGAAATTCACCAAAAATATTTATAAATGAAATTAGATAAATATAAATATTCAGATTGAGCAAAGCATTCTAGGGGAAAAAAGAATTTGTGATCCTAACAGTTGAAGGCATAGTCCTAAAGCACAGTGAAATTGTAAAAGTATTGGATTTCCTAAAATATACTATTAAAGAAGTCACCCCCAATTTTATTGATTAGAGTACCAACAAAATATTTATCAGTTCTGATTCAACTGAGTGTTTCCGCAAATGTTAATCAGATATTGGAAAGTATTTAACTATTTCAAATCGGGGTATGTATGTCTGGGAGGGGGGATGTTATCAACTGAAAGTTTGTACTCCCCAAATTTATGTGTTGAAACATAATCCCAAAGTGATAGTATTTGCAGGTGAGAACTTTGGGATTAGGGTGATTTAAGTTATCAGGGCAAAGCCTTCATGAATGGGATTCGGCCTTTATAACAGAGACCCCAGAGAGATTCCTCACCCTTTCCACCATGTGAGGTTACAGTGAGAAGGCTACCTATCAACCAGGAAGCAAGTCCTTACCTAGCAGGCACTGAATAGCCTATGCCATGATCTTCAACTTTCTAGCCTCCAGAACTCTGAGAAGTAAATTACTGCTGTTTATAAGCCAGTCAGTCTCCAGTATTGTTTGTTATGGTAGCCTGCTTGGACTAAGACAATGGGATGAAGAATATTAATTTTTTTTTTTTGTCATTTTAGGGCCACACCCGTGGCATTTGGAGGTTCCCAGGCTAAGGGTCTAACTAGAGCTGTAGCTGCTGGCCTATGCCAGAACCACAGCAACGCCACATCTGCGACCTACACCACAGCTCAGGGCAATGCTGGATCCTTAACCCACTGAGCGAGGCCAGGGATCAAACCTGCAACCTCATGGTTTCTAGTCAGATTCATTTCCCCTGCACCACGACGGGAACTCCAATGTGTTTTGTTTTGTTTTGTTTTCAATTTCATGTAAAATAAATTGTATATATGTATGTATTTACTTATTTTTGGTTAGGGCCCCACACCTGCAGTATATTCAACCACAGCAGTTCCCAGGTAGGGGTTGAATTGGAGTTACAGCTGTTGCCGTACACCACAGCCACAGCAACGCCAGATGCGAGCTGCGTCTGCGCCCTACACCAGAGCTCACCTCAAGGCCAGATGCTTAACCCATTGAGCGAGGCCAGAGATCAAACCTGCATCCTCATGGATGCTAGTCAGATTCTTTTCTGCTGATCCACAATGGGAACTCCAAATTTTACATAAAATAAATTGTGTTCAAAGGGAAAGGTAGTTCAAAAGTCTCAAGAATGATAAAGCTCTAAAAGTGTTTAACATTTCTTTCCTCTATTAAGTTATCAGTGTCAACAGCAGTTCCTTCTAGAAGGTACTGTCATGTTTTTAATCCCATGGTGCAATGAATCTAATTTTATCTACCATTAATGCACCTCTGTGAGATAAATAGTTATTCACATCATAGATATGTGGAATTCTTCAGATTAGCAAATGACCATCTCTAGGTAAGTAAGAAAGAGAATTTACCTTCCTGATCTTTGGATATTTTGTTTATCCAGAAATTAGGATAAATTTGCAGATTTAGGGCATCTTAAGCTACTACAGTCATTTGCCAAGAGGTAAGTACGTAGCTAGCTAGCTAGCTAGACAAGTAAAATTGAGTAAAGTATTAAGAATATCAAATGGAGTCACAGACAACATAATTTTTGTTATAAACTCAAATATCGATATACAAAAAGAATTTGAATAACTAAAAAAATTAAAGCGAGTGGGCAGAGAAAGAAGGAAGGCAAAAAAGACACATACACACACAGAATACCAAGTGGCTATATACAAGATATATAAATCCCAAGAGATCTTGAAGAATTACTTTTTATCCACCTTAATTTGTTCATTACATTTTAAAAGTCCAAGGTTAGATTGTTATCTATGTTAATATGGTTGTAATAATAAGAATATCCATAGTGTCTTATTCTGTGAGCAAAAAGTAGAGAAAAGTACATTGATCATGAAAAATTGCACAATTGTATGAAGTTAGTGCTTTGTAAGACCAGGTTTTACTAGTGAAGCCATTTCCTTTTTTTCCCTATTGGTAATGTCACCAGAATGGCTAACCACGGTACAAGGTGAACATACATATGCGTGTATAAGTATATATGCATGTAATATGAACACACACCTTTGTGTGTGTGATCTGTGCGTGTGTTTTCAAAAAAGCATTTGGACAAAACAACAGAATATAGAAAGAAAAAGTGAATTTGTATCAGTAAGTTGATTTGCAGAATATTGAACCAAAAGTCATATTCAACCATGGCAGAGTACTCGAGACTATCTTATTTAGCCTTTATTCTCATATTGAACAATTTCAATTATGGCCCAGAAAACATAACAAGTATTTAGAATACTGAAGAGATATTTCCCTTAGAAAAAAATCAGTATATTAGCAACCTTGAAATTTCTAAAGTATTTTTTACGTGAGCAAAGAAAATGACCTATGCTCTATAGCTTTAAAAGATGAGAAGTAGAAGCAACTGATACAGGTTATATTAAACCAAAAGTCATACTCAGTGCCTATGTAATTTATAGGGTCCCAATCATGTAAATGTTAAGCTTAAATTTGATGTGATTCTTCAGAGGTAGTTTATAGCAACTACCTCTGAAGAAGGTAGTTGATCTTAGTTGACTCCTAAGATCACTTCCAACTTAAAAAAAGTTATAATGTTACTTTCCAGAATTAAGAGGAAACTACACACAAAGACATAAGCACATTTCAAAATCATTCTGACTGACAAAATATGGTATAGTAGACCCTCATGATTCTCCAGTTCCATAATTTTCAAATGTGCCCACTTGCTAAAACTTATTTGTAACCCTACAACTGATACTTGGAATGCTTTCAGAGTCATTTGTGGACATAATTCAGAACAACAGCAACAAAAATTGAATTGCCTCATGTACTCATTCCCAGCTGATGTTGAAAAAAGGCAACACTCTGCCTTCTTGTTTTAGCTTTCATACTCTAAGTATCCTTTTCAAAGTCTATTTGGTGCCACATTTTCACATTTTTGTGCTTATGGTGATGATTTCATTCTTTAAAATGGTCCCGAGCACAGTACTGAAGAGCCATTTACAGCTCCTAAGTACAAGAAGGCAGGGTTGTGCCTTAGGAAGAAAATACATGTGTTGGATAAGCTTTCTCCAGGCATGAGCTATAGTGTCATTTAATGTTAATGCATCAACAATATATATTAAACATAGTGTCTTCAAACAGAAACACGCATAAATAAAGATATGTATTGATCCACTGACAAAAACGTTTTGATGAGGGACTGACAGGACTCTTCCCCGTATTTTTTCAAAAAGCAAAGTTTCAGTATTTGTTAAATCAGGGTTCCAGAGACTTCATACAACACAACGACTGTGAATAATGGGAATAGACTGTATTTCTCTATATAAAACTAATACTGAAAATATAAATTTCTCCAAAAGTGTTTGCAATTATGAAGTGGAAAGGATCTAGGTTGAAATTAGCTTCACAAATGAATACCTCATGGCGAGTTATACCTAGTACATTCTCTGTGAACCAGTGATAAATGTAATTATGTTTAGAGAACGTTTGCTAGCTCTGTGACGGAAAATCTTGCCATATTCCAGATGCATACATAACTTTCTTTGTCTTGTCCTTACCTCTACAGTATGAGATCAAAATATCTGGGGAACTAGAGACAATGTTGTAACACAAAAAGTATTTTCTTTAAGCATTTACATCTTTTTAGTGAAAGGTATAACCATCAGTCAACCAGGTGGCTATTTATTACTGCCAAATTGAGATCAGTAAATCTGAGCCTCTGGCTTCCTGCCCCTGAATAGAGGAAAACACGCACTGCTCGGTGTCTGTTCCTGGAAACCTCCAAGCCAAATTTTTATATTGCTTCTAGGAAGACCAAAAAATCCAGAGTTGCTAAAACATTGTTAGCACTAGTTGCAATACTCAAAACTTACTGTAAATATTTACAAAGCTGCAAGCTAGTCAAATTTAAACTTTCACTCAGTTATAAACATTAAAAATAAAATTTCACAATGCAATTAGATCAATAGTTGTGTAGCTTCTGAGATTTGTTCTTCAGTATCTGTCCCTGTGGCTAAACATTTTCCTTCAGTCCTGTGCTTCAAGTATTAAAAAGGGGACATCAAAATCTTAAAATTATATGAGAAACTGTGGTTCCAGAAAACATTTGCTATATTAAAACAGACAGCAAAATATTTTATTAATTTAAACTAGAGGATTTAAATATTAACACAAATTATCCTGGTTTATAAATATATTTTAATGGAAAGATACCTTTTGGAAGATCACGCTATGTGACCAGGTTTCACAAAACAACTTCCTTTCTTTGATTATCTGAGTCTCATAAAAAAAAAAAATCTTACTATACCTCAAGTACACTGAAAATAAACCCATATGAAAACAGATAAGGAAAGCTTAGTTAGATTTGGTTTTTATTGTGAGATTTACATATTGCCTTTTTCTATCAAGTACAGGAGTTCCCATTGTGGCACAGTGGAAACAAATCTGATTAGTATCCATGAGGATGCAGGATCGATCCCTGGCCTGGCTCAGTGGGTTGGGGATCATTGCCATGACCTGTATATAGGTTGCAGATGTAGCTCTGATCCAGCGTTACTGTGGCTGTGATGTAGGCCAGCAGATGCAGCTCCGATTTGACCCCTAGCCTGGGAACTTCCATATGCTGCAGGTGTGGCCCTAAAAAGACCAAAAAAAAAAAAAAAATTAAGAAGGGTGTTCTTCAGTGGCACAGTGGATTAAGGCTTCAAGGTTGTCACTGCAGTGGCTTGGGTTGCTGCTGTGTCATGGATTCAATCCCTGGTCATGTCCAATAACTTCCACATATGGTGGCTTCAGCCAGAAAAAAAAAAAAGAACAAAGAAAGAACAAATTAAGAAGATACAGCCCACTTGCAAAGACACAGAACCAACAAAATCAAGTGAAAGGACCCCTTGCAGTTTTACACAGGGAAAAATTAACTTCACTGTCATATAACATGAAGTTTATCAGGATGACAAACAAGAAAATAAGTTTCAGAATGTTCTTCCCTCAGTAGTCAGCAACAGCCTTCTCAGATTGAGCATGCCACTATCTTTAACTTTTGCTTGGATCATCAAATGAAAATGAATCCAGTATCACCCATTTCATTATAATCTGAAAAAACAATGTTGTTGGTTTAAGAGAACCATGTTGTTGGCTTGAAGGTTTTTTAAAACTTTATTTCCATCCATCAACTAGGAGAGTTTTTGTATGTATATCAGTTATACATACATAACATATATCTATACACTTGATAGCATTTAAAACTGTAAAAGTTAATAAAGAACAAATACCAGTCAATAATCTCTGGATATTACCAAGTGACATATAAAATAAACATAAAATCAAAATAACATATGGAAGATAAAAAAAGTTATTTAAAATTATTTTTACTTCCTCTTTCCCTTTTCTTAAGAAATAGCCAATATTTTTCTCCAAATTCACACCACAAAAATGAGAAAAACAGGTTTATGTTTTCCATGTTGTAAAATTCTCTCTCTGGCTTTTAAATATAAAATCTAAAAAGAAAGAATTCTTTTTATTTCAGATAATATAGAAACTAATGGGAAAATGAGTTCAAAATTGAAGATATTTGTTAATTCAGAGAGATTTAGAGTCACACTCATCCAAAAACGAATCACATGAATGTTGGGATGACAATGAGAGTGGCACTATTTAATATAGAAAATGATTTCCAAACATGAGCACATATGTTTCAACTCAGTACAAGGTATGGAAATCCTTTCCAAGAGACAGTAAAATAATTTCAATTTTTGTCAAATTTTCTTGAACAAATCATAAATCAACTGGTGCAAAAGTATGTACTAAATACTATTTAGGTAAATAGAATTTTTAAATGCTATTTTTAAAATCTGATTCCAGGGCAAAATTCTGCTACATAGTTATAAAAGAGAATCCTGCTGTGATCCAAATGATGCTTATGACAACCATTCTCATTGTCTGTAGGAAATGTAGGGGTTGAGAAACAGTTAACACTTTTTTCAGTGTCTTTCAATTAAAGACATCATCTAAACAAATTCTTTTAATTAATTCAATTAATTCAATGTATTTGTAAGGAATCTTTGAGCATCATAAGCTTATTCAAACTTATCAAATGAAACTGATTCAAAGCATAGCACTAGAGTATTTTCAATGATACTGATTTTGTAAATTATCTTGTTTATTTAAAAGATAGTAATATTAGACAAGTAGGTTATATTTTTAATTTCCTTGACAAGGGGAGAGGGAAGTACAGGGTAATGTGTTTTCTTTACAAAATCAAAGATACAAGGCATGGATAAAATGCACAAAGAATGGCTTTAATTAATAAGGGAAAATGCATAATGAGTTAACCATTGACCTAGCTTTAAAAAATACAAGAAGTAAAGCAATGTAAATAAATAAAAGTGCCAAAAATCCAGTTATCTCCAGTCAGTCTAATTAAGACCAGTCCAGAATAGTTGAAAATGTAGTATACGCACATACTACAATAAAGTTCTTTTCATAAAAGTAAATTAACCATAAGTTGAATGACAGATTATGGGGATAAAGTAAACTAATATTTGTGATTAGCATTATTATTTCCTCATCATCATACTTTAAGCTTTAGTGAGGTAATTCAACTTGATATTAAAAACCTGTCATTTGCTACTACCCTATTCCAATAAAAATGAATTTTGTACCCAGCTTATATTTTGAACAAAGATACTCCATTTTTCTTCAAACATATATTTCTTTTTAATTTAAATAACTTTGGTATTATCCACATTTCATCTGAAACCTTGGACACATGAAGTGAATAATACCACCAGGAAGTAGCGCTGGGAAGGTAGACATGTCAGATTTTGCTTGAGGGGAAAGATTCTATACATGTATCTGCTACTGTCTCTAATAATTAACTGAGACAATTGTTTATAGTTTTCCGTGTCACTGATGTTTTTATCAGTTTTCTCAATTCCCTTCAAGTGATAAAAATCCATTATTTGATCAGTCCAAGGACAAATAACAAAAGTCAGAAATCTCACTACAGAATAAACCAGAATTTTTTTTTTTTTTTGGGCCACACCCATGGCATGTAGAAGTTACCGGGCCAAGGTTTGAACCCATGCCACAGCAGCAACCAGAGTCATGGCAGTGACAATGCAGGATCCTTAACCCACTATGCCACAAGGGAACTCCTAAACTGAGATTATTAATCAAGCATTTGTTGTCAACACCTCTAAATATTCAGCTATCTTTGACCAACTGTAAATAATATAGGTTCTTCTACAGAAGAAATGAATTCCCACATATGATTAAAAGCCAGTTTTGGAAATAAGCCAGAGAAATGATCAAAATTCTCAGTCATGGAAGGAAATATTATAATACTAATCTTTTTTAATGGATCAAGTTTAGACAAGTGCTAGGCATATCCCCAACATTTGTCTGAGGTACCTAATACTATCCCCTTTTATAAATGGAGAACCTGAGGCTTGGAAAGATTACGCGAACTCTCTATATTTACCCATAGCTAGGATTCAAACTCAGGAGTCCTCAAATCCAAATTTTTGAGTCTTTCTACTACAGTGCAATCTTACTGAGTTAAACAAATCTCATCTAGTGCAAATCCTCTTAATTCACATATTTTGAAATTATATTCATTTCAGAAATTGTAAATTTTGCCAAGAATCACATAAGTTGGTAGACTATATTAATTGTAAACTGCATTTACTATTTCCACTTTAGCTGGTTAACAAATATATTTGTCATGTACCATCAGGATCAGTTTTAAACTACATTAGCATGAAATTATATCAGGTCTTTAGCAATAAAGCGCTATTACAGAATGTCACTAACTCACATGTCATGCTGCCTCAAGTATTTTTTATAAAATTAGCTTCTGATAGTTGTTCACATGCCTTATGTAGAAAGATTTTTTTAAATGCCTCAAGGGAATGAATGTCTGTGGTTGTACAAAACTGATATATTCTAAAATAGTTAAAAATTGTTTTTGATATATCCAAAAATAAAAGAAATTATTTTAAAAGTTTGTTAAATCACCCTGTACATATTTTGATGCCATGCTAATGAATGGGAAGAAAATAGAATATAATATTCTATACAATACATGATCTCAACTAAATCAAAAAAGCAGTTAAAAAAAAAAGAAAGGAAATGGTCTAACTTTTAAGTGTCAGAGTTTAGGGGAATTTTAACTACTTTCTTACTTACCTAAGGACTCAGAAATCTTAACTGAAATAAAGCTTTTAAATGTGCATCTTAATGAGTAATCACATATTAATCAATAATGTCTTTATTATTTGCAAATGTTGAGGTTTGCTGTAAATACAGTCTAAATGTATTTATTCAAAATATCAGTAAAAATCATAACTAATTAAACTACTCTTGTCATAACACGTACAATATTGACACTTGAAATAAGGAAACTGAAAATTGGTGAAAATATATTTATTAGGATGTATTTAGACTGATCTTGGCAGGCACTCTTTAAACTTAGAGAGTTAAAGTGGAAATGTGATGTCTGTGCCAAATTCCTTCAAAAATGTTACACACTCTAATATAGTGTACATGACAAGCCTGAAGTGTTGAAAGGAAGCCATTTGAATTATCTGAGCACAAAAAAAGGCATCTGGAAAATTACCTAACAACTGAAACATCCTATTCACATTTTCTAGAATCACATAATGCTGAAAGGATGTTCAGCAGGTCCTGAGTTTACACTAATTTGCAAGCTTTTGAACAAGTATAACAATTTCAAAGAATAGGTTCTATTTGGTGGGTGTATCACTAATGAAACACGGTTTAACAGAAGAAAAAGAACTTTAACCTTAATTTTGTTACTTCTGTGTTATAATTCCTATTACAACATTAATATTTAGTGTCACATTAAGGTGCAATTAGAGATAATAGCAGGAAACAAAGGTCATAGTTTATTCTTTGTTCTGGTCCCTAAGACTACCAGGCATGGAATGAACAAATAAAGCGACCTAACTCCTTTTAAAACATTTCTGAAAGGAAAAATGACAGTTCATATCAGCCCGTGTGCTACTGCTAATGGCTTTCAGATTTTCACTTCAGGAAGCTGGAGTCAAGGTGTTTTCTGTGGAAAACCCATACCTTTGTGACTTGATGCTCTCCCTTTCCTAATGATACACCACTGACCACCAAAGTGCAGTTCAAAACCTATCCTTTAAAGCTGACCCTGTAACAGTGACAACTGGGACCTTCAATAAGCTAATCTTAACTATTACCACCATTTCTTCTCTACACTCAGTACTCTTTTCTCTTGGTGTTCCTTTTTCCTTGTCCAGAAAACTATTCCATATGCTTTAGGAGCCAGTAGTGCTTTAATCATTAAGGTGGCTCCTGATACCAGACCATACGACTGAGCGTCAAAGTATTAGTTACTGTTTGAGATCCTAAAGATTACTATAGTGGATTATAGGAGATAGGCACATTCCTACCTCTCTTTTGGTAACAACTACCCCTTCCCCACCTCCCAATTCTTTTAAGAATCTCTTCAACTATGCATTTCTACCGTGGCTAATAAACAGACCCACCCATAGAAATAGTGGTAGAATATTGAACCAGCCTGGGCTAATGATAAGTAAGACTCCCTAGTTTTATGTGCCAGTTCATATTTTCTCTCTGAAGCTAATTTGTTTTAGGTTTTGTAAGAGTGGAAATTACTAGAGTTACTTAGATTACTAAACCATACACCCATGGTTGACAACATTCAATGTCCAATCTAAATATGGAAATCAAACTTAACATTGGGTCATGACATTCACCACCTGAAAAGGCTGCTTCTCTCCACTTCCACCTCCTGCATAAATTCTCATATTCACTATACCTGCTGTCATGACAAAGGGTTTTTGTTTGTTGTTTTTTGCCACTTTTGAAATATTAGTGTCCACTCTATTGGAACTCTAGGTCTTTGATAACAGAGATGGTCTTACTGATTAACAGCTGGCTTTATAATATGATTCGACATACAAAAAGTCCCTAAGTGGCTCAATCCAGTAACCAAAGAGGAAAATTATTTTACTAAAGATCCATTTCTGTATGTTAAGCAGCATTTTCTAAAGACTTCATTTTTATTGCAAATTCTAAAAATGAATCTAAAATATCGATTGTTTTTCCCTAGGATCTGTGATTGATTTTGTTTATCAAATTGCTTTATAACATGAGAGATCATGAAAGCTTAAAAGAGACAAACGGCCATCTAGAAAGTTTAAAAAGTACCACAAATGCACTCTGCCATTTCACAATTTTGTCCCCAGCTCATTTCCAGGATGGTCCTAATACGTAGGTTGCAACCTAGGAAGTGTTAGACCTAGAGTATGGGTCAAGTTCCAGAAAAGCCTTGTGGTCCCGTGAGTATTTCAGCACAGTTCAGGATTTTTATAACTTCTCAAGTATAAAACAGACCCTGAAAGATCTCTGTAGAGATCTGGAAATACTAAAGAGGATAGGCCATGAGGCTAACATAGTTTAGACAAAATAGTTTAGAAATAAAACTAATAAACCTGATAGGCCAGGATTTATCTTGGATAACTAATATTGACTCATCCAACAGGGTGAAAGTCAGTAAAAAATAGGTCTAATGTGTTCCTTTTGGCATTTACCAAAACAGGAAGTTAAAGAAGAAAGTTGAAATCCATTGTACATGTTTACCTATTATTTTACCTTACTTCTCAAATAAGACAATAAAAAAATCAAACAGCAGTTATAAAATACCTAATCAATATAGTGTCAGATGTTTTTCATCTTTGTGATTTGTCATCTAAGAAAACAGTTAAGAATCTGTAAGGTTTTATAAATTAATGAGTGAATTTTTGTCTACATTTGACTTTTATCTTTGACCAAAGAAATGAGTTGGAAAAGTAACTTTCTGAGGAATGTCAGACTAAGAGTAAATTATAAGCCACTTTGCTTCCTATAGAGATACCTCCTCCAAGTCATTTTCATTAAACATATAAGCAAAAGTTATAAACTTTATCTTTGGCTTAGTATTGTAAAAATAATTTTAATAAATGAACCAACCATAGCTTCTCTGTCATTTAAGAGCAAAAAAAGGTACTTTTTTCAGATACTACTCTAAGAAAAAGCCAATTAATGTTTTATACTTTAACACTGAAATATTATATATTTTGTTATACCCTAGTTATTATAACTACCATAGAATTTATCAAAACAATACTTCCAAAGCAAAAAATATTCTATTAAACCGTGTTAGATTTAGTGCTCAAATAAAAAGAGCTTAAATTTTTTCAGAAAAATGTCTTGTTTAATTAGCTAAAAAAACCCAAGAAATTCAGACATGGTTTTTAGAGGTCATTTTAATATATTATAAATGTTCTTAGTCTTTAAGGGCAATTATACAGATACTCATTTACATGAAAACTTCCTGTTAATGGATAGAATTATATTCTTGAAATCCATACCCTCTCATGTTTTATTAAATATAATGAGATAATTAAATATTGAATACTTCCTTCAGTAGAATATAATCAGAATATACAATATTCAGTGAATTAAGTACTGCACTTAAGTGTTCGTCAATTGTCTTTATAAGAATCTGTAACCCTATGAAATTTTCTTTTTAGTTTATGTCTTCTTTTTTAAAATAACTAGCTTTCTTCTTTCTTTTATTGCTCTTTTACAGTGCATCTTTAAAAACAAGTGTAGAAATGATAAATGGGTTGTGGGAGAATACTTAAATTTTATAGAAATCTTACCATGTGACAGCTGTGGAGTTAAAAAAAATTATTTCACTTCATTCTCACATTAACACTATGAGATAGGTAGTCCTAATAAACCCAAACTTACAGTGTTAAAGGTGAAGAAACTACAAACCTCATGTAATTTCATGGAACAGTCACATTCTTAACTTTGATCAAAATTTGGAAAATGACAAGAAGATATTAGTTTTCAAAATGCATATTAGCAAATAAGTATTTGTAAATATATGGAAATAAACACTACAGAAAAGCATAAAAATGGAAACCTGTTTTCCTAGAACACAAGATGAATCTTGAAGCCATTTATACATTACCAACAAGAGCTAGTTTACACATTATAAACACACCAAAGCAGCTACAAATTATTTGCAGAATATATTAATTTTAATTGTCATTGTTAGTGACTTATCTATTTAAACAATTAAGTTTTTTTTTTAATTTAAACAATTAAGTATTTTTTTTTTAATGTTAACCTAATAATCTGTTGGAAAATTTTTATGACTTTAATGCAGGCTTAAAGTCTACTATAGTGAAACCTATCCCAAATGGTAATTTGGGATTTAAATTGAATGGATTTAAAATTGAGGTGAAAACTCTGGAATATTTTGACCAATTTCATTTATTATTAAGAATAAGTTATTTATAAAAATCTGATGCCATTTAGCACAGAGATAACTAACTTTTAAAGCCACAAGAGATTTCAGGTATAGTGTAATACACATCTACTCCGTTTTCACACGAAGAAACTATATTTGGCCTCCAAGCTTACATAAATAGCAAAGGCTGCCAAATAAGAATTCTACACTAGCCAAGACTGGCATCTTAACCAAGACACTACTGCCTCCACTTTATCTTTTGTTCCTGTCTATATCCCCAAACTAGAATTCTATGTGGAATTTAGTGAGTGGTCAATACACTTTTCTAAATTAATTATTTTTTAAAAATCACAAATATTTGAGATGTAACAGTTCAGGCAGAGTATAACTCAGTGCAGCAGATGCAGAAACAAACTGTGTCCTTTAATTAAGCGAACAATTTATAGATAATATAGGATTTCAAGACTGAATTTAAAGTTATGGGAAAGGGATACCGAGTTTAAAACAGCATAACCAACATGTTGAAGATTACTGAAAAGTTGAATAATAGAAAACATATGAGTAAAGTAATTCAGCTAAACATAAGTTTGACAGTAGTAGAGAGGTAAATAAGACAAAAGGTAGGTAAAAGCAGATGTTCAAGGATGGCAAATAAGGGTTTTAAAGGGAAAGAACCTAAGAAAAATTGTACATTGATATTGTGTGAACCTAAGAATGCAATCAGAGTGAAAAGTTAAATTTACATGATGGCAGTAAATTTGTAATGAAAATTTACTATATGTTGGGCCTGTGCAAAGTGTTAAGGAGGGAGCAATGAATAAAACAGCTAAAAACCCTAGTCCTTAATAAGACTATATACAGAGAGACAAATATTCTATAACTAATAACTAATAAGTAACAGAAATAACACAGGTGAGCATTGGCTAAAATTTGGTCTAAGGACAATGTTACCAAGGATGCTGTAAAGGAAAACAAAATAGAGGTAGTAGATAAAATGTTTATCGTGGAGGCTTGTGCCACATAAAAGGATACCAAGATCTGACATCTAACTAAAATGTCCTTTAGGAGAAGGAAATGCTCCTCTCTGTTTCTCAGAACTGAAACAGGCAGACAGAAGATCCAAAAGCAGCATCCATCCCAGCTCTGGCTGTGTGGTGGATGAGGGGCATGGAAGAAGCACTAAAGCAACTCTCTTGCATTCTCTCTTTTTTTTTTTTTTAACTCTCCATGTTTGTGGTCAAAGCCTCCCTAGAGATAATTCTCATCCTTCTACCCCCAGATAAGGGCTGTGTTCAGTGAGTTTATGACAGCACATATATACCCCTGCAGGGGGGGAAATGGGCTCATTTATCCTTATCAGTTCCAGCAATTAGGAAAACAGATGCACCACAGAACAGTTGTGGTACATTAGTAGATGGCAAGGCACTGCATGGTCTAGGGAGTCGAGGAGACAGCTGGGCTAGGCATAAACAAATATGAGTTGCTGACTGCTTGGAAAGTTCTATATACATGTAACTTTTAATAAACATACATTAATAATCACAGTTAATACTATCGTGGTTACATAATCAACACAATCAGGCCAGATTAGCCAATTTTAATTCAAATCACACTGCTTACTTAAGGGCTACCAAGTTCAAGTTGTTTACCTAATAGGAGTAAAGCCGGCAAGTTAGCCTTTAGAAGGTCTGTCAGCTTGTGGGCAAGACATTCATATTAATAATATGTAGAGACTATGATTAAGTCTATTCAGAGTGCTACAGAAGAGGAATTCAGGGTGTCAGAGAAAATTTTATGAAAGAGAATTGGAGCTGAACTTTAGTTCTTCTTCACAGTTAGTACAGAAAATCCTTTATTCCCAGCAAATTTCCCTGTATTGCACAAAAAAGCAGAGACTAGCAGTTTAAAATGGCATCTGGCTGGCAGAGTTCCTTGTTCACTGTTTCCCAGCTTCCCAGGACAAACACCAAGAGAAGACACAACTTCAATGAGGGCATCCACTAAATCAGACAGGCTATGATACACATATCTACTGCTAGAATCAAGGAAGATTGTTCTACTCCATACAAAACTAATGAACCGGGAATCCAAATGCTCGTAGTGACCCAACTGCACCCTCCTTAAGGTAGCTAGGAATTTATCATCCTTCTTCAAAGATCTGCTCTCTGACTTAGAAATGCAAGGCCCTTTCCAAGCAGAAAATCAGAAGAAACTTGCTAGTGCATAGATGTACTTACTTGGCTCACAATTAATGCTTTTTTCTTTCTACATGCATTTGGGAATTGCATTCTAATAGTTCATGGAGTGGGGCAACTGCCCTGTACTCAAGGGAACTTAACCCTTACAAATTAGATACACAAAAGTCCAATCACTAAAATAAGTGCAAGGGGGAAAACGAAAACATTTTGATCACTCTGCAAGTCACATCACTAACGTCTGATAAAATCTGAATACCTTGCAGAAAAAAAAGGTTACTATCAAATAAAAAAAATTAAGATTGGAGCTTCCATTGTGGCTTAGTGGTAACAAACCAAACCCAACTGGAATCTATGAGGACTCGGGTTCTATCCTTGACCTCCCTCAGTGGGTTAAGGATACAGCATTGCCATGAGCTGTGGTGCTGCTCACAGACACAGCTCAGATCCTGAATTGTTGTGGCTGTGGAGTAGGCCAGCAGCTGCAGCTCTGATTCAGTCCCTAGACTGGGAACTTCCATGTGCCTAGGGTTTGGCCCTAAAATGACAAAAAACAAACAAAAAATTAAGATAAAGTTTATTTCAAATGGAATAACTATGGTTGTTTGATAAATTATTATCACTCACTTCAAGCTAGTACTTCCTCAATATCAAAGTTAAATATCTTGATTATTTTTTAATTCAATGTTCCCTTCGCTGGAATTAAGCAATGATAGTTGTCTGATGAAGATCATTCAGAGGCTTTAAGAAATGCTTACTCAGCAGCAACTGGCTATGCCAAAGAAAAGCTGTATCCCACTAATGGGGTCACCTAAGCCATGGACCGCTTTAAAAATATGAAATCATATTCTGAATTTAAAGCGGTCAATATGAACAAGATCTTTCCTTAGGTTAGATTAGAATCTTTTAATTGCACTGAAGGTACATCACTTACTGATGCATTAACTGAAGTACATTCAATTTAGACCACTAGCAATTATCAACTCAGCATTGCTACTAAAATAGCTGCTTTTATTAAAGAGCAAAGAAGTTATAGAAAAATTTGCTTTTAATGACATTATGGCCTATTTCCTATACATCTGGAAGAATGAAGTATATATCAAAATATCAAAGAGTAAAGTATATATCAAAATGTCAAATAAAATGTGTGTAATCATTTTATATCACAGAAGCAAACACCAAAGAATGTGTACTTTTTCTCCACTCATCTTATTATTGAGCCATGATTAAAAATTAATTTCTAGAGTTATTCAAATCTCTGTGACAGAGTATAAACTAAACTCTTAGTACTCTACTAGCAATAAAAATTATATTTTTTAAAATCTTGTGATATTACACGAAGTTTTTTTTTTTTTTTTGTCTTTTTGGCTTTATCTAGAGCTGCACCTGCGGCATATGGTGGTTCCCAGGCTAGGGGTCTAACAGGAGCTGTAGCTTCCGGCCTTCGCCACAGCCAAAGCAACGCGGGATCCAAGCCGCATCTGCAACCTACACCACAGCTCACGGCAACGCCGGACCCTTAACCCACTGATCAAGGCCAGGGATCGAACCCGCAAACTCGTGGTTCTTAGTCGGATTCGTTAACCACTGAGCCACGAAGGGAACTCCCACAAATAGTTTTAACCAATCTTATTTTGACTCATATTTTGTAAGTCTGATTAAGAATTAAAGTATCTGCTGACCAGAACTGTCCACGCCTTTTTGAATACATTAACTTCAAATACTGAATCATATTTATGATACAGTTCATAAGATCATAAAAAATACCATCAGCTAAATATTAGAATATTAAAACCATATGCATATACAAAGATCTATAAAAACTCACAACTTTGGCTTTAAGTACTAAAGTTATATAATGAAATCAAAAACTGATCACACTTGGAATAATAATTCCTAAGACAAAAGCATGAACCCACAAGAACAAAATCCCCCAAATCCGTTTCCTTTGATTTTATTTTGTTTCCTCCTTTTGGTATCTATACTGGGTTCACAAATTTATTACCTACTAAATTTTACCATTAGAAACACTTTCTCGTAAAGCTCTGGGCATCAAACGTGGCTTATTTTCAAGATTATTTCAAGTTCCACATGAATTGATTAGCACAATCTCTTACCTGTTAATGCTTGGCATTAAAGGCATGAAGTCACATTAAAATGTGTGTCCTTTAGGAAATTCTACAAGTTCAATGGAAATAAGACAGAATGGGTGGCGTGGTTAGCAGTAAGTGGCTAGCATTTGGGGGTAGAATAAGAATACCCTTTTCTGTCATGTTCAATAGTTTCTACTTCAATTAATTGTTGAGAAAAGAGAGAGTATAGTGAGCTTTGAATAGAAAAAGAAAGCAACCAGATCTTTTTTTTTTTTTTTTTGAATATAACCCTGGAGACAGTGTGGAGGGTGGGAGGGAGTGAGGACAGATTGATAAGAGAATGTAGCAATAGTACAGATGAAAGATTTTAAGAATTCAAAAAGTTCCCGACAATAGCAGTGAAAAGGAAAGGTCACATATTAGGGACCAAGGGACTGTGGACTAAGTTAAAGTGGAAAGTCAGAGAGATGGAGAAGTTAAGAATATCAAGTGCTTTTTTTTTTTTTAGCATCACTATTTGGGCAGCTATATTGGCATTAACTGAGTTAGAGATTTCCAGAGATGCAGACGGCTGAGAGGGGGCAGCTGAATGGAGAAGATAATGAGTGCAGTCTTTGGACCTGCTATGTTTTTATGTGCTTACACATCTTTTGGCAAAGATATCTAGGAGGCAGTTAAAAATAATGTGATGTTACATGGGAAGCAGTTCAGGCCTGGATAGATTTGTTAGATTAATCAGCACTAGCCTTCAGTCACTTGTTTGTGCCTTATTAAATAAGTCAATCAATATATTATTTAAATGGATTTTAGCACCTTTTTTCTTTTTGATCTGCATTCTTAACATCAAGTTGTAGAGAGAAGTCAAGGATGTGACTGTAAAAGGCAGGCATAACGCACAATTAGAAGAGAGGCGTGAAAAGTTCAAAAACATTTGTAGAACTCTGTAGTCTAGTATAGCAAAGTACCAGATGATAAGTCACGGAAACATTGAGAAAAGTTTAAATTATTTTTTGTATTTTCCACAAAAGAAGAAATAATATAGTAGAGAAAATTTTCCATCAACAGTGGTAAAAATAATTTTCCTGGGCCTATAAGGCTTTTATATGTCATAAAACATTCTCCCAAGATGCTGGTTACATTATGGTACTCTAAGGTCAAAAGTTGAAATATAGTGTATTCCTATTATAAGCAGAAAAAATAGATGAAAACTGAAACCTGAGTTAACTGATTTCTCAGGTTGTAAGGCTGGGAGTCCTCTGTGTGTTAGAATGCTGACTTAGGCATGGGACACACAAAGATTTCACATTACAGGAACCCCCTGTCTCCATCTCCTGGAAATCATTCAGTGTGATTTCTGGAAAAAAAACATTACGTTATCTCTCTTCTAAAATAGTCTTCCAGGAGCTCCAGCCATGGTGAAGTGGGTTAAAAATCTGACAGCAATAGCTAGGATCGCTGCAGAGGTGCAGGTTCCATCCTTGCCCAGTGCAGTGGGTTAAAGGATCTGGTGTTGCTATAGCTGTGGCGTAGGTCGCAGCTGTGGCTCGGATTCAGTCCCTGGCCTGGGAAGTTCCATATGCTATGCATGCAGCCATAAAATTAAAAAAAAAAAAAAAAAAAAAAAAAAAAAAAAAAAAAAAAAAAAAAAAAAAGAAAAAAAAGAAAAAATCCTTCCAAATAAATTGATAAAGAAAATAAATTCTTGGTGTTATATCAATAGCAGGTGATTAACTACAGTGAATTAATACATTGTAAAACAAAAAATCCAAAGATGATTTATATCATGGGCATTTTTTCTATTAAAAATAATTTTGGGAATTTGATATTTGTACCATGTATATTATATTTTCTGGATATTTTGATATTCAGAGAACACATGTTTTCCAGTTTGCCTTCATTCAGGAAAAATATTTATATTATTTAAAGCCCAATTGTGATGTATATTGAAGTTGAAAGAAAAAGAAAAATCATAATGCAATGCAAAGGCTAATGTTTGACAGAAATCTCTTCTGGTTGCCATGTCTGAGTTGACAAGTTAAAAGGCAAAATAATATGGATTAAATGCCTTTACATCCTAGCAGGTGTCTAGTCATCAATAATATTCACTGAAGGCCATTGTGTGCAGAGCACTTCTCTTCATCTCCTAATTCCCTGCTTGGCTCTCAGCAGAAAGAAAGGGGGGTAGACAATGATTTCTGACACCTCTAAAAACTTTGCACAGAAAAAAACAACTTTCCTTGCAATACACAATTATCATTTCATCAACATTCCATTAAAAATTATCCCTTAAAATTATTTCTTATAAAATTTGTTTTATTAGAAATTCATATCTGTGGAATTCAAGACATAATAGTAAAATTCCAAATGACTACACAATAAGGAAATCTATACGTTCAATGAACAGAAAAATAGATGTAGACAGAAACTCTACAAGAGAAGAAATGAACTGATTTTATAATGATTTGTTTTGAGCACCAGAGTAAAGAAGATGTGATCTCCAAAGCATTTAGTACAAAGTAAGAAACTGATGAATATCCATCTTAATATCCATTTTAGTGGTTTCATAATTATATCACAAAAATAATCTATATAAAAATAAGATATCAACAGTTTAATATTCATGGAGTTCCCATTGTGACTCAGAGGGTTAAGAACCTAACCAGTATCCATGAGAATGCAGGTTTAATCCCTGGCCCTGCAGAGTGGGTTAAGGATACGGAGTTGCCATGAGCTGCAGCGTACATCACAGACACAGCTTGGATCCTGCGTTGCTGTGGCTGTGGTGTAGGCCGGCAGCTGCTGCTCCAATTTGGCCACTAGCCTGGAAACTTCCATATGCAGCAGGTGTGGCTCTAAAAAGAAAAAAAAAAAAACTTTAATAATCAAATTGAATATTTGGAATTGTAACTATTCTGCTACAAAAGGGTTTCCATAAAAAGCCACTCTCACTGAAGTGACATTTTTAAAAATTGCATACTTTACGATTTTTATCTGTATTTCAGGACAATATATTATTTCACATTTTAGTGTTTGAAATTTTTGTGCTGAATAATTATTTCATCAATAAAAATAATGCTGTATTGCCCACTAATTAGTGTCATGGTCTTGGATCAGTATTATTTTTTACATTCCAGCTCGAGTTCTAAAGAATTTTTTGAAAGAACAAAGATGACATTCTTATTATACATAGTATTCACACATAAAACCAAAGTAACATAACTCAAATCCTAATTCTTAAACCCACATCTCTTGTCTTTTTCATAATAATCACTCAATTAAAAATGTTGTGTGGGAGTTTCTAGGTGGCCTAGTGGTTGGGGGTTTGGAGTTGTCACTGCTGTGGCTCAGATTTGATCCCAGGGAACTTCTGCATGCCACAAACGTGGCAAAAAGAAAAAAAAAATGTGTGGGTGTGGGTTTGTATCATAATAAAATACTAAACTTTTGATTAGTTTATATGCTTGGTAGAAATACCCATCCTGGATTTTAGGTTTATATCCACATATTTAGTTCATGTTAATAAAGACTATCTGAATAAATCAACATTAAAAATTGTTTTGAAAACACTATTAAAATTTATGTTCTATATTAATTTTGAAATTCTAAATATGATTTCCCTTTTACAGCTACATCTAAAATCACAAATGAATATTTTACTTACTAAAAAAAACTTTCCAACATGCATATTCTATGACCTTAAAAATGATGAACTGTAAAAAGACAATTTTTTATGTCAAGAAAATGCTCTTTCAGCACAACATTAGAAGGACAAACAAATCCACACCAGTCCTAGTCAGCCAAAAAGTCAGTGAGAGAGGGGAAATATCAAATTTTTGTATGCTATACACACAAACGTGTGCATAGTAGTTCAACTACAAAATCCTTGTATGGCTATTTAAAACTTGATTAGATTACATAAATGAAATTGTTTAAAAGTTGTGAATTTTCTGTAAACTTTGCTTAAAATAGGAAATCAAAGACAATATAAGCACGGTTTCCTTTGTGGTTTAAAACAATGTCTTCTACTAAAATATATTTGTACTTCAAATCAGAAAAGCAAGAGAATGTGATCACACCATAGAACTTGGCAACAACTCCTACTTGGGTAGTACAGTTTTTGGCTATGTTGTTGATATTTGATTTCCTTTAGTTTTAGAAATCCATCCATATGAAAGTAAGATGACTCTTTCCAGGAATCCATTTAATGCTTTCAACAAAGAAAGAGACTCTCTCCCATATATTCTGATTTACTGGAGGGAAGGAAGGAAGGAAGGAAAGGAGAAGGAAGGGAGGGAAGGAGGGAGGGAAAATAGGCAAGTAGAAGCTGTCTACACTCAAATACAGACGTGATCTTCAAGTTGTCTCTATATTTAAAAAGTATCTAAAATGTAAGTTGCTTAGCTTTAAAGTATATTTACTGTTCTAGGCTACTTTTCTCAATACTTATATATAGATTTATATATAGATTTATAAACAACAATATACTACATTACATCCTCTTTTTTCTTCCTTCTTTATTCCTCCCTTTTCTAGTGCTCCTGCCCAAACAACTTTAGACTATGAAATGAAAGAATATAATGTTATATCCTTTTAAAATTTTTGGATAATTTTCAGCATTCTCCAACCTTTCTCATTTGATTATCTTTTAATGCTTATACGATCTCTTAAAAACATTTTATAAAATACCGTTGAGCAACATGCATCCAAAATTCTCAAGTTCTAGTAGAAACTTTTTTTTTGCCTTTTTGCTTTTTTTTTTTTTTTTTTTTTTTTTTTTTTTTTTTTTTTTTTTTTTATGTAGAGCCGCACCCGCGGCATAGGGGTCCCAGGCTAGGGGTCTAACAGGAGCTGTAGCTGCCGGCCTTCGCCACAGCCACAGCAACGCGGGATCTGAGCCGCGTCTGCAACCTACACCATGGCTCACGGTAACGCCGGATCCTTAACCCACTGAGCAAGGCCAGGGATCGAACCCGGAACCTCCTGGTTCTTAGTCGGATTCGTTAACCACTGAGCCACAAAGGGAACTCCTAGTAGAAACTTTAGATTTAACAATTTTTAAAATTTTCTCTTACAATTTCTTGAGTATCAGAATTTTTTCAACATAATTATTAGGTAGTTTACTATGTTAATTAATTAACCCTCACAATTACCTGTGAGATGGCTATTATAATTCTCATTTTTAGGTGAAATAGCTTAGGCTCAGAGAGGTAAGATCACTTGCTCACAGTTACACAGCAAAACAACATCAGAAGGCAGTCCTGTGTAATTTCAGAGACACAATATTCTACCACCCTTTGCACCTGTATCTTGTGGTTATGTTTATCTAACTGCAGATACCAGTACAGCATAAAACGGTTACCGATTGTTTTTATTATTATTAGGAATACAAAAAAATTAATAAAATAGAACTGAACCTGGAAGATAGTCTCACCAGGTTACTTTGCAAAATGTGACTAAATGGATTATTTGAGAACATGCATATGTGCATAAACTCCTCTTATCTGTTTATATTTTGCTGTTCATAATAAATTAATTTGAAACCCATTAATAGGGTGAGGTGATCATCACCCTGAATTACATTTCCTAGTTCTGTTCTTTCCATGGCAATTGTAAAATCCACAGGCTTAGCAATGGGTGGGAAAAAAAGAATGTTCCCTGCAGCTGCAGCTGACTTTCTGGCAGACTCAGAAAGCAACTGTGTTGGCAGCTTAACCAGGCATCTGGGCCTGTTGGTGAATTAGTCTGAGTACTGACCTTCTAGATCGCCTATAAACACTCTGCATTTGCCTTGTTCCATAATGAAGGGAATTTAACTCTTTGTACGATTATGATTAGAGGTTATTATGAAATCCTCTCTAAATTAATCAATGTAACCTTTATTTAATGACATACAAAGGAAATAAGAAGCATTCGGCTTTCTCAAGAACAAATTCTGTTTGATAAGAGTGAAATTTTGGATTTGTTAGAACTTGCACAAACTGGTTTCATGAAGAGCTAACTCATGATTTAAGGCTCTTAAGTTCTCCTACTTTATCTTTAAGAGGGCACACTTTTAAATTATTCAATAAAGAGGAAAAAAAATCTTTCCTTTTATACACCAAGAAAGCATTTCACCACTTTCTATCCAAAAGTCTAGTAGCCCTGCCTGGAAATTATTCTTAATTAAAGTCTAAAGTACTCTTGCAGTAGTTTAAGAACACTGTATTTGTTTTATAACAAATGAATATAAGCAAAACAGTTGTTTATGTTACTTAGTATTAAATAATCTTCATTTAGAGGTCTTTTCCTGGAATGGTCAAGATTTTTGTATCCCTTTTAGGCTAATAATTTTTAATACCTCAAGATTTTTCTTGCAAGTGTTTTAAAAAATGAATATTTCTTCAGTGAACCCCCTTCTAGTTATTCATGTCTCTCAACAAAAAATAGGGTGAAAAGTCAGAAGTGAAATAAATTATTATGCACACACATTTTAAAACCAAATGAAATAATAATGAGATTTACTGGTTTATATATATACCAATGTATCAACAGTATGACAATATAATAATACATATATGAACATATATACATAATAAACTCATTTTTAAAACATATTAACTATATCAGTAGAATTTTACAAACACAGCTAGTGATTGATTTCATTTAAAAATATTTCTTCTAATTAAAAATTTTCATTTAATGATGAAGACATAATCCTACCCTAACCTCTGCAAAATATATCTATTTATTTTACTTTAACTGTGGACTTCAAGTTGAAAGAGACCTTGGAAATGATCCAGGTTTAATACCCTCTGAGTAACTGAACCCTAGAGAGATGAGCTGTTTCCCCAGGTGACATCCAATGGTGCAGTCATCATCAAAACTTTAATTCTTGATGCCTCATCCTTGTACTTTCATTTACACGATGCTGCTTTGAAATAAGATTTAAATAGGGCTGAAGTGAGATCATGTTTAAATCTAAAGTACAGCAAAATTTATTTTAAACTTTCACCGGATTTTACTATAACGTGTTTTGTATGTGTAGAATTTCCCCTATGGCCTATTATGGTCTTTTGGTTTATTTCTTTTATATAAAGCAGTAATAATTGTATGACCTCAGAAACATTTCCGATATAATGAACACACACAAACACACACACACACCCTGAACTATATTCTAGCAATAATAAAGAGCTAACATAGAACATATATTAATACTTGGGAAAATGTTCTTATGGTATTTCAACAATTCCCCTGCTCAGTTATTGTTTTAAATGAGCAACAGCAGTACTGTCCTTTATTTCAAGTCTAATTAAATACACACAGTTACAAATGTTCTCAAATAACAAATGATCTATAATCAAATGTGGGATATAATATGTTTTAAAAAAGGACTTAAAGAACTTTACTACATTTTAACTAGTCCTAAGTAGGTATATTTTAAGTATTAAATGCTAATTTGGTTTCTGTTGACTGTAGGAAGTTGCTCAAAAAGTAAAGTCTTTTATTTAAAAAGTAAATCAAAAGCACCATATTCATTCATGCAAAAAATTTTACTGAACACTCCATGTGAGATAATATTCCAAAAGTAGAAGATAAAAACAGTAAGCAATATCCCTGCACTCAAAGAGCTTAGTGTCTACAGAGAAAAGGCAGAAAAATAAACAAGTTAACAAGACCATTTCTGATAATGATTGTAATGTATTAGAAAACATCAGGGGGACTACTTTAGATTATTATTACTTTTTTTTTTTGGCATTCCAGGGGCATGTGGAATTTTCCAGGCCAGGCATCGAACACATGCCACAGCAGTAACTCAAGCTGCTACAGTGACAACTCGGGATCCTTAATCCACAGAGATTAGGATCTCGATGGATAAAAAGAACTCCTATTATTACATTTAGATTAATTTTGATGTTTAGATTAGCCAATATACCTTTTTTTATTTCTAAATGCTGTCACATTTCTCTGATTTACAATATATTTTTAAGTGAAATGAAAAAAACCTTTTTATAAGTGCCTTAATTCTCTTTTTAAAATATTTTTTAGACTTTTGGATAAAATGTTAAATTTTCCCTAATTTAAAAAATTTTAGGAGTTCCCATTGTAGCTCTGTGGAAATGAACCTGACTGGTATACAAGAGAAATCACATTCCAGAATGATCCCTGGCCTCATTTGGTGGGTTAAGGATCCAGAATTGTCTATGAGCTATGGCGAAATTCTCAGACACAGTTTGAGTCTGGCATTGCTGTGACTGTGGCATAGGCCGGAAGCTACAGCTCTCATTCGAACCCTAGACTAGGGACTTCCATATGATGCAAGCGTGGACCTAAAAAAAAAAAAAAACGAAAAAAGACTTAGTTCTGAACAAGCAAATTTCCCTTTGAAGCATCTGCCAACTGACGCATTAGGGAGTTAAGTGTAGAGACTGCTTTTGTAAGTTTTGTTTTGTTCTGAAGTATCTCAATAAACAAATCAATGATTAAACCATTGCCCTGTTTTTAAGAGCTGCTCCGTGGTGGTGTTTTCCCCAGTTTTACAACTGAATGTATATAGCCAATAATAAGATACTGTAAGCCGCTAGTGTAAGGGACCCCTGCAGAAAGAGAACCAGGCATGGCTTTCTGGACATAGGAGAAGCCATTTTTGGCCCAAGCCATTCTGTGATCTAAGCCTGACAATAATGCTTGTTCTTGAACAGGTCTCAGTAATTAATAATCTTAAGGGAAGTAAAGAATGCACAAACAAAGGACTATTATCAGTCAAGAGAAGTTACAATAGCAAGATGATACATTTTTGTAAAGACTACCAGTTTTGTTTCAAGTTTAGCCTGAAGCACTCAACCACCAGATCAACAGGAACCTAAGGGAGGATGATGTTGACCTTTTCTGACCCTCTTGACATCAATCAGTTAAAGCTTAGACTCTATATACCTTTGCCCCAATTCTATGCAGAATTCCCTTTGCTCATACCCCTTCATGAATATGCATGTACTCTTGACTTTGCTTTTGGAGAAACATTGCTTTGGGAAAGATCCCCAGTGCTCTCTTTACTTGCTGTAAATAATAAATTACTACTTCTCCTGACCTTTGGCTTGGTTGTGTCTTTTGGCTCAACATCCATCAAGAGATGAACCCAATTTTTTCGGTAACAATACTTTTTGAAAATCTGACAATTTGTAAACTGCAAAGCCAAAACAAAAAGAACTGCTCCTGAGACTGACCTTCAAAACACAAGTACTACCGAATTATTATACCACATAACTTCTGCTCATATTAATGCCAACATAAGAAGATGAGAGTTTAAATTTTAAGACAATCTTTTTCTTTTTTGGCTTTTTTGTTTTTTAGTGCTGAATCTGCGACACATGGAGGTTCCTAGGCTAGGGGTCTTATCGGAGCTACAGCTGCTGGCCTACACCACAGCCACAGCAACGCCAGATCCAAGCCGCGTCTGCGACCTATACCACAGCTCACAGCAACTTCTGATCCTTAACCCACTGAGCGAGGCCAGGGATTGAACTTGCAACTTCATGGTTCCTAGTTGGATTCATTTTCCCTGCACCACAATGGGAACTCCAAGACAAATTAGATCTTAATACAATCAAAGCCAACTAGAGGAAATATATTTAGAAAGTTCTCAGTTTGTTATAAGTTCCATATGAAAGTATATTAAGTTTATGATAAAATATTTCCCCCAACGGTTATTCACTGTGTTAGTATTGGTCACATATGATTAATATCAATTATACCTGTTACAGTGTCAGAATTCTTCATTATTTATGCTGTCTCACTACAATAAATTCTGGACATGCTGCACCAAAGAACATCCAAAATTCTCTTAGAGTTATATTCTAATCTCCTTCACCAAGTATTTCTATTGGGTCAATCAAAATTTGATTTATTAATATCAACTCTAATTTTATATCAAGACTCATTCGGAGATTCTATTTTCTATCAGCATAATAAAGAAAAATATTCTGAAAGGTGGAAAAGATCTACATCCATCCTCTCCATGATACTGTTGCTTTTATTCTCTTAATTATTATCAGTCCCTTTCTGACTTTTTTAACCTATTCTGCTATCTGACTCTGATCTCAAAAGAAATCCAGAAATCCCTTATTTATTGTTGTTTTCTTCTTTTGGTCTACTTTTTAAAGTGAAAAACATCTTTAGATCCATAAGATATAAATCTTTCATCATTGAGAAAACATAACAAGATGAAAAGGATCCTCCTCAGAAGTTTCCAAAGAAGCATTTGGAAAGATGAAGCTCTTCTGAAAAAAATGACATGCCAAGTAATCTATTTATAGCCACTGATTACTAACAGTCAATGGCTTATGCTACACTGCCTGAGATTAATCTTGATCAAAAATAATTGTGAAGAAAGCCTCTTCTTATTCTAACATTAGGTCTTTAATAAATAATCAAAATAAATTATGAAAAATTCATGCAGTATTTTTGGTGTTAATTCTGGAGCCTGAATCCAAGAAGAAAGCATGTTGCCAGAGATGTGTTTTAGTATCTTCCCTTCTAATTTTACCTCTCAAAAAATAAGCAGTCATCAGAGCTATCATAAAGGCTTCTGTATTTTTGATATTTAAGGAATGAAATAATCTGTACAATTCATATATTCTGGAGGGAAAAGTAATCTTAAAATATATGCAGCTATGATTTAGATATTTTTCACCAAACATCACGTTTTATTTAAAGAAGGGTGTATTTTAAAAACAGGCTGTCTACAAAGGATTGGTCCTGATAACAGTACCATTTAACTTTCCATAAGATAAATCTGGCATCTAATATATTAAAGTTGAGTATTTTATTATTAGTATCGCTGCCAAAATGTCAACTTTTAAAAAATGGATGATGCAAAATCAAACACACTGCATGTTTTGACCAGGTAGATATGGCCAATTTATGAATACCTTTTATAATTTCCAAGTTTACTCTCATGATAATATCTAAAATTTAGAAAGTATTTTTGTAACACAAATAATTAATACCTAATACATAAACACTTTTTATCTTATCCTAAAATGTTTATTTATTATTAGGTTTCTTCACATTTTAAAGTTATGGCAGTACAAAATGGAAGTTACTTAATTGTTCTTATGAAAATTTTCATTTGACAGAAAATGAAGGCATTCTTGTGAATGAATAATCTCAGTTCTCTTATTCAGTTCCCCCAATCTGAACTCTTATTTGACAAATATTTAAATGTGGCATTCTAACATTTAACCACTGGCATTCTCACTTCTAAAATGGAAGTCACTAATACTTGTGACTTCTACATTATTCCAGGAGACCTGACATGAAAACAGAAGTTTAGCAGCACTTTCACTTAGGCTTATTAGCCTAGAAGATGTTCATCTCAGAGATTATATCTCTGCATTGTAAAATGACATGCCATGGAACCATTCTGAAATTCCATATTGATTCTGTCTTCTAAAGATAAAAGATTTGGGAGATAAAAGAAAACAGAGTTTTCTATATAACATTCACTCTTCTATTAAGGAAAAACCTAAATGTTTTATGATATAAATAGCAGCAAGGAGGATGTATTGTATCAGAAAAAAAATGCTGTAAATTATATGTCACCATTCAAAATGATAGAACTACAATTTTACAAGAAAACACATAGGTAGAACTCTAAAAGTACTTTATCCTTATTTTATATCCAGATTTACTTTAGATAACAAATTACATGATATACTCTTCTCCAAAGATATCTAAAAATCATTGAAAAACATAACTTACAAGATGATTTTTGATGAAAAAAATGAAACAAAACCCTTTTTTGGTATCTGAAAGAAGTCGTAATTCTTACTAAGAAAATATATCCTAAAAATCCAGTGTACTGACAATGAACGGTGGAGTAACTTTGTTGTTATTAAATCTGAAATAAGCCAGTTATTTCATTTCGGATTTCCAGGTACCACCAAGATCACTGGAAGACACAATTAACTTAATAACATCTTCAAACATGATACTATTAACTGACAGCCTATTTGAGGTCACTTTTCCTGTACGGAACTAAATTAAGCAAACAACTTCTTTTCAAGGGAATTTTTTTTTCTTTGTTTAAAGGTTTAATTCAATTTTTTTCAGTATTTCAGATAATATAAGTTTTCCTTGGGCTTATGTATTCTGTGGCATTTTTATATTAAATCAGTCAACTCTGTACAAAATTTCCTCCAATTTAAATTTCGATTAAATTAATAATAAGAGTTTAGGAGTTCCTGTCGTGGCACAGCAGAAACGAATCTGACTAGGAACCAGGAGGTGACTGGTTTGATCCCAGTGTTCCCATGAGCAGTCGTGTAGGTCGCAGACCCGGCTGGTATCTGGTACTGCTGCGGCTCTGGTGTAGGCCAGCAGCAATAGCTCTGATTACACCCCTAGCCTGGAAACCTTCATATGCCGTAGATGCGGCCCTAAAAAGACAAAAAAATAATAATAGTATGAGTTTTGGCAAGTAAAATAGCCAAAGGATTTAAAAACACACAATGATGTAAATATCTGAAGATTTTAGAATTTAATATATTATCTTAAATGGTGAAGAAATGAGAGACATTGTAAACTGTGACATAGCTTACCGCTTAGGAAGACAGTTTTTATCTGCTATACAAAAATACTGAGAAAAAAAAGACAGAAGATCAACATAAGCTTAGTTGGTTAATCAAAATAATGCCAATATAGACCAAACTGTATTTTATCTAATGTACCTATTGGATGAAAATGTTTAATGAATTGAGAACAGACCAAAGAAGTCACTAAGACACAAAGATGACAGAACAGCACCATCTAGTTCCCTCTAGAAAAGTTTCCAAATATGTTTGTATCTCTGACTTTGGAAAACTGAATATACTTTCAAAATAAATCATTTAGTATAAAACTACACTCTGGCAAATTATGACTTACAACAGAGCATTTACTTGAATTGCTTTAATTTTAAGGTTTCCTTTAAAATATAAAGAAAGCAAAATTAAAGATAATGGTTAAACCGAGGTTTTTTTCTAGCTATGCAATGTGCTGTTGAATACAATCCAGGGAAATAAGTCTCTAACCAGAGTAACTATTCATGCTAGACCACCACCATTAAGATTTCCAGAGATATATCAGTTTTTTCCAGTATTATCTATTACAAGATATATATCATCTACTCCAGGGGATACCACTGGCCAGTGAGTTATACTATTCAAAAATACCATATAAATATGACATGATTTACATGTTGAGGTCATCAGTCAAAGTTAAATACTAAAGGAAGTAAAATAAAGAAGTCAAGAATATTTGTAGCATGTTCATATGATTTTGTATTTTTTCTCTAACATTTTAAATGTATAAAAATTTACACAATTTTAGACATTTTAGGTAAAAATTAAAATTATATCTTTCTCTATTCTTCATCTTTGTTTACCAGATAATTAATATTTCAGTCATATTCAGAGAGATTCGGCAGGAGAAAATATTTCAGCCGCAACATTTAATCGGCACTCTCAAGAAGCCCCATTACAGTAGCACAGGTTTTAATCAGCCACTATGTACTATAATATAAGCAAGGGACAGAGTTCTAATAGATATGATACAGTACAAGGAGCATTGTTTCTTGATAGGACACTTTAAAAATGTTTTCCCTGAGGCATCAGCAGCTCTTTAAATGACTGTTGCTGGTAACATCAGAATTGCTCAAGCAGAACTTCAGCTCTAAAAAACTAAATATTGTTGCTTGTTACATAGATCCTTCTCACAGACCTCTTCTCCCCTACATTCCCTCTGCTGACCTGGTCATCTACAGTTCTGGCCCACTGAGCCTTTATGAAATTAAATGAATCATCCTCTTGAACAAATCAGTTAGACTAGAGCATGTTTGAATATTTCTTGTTCACTTGTTAGCTTCTTTCAAGTTGTATTAATAAGAAAGGAAGGAAGGAAGGAAGGAAGGAAGGAAGGAAGGAAAGAAAGAAAGAAAGAAGGAAAGAGGAGGGAAGGAAGGAAGGAAAAAAAAACTGGCATCATACAGAGAGTGTTTTCAGGATAAACAACTGGAGGAAATGAGAGCCCTTTAATCCAGCCTTAAATAAAAATGTTAAAAGCCCAGAGAGGTTTATAACATTGTTGCTCAATCAGTGGTTTCATGTCCTCATTGATAATATCCACATTATATTGCTGTGGAAAACATAAAAATAAAATTTTTATTTTTATTTCAAAGAAAAATAAATAAGGTGCTACAATATTTTGATTTGTTTGTTCTGTCTCAGTCACTACAGCGTAAGTTGCATAAGGGCAGAAACTATTTCCAACTTGTTCACTTGTATATGCAACATCTACAACATTGCTTTCAAGTATGTATTCGTTGAAAAATGAATCAATAAATGAATGTTATGTTTAAGAAAGCCAAAGGCTATGAAAAGTAAAATGATTGTAGAATTTTTTACACATACACACATATTAAATGCACAGAAAAACAAAGCTGAACTCAAAATTAAAACTTATTTCAATCTACTCTAATAATATGACTAACAGAGCAATAATTTATAATTTTCAAGGTTGATCTACGGATGTAATTTCAATAGAAAAGATATATATGACCCAAACTCAGGCTGATGGTTATAATAATTAATTTATAAAATTCATTGGCAGAGGAAAAAAAGTTCTGAAATTTATACAGAGACATATATCTGAATAAAAATCTTAACACATATAAAAACCTTTAAATACTGAAAAATGCATGAGTAGATATAAAAAATTAAATTTTAGTAAAAAGTGTTTTAAGAGCACACAGTTAATGTCATACTGTGTTAAAAAACATCTTTAGGTGGAAAGTGAGAAGAAAATTGCCATTTCTGCAGTTTGCTATCATCCATAAGAATCTTCTACAACATATTATCAAAGAATGGATGTGGTTCCAATCTCTCAATCCACAGATGAAAATCCTAAACTGCAAGAGAAGTAACTTGCTCATCTTTAAAACAGTGGCATGGCTTTGATGAAAGCTTTAGTCGCTTGATTCCTACCATTTGTCTTGCTGCTTCAGGGCACTTCCAAAAATCAAACTCTAAATTAGTCCAATGGTATCTCTTCCCTCTATAGAATAGAGAACTCTCACTACAAAATAAAAGACACTCACCAGGCCAACGTCCCTACTACTCTCATTCTAACTGTATTTTGGCACAGCTGCTGCTTGTATTCCACTCAAGGATCACGGTTACCTACTACTGCCTTTTTCCCTATCACCAAGTCATTTCCATTCTAAATCTTGGTACACCAAGATGATGTGAAGGTCTTAGGAGGGAATATTGCAAATGTCTGATCACATTCACTGCTATCTTATAGTAAGGACATTACTAAATAATGAAACATTATCAGTCCCAACCTGTTCACACCCATCTGTCAAACATAGCTGTTGTATCATAAAATTAACTTTTTTATTGTCATATCCTTCAAAGATAATCTGTTCTGCTTTGTTGATTATCTGCATCTGTACAATAAAATTAGGTAAAGCAAAACAGAATTTAAAGTAAGTCTGACTTTAATGACCTCTACCAGACCTTTAAAAAACTATGAACTTACCTTTCTACCAGTCTTAGCTATGCCTACTTTATCTTAGCTATTCCATGGATATGAAAGGATATGGACAATTGAATGGAGTTCACAACGCTATTAGTCTAACCTCATCCACAGCATTTCTATGTTATAAAAAATAAATAAAATAAAATAAAAGCAAGCCTGTGGACATAAAAGTATCCTCTATAAAAATCTCTTAATTTAAAAAAATATATTCATAAATGTTTTTGAACACAAAATTTCTTTTCACGCTTGTTAGCATAAAATCTTTCTATAAAGACAATGCACCTGGTACAATATTCTTCTGAGGAATGTTAATGGGTGTTGTTCTTAATTTGGTCACTCTATACAAGAATGCTAGTCTGAAATTCTTTAGCATTTAAAGTAACAGATAAAGGTCCTACCTTCCTTCTTATATCAAACTGAAAATTCAATTTCGGAGTGGGCTGTTATGACTAAAATGTTGAGAAATATAAAGGTGTGATTTTTTCCACACATTCCCAGTGTTTCAGATATTATGAGGTTCACATAAAAAATTAAAATTTGTCACTTCTAGCCAGAGATTTATAGGAATATATCAATATAATGAATAAAATTAAATAATATATTAAAATATTTTCCACCAAAACAATGACATAGTCAACAAAAACTAATCCCCTAATTATCTTCCCCTTTTTTACTAGGATCTAGAAAGTGGATCAGCAAGGGCTGAACTGAGGCCATATTGAAGATGGGGGTATTCTTGCCTGGCTGTTACATCATATTGACATTTCATATCTTAACATAAAGCAAGATTGTAGATACTAATAGAAGATAAGGGAGAATGTAACATCAACTCCATAAAGTGGCAATAGCCCTCAATAAATTGAGCTAGTTTCATCGACTTTGGATATTTGTTAACTGAAAGTATATTTTCAAATGAGGACGATACAGTGATTTGATTTCAAGTAAATCTTCATTTTTTAATGTAGCCTACTTAATAATATCCTTTCAAATGCTGAGAATCGTGAAACAGTAAAAAATCAAAATGACATCAGGGAAATTGATTTTTCAAATCTGAAGAAAAACTATATAACTTTTAAGAAAAAGTGTATTTCACAGGGACATTGTAGGAAAAGCATTCTTAAAACACTTCAGGTGGAAGTTGAGTAACTACAAATTGCAGAATCTCTTTTCCCCCTTGGTGTTCATTTCCCAGTAACTATATTTAAATTCTCTTCATAAAGCAGTTAATATTCCCATCCTACCTCCCACCGTCTCTCAAAATGCAAAAAGAAAACTAAATCAAGTTCAACCATAGCAAACATGGGTCCTCAATTGCAGAAGTATGACTAAGTATATATATACATATATATATATAAAATTTTCTTTGAAAGGTCTTTTAAATAAAACAAATGGAATCTCCCCCAGTTAAACTGAGAAGAATGTACCCTGAATCTGTACTTCTGGGACTATTCAGAGCACCTCTACTCTACAGCTCGGCACTAACAAAAGCAGGTCAGTCCTCACTGATAATCTGGCAGATCAAGGTCAGTTTGTAATCACTCTTTGTTTATGCATTTATCCACAAATACCAGCTACTCTAAATAGAATGATACAATGATTTGTCTTCATGTTTACCCAACGTTGTCATCAGGAATACTTGGGGGGCCAGGGATATAATCTTTAGAGTATAGAAAAAAAGACAGGGATTATAACGCCCAGAGAAATTAGGGAGATTCAAAGCTGTGAGACGAGTGTTCTCAGGGCAAATTTGAACTGACTACCTTAACTGAAAGGGGTGATTCTACATTTTTTGTGAGGATATCATTATTTAGAATTACATTTCTTAGTATCCATTTTTATCTTCTCCCTATATTTTACATATAAATGAAAATTGATTGCAAATATTTATTCAACTCGTAATACTGTATTGGCATTTTGGCAATTATAAATACTTAAATATTATTTGGATCCAATTATTAAAGAGATGTGTCAAGATTAAATAGATTGAAAGAGAACTAATCAATCAGTGGAATGAAAACATTAAAAAAAGACACAAGCCAGACATTCGATTAAGCACTTGAAATAAAATGAAGACTAAGACCTTGCACTCTAGGGGCTTACAGTCCACTAGAGGAGACACATAGATAAATACCTAACATTCAAAATACTCGAATAAAAATATATGTAAGGGTTTTGTAGATCATAACATAGGCAAAATAAAATACTTAGTTCTCTCACGAACTAAGAACACATAAATGCCTAAAATAATCAATAAAGGGCAGATGGCACTCCTTTGTCTACTAAAACAAACACATCAGGAAAAATCCTCGTGAAAAATTCTCATAAAAAACTCATATGGGTTCCTAGACACTAGAATTTTTTAGCTACCGTTAATAATAATAATGGCTTCAAAACTAATTCAATTGTATAAAATAATGAAACAAAAATTGGTTAAAATTGTTATTATATCAACTTGCAAAATGCTTTTTACTGAAATAGGCATAAGAATAGGGAACAGTTGTATTTACAAATTAAACCAAGTTCTCTGATGATATATTACCCACAGGAATCCAAGTAAATCAGGGGGTACAATTAATATAAGTACACTCTCAAACCCAGGCAATGTAAGAAAATATCCTCCTTATCAGTGACATGTACTAAAATGAGCCAATTATTACAGCTCTCCCTCCCCAGATGTATTTCTCTTTGTCCCTCTCTTTCACTTGTTCAACATTCATATATATCTTCACAGTTGTCCTCATTGCATCCAAATCAAAACCTTAAAATATAATGTCTCAAATTTGGCAGTGTACTGACATTTGCCAGCCCATGATGATTGCAGACAATTAATACTCTCTAAAAACCTATAGTCTCAAATAATAACAGGCATAACTTCAAGATCCCACCATAGCAAAATATGTTAATGGGCTAGTTAAGGAACTGAGTATTGATTTAGGAATAATTTCTGATTCTTCTTTTTGTTTGGGAGAGTGAAAGAAACAATTCCTATTCAGGATAGGGGATACACATTTTCACTCATTATTTTATTTCATTCCCAGAGCAAAGAACTATTTAGAAATAACAGATACTGTATTATGTATCACAATGGTGAATTTCATTCTGCCTTGGCAGGATAACTAGTAAGTGTAGAATGTGAGTAACTGCTTGCTGTACTGGAGTCATAGATATAATTGCCTTCACAAACATCCTTCTCTGAATACCACCTACACATTAATACGTGACAATGAACTTACAGCCAGACCCCTGTTCTATCCACATGATCCCTGAAAAGGCTTTGAAATGAGGACACGTGCATAATTAAGGCACACTGAATATCACAGTACATTTAACAAACTAGAGTATTATGAATCCTTAAGGGAACCTCATAGAACTAATACATTTTCTAAAGAAAGCTGCACACGAGTAAAGAGAGCCTAAAATGCTAATTAGATCCTCTCAGTGAAAGCTATAGAAAAGTTGATTCTTGAATCCTGAAGTTGGGTACAGAATGGAACATTTGTATACAGAAAGACTGAAGAGGAAAAAAAAAAAAAGAATTTGGCCTAAAAGCCCTTCAATAGATGATTTACACAATTCGTGAGAAAATAAATGAAATAAAATAAAAATATAACAGTAGGAGAACTCTAAACCTCTTGAAAGGGTTAAGCAGGAGAAGCAATTTTCTATTAGAAAGGGGTTATGTAACGACAGAGGGAAATACTCAGCCTAGCATATGCTAATTTAGTCGGCTTTGCCAGGAGTTTCTGTGTGTTTGGCTGGCTGACTCACATTCCTTCCCTCCTCTTTTTGCCATTTTTATTATGAGACTTAGGAGGTTGAACTCTCACAAAATGTAATAATAACAATAACAAACATAAATAAAAGCACATTGTAGTGTTTTATCCTTGCTTAAAACACCAGGATACAAACCTTGGAGGCTGAAAAAAAAAAAAAAAAACACCCAATCTGTGTATTCAGTGCATAGGTTTAGCAAAACTCCCTCTAACAACTTTTCGTTTCCTGTTAATGTCTTTTAATGGGTCTTTCAGGTTGGGAGATCAGTATGGAATGAGGAGACATCATATTCCTAGAGAGTGCAAAGGAAGATGAGTTACTATATTCAGACTTCATATCATAAAATAGATTGTTATAAAGGAATGGCAAATCAGAAGCTTACTGTGCATTTTCTTATTTGCTTTTAAATACAAATATTTAATCATCTCTCATTTTTGCCAAAGCCTACTACTTAAAATTGAAAGCAGAGGACACGTAAAGTATGGAAGTAGAGGAAGGTATAGAAGTTAGGGACATTTTTTCCCAGGGGGGATATAGGAAAAGCTAATGTAAAATATGACTTTATTACAAAAGTAGAAACATATTTTATGCACCATAAATTTTAGGCTTTGATGTTTAAGTAAGCATTATAGGAGGCACTTGCATCTTTAAATGCAGACAATTTAAGCAAAGAAGCTAAAAATATTTCTTTACAAGAACAAATTAATTGGCTTTATAAATTACACCTAAATCAATATAACAGCTATACACTTAGCAGTCGTCGGCAGCACATCCTTGTCAGGAAAAGTGCTTTCTCACTCTGTTCCCAAAGATGATTTTATAAACAATGGACTGTTCCTGTAAATAAACCATCATCAAATACATAAAATTATTAGGGGAGTCAATTTAACCGATAAATGGACTTTTGTATGCTTATGTGAAATTATTTGCACTATTTGATCACATTTAGCTTTAATAATTTTCTTTTCTCAAAGCAAATGAATGCTTATTTTTGTTTTCTAAACAATCCCTAAGGACATCAGTATCCATCCCCCAGAATAACTGCTTAACTCTGAAATAAACAGGAGCCTCTCCTTCAGCATTCAAATGGCTGAAAGATGATTTAAATATTCAAGTGAAAACTATTTGCTGACTCAGAAAGAGTTATCCCCAATATAAAATAATGACTGTACTAATATTTACTTCAAAGACCTCTAAAATAGAATGTGAATAATTAATGGCTGGTTCTCTCTATGGCAGATCTCCTCATAACTTCAGCCCTGTGTCTATTCAGGTAGCTGTTGGTTCTCATTACCCAGTTTCATAAGCACAAAAGAAGATCCAGAATAAATGCTCAGCTCTATTGCCAGTCCAGAAACTGTAAAGCTTGTGCTGTGTGTGTTTTAAAGTGGAAAAGTTAATCATTGCTGCAGCCTAAGAAAATGTATTCCAAAATAGCTTTTTTAACCTTCATTAAAGAAAACCAATGTAAACAAAATAAACTTTTACTTTTTCCTCACACTTCATCCCTGAGAGCCCCAAACTCTAATTACTTACAAAATTATACAGATGTCCTTCAGATCTAAAAATAACTATATTTTAAACTTGCATGTATCTGCATATATATAGGTAAATGATTGAGGAATATTTCCTTTCTCAATAATTACAGCTCTGATTTTGGCATTAATATTTAATTCATACCTAATGAAGCAGAATATTTACTTCCTTAATTTTTATATATATTACATACTTCCAAGTTGAAAACAATTTCATATCTGTTTAAAGAAACCCACTGAACATATAAACAGGAACAACTGGTCTCATTTTTAGAATATAAATCAGTGTGTGTAGTGTGTTCAATTATTTTATTCTGCAGCAAATGGAAACAAAATAAACAATGCTACATTAATTGCTGTTATAGTCTTCCATGATAGGCTGTCCATAAAAATTGGTCTGCAACTCTTACTTTTATTAAGAAATTTATTTGATGTTTTTTATCTGTGTGATAAATAAAATTGTTCAGAGAGGAAATGTTCTGTACTGTTTGACGTTAACACAAAATTTCTGTATTCTTATAAAGTAGGACATGCTGTAATAAAGGGAAAAAAAGTCATGGGACCGACCCCTTATTCATTAAAGGAAGAGAAAGATAACAGAATATTTCCCAGCTCAACATTTACTAGGTCCAACATATGTAAACAACTTCATAGAAATTCCATTATAATTTCGCTACTTATCTTCATTAAACTGATCCATAGTCCTGAGAGTTTGCAAGATATGTGCAAGTTTGCACTATTCATCATTCATTTGATGAAAATGTTGATAATTTTATTAGGATTTATTTATTAATCTCTAAACAAAATATGTATTCTCACTTTTGCTTTGTGGTGAGTTCACCTGATTAGAATACTTTCTGGATACTTCTGGATAGGAAAAGCCGAAGGATGGTTCATGTCCACTACAAGCTATGAAAAAGGAAAAGACTTCCCATTTCACTCATGCCACATGACTGCTTTCCTGAGCGCTTGCCTGCCACTGCAGAGCACATTAGGCCTGAGATGCCATTTGCATCATCACACAGCAGGGGGCTTCAGCTGCCACAGCTCTAGGTTAATCCTCACCCACCTCTTTACACAAGGAATTTACAGAAGATGTCTTTTTTTGATACTGCAGAACTGCACTCCAAAAATGCTTGACATTTTCGAATAAAATGTTGGCAATGAATTTGTCCTTTTAAATATTTTAGGTTAAATCAGTTCAGTAAATTTAAATCATGCCCTTTTTTTCCATGAAGTGAGTTTGTAATCTTATGCAAAATATCTGGGATTTTTAATTATGGAAAATAAAAAAAACAGGTAGCAAAACCTCACATTAAAAAAAAAAACTGATCAAACTGCATTCATTTAAAGATATATATGAAGAGCTATTGCTACGATAATTTTCTACAGGAATACTATTTCCTAAACCAATACTACCTGCAAAATGTTAAAATCAATTCTTACACTCATATTTAACAAAGTTTTGAGTGTTAATATATTATGAAGAGACGTGACCATTTAACTCCATCATCACTAATTAGGACATACCTATTATTCAATCCAAAACTATTTATTATGTATCTACTTAATTGAGAATAAGAAGATTGCACAGATAAGTAAAGTTTAGGGCTTGCCTTCAGGAAGCTTAAGTTTAATACAAATCAGGAAATAGAGCTGTTTTAAGAGGCCAAACTAGTATCTGCCAATTCCACAAAAGACTTTGGACTTCAGCTTGTGAGTTCTACTTCCTTGATTTGTAATTTCCCTTCTTGCTGCCTCCTCAACTTACCTAGGCAGCTGCTATACAATGGGCAATTTTGCCCAGGAGGTTTTAATGAAATCTATTGAAAGAAGTACTCTTTATCAATAAATCTCATAGAATGCATGTCAGCATGATCAAATAAAACGACAATATGATATGTATATGTTATATTATTAATGCACCCCCAGTCTGTCATATTAGATAAATTTTACTTGTCTCAATCATCTTATATTCCATAGACTATTTTTTTTTTTTTTTTAGGGCCATATCCACAGCATATGGAGGTTCCCAGGGTAGGGCTCTAATTGGAGCTACAGCTGCTGGCCTACAGCACAGCCACAGCAAAGCCAGATCCTAACCGCATCTGAGACCTACACCATAGCTCACAGTAACGCCTGATCCTTAACCCACTGAAAAAGGCCAGGGATCGAACCCTCAATCTCATGGTTCCTAGTCGGGTTCGTTAACCGCTGCGCCACGACTGGAACTCCTCCATAGACTATTTTTAAAAGAAAATTGATTATCACTTGAAGCTGATTTCAGGCCACTTTAAAATGCATGCTTAGGATGTCTTCCAAATCATTTCTGCAGGTCCACTTGCTATGTGATTTAAGTAAGCTTTTCTTTCAGAAAAATGACATTATCTCACTATTCAAATACGGGACAAAATTTTCAAGAATCTGATCTTCTAGTGGAGAAGGCAGGAAGAAGCCATCTCAGTTGATGCTTACCTTTGTCATATTATGTTTCCAGAGTTCTAATAGTTGTAGAAATGAGGATAAGACAATGAAGTTAGCTTCCATAGCTTGGAACTAAATTAGTCCAGGGACTCCTCATATTTACAGAGAGATTTTCTTAATTACTAAGTATCTGATGTTTGTTTAAGTCATAGTGGTTGACTTTTATGTACAAAATCTTTATTTTTCAAGGTTTCAGCTGTTAATTAAAAAAAAAAAAGGAGGAATGAGCCATATTCCCAGAAATGCATGCAGCATAAGTCGAGCTCCACATGACTGAGGTAACTATATGTGGAGGTAAAAGAGTAAGGGAGACCTACTTTTACGAAGTATTAAGTTATCAGTATTTTATTAAGTGTATATAAGTGTACTTTTTATTATAAAGTGTTTTATAAGGATTAAGGGGAGGGTACATGACACATACTGAGACAAGTAATATATTTGCCCAACAGACTCTTAATTTGGTGATCTTTCTACTATAACAAATCATTTACTACAATGTCCCACAGGAAAAAAACTCCAAAAACAAAGAACAAAAAGAAAAACCCCAAAGCCCAAGTATTTGTATTGGATGTGTGTTTGTGTAAGACTAACTCTCAAAAGGAAATAAAGTCCTCAACAAAATCAGAGTGTCTTCTGGCAACATTTTGCCTTCTTTCTTTTTTGTTCTTTCTAGGATTGTTTCCTGTGCTAAACAAGACAGTCTCCATCTTTGAAGGGCCTCCTAAAGCATGGAAATGGATGCAGCTTCAGGGAGTGTTAGCAATTGAACTGGATCTAGAGGTCTTAGTTACAGGTGGCAAGCTTTTAATCCTCATTCTAAAGAAATTCATTACTCTAAAGAATACTCTGCCCTTATCCCAGATTTTTCCTCTCTGATGGAGGAGAAAAAAAGGGGGGGGAGAGGGATGCTGTATAGCTTAACACTGAATCAAATTATGTTATCTAAGTAGTCTACATTCCAAGTTATACTTTGGTCAAAAATGTTTATTTTCTATTTAACTATTCATTGCCCAAAAACTTGGTGAGGATGAACTGGTAGATGTTGTAGAACAGAAGTATTTAAGCATCTCTTTAAAAAAGAAAAAAAACTCATTTTATCACTAACTTGAATCTCACCACTGGCTTATCACTCTACATACTAGCAAGCCAAAAGATTTGAGTTAATTCCCTAGGAAAAGTTAAAAAAAATGGTGGCAATATAAAACATAATGAAACCACAGGGAAGTTACGTTCAAGTGAGAACTCGTCTTAAACAATGTATAGTGCACGAAAGGAGATAATAATACAAAGGATAAATAAACTGGCTAGTATGACAAGCAACAGAATACCATTATACTGCTGATAATGCTAAAACTAAGAAGCTGTAGACTGTGTATAGTATTTGCCTAGTCATAACTATTAGCATGTAGAGCAGACTACACCTGCCCAAAATCAGTTGCTCACTAGTTTCCCGCTACCCTTATTTCCCTGCACATCGAAAGGAAGGACCTGCTAAGTATTTAATCTATGTCCAGGAAATAAAGCTTTCATTTTACAACATAACTAGGCCCTAATAAAAGAGTAGAGTGGTGGCAGAAACATAAACCTGGACCCTGAAGCAACATTTTCAGCCAAGACCAAGACAAGGAAGGCATGAATAATTTGTCTGAGCAGGAACCGGTAATATCAACAAAGTGTGATGTGTCTGTGGAGCAGCAGTGCTTGATAAATGTGAGGCAGCCATAAACATGAGAAGACAATCCAGTGGGGCTTTGTGCTTCCTCCCTCTTCTAGGTTTTTTCTTTTTTTTTCCCCCTTTAAATCCTCTTCTCTCTTTTGGTATATTAATATAGCCTAATCAAAGATGCTCAGAAGTACACATATATCCTTGAGCTGCTCTTTCTTGAGCTGCTCTTTCCTGGTTGCTGTATAGGACACTTATTTATTTATTTGGGTCTGATGCTGGTGCTTATAGTTGCAGTGGTGCATTTTCTCTGATTTACCCACACCTCTTCCACACACCACCACCAGTATGCTGTGAAAAGCAGCACTGTTTTAATCATTAGTTTACATACTAAGGGTTTACATGTCTTTAATAAAAAGAATGCATAATAAAAAGAATGCAGCTGATGGAATCTCTCCGGTAGAGAAAGAGTAAATCCTCCTCCAGGCTGAGAGAGAGAGAGGAACCAGCAGACAGTTATTTTGCAGTGCACTGAATAGACAATTCACAGGGAAATGTTGAAGGCAGAGGAGGCGAACCCCAAGTGCAGTGCGTTGCCCACATGCTCTATAATAAATAATCTTCTCGCATCAGCCCAGCAGTGTGTGCAATGATGTGCAGGGGCCAGCAGCACAGACTGGAAGGGAAAACACATCCAGCGGTGTCGAATTTTCATCGCAATCACCAAATTAACTGATTTCCCCACATCACACTTCCCTTACCCGGCGTGGTGCACGCCAATGCGCGCGCGCACACACACAAACACACAGCGGAGCTGAGAAATGCAAGTTACTGAGAGGTGAAGTGGGGATTCTGGGAGGATGTTTCAGCACGGATTACAAACCCAAGTAATGTGTCAGCCACTGGGTTACTTGCAAGAGGATGGGGGTATAAGTGGTGAGAAATAGGACCAGGAAGGAGGCATAAGGAGAAAGAACGGGCTGTCTGCCTTCTTGTGGATTCTGGCACATGACATATCTAAAATTTACATCACACATAAAATACACAAAATTACTGCAAAATATTCTAAGAGATATCTCTGCAAGTTTAGTTAGGCAATTCAGGAAAATTCTGTCCAATATCTCTTCTTTCACATTCATAAATATTCATAAATAAAACACGGTCCTGGTCTATATCCCGGAGGACAGGAGAGAGGATGCATTCCAAGAACTTGCTGAAAGATGGTTCACTGACCTCATTTAAATCCTCCAAAGGCCGACTGGGTTTTGCACGCCTGTGGTTCTACATGTCTCTTACTTTCACATTCCTTTTATCGAGGGACAAATAAATTTAACCAACTTATCTTTTCCACAATATACAAATGATGACACAGAGGTTAGAAGTGGTCAAAGATTTATCAAGAAATCAAGAGTCATCAAGCTTAAAAAAAAAATCATATGGATCGGCATTTCACATCCATTCTGCCTGTATCTCACACTCAAGCCACATCCCTACACTACTCTCTTTAAAGCAACAATCTTCCACCTTACAGCCCCTGCCCACTCAGCCCTAGCATGATGCCTCTGCCTCCACCACCCAAAGTGTGCTCTCCCTATGCACTCCTACTCCATATAATCAGCATCATTCTCCCATTCTACACAACCCCCTCCTCCCTCCTCCTAAAGAGAGGGTCTGGGGAAAAGTGCACCCCAGTCCCCTAGCCAGTCTGCATCCTAACCCAGTGATTTGCATAATAACAGTGTTTTGTGCGGTTTCCCTCCACTGCGGTCACAGGGGTCCTTGCATTTCACGTGAAAGGATAATATTAATTACTGAGAAGCGGCAGAGAGAGGATGGAGACTAGGGAATCTAAGCGAAAAATCCCTTCGCAGTAAAGTAACTACTAGGATGCATGTATTTCTGGGCGAGAGAGAGAGAGAGGGAGAGAGAGAGAGAGGAGAAAAGGAAAGAAAAAGGAAAAGTAAAAATCTTACAGACTGAACAATAAAAAAAGTCAGTCTGTTGATAAAGTGGCTTTAGGTCTTTTAAATTTTTCCCTTCCTCCCCTGGCCCTCTCTTTTTTTTTTTTTTATTTCTTGGTTTATTTATTTTCCTTCCTTTTCCTTTTACTCTTTTTTCTTTCTTCATTTTTCTTTTCTCTCTCTCTCGCCCCCTCTCTTTTTAATTTTTTTCTTTTTTTAACCCCAGAAAGTCTCCTCTTCCTAGGTGAATGACACGTCTCACAACACATTTCCCCCCCGGGGATGTTATTGCAATGCACACTGTGCTGCCGCTGCTGCTGTTCTCTCCCTCTCCGTAGCATGCTCCCAGGCTCTCACACACTTTTTAAAGACACACGGATATGATGATGGTAGTAAGACACGGAAAGAGAAAGGCGACCCGAAGAGGGGGAGGTTAAAGCCATGACAAGAGATGGAGAGGGTCGGTCAGGAGAGTGATGTGGGAGGTGGCTGGTGGGGGTTGATGGGAGGG
>PVHT021183696.1:17134892-17160595 GCA_004024745.2 Catagonus wagneri
CAGACTGAACAATAAAAAAAGTCAGTCTGTTGATAAAGTGGCTTTAGGTCTTTTAAATTTTTCCCTTCCTCCCCTGGCCCTCTCTTTTTTTTTTTTTTATTTCTTGGTTTATTTATTTTCCTTCCTTTTCCTTTTACTCTTTTTTCTTTCTTCATTTTTCTTTTCTCTCTCTCTCGCCCCCTCTCTTTTTAATTTTTTTTCTTTTTTTAACCCCAGAAAGTCTCCTCTTCCTAGGTGAATGACACGTCTCACAACACATTTCCCCCCCGGGGATGTTATTGCAATGCACACTGTGCTGCCGCTGCTGCTGTTCTCTCCCTCTCCGTAGCATGCTCCCAGGCTCTCACACACTTTTTAAAGACACACGGATATGATGATGGTAGTAAGAAACGGAAAGAGAAAGGCGACCCGAAGAGGGGGAGGTTAAAGCCATGACAAGAGATGGAGAGGGTCGGTCAGGAGAGTGATGTGGGAGGTGGCTGGTGGGGGTTGATGGGAGGGTGGAATATTCAGAGAAGGCACAAGTTGCCAGCCAAAAGGTGTGGGAGTGTGTGTGTGTGTGTGTGTGTGTGTGTGTGTGTGTGTGGTTGCTGGTGAGTATGGAGAGTGAGAGATGTAGGAAGCTCAGGTGAATGAAAAGGCGAAAGGTGCCCCTAAGGGGCTGACTGCTGGGAGGGAAGGGTTGAGCCGGCGCTAGAGATTCCGAGGACTGGAGCAAACTGCCACTGCCCCCTGCCGCACCGGGGAGTAGGGGGAGGGGGTGGAAATCGCCGGGGACTGGGGGACTGTAAGGGGGAGAGTGGAAATATGGGATGGAGTGAGGATGATGGGGAATGGGCGTGAAGTTGATGCTCCCCGCGGCGGGGCGGGGATTACCTTGTAGCAGGAGCCCGCAGACACTGTAGAAGCGAAGAACGGCGCTGCGTTTCCAAAGCATGGTCCCTTCTCTAAAGGGTTGGGGGATGTACGAGGGGGGCAAAGAGATGCTGGTGAGCGGGGCACCAGAGTGCAGGGCTCCGCGGGTGTCTTCCTCACGGAGCCCACCGGACCCAGGGTCCCCGCCGCTGCGGTGTTCGAACCCGCGGACACGGATTGGCAGCAGCAGAAGCAGCAACAGCGAAGCACCCGCAGAATGGGGTTTCAGTGGGCAGAATAGTTTCTTCTCTTCCGTCTCCTGCTGGTGGTGCAGCCGCAACAGTCCGTCTGCCAGGAACGGGTTCGGAGCTTGCCTTGCTCTCGGCGCGCACAGCAAGTCTCAGCGCCCGCCGGGGCTGTCCGAAAAGGTGGTGCAGGGATGCCGGGGTGTCGGAGAAGGTGCGGACAAGGGCTGCAAGGAGTGGGTAGGTCACGGAAGGGAGGGGCGGGGAAAGAGGGGGGGCAAGCAAGCAGCAGCTGCCGCTCGCGCTCGGTTTGTCTCGGGGTCCTGGGAGAAAAGGTTGCAGCGGTGGAAGCGGCGCTAGAGGCGGCAGCGGCAGCGGCGGCGGCTGCTCCCGGATGCTCAGGCTGCAGCAGCGGCGGCGGCGGCGGCGGCGGCGGCGGCGGCGGCGGCGGCGGCAGCTCTACAGAGCACCAGACACAAGGGCAAGCTCAGCGCGGCAGAGGCCCCGCCCCCACGCTGGCCAGGGAGAGACACCGCCCCCTAGCCAATGGAAACACGCCCGCCCACCAGAATTGGCCAATGAAGAAAAGGAATGGGTGGAGACAGGCGCCGGGAAAAACAAACAGGCTGCTCAAGGACCCTTCGGGCAGGAAGAATTGAAGCCCCCGATCACACATACCCAGTGAGTCTCACCTCCTCAGAGAGTCTGGCTCTAACTTTAGGAGGGGAAGCCTTCATTAATCAGTGTCTGGCATTCGGAAAGGGTTCAGCCAATCGCCACCGCGAGGGGGCGGAGTTAGTTGTGTCCCCAGCAGGTTCTGGAATCCGTGGCGCCTGGGCCAGGTCCTGGGTGCGAAGTTCTTGTGCGCATTTGGACTCTTAGAGCAGATGGTGGCTGCACCTGCCTACTCACCAGCTGCAGTAACATTCTCTGAAGCTCCCAGCAGCAAAAGGGAAAGATTGCAGAGGGCGTGGGAGAGGCTAAGTATAGGGAGCAGAACACCTACCTGCCTACAAAAGCTTGTATGACAGAGGGGAAAATAAATGTTAGGAGTGGAGGAAATTAATTTGTTGTTGTTGTTGAGAATTTGACTTCATCCAGGCTTAAACCTCAGTAGAGCCTAGTGACAGTATCATATCAGTCAGTACTGAGATCGGGTAGACCCAGGTCCAAATCCCATAACTGTCAATTCTTGCTTCACAATGTTTGAGGATTTCCTTGAGAATTTAAACGTGAAGCCTACTCAACTGCAAAACAGAGATAATATTAGTACTTAACTCTTGGAGTTGTATTAAGTGAGAATGCAAGAACATGTTGGTACAGGGCCAAGCAATGTGTAAGTGCTTTATAAATGGTGACTATAACTGTTTAGTGGGATTTCTCTAATACAGGATAGCAGGAAATTTTAGGCAATCCTCCATAAATGCCAACAATAACTTTAAGGAGGGGAGAAAAAGCATAACTGTACTTTCTTCATGGACTCAACCGAAGGTGACCCTGGAAAGATACTCAAAGATTTGGAAAGAACCACTTCTATAAATCAGCATCCTGAAAATGCTCTTTAGAAGAGGAGATACAAAAGAACAGGACATAAATTAATCAGAAGTTGTGTTTCCAAATGAGCTTAACTCCCAGGCTTTTCCCTATGACCAGTTTTTAATTGGATCAAATTAGCAGATGATGGACTAGTTCAGTAGTGTTAAATTAGTGACACCATAAATAAAGTCTTCTTTATCTGAGAGACTGTACACAAGAAAGCTGCAAGCAAGGAGACAGAGGGAAAGATAAGAGGGAGGATCAATACTGAGGCCCTTCCCTCTTTCCCATTTGTTGCTTACTTTGCCACAACCTTTTACAAATTCAACCCTTGCCTTTTAACTAATGACCTATTCTTTCTCTCTCCACCTTTCTCCCCAGGTTCTCAAAATTTAGAAGTAACATGACCATAATAAAACTTCAAGTGAACTCTAAAAGAAAAAGGATATGTGAATACTCTTGTCATTGTAGAAGATAGTCGCCTACTGTGAGTTTTAGCTGTTAGGAAAGTCAGTAAATCCAAGGATACCTCTATCATTTAAACTACTGTGAGCATCAAAAGGTGAATCTAATCATTATTGACTCATGCTTAGGTTTTGTGTCAAGGAGCATATAAAAATAGAAATGCCAAAGAAGTTGGGCTTTCTTTATTGAAACAATAGTCAGGGTTCCTGGGTTCTAGCACACATCCTGCTGCTATCTGTGTGACCTTGGGCATATACTCAACTTCCCTGAACCTTAATTTCCTCAACTATAGTAGGAGCGAGCTGTATTTGATCACTTCTAAAGTCTCAATGAGGAAAAAAAAAAAAAAAGATTGTTATATTCAAGAAAATGACCCAATTGAACATGAGTATCTCAGAATTTGTGGTCAATACTCAGCAAATTGTGTTTTTGTTCTTGTTGATAACTGCCAGAGCAATTGGGATTTCTGTACTGAAATAGTCTATAGGTTTACTATTCAGTCTGTGATCTCAGACCAGCATCACCACCATCTCCTGTGAATTTTTTAGAACTGCAGAATCTCAGGCCCTACCCCATACCTACAGAATCAGATTCTTCATTATAATAAGATTCCAGAGTGACTCATATGTACACTGAGGTTGAGAAGTTCTAGTCTTTAACGTTGCTTTACCGCACATTCAAACTCAAGGAGAATTTCATGGGTGTTCTATAAAATTGAGACTAAAAGGCCCAGAGGATTTTTATTAAATTGTCATTTTGAGGAACCCCAGGGGTCTCCAGTCATCAGAACACAAAAGTAGCTCTTCTTATAAATCCTAGAACAAAATGATTAATTTAATTAGTTTAAAAATGGTTGTAAGTTTGATTGTGATGAGAGTCAAAGTGTAATGTGATTAAGAACTCTCTTTAGCCCCCACATCCAGGGGACTGGAAGAGAGTTTGCATTTATTCTAGTCCTGGGTGGTGAAAAACACTCAAAACCTGAGCTCTGGGTATTTGGATAAATAATGTCATCTTCAAATACAAGGAATAGATAATGCTCTATTTTCTAAATAGTCTGTTCTTCGATGCTAATAATCATTTAACTTACAATATCAAATGTTCAGTGCTCATAAAATCTTTCAATATTTTTAAAATGTGTTAAGGGTCAATATGTTATACAATTATCATCAGATGAATAAATTCATTTCTAAAACTTAAAACATTTCTTAGAATGTAATTAAATAGCTTTAGATATCTTCATTTCATAGTTTTAAGGCTATTATTGTCTACATATATTATCAGTGTCTCAGTAAATGTACAAATTAAGTGACCTCTTATGAATCATCAGGAAATGAATTAATATTATAAATTGCCAAAAGATGGCACTTATCCATGCATCCCTATGCAATGGTCTAAAATATTAAACCTGTTTGGAAGATTTTCTTTACTTTTATTTATTTATTTATTCTCCTTCTCTTCATGGTAAAAAATATATTTCAATATTTCATGTTTGGGAGTGAATTTTTAATGAAGATGAATTCTTTTAAATGCAAGTCATTCACTTAATATAATTTTAAAATTTATATAAAGATAGAATATATTCTTTCCCTGACTTGGACATGATGGTTCTCTCTGCTTATACTGTCACAGAATAGAACGACAGCCTCCTACTTCCGCAAAAGCATTTTTTTTCCTTTTTTTGGCCACACCTACAGTATGTAGAAGTTCCTAGGCCAGGGATCAAACCCAAGCCAAGAATTGACAAGGCTATATCCTTAACCACTAGACTACCAGGGAACTCCTGTACCACAGATATTAGAATTATTTTAAGATAGATTTCACAGAGGAGAACACAGTTGTTTGTACTTTATGACTGATTTTCCACTAGTTTTAAATACTTGGTATTTATCATGAATGTGATGTTTACAACTTTTTTATTGGACTAGGACCAAAATATGTTGTCAACAGTTTTAAAATGATGGATATGATAATTAACTAGACAGGGAAAATCTTTTCATAATATATACATATATCAAATCATCACAGTGTACACTTGAAATATATTACAAATTTATTTGTCAGTTATACCTCAAAGATGAAAAAAGATAAGCAAAAACAGTTTTAGTTGTGGCAAAACTTTTTGAAATAAGAATAGAAAAAAGACTTCATCAACTTTTTCCAATTATAGATAAATTTACTAGGATTTCACATGGTTAATTGAAATATTTATATTTCTATTTTAAAATATTAAATTTGACTGAAATATCTAAACTCTTGAAATGTATAGTCATTATAGATACCTAAGACTAAAAATCTAAAAATCTATGCTAAATTGACTCTCATGGCAAATTGACTCTTGCAATAAATTGGCCTAGAAAAAGAAATTTCATGGCCTGGTGAAAATGTAGACCATTGTAATAGAAAATTAGCTTATGAGTACTGGAAGCATTTATTGTCATTCTCCATGCGCACTAGTATTTAAAACATGATGTCAGCTACCTGTGTTGAAGAGGTGTTAAGAATCCTGGGGTTTTATATATAGTATATATAGTATAATGCATAGTATATAGTATAATTTGTGTGCATACGGCATATATACAATAACATATAGCAATATTAACTGCCTTTAAATGAATTTTTAACTTAGCATTTTGTTATTGCTTATAAAATATTCAGTATCTTTCAGAGTTATGACCTATTATTTTACTCCACCGCATCTCAAATACTTTATAGCTAGAATTTCATATTGTATTGATGATGGTATATAAATATTGGAAAGAATCATAGATATCCATAAATTTACAATATCAATATAAGGCCATTTCTGCCTTTTTTTACATTAATAAACCAAGTGGCAATATTACTAACATCTATACATTCTCTCATTTTAAAATAAACAATTTCAATATGGGAGTAAAAATGACCCTGTGATATTACATAGTATAACTTCTGTCTCTACAATGATTGAATCTAAATGATCTAAGATACATAGCCATCATGCTTTCTTAAACTCACCAAAAGTTATAATTCCTTTTCCTCCATTTTCCCCCAAGCAAGCATTTATCCTACTTTATAGAAAATTATATGATGTTAGAGTTTAATAGCAGCTAATATGCAAAATTTTGTAAATGATCAAAGGTAAATTGAAATATTCTGGAGAGAATTTTCAACTCTTGGGCGATGATACTGAAAATGAGCTTTATTAAAAAAGTAAGATAAAATAAAAGCTCTCTAAAAAAGTTACTCTATATTCATTCAAGTCAGTTTTATACCTGCCACATGGTTTTTGTATGTGGAGTCTGTTCTACTTGGAACATTCTTTTTCAAGATCAGCCTATAAGTCATTAATTTACCAAAGTGTCTGCTCAAATGTGACATTCCCATAGAATCATTTACTGATGATCCTCTGCTCCTCCACCTCCAAGCCAATTAGTCACTCTTTACACATCTATCTTGTTTTACTTTTTCATACTCTTTACAAACCTGAGCTTATATTTTATTTAATTCACTTGTTTACTTGTGTGTTTGTTATCACCTCAACTGCATCAATGCAGGGACTTTGACTCGTTGACTGGATTTTCAGTAACTAGAAAAGAGCTAAAATATATTAATCATTCAACATATATTTTCTGAAGGATTGGATAAAGCCACACAAAACCGACTGCCCTCTTATTTAACTTATATAAATAAAGATTCACTTATCGCCACTCTTTGTATGTTTTTTGGTATTATTTTCCTTAATAAATAATTCTAATTATTCTAAGTGGAACCACTCAAACTAAAAATTCAGCACTCATAAAAATAGATTTAGATTTTTATTTACAAAAGAAGTACATATGAGTTGGCAAAATACAAACTATGTAGGAATAAATAAAATAAAATAAAACATCCAGTGAAAGTTACTTTAGTGATTTTACTCCCTATACAAAACTACTGCTCACCACTGTTAACTACTCCTGATTTTTTCAACAGCAAATGTTTGGAATAAATAGTTAGAAATGATTACAGTCTACCTATTAAAGTGTACACAACTTTTTAAAATAATCTTTGTAGTTCCATATTTTAGAAGATTCTTAGTATTTGTGCTAAGTATTTAATGTAACTTATGTTATGAATATTACATAGTTTAATGGAATAAGCCAGGTCAGACTAACAATACAGAAACCAACTGAAGACCCAGTTTTTCCAAATAAAAGGAACTATGTTCAGAAATAAATAGCTGAAATAAAAAATTGTGAAAAACTCTAGGATTCTACTTGATTCCTGGTGAAACCAGGGTAAATTAAGCTACCTTATAATTGAGCAATCAAGTTGACCTATACCTCTAGGGAACATCTAATTTGTTCTTTAATAAAGTAAAAATAATCAGAATAATAAGGCATCTTGAAGTATAAAGCAATCAATAAAAAAAACAGGAAAGAGCACAATGAAATAAGTCTGCAAAGTAAAATACAAGGAATAGCATGGCTTTAAAACTATGCCTTGTTCCCAGAGCTGAGGACAAGAACACTGCATAACTATTTAAATTTAAATTAATCAAAATAGGATAAAATTTTAAACTATCTTAGTAATCATACTAATCACATTTTAAGTACTCAATAACCACATGCAACTAGTGGTACTCCATTGGACAACCCAGAATGACAACATTTCCATCATCACAGAAAATTCTTCTGGACAGCAATGTCCTCGGTAGCAAAATTTGTATTAGTCTAGGTTCTTCAGAGAAATAGAATAGGAGAATAGATAGATATATAGATAATAGATGAATAGATAGATACATAGATAAATTGATTTATTATAAGGAATTGACTCATTTTGGAAATAATGAGTGGCAACTAAAATTATGACAACTAAGAAGTCCCAAGATCTTCACTTAGCAAGCTAGAGACCAAGGAGATCTGAGGGTAGAGTTCCAGCTGAAACCAAAAGCCTAAACCAAGAGGGTCAATGGTTGGTAGAAGTTTCAATCCAATCCAGGAATCAGGAAAAGGCTAATGTTCTTTTAGAGTAAAGAGAGAGAAAATTTCTTACTCAACTTTTATCCTCTTCAGGCCTTCAACAGATTTACTGATGTCCACTTACACTTAGGAGACTGTATTAGGGTTCTCCTGAGAAACAGAACACAGAGAAAGAGAGCTAGAGGGACATACTATGAAAAATTGACTTATGTAATTTTTGAGGCTGAAAAGTCCCACAATATGCTCTCTGAGCTGGAGACTAAGAAAAACCAGTGATGTAATTCCCGTTCAAGTCTGAAGGCCTAGGAATTGAGGAACTGATGGTATTTACCCCAGTCCAAGGGCAGGAAAAGACAGATGTCCCAACTCAACCAGGAAGGCAGAAAGAGGAGTTATTCTCCCTTCCTCTGCTTTTATGTCCTCTTTAGGCTCTCAAAGGATTGGACAATGCCTGTCCACACTGGAAAGGGCTATTTACTTTACAGAATCCACTGATTCAAAGCTAATCTTACCTGGAGACACCATCATAGACACACCTAGACATAATGTTTAATCTAAGTACCCCATGGCCTGTCAAGTTGACATATAAAATTCACCATCACAGAGGGGAATCTGCTTTACTTCACTTTGCATTTAAAATGTTAATCTTATCCCGAAACACCCTTCCAGTCACACCCAGAACTAATATTTATGCAAATATCTCAGCACCCTGTGTCCCAGGCAACGTTTTTCATTTGGTATCATGTTGGCATTCATCATCACCACTATGATATTTTCACAACGGTAGGTCTAAATTCCAGATATTAAAATCTGAAAGAAACAAGATTTACCTCTCAAATATGTCAAGATCCTGCCTAATGTGTTTTGTTTATTTTGTTATAGATCTGCCTCTTTCTCATAGCACTGATAGTAAAACCAACCATTGTTTTGGTGATAAGGAGATGGGGAAAAGCTCAATGACCAGAGTATTACCTTACACTATGGCTCTATGACAATAATTAAAGGTGAATAGATATTAGTCTAAACTCTTTGGTGGCAAGTCCCCGAAACCCAAATCAAATTAGTTTAAGCAAAAAAACAAAACAACAACAAAACTATTAGTTAATTTAATTTCAACGCCCATGGTTGGGGGGTATTTCAACCCACTTTGATCCAAGGGCTTAGGTGATATTAGAATTGTGTTTCATTTCATCCAAGTCTGAACTTTTATATCATTTATGTTATTTAAAGCTTAAGCTGTTTTTTCACACAGAGAAGACTAGAGGGTCAACATATTTCCAGGCTTACATCCATAATTTTGTTGAGGGGTTCCAGAAGAAAGAGAAGAGCTGTTAATAACTCTGAGGAGCAGCGGTATGTGAAAGAGAAGATATTTACCTTGATAAGAATGTTATTTTGTTGCCTATGGTAATTAGAAGTATCAAATGATAGTCTGTAGCATTTCACACTCTAAACAGTAGAGACTTAGTAAGTAGTTATGAGAACAAATAAACATATTTCAGTAATAAAATTCTCACTACTGGCAAAATTTACAAGAGGATTATCCTCAGATTTTACAGAGCCAAAAGATTACTTCTCTGCTTTTCTATGATAGCTCTTAATAATGTCTAAATGTCATATCAAATCTTAAAAAATAACAATATAGCAACAGACTGATGCTGATTAATTTCTAGTTTTCTCCCCTATAGTTTCCATATATTTTTTTTTCAAAATTGCTTAGAGTCACTGTTGTGTCTCTTGCATGCATCCTTAGTTGTTTTCCAACCTGCACTTGTTACTATTAAATTTCTTACTCCTATGAATGGATAAGTTCTCTAATTTTTCAGGGGCATTCTAAATTCTAGTTTAGGCTTCTAAGATCAGAGCAACTTGACCCAGCTCAATATCACATTCGATATGCTCTAAAATTCCATTATCTTTTTTCTTTTTTTAGGGACTACACCCATGGCTTATGGAGGATCCCAGGCTAGGTGTCTAATCACAGCTGTTGCTGCCGGTCTGTGCCAGAACCACAGAAACGCTAGATCTGAGTCGCTTCTGCAACCTCCATCACAGTTCACAGTAACGCCAGATCCTTAACCCACTGAGCTTGGCCAGGGATCGAACCCTCAACCCCTTGGTTCCTAGTAGGATTCGTTTCCAGTGCATCACAAGGGGAACTCATTAATTCTATTATCTCAATCTTCACAACACACGCGCACACACACATACACACCATGTGAATTCTAATAATGAACTGCACTACTATACTATATTACATTTAGATCGTTTTTAAAATTATTGTCTAAAAATTCCCCTCCTCTGATAAGATAATCAGGTTTGTATGATTAACTGGCATAGCAACTGACATTATAAGAATGAAGTCAGTATTCTACAAGTTGGTAATGAATTAGACACTATTTCTTCAGTAAAGAATTATGGGAATTGAGGGAGAAAGAGATCTAATATTTATTGCCATTTTTTTATGTGAGATGCTACATATAATACTTAACAACCCTATAAAATATATCCCGTTTAACTATCATTTCATAAATGATAAATCTGAACTCAGAAAGCTTAAACAACCAAATCAAGTTTCAAAGATAGTAAATACCAAAATAATTTAACTTTAAATCTTGGATATCTCCATTACTTTTTTATTTTCCTTATCAAACATAAGAAAAGAGAGGTATAAGATTATTAGTACAAAATATGTTTTGTTTCACATACACAGAGTCCACAAATTGTAAGTCCTACTGGGAAAGAATTCAGCACCATGGTCAGATTCACACCCCAAAAATAAAAATAAAAATAAAACATGAGTCCTGTTGGAAAATAAGAAAGAGATGGGAAAATATAGAAGTTATTCAAACACAAAGTGATATTTTTTCTCAGCATACATTAGAATATCTGGATATCCATTCCATAAAGTGAAAACAAGCATTCTTTTTTAAAGATTTTTTAGTTGTCTCTGAAGACTTCCCAAGAAAAACTTTCCACAGGTTTTTCATGCAAAAGGTTTCTGTACTTAAAACATATTTACAGAAATGGCATTATCAAATATCATTTGAAAATGTCAATGCCTTTCCTTAGGCACACAAGGCTTCTATATTTTTTCATTTTCCCACTTGTGCTCCTATTATTTCTATGGTATATATTATTCTTCTAACATATAAACTAGGTTCCATGCTTTCATTACTGGTCTGCATTCCAAAAACCCTAGAGGGATTTTTATCCTTACCTCATATTCCACTTTACATCATCTAAAAAGGGGAAAAAAATCACACTCCTTCTTTCTTTGGCCCTTGCAAAACATCATTTGATAACAATAAAAGACTATGTCTTAAATAATTATATAAACAATTTGCAGATAATATATTAAAAAATTCTAATTTGATAGTTCTAACAAATGCTTCCTCCATGAAAGTGGCTATCTTTCTTTGTTCAACATGAATAAAAACAGTACCAGCATCATTATAACTTAGTATCTAAAATCAGAATTATTTGTATCTATTTAAGTATGGACTAATATTTTTTTCCATGTCTGCATAATTCAGATCACATCATTCCCTAGATTCTGACGTACACAGCTACCATGTGTTTTGGAAGAAACAGCCCACAGCTAAAGTTGCCTTTTCTTCTGGCTTTACATATAGAAAGAATTGTGGAATCATAGCTGATTTTTAGCAACTTAAACCTAACAATGTCATGTATTATAAAAGTTTATTTGTGTTTTTAAAGGGAACAAATAATACTTTTTATCACAATTTGGGTTCTGAAAGTGGTCAGCCCAAATTAGATTTTTGACACTGAAATCAAAATACTAAACAAAATGGAATGTCTTTTCCTTGTGAGAATTTCACTCCCAAAATGAAAAAGGGACAAGATAATTATGTCAAAATTATTATTCCAAAAATTACTCATCAGATAGTTGACATCCCCATTGAAAGAGACAGAAGCCCAGAGTTTCACAGTTATTGATACCACTATACAGGAAGAAAACTTTGGGAAAGAGAAGATGTGTTCCCATTGATGTCATTACCCTAATATGCCACAGTTTTGTTTATTTTTATTGCTATTATTCTTTTAACTAGCTGAGTATCACCATTAATTCTATAGCCAAACAGGGGTCTTTCTGGTTATCTTCCTTTGGGGAGAAGATGGACAGTACTTTAAGACAATTCTGTTTCCACCTTTATGATGCCAGGCTCCCAACTGGAATAATTACAATTTTCCTATCTGCCTGGGATCACTGAAGGATGCAAGTAGATTAAAACACATTAATTGGATCAACTGCAAGCCTTCACTATACTGAGGCTAAATAGCTACTCCTTATTCATTGCAAATATTGTACATTCACTTTATCCGATATAGCCCATCTAAAACCCTACCGTGACATTGAAAGCAGCATTCCCCTAGAACAAAACGCATAGCTGGTGCAATAAAATGCCAGCAACAAAGAGACGACAAATTTGAATATAATCTCTTATTACAAATTTCCAAAGGAAAATTAAAATCTCAAAGATTAAATTCCCTCACAAATTAAAGTCCTAAAATGTTAACACTCAGAGAAATTTAAATCCAAAATGAAATTCTTTGATCTTGCAATACTATATTTCAAATAAATTAATGTAAAATATCATCCTCTCCAATTTCATATTTTATTCAGTCTCAGATAGATGAATCTTAATGCCTGAGTTTCGTTCCTTCAGTAGCTACACCCAAAGCTATCTCTCTTGGAAATGGTAAATCCCTTGGAGTTACCACCTTAATGCCAAGTCTATGATATGTTTCACTTTTTAGAGTCCAAAGAACACATACTATTTTAAAACACAGGACCCAAGTTCACCAAATGTAGAATAGGAGTCTCTCCTTCACATCTGGAACAGTTTAGCCCTGACAAAATTTGTTTTCAGAACTCATGTTTTTCATGCTGTAAGAGACCGAAGTGGAGGTTTGACATTAAGTGAATAAAGGAAGGAGGATATAGGAAATCTTGAATATGGTCTTCCTAGAATGACCTGGAAATAACTCATTCCATGTCATGTGACTAATCATGGAGCTGTAGTTACCACATTAATTGTCAGTTCACCTTCAAGCCCTGTGTTTCTAGTACTTCCATATTGACTTGAGTACAGGTTCCATCTCCTGACATAACAGACCAGAGTCTCATATAAATAGGCATTTTCATTTCTGGATTGTTTCCACTACTTCTCACAGTGCACTCTCCTAGGTCTAAGAAACCTGCCTCCTAGAAAACCTCTACTTTCCTACTTTTATTTCGGCTAAAATGACATACGCTGCAGCTGAAGTCGCTGTTAATGTACTGTTTGTGAAGCCAGGCCCATAGGGGGCTAAAAAAACCACGTGAGGCATAGTCTTTGGTTTAATATTAAAAACTTTTTTTTGTCTTTTTTGCCTTATCTAGGGCCGCACCCAGAGCATATGGAGGTTCCCAGGCTAGGGGTCTAACAGGAGCTGTAGCTGCCAGCCTTTGCCACAGCCACAGCAACGCAGGATCCAAGCCGCGTCTGCAACCTACACCACAGCTCACGGCAACGCCGGATCCTTAACCCACTGAGCAAGGCCAGGGATCGAACCCGCAACCTCATGGTTTCTAGTCAGATTCGTTAACCACTGAGCCATGACGGGAACTCCCATTTAATATTACAAACTTTGAATAGCATTTTATCATCACCACATTTTCTGCAGCAATGGGTAAAGTGTCTGGTATTTTGGTTCTTGTTAAGCTTTGCAGTGTTTTCCCATATATCATTTTGTTTATCTGTTCTATAAGATGCAAATGAAAAGGGGGAGCCCATCAAGCAATACCTTCTTAGAAATGGAATTCACAGTTTAAAGCTAGAATCTCCCTAGTTCAGCTAGCACATGTGGGAAATGTGCTAGCTGAACTAGTGAGACATGTGCGAGCTGAACTAGCTGATGCATGGTTTCAAAGTAGAAAATATTGTTATGCCAACCAGTGCCTGAATGGCCTGTGAAGACACTCTTTTCCTATAATTGTATGTTTGCCTCAGCTGTGCCTGCTTACTAAGGCCTGTCTGATGTGCCAGCATCTGCCAAGGCATCTGGTAGAGCCCTGGGTGCCAGCATATATGCTCAAAGTGTAGTTTAAGACCAAGCTGCTTCAGCTGCATCCTAAAGTCCCCCATATTTGGCCAAGACCACCCATGCTTTTGCTGAGGCCCCTGCGGCTCATGCCTTTGCTTGCTAATCCTCCCTTGCAGCTGTCATCTGCCAAGACAATCTGTACTTTGAAGGCTCTTGCCCAATCCACAGAAGTTAAAAAGCCAATAGCACCACTGTAAATGCCCTCTAGCCCCAAATAAGCCCTTATCCGCACTAAGGTCAAAAATGCCCTAGCAAACAAGGCACAAAGCCACATGTTCTAGCTCTAACAAAACCCCCCACCTATGTAATATACCCCAAATATTTATCTTTTGTTTTGTATCTTAGAATGTATTTAACTCTGAATTTCTGGGGTCATTCAGGGATTCAATATTCATCACTGTTCTTTCTCAGCTTGATTCTAAACTATTTATTCTGTTTCTTTTTATTTATTATATTTATTATTTATTCACTCTATACTAAACTACTTATTGAGAAGTAGGATAACTAGTAAAATGTTTGGAGTCAAAAATAGTAACCTGAATACTATCAACACTATCAACTTGCATCTGATGAGCTAGCTTAAGTGTGTGTGTGTGTGTGTGTGTGTGTGTGTGTGTGTGTGTGTGTGGTCTGTGTGTGTGTGTAGAGGAAGATATGATCAGCCACTACTTACTAGTGGAGAAGTGTCATTCTAAAGGCATCTCCATGCAATTGTTTTTCTGCATTCACGGTATGTGAAAAATCCTGTGCCAGGGGTCAAACCTGTACCACAGCAGTAGCCAAGACACAGCAGCGTCAATGCCAGACCCTTAACCCACTGTGCCACCAGGGAACCTCTCCATGAAAAACTTTTAAAAAAGCATTTGAGGCAGTTGAATATGTCCAACTTACTCTCCCCAGTTCCACTGACTTGGAGGTAAAGGGGTAGAAAATGCCTTGAGTGATAGGGTAATTGAGATCTGTCAGCAGCAGGGAAACATCTGGAATGCAGCTGAAGCTTATCCTAAAAACAAAGAATTTTAAACATATTTTTCTAAGACATACACATATTTTCTCTACAAAAAGTGCCATGCATAATTAATGGTTAATCTCTCAGGTAGGTCCATTTTAACTATTTCAAGTAAAAAATAAACCTGAAGCACAATAGGGTAATTGAAAGCACTGGAAAAACTACCGTATACAACAATCTCATTTATTTTCCCGGTATTCCCATCATCTTCTTCAACTGTTGCTATCTTCTGAATTAGTCACCACATTAGAAAAGTATAGGGAGTTCACATTGTGGCTCAGTAGGTTAAGAACCCAACATAGTGTACATGAGGATGCAGGTTCAATCCCAGGCCTCACTCAGTAAGATAAGGATCTGTTGTTGCTGCAAGCTGTACTATAGGTCACATATGAGACTCAGTTCTGGTGTTGCTGTTGCTGTGGCTGTGGTGAAGCCTGCAGCTGCAGCACTGAGTCGACCCCTAGCCCAGGAATGTCTATGTGCTGCAGGTGTGGCTGTAACCGAAAAAATATATGTACATTTATATATATATATAGTCAACAATGTTTTCAGTATAGAGGGAATCTGAGGTGGAGGAATTTCTAGCAGAAGGCAAAGAAAGTTCTTAGGCTATTCTGTTGGACAATTCATTTACTTATCAGAACTAGGGAAGATGTGACTGCAACAGAATGTTTCTATTAAACTTCCTATTATAACATTAAACTTTGTCCAGGACGACCAGTGTGTGTGTGTGTGTGTGTGTATATATATATATATAAAGTACATATAACAGAAAGAATTTTCTTTCAGTCCATTTATAAAAGATAATTTTGTGGTAGCCATTATGGCAATTATACTAGATGGCAACATTGGAACAGCTTTTCAATTTTGTGTGGTATTACCAGGTGTTTTACAAATTAGATTAGTACCTAATATGTTTTTAAAAAATAAAAACATTAACCAAACATTCTATTATTCAGATTCTGAGTTTTCTAAATTTGTACTTAACTATAAGCTTGGTGTCTTAGTTAACATACATCTTTTAATGCATCCACCAAAGCATCTTTAATTATAAGCAATTACCATGAATGAAAGCCCAATTCTGTTTTCATGATTTTGTCATATAAACTTCTCTGAAAAGAGAAATTCCAATCCCATCTTAAAGAAATTTTTTATGTATGATTGATATTTAAACACCTTAAATTTACAACACTAAACAAATTTACAGCACTAAATTTAAATTTACACTCAAATTTATAATACTAAACCAAACTTGAAACATGTTAATTTGTTTTCAGTTTTGTTATATAATGGATAGCTTAATACTAAGTACCCACTGCCAATCTCCACTGATTGCAGGGTGTATAAAAATACATATTTGATGATAAAGAAAGATATTTACATAGGATAGATATTTTGATAGAATGGTATTCCTTTTGTTTTATTTGAGATTTGTTGCAATGAGCAGGAATGATCTCACTTGTATTTTGTGACTTAAAATATATGTTTGTGCACAAATAAAATTAACCTTAATTATAATTATGCTCACTGGAAAGACTAGATCAGAACTTGCAGTACCCATCTTCGTATGCACGTATTCACACACCTTCTTCCTTCCCAGTCTGCACACACACCATACCCTGAATAAGAAAAGCCACTTTATTAAAATGATAATAATTTAAAAGATAATATGAACTGTTTTGCTGAATCTTATAGCTGTTTGTTTTACAATGTTTTATCCTTAAAGTTCCTAAATTTGAGTTGACATTTATTTTTATATAGCTTTCATTAAGCTTTTACTTTTTGTTATAAACACTGGATTAGGAAAAAAATGGGTTTCTTTAAATTGTTAATCTTTAATGATTATTATGCTCATTTCAAAGTTGTAGCATTTCACAGTAAATGGCTTTTTAGAGATCCTTGAAGATTTGCAATTTGTTTTATCAGATATTTCTTCAATTTTTATTTTCCCCTTATTCGCTTTGAAATTAAAGAATTGTATAATTGTATCTTCATTTCTTTAAAACAACAGTTAAGACATTTGTAACAATTTTCAACCATTTTCTACATTCTCACTCAGCATTTTATTAAAGTTACCTAAGCTTAAATCATTAATTTTCTTTCTGCTTCCTTTAGCTGTGATAAGAAACAACTGTTTGTTAAAACTGATGCATACTTGTATTGCTCAAATTCTTTTTTTTTTTTGCTTTACAGTTAACCATAATTTCTAATATATAATATATGTAATTTCATATCTTCACATATGTATTTATTTCTCTCTCTGCCCCCCATGATATTGTATAGTTTATCTTTCCCTTGTTTCATCATCAGTTTCTGACTATGCTCTTTCTGTATTTTACTTTTCTTTCACAGCTGCTCCACTTTAGTATGCTTTTATGAGAAAGGGTCTTTGTTAACATCATATGCCTAATTTAGGTCTCTTTAGGATCTTGCTCTCTCTCTTTCTCATTTATTGAGAGCTTTCTTTAGAGGCAATGTACTTAGGAAATTCTGGGCTAGAGAAGAATAAACTAAGTAAAAATAGTCTCTTCTGAAATGTGTGTTTCTGATAACTAGATTAATAGTGATTAAATCAGTGAATAGAGTTGGAAAATTAAAATACCTCAAATTTTACATGGATTATCTGAAAGGAATTTTTTTTTTTTTTTTAGGGCTGCACCCGTAGCATATGGAGGTTCCCAGGCTAGGGGTCGAATTGGAGCTGTAGCCACTGGCCTAAGCCTTAACCACAGCAATGCCAGATCCGAGCTGCATTTGTGACTTACACCACAGCTCACAGCAATGCCAGTTCCTTAATCCACTGAGCAAGGCCAGGATTGAACCTGTATCCTCATGAGTACTAGTCAGATTTGTTTCCCCTGAGGCAGGATGGGAACTCTTCAAAATTATTTTATATGTGTTTATTATTATTTTTTTAATGTTGATTTTGGAAGACCGGGGAGCTTGTAATTGCATACTAGAAATAATATACTGCATGTTTTCAACATAATTTTAGTTCTAGTTATAAAACACTCGATGAATCTACATTTTAAAACATTTCCATTGTTTTCTTTCAGTGAATTGAAAACTCAAAATAAATCTCTTAATCTTTTTCCAGTCTCTCCTCCTAATTAAGCTTTCAACTATATCCGGTATTTTTATTTCTCAGAAAGGTTATGTGAAAAATACTCTTCATAAACTCTTGCACCAACATCAGATTATATTAAAAGTTGCAAACTGAATGTGGTCTATTTAACTTCTTATGATAAATTTCGACGGAAAGCTTGTTTTACTTTTCTACTAGCTTTCTGATTATTACAAGCAGTTTAGTTTTTGCTGTAATATTATTTTACATGCATTTCTGTCTTACATGTCAGATACTCAGAAGAGATACCTTAATAATTTTTTTTCTTTTGTTTTCTTTTTAGGGCCATACCCAAGGCATAGGGAAGTTCCCAGGCTAGGTGTTGAATCAGAGCTGCAGCTGTATACCTGTGCCATGCCACAGCAACACCAGATCTGAGCTGCATCTGCAACCTATACTGCAACTCAGGGCAATGCTGAATCCTTAACCCACTGAGTGAGGCCAGGGACTGAACCCACATCCTCATGTATACTAGTCAGGTTTGTTACCACTGAGCCAGGACAGGAACTCCCAATCCTATTGTAAATTACAAAAGCACTTATTTTTTTGATAGTAGTCCATGTTCTACTGTACATTGCCAAGATACCCCATCCAGCAATTTGATTACAGCTTTTTTAACCTCTTTGTCACTGTCAGTGAGGAGTTAAAGTTGTGCATGAGTTTTCTACATACTGCCTTTCCATACCTTTACAATATTTTGGCCTATGTGTTTCAGATAAAAAGAGGGTTGCTGATCTCTACATAAGGCAACTGTGTCAAGGGTTCCCATGACTATCACCAGGTGATTTGCTGGAATATATACAGGCTAAGAACTCGTTGTAATCTCACGTATGGTTGATTACAAGAAATGGATAAAAAGGAAAATCATCAAAAGAAAACTGTGCATAGGGCAAAGGCTGGAGAAAACTAGAAGTAAATTTCCAGAAGTTCTTTCCTGGTGGAGTAGCACAGGACACAGTTAATATCTCCAGTAACAAGATGAAAAAATTAATGTGAAGTATTGTATATCAAAAGAAGTCACCTGAACCTAAGGTCCCAGGGCTTTTATTAGGGATCCATCATGTAGGTATAGAGTGCCTGCCTGTCTGCCTGACCAGTTACTGAAGCTCCAGCTATACAGAAGAAAAGTGAGTGTTCACCATAGATCGCATTGCTTGCATATGTTCTAGACATACAGTTTAAGGACATAGCCATGAAAAACAATTTTACTGGTTAGAATCCATATAATTTTAACAACTTTATTAAAATATATCTCACACACCATACAAATCACCCATTTGAAGTGGATGTTTCCAATGGCTTCATTCTATTTACAGACATGGGCAACCATCACCACAATTTAATAACGATTTCACCACTTCAAAAAGAAATCCTGGATTTGCGGTTTCTAGTTCCAGATATAAGGCACTTAAAAGTCAACATTCTCCCCTAACAACAAGTAAAAAACCAAACAGACTGACAAAAGTCAATCAACAACTCTTCTAGTAACCATGAGAGAGGAGGATACAGGACAAACCACTACCCTCAAGGCTAGAGAAACAGGCAAATGAATGTAGGAAGCCACGGCTTACCTGAAGAAGACACTCACAAGTGGAATCCCCTGTGGAAACTGGTGATGGGGTAGGAAAACTTGAAATATAATTCATGAATTGCTGGAGGCCCAGTGCAGTCAACTCTGAGAGTTAAAAATTTCAAGAGGACTTAGTCATGTGGTGGTTCCAGCAATATTGTTACATTTACCTCCATGAGATCGACCAGATTCCCACAGGAAAAAAAAAATCCCGTGGGGCTTCCAGCAGGGGGAAGAAGAAAGAAACCATTTTGAAACACACCACAGCATTCTGTTCTTCTTTAAAAGGCCTGTACTCAGGAGAAACTAGTTAACTAAAATCTAGGCTGTTGGGATATTATCAGAACCTGTTTCAATAGAGGAAGGGAAATAATTGACAACAGCTCATACTAGCTCTTCTGTCCCTTAGAACAAAACTGAGAAAGCCCTGTGAAGTTCCTAAGGCAAAGGCATAGGCTCACTAAAAAACTTAAGTTTAAATGTAAGGCAATTATCTGCTACTTCTCCCTACACTTTTACTACCACATAAGTAAAGACCTATTTTCAGAAGGCTTTTGTTCTTAGATTTTTTTTTTAACCAGTACATAATATCTTGTTATGAAGAAAAAATTACAAGTCATACTAAATGACAACAAATTCAATTTAAAGAGAGAGTAAGCAAAACCTGGGATGGCAGGGATGTTGATGTTATCAGACCATAGCTTTTTAAGTGAAACTGTGATTACTATGCTAAGCGTTGTAATGGATAAAGTAGACATGGTGCAATGTAAGTGTAAGCAGAGGATGAAAATGTTTGGTGAAAAAATGAAAAGAGTTCCCATCGTGGCTCAGTGGGTTGAGAACCTGACTAGTGTCCATGATGATGTCAGTTCAGTCCCTGACTTCACTCAGTGGCTTAAAGATCTGGCATTGCTGCAAGCTGAAGGTCACAGATGTGGTTCGGATCTGTGCTACACTGTAGCGTAGGCTTGCAACTGCAGCTCCAATTAGACACCTAGCCCAGGAACTTCCATATGCCCCTGGTGCGGCCCTAAAAAGAAAACAAAAAAAGAAGATAGCGAGAAACAAATGCAAAAAATTTAAAAAATACCCTGTAATAGAAATGAAGAATGATTTTGATGGGCTTATTAGTAGACTGGCACAGTAGAGGAAAGAGTCTCTGAGCTTGAGAATCTGTCAATAAAACCTCCGAAACTGAAAAGCACAGAGAAAAAAATATTCAAGTACTGTGGGACAACTACAAAAGATGTAACATAAGCATAATGGGAATTCCAAAAGGAGAAGAAAGAGAGAAGAGAATAAAATAAATATTTGAAAAACTAATGACTGAAAATTTCCCCAAATTAATGTCAGACACCAATCCACACATCCAAGATTTCAAAGAACACCAAGCCTGGTAAGTGCAAAAAACAAAAAAAACAAATTAAAACATCCTACAACTAGGAATATCATCTTCAAATCACAGAAAAAATAATAAACAAAAAAGTCCTGAAAGAAGACAGGGAAAACACAACTTATCTATAGTGAAACTGGGATAAAATTATATTTGACTACTCGGTGTAAACAAAAAGAGTAGAGTGAAATATTTAAAGCATAAAGAAAAAAACAACTTAGAATCCCATACCTTGTGAAATTATCTTCTAAAACTAGAGAAGAAATAAAGATTTTCTCAGATTAAATTAAGGGAATTTATTGCCAATAGATTTGCTTTCCTAGAGATGTTTAAAATAAATTACATATAAGAAAAATGATATAGGTCAGAAGGTCAAATCTATGCAAAGAAAGTGGATTGAAAAAGGAATAAATGAAAATAAAATAAAGCATTTAATTTTTTTTTGAAGTATGGTTGATTTACAATATCAGTTTCAGGTGTGCAATATATTGATTCAATATTTTTATAGATAATACTCCATTTAAAGTTATAATAAAATATTGGCTATATGCCCTGTGCTGTACATTACATTCTTGTACTTTAACTGTTTTATACCAACTGGTTTGTATCTCCAAATCCCCTACTCCTATATTGCTTCTACACCCACCCCTCTCCCCATTGGTAACCAATTGTTTGTTCTCTGTATCTGTGAGTTTGTTTTGTTATGTTCATTTGTTAGTTTTATTTTTTAGATTGTACATGTAAGTGACAAAATATGTTATTTGTCTTTCTCGATCTTACTTCTTTCATGAAGCATAATTCCATGTCCATATGTGTTGTTGCAAATGGCAAAATTTCATTCATTTTTATGGTTGAGTAATGTTTCAGAGTGTGTGTGTGTGTGTGTGTGTGTGTGTGTGTGTGTATTATATATTATTTCTTCTTTATCCACTCATCTACTGATAAACACTTCGGGTTTCTCCCACGTGTTTGATAGTAGACCCTTCCTTGGTTGGGGTAGTGGCAGGGGCATGAGGACCTGGGGATGCACTTCTATGATGGTTTTACTTTCTTTCATTGTGTCCCCTTTGATTAGAGCGAGGTTAGGGTAGACAGAGTTGGTGCCATACCAGTGAGCTGCTTTTGTTCCTTCCAGAAATGTCAGTCTTGGCCCTGGAGTAGTTCTGCTCCTCCAAATTTGGAGAGGAACATGTGTGCTGGTGATGGCTACCTGTCAGAGGCAGCGGTGGGTCCAAGCTGGTTACATTCCCTCTAATCATGTGTACTGTTATTAGTAATGGCAGCCTCTTTCGTAGTGGAGAAGAGTGCCAGGGCAAGAGGTGCTGGAACATAGGAGTGGGATTCCAATGCAGACTGTGTTGTATAGCATGAAAGTCCCAGAAAGCCAGCTAGAGACTCAGAGGGGTTTTCAGTCTGCTTCCTCTGCATTCTGACCAAGAATAAGCAAACATGTGTGCATACTATTCAACACTAGTGTCTTGGTTTCTTAGAGCCCTGTGGTAAGCCTGACTGATTTTAAAACCAGCTAAGGGGACTCATCTTCCCAGTCAGTGTCAGACTCCTGGACTAGAGTATCTTATACATGGCATAAATCTCTTGCTTCTCAGGGTGGATTCCTGAGTCCACAGTATCCCCCTTCTTGTCTGGGTCTCCTGCCGGGGATGCAGGATCCAACCAGATTGCTTCTTTTCCTTTCCTAACAAATTCCATGTGAACTTTTCTTTACAGTCTTGGTTGCAGAAGAGCCTTTTTGGAGCCTTCAGGTTGTTTTAAGCAAGAGTTGCTTGACATGTAGTTGTATTGTTCTTCTGTTCATGGGGGAAGGTCTTAATTCAAGACGAATGTCTTTTGATATGGATGTCTTGGCAATCAAAAGCTTAAAGTCAGCCACTGAGACAGTACAGAGAATTGTTGTGGTGTTTGTTAGGGTGCTTGTTTTAAATAATTTCCACTACTTTTGCTGGGGAGCTGGTAGAGCTCCCCTAGGATATAGCAACTTCATTATATCTTCGTAGCAGGAATTTCAGAATTACTATGGACAAGTACCTGATGTATTTGTCCACTTTTTCTTTCTGAATGTGGTTATCCCTCTTTGATCTACCACTGTATATCTTTTATACATGTTTATGAAAATATGGTAAGCTGATGCTTTGCCATTTTAGTCCTTTGGTGTCTAGACTCAAAGAATTTTTATAAATTTTATTAATTTTCTTTTTCTTTTTTTCTCTATTTTTGGCTGCACTGACAGCATATGGAAGTTCTCAGGCCAGAGTTTGAATCTGAGCTGCAATTGTGACATACACCACGGCTGTGGCAATGCCAGATGGTTAACCCCATGCACCTTGCTGAGGATCAAACCTGCACCTCAGCAGCGACTTGAGCTGCTTCAGAGACAATGCCAGATCCTTAACCCACTGTACCAAGCAGGAACTCCTAATTTTATTTTCTTGCCTTGTGCCTGCCAGTTGTGTTCAGACAGTGGAAGTCATAGGTCAGAAATTAGAGTAAGAAGAGAGAGATAATCATGTTTCTTATTCTTCTACATTCCTCTCTGGACTGTGGATTTTTTTTTTTTAACATGTGTGTTTCTCTACTAGTATCTGCAAGTTCTGTCAAGCACTATAAATTTTATTTCTTTTTTTATTTTTTAATGGCTGCACCTGTGGCATATAGACATTCCAGGCCAAGATTTGAATCTAAACTGCAGCTTAAACCTATGTCATAGCTGCAGCAACACCAGATCCTTTAAATCACTGTGCCAGGCTAGGGATTGAACCCAAACCTCTGCAGTGACCAAAGCTGCTGCAATTGGATTCTTAACCCACTGTGCCACAGTGGGAACTCCTACAACTGTACTTCTAAAGGCATTCTAAGATTCACTGTCTCCCTCAACCCTTTAGATCTAAGAGTGTTAATTGTTTCCTGTTGCTTCAAGTTCACATTACTTCATCTTTTGTTTAGACTTCCCTTAATCCTACCAACTCCTTTGTAAATACCACTTTGTATAACTATCTTTAATTACAGATTTTTCAATTATTTCTTTTTGAGTGTGCCACCTGTTTTATCCTAGTACTCTGCCCAATATACTAGACTTTACATTGGGTCCAATGATAAGACAAAGATTTAAATTACCCTCTTTGGCAGTGATGAATGCATGGGAAGAAATAACCAAAGAGTTATTTGGTGCTAGTAGGTTTAAGCCAGAGAAAGGTAATCGTCATCAAAGTTTGCATATGCCAAATACTTTAATGTATTTCTCAACCTACCTTTTTAATATTGGATTGATAAGCATGTGTTTGATTCCAGCCAATGGACTAGGAGGAAAATGACATGTATTACTTATGAGCAGAGAGTTATGAACAATAGTAAATTCGCCACGTGTATTTTCCTCTGCCTTAGCCACTGTGAGGCCAGTTTTCCCAGGTAGCATAGCTGTAAGATGAAGAAGGGTTATTCTACCAACATTAGCTTTCCAACCTTTCTTAGGTAAAGCCACAGAGACCTATGGGTTACAAACATAAGTCATATTAGACTAAATAATTTTTAAAAAGGTGACAGACCAGTACTATTTTGCATATTTCATATTAAAAAAATCTTCACAAGAAAGAAGTTCATTTGTAAAGTTTCTTTCTCTATTGTATCATTGGTAACAGCAAAAGACTAGAAACTACTAAAGTTTCCATAAATAAGAACAAGTTAACCACACAGATACAGAAAAACTGCGGACTATACTAATAAGTTACCTGAAGACCATAATCTTTAATGTGCCATCCTTTTTGTAAGAAAGGGATAAATATAAGTATATAAATATATTCTTATTTGCTTCAGCTATATGAAGAAACGCTGAAATAATAAATGCATGGTTGTCACAGGTGAAAGAGGATAGAATTGGAGGTAAACATTCTAAATGAACACCTTTTAAAACACTTTAACTTGAACCAGTGACTGTAATAATCGCTTATTTAGCAAATAACGTTTGAGGAGTTTCTGTTGTGGCTCAGTGGTTTAAGAACCTGACTAGTGTCCATGAGGATGAGGGTTTGATCCCTGGCCTCACTCAGTGGGTTGGGGATATGGCATTGACAGAAGCTGTGGTGTAGGTCCTAGCTGCAGCTCTGATTTGACCCCATATGCTACAGGTGTGGCTGTAAAAAAAAAAAAAAAAGTTTGAACATTTTTATTTGTAAATTAGAAAAAATATGAAATAAAGAGAATGCCATTGATTGGACTATATACTCCCAACAAAATGGATCTTGGAACACTAAAAAAAGCTACAAAAGAAATCCAAGTTAGAGGAAATATTTGCCTTCTGACATCTCTGGGAAAGGATCAATTTGTTTCAATTATGATGCTAGAAGAATTCATTATTATTAAAACATAATACTATGTTTATCTCATGGCATATATTAAAATAAGATGAAATTAAAGATTTAACTTTTTTTTTTTTTTGCC
>PVHT021183696.1:17160695-17190163 GCA_004024745.2 Catagonus wagneri
TAGGGGTCTAATCGGAGCTGTGGCCACTGGCCTGCACCGCAGCCACAGCAACGCAGGATCCGAGCCGCGTCTGCAACCTACACCACAGCTCACGGCAACGCCGGACCGTTAACCCACTGAGCAAGGGCAGGGATCGAACCCGCAACCTCATGGTTCCTAGTCGGATTCGTTAACCACTGCGCCACGACGGGAACTCCTTTTTTTGCCTTTTCTAGGGCCACACTTGCAGCATATGGAGGTTCCCAGGCTAGGGGTCTAATTGGAGCTGTAGCAGCTGGCCTACGCCACAGCCACAGCAACGCTGGATCCTTAACTCACTGAGCAAGGCGAGGGATAGAACCCACGACCTCATGGTTCCTAATCAGATTCATTAACCACTGAGCCATGACAGGAACTCCTAAAGATCTAATTTTTAATGAAGAATTATGATTTATTAAAAAATACATTTAATTTTTTGAGGGGTATAAAGAAATAGTTTACAGAAGATAAAAATACAAGGGCTCTCTGTCAAAATATGATAAAATTTATAAGCAAAAGGCTAATAAAAGTAAGAAAATATAATTTTTCAAATAATAGTGATAGGAAAATGTTCATATCCTTAAAATTCAAAAGTATAAAGTGTCTATTGGAGAAAATATTAGTAGTGAAATAGATTTAAAAAACTGGTTATGCCTAGAAATTGCCAAATGAGGAAAAACAAATAATAAATAATTATATTTAATAAGTTTAATTTAATTGTAATCAATTGGTTACCAGGAACCATTTACTAAAGCTGTACTGACTGAAAATGATTTTTTTTAAATGCAGAATTCCAGTTGCCCGCGGAACGCACGCTCTAAAGCAGGCCCTCTCACTTAGGCATATAAATAGGTAAATAGACAACTCTGCAACACGTATAAAAATCCTTAAGAGTATGACAAAATATGGATACTGCCCCCACCATTTTTGGTTATTATAAGCAACAATTTGTTGTACTCAATGTCCAGCAATTTTTTCCAATCTTTTTGGTAAATATTACTGATTATAGTGTTAGTTTTTAACATCTGTATAAACAATGATTTTATTTTTTCCATATATTTATGGCTATATGCATTATTCTTTGTGAAGAACTTGCTCATGCTGAATTCACAACAACCTGTGCTTACATTTGAGGGAAAAAATTATCAATAACAGTTTTTAACCTGATATTGTCTTTCCCTTTTGCTTTGAGAATAAGAAGCAGTACAGGGCTGTCCATATGTTTCTCCACAATGATTTTTCATTCAGCCACTACTAATGAGCACCTACCATACATCTGGTACAGTGTTAGGTGCTAGGAATAATGCAGTGAGCTATAAAGACAAAACAAACAAGGAAACCAAACTCTTGCCTTTATAGAGCAACTAACATTTCACTATACTTTAAACTATTAAAAAATTACAGATCTTGTTGTCAGGTATGTTAAAATAACTAAAATAAAACATGCCTCCAAACATTCCCACAATTCTCTTTTTTTAAAATAATCATAGACAACTAATTGCTTTCCCTGCCCTTTCAATCTAATAATTCTTCTTTGTTATAGTAATGATAAAGTACTTGTTAAATAATTAATTCTAGAGAGAATATATTAAGGTAAGATATGTTCAGTTCCTCAGACTCACATTTGATATACCTCATTTGCTATTCACTTGTATTATATCTATAATTCTGTATCAAACACCACCTTGTCCAGGGTTACATATAACAATATTTACAGCAAAGAAAACCTGTCTTGTAAGTTTTGGAAAGCGAATGCAATATTGAACTGTTTCTTATTATTCATCCAAGCACATGTATAACAAATTATATTTGCGGAACTCCTCTTTCCTCTTTTTGCTCCTCTTGCCCCTCCTCCTCCTTCTTTTTCTTTACTCTAATATACTATGTCAGATTTTTAATATATCTGTGCTTATATTTGTGTATCTATTTGTGTCTGTGTGAGTGCACATATACATAAATATATTTATGTGGTATTTTTATCTGTTTTCATGGTGGATTTTCTGATATTTTGAGAAGTTTTTTAAATGGTTATCTTTATAATAAGACTTCTGTATAAAACCCTTTGTCGCCTCTTAAAATTACTCATTATAAGCAAAAAAGGTATCTTGAATCCTCTTCCTCATTCCTTCCCTCCTCTCCAAAACTCAATTTTAATCAATAGTACTATTTCCTTGTTTTTGTCTTTATATGAAATCCGTATATTTTTATTACCAAATTTGTCATAAAAGATGCCCTTTGACTGCAAGCTATTGTACATAAGAGGATTATTTTAATCCTAAATAAATTTGTCTTTTTATTTTTACTTATTCATTTTGACATTATCAGATATATAATATTTGTAGCCATCCTATTATTCTCATTCCTGCCTTGGGTTTTTTTTTGGGGGGGTTTGTTTTTTGCCTTTTCTAGGGCCACACTCGGGGCATGTAGAGGTTCCCAGGCTAAGGGTCTAATCAGACCTGTAGCCGCCGGCTTATGCCACAGCCACAGCAATGCGGGATCTGAGCCGCATCTGCAACCTACACCACAGCTCATGGCAACGCTGGATCCTTAACCCACTGAGCGAGACCAAGGATCCAACCTGCAACCTCGTGTTTCCTAGTCGTTAACCACTGAGCCACGATGGGAACTCCTCATTCCTGCCTTGGTTTTAATCAACTCGGTTTTTAATGTATATATTAAATTCTCAGTACTAGTCCTTTGCCAAGGTTTTCCTAGACACTCCATAGCTAACTGTAGTTTTTCTTCAAGGAAGGTTCATAGGAAAAATGCATGCTGTTATTTTATAGTCACTACTGCTTTGTCTTATATCTTTTATAATTGGTAGACAACTTCGATGTATATATATCCTGGTACCACATTATTCTCTTAAGTCTTTTTGTAAGTATTGATTTATTATCTTCTGGCAATGAATATTACAACCAAACTGATTATCTGAACCTTCATTTTTAATCTGCCTACCTGATTTCCTTTCCTTTGTAAGTGACATGGTCTTTTTTACCTAGAAGTCAGAGTCTTTCCTTATAAAACCAGTAACTATAATATGCTATATTTCAGTGTATCTGTGTTCGATTGCCTTGATTTTCTCCTTTACAATTTCAACTTTGTATATGTTATATATTTGGTTCCTGTCTGCTTTATCACTAGCTATTCATTAATTATTTTAGCTGGTTGCCTTTTAATAATTTCTATTTCACTTCTCTGTGAACTCTATTCTTCAGTGTCCTTTCTTCCTACTTAACCTTCTCTTCACTGGCTGTTTCTTCCCCAAGTTCTTAACTGATTTTCATAAAAGTTGTGACTGAATCCTTGATGTTTTTGTATTAATGTTGGAATGTTGGGTTAAATTTTTTATCTGCTTCTAGATCTCAGTTTTTGTACATGTGTTATTTTTCTATAGGGAAGTTTTGCTTTTACCACTCCCCAAACATATTTTCTTATAGTAATGCTTTGCCGCTTTGCCTCTTCCTTTTTCTTTTTTGCATATTTTTTTGACTTGGGTTTTTGAAGAGGAAAATAGCAGGAGATAGATAGCAACAGTCATATGTTTTGTATTTTATTTTATTTTATTTTATTTTATTTTACTATCTTTTTTAGGGCTGTACCCAGGCATATGGAAGTTCCCAGGCCAGGGATCAAATCAGAACTGTAGCTGCTGTCCTACATCACAGCCATAACACCAGATCCAGGCTGTGTCTGTAACCCACACCACAGCTCACAGCAATGCCGGATCCTTAACCCACTAAGCAAGGCAAGGGATCCAACCCATGTCCTAGTTGGATTCCTTACCACTGAGTCACAATGGGCATTCTAGTCTTATGTTATTCTTAAGTACTACTTCTTAATATCTTTTGCCTGTTTTCTGTTTAGATATTTGTCTTTTTGTTTGTTAATACTGAGTCTCTCTATATATGTGTATATATATACATATATATATATATATGTATATATATACACACACACACACACATATATGCAATTATTTTTTCATATGCAAGGTCATATTTAAGTAAGCACAGAAACCCATGTAGCATTACTTTAGATACCGTTATAAATCCTCATTCACTGAAATTAAAGCCTTTTATCATTGAGAGTTCTATCAGAATAACATAAACCTCTTTAAACCTTGTAAGCAATATGGAGCTTAGCACAGCAAATTAAGTGCTTACAAAACTGTTGAAAGAACTGAGGAGTAAAGGTCAGGGAAAGCCACTGATAGATCTCAGGTTTGCTGCTAGCTTTGGGGGAATTATGAAGTTGCTATTTCCAACCCAGCTCAAAAGGTACAGGAAATCACTACTGATAGTGCTGGCTGCAGCACCAAATAAAATGATTCTTAGGGGCAATGGCCAGCAGACACCAAAAAACTTCATATCCTCCACTTCCATGATTTTGCCTGCTGTTGCAAGAGGAAGAATAGAACTCTGCTTTAATTCTGCCTTTCAGATCTAACAAAAGGCATTCATGTTATTATAATGTAAACTAAAACCCTAATCACAAAGCATCCTGGGAAATTTGTTTCCCAGTATAAGCTTCTAAGCTATAGGAGAGAACAAAGAAGGTGATGAGAATGGTTGTGAGTACCACCTGTCAGTCTGGCACAATCATCCTCTTTGGTTGCTCAACACCAACATACAGCCTTCCTCTCAAATAGACCTTCCAGACAACAGTGACAACAAGATCATGTGACTGCCTAGAATGATGTGACTCAAAACAATGTGTTTGTTCTTTCCGGAAATTCCCATTAAGTGCTACGTTTAGCATTAGATGGTGTTGATTCGTTTTCTAATCCAATGATAGATCTTCTTCTATGTCCTATAAACCAATGACTGAATAAAAAAGTTACCATCATCAACACACTTCATATAATCTTGCTTGGAAAAGAGGAAGGCTTTAAAAAAGGCAAGTGATAAGATGCAAAATGATGAAGAAAATATGTATATTTCCTTAGTCTTCAGTTCACAACTGGTATTTAGTTGCTATTTAAAACCTCCTTCTTTCATTTTCCTTTTTTTTTTTTTTTGTCTTTTTGCCTTTATGCCTTTTTTATCTAGAGCCGCACCCATGGCATATGGAGGTTTCCAGGCTAGGGGTCTAACAGGAGCAGTAGCTGCTGGCCTTCGCCACAGCCACAGCAACGCGGGATCCGAGCCGCGTCTGCAAACTTCACCACAGCTCAAGGCCACACCAGATCCTTAACCCACTGAGCAAGTCCAGGGATCGAACCAGCAACCTCATGGTTCTTAGTCGGATTCGTTAACTACTGAGCCACGAAGGGAACTCCTCATTTTCTACTCTATGTTCCATTTGTCCTTTTACCTCAAAGGTTTCCAATATTTTGCTTAGTATGGTGACTCAAATTTTTATTCTAAAAGTGTATGATCTGTATTTGATTTCTATAGTCTTTTCTTTTTGTTCACCATTAGATGTGGAAATATTAAGAAGCCATTAGAAAATCTGCTTGTTGACAAAGTCCTCTCTGTCCCTCTTGTGTAGCAGTAATTCTACTACGCTCCTTCAATAATTAGAGTTAGAAAAGATATTGGTTTTTATATTCATTTTCTAATATTTCATTGTTAGCAAACAGAAATTCAGCTGATCTCTGAATGTTAATCTTGTAAGCTGCTACTTTGCTGAATTTGTTAATCAATTTGAGTAGTTTTGTGTGGAGTCCTTAGGGTTTTCTATATATAGTATCATGTCATCATGTCACATAGTGACAACTTTACCTCTTATCTTCCAATTTAGATATCTTTTATTTCTTTTGTTTGCCTGATTGCTGTGGCTAGGACTTCCAATACTATGTTGAATAAAAGTGGTGAGGGTGGATAACTTTGTCTTGCTCCAGATTTTAGTGGGAAGGCTTTCAGCTTTGCTCTGCTGAGTATTATATTGGTTGTGGGTTTGTCATAAATGGTTTTTATTATGTTAAGGTATGTTCTCTCTATATCCACTTTGGTAAGAGTTTTTTTTTTTGTCATGAATGGGTATTAAATTTTGTCAATATCTTTTTCAGCATATATTGAGATGATCATATGGTTTTTGACTTTTCTTTTGTCAGTGTGGGGTATGATGATGATTGACTTGCATATGTTGAACCATCCTTGTGAACTTGGGATGAATCCCACCTGGCTGTGGTGTACCAGACAGCTATGGTCAATTGACAAAGCAGGAAAGAATATAAAATTGGAAAAAGACAGTTTCTTCAGCAAGTAGTGCCGGGAAAACTGGACAGCTGCATTTAAATCAATGAAACTAGAAAAGACCCTCACACCATGCTCAAAAATTAACTCAAATTGGTTTAAAGACTTAAAAATAAGACAAAGCACCATACAACTCCTAGAAGAGAACATAGGCAAAACAGTCTCTGACATCAACCATACAAATATTTTCTTATGCCAGTCTCCCAAGGCAAGAGAAATAAAAATAAAAATAAACCAATGGAACCAAATCAACTTACAGGCTTTTGCACAGCAAAAGAAACCATAAAAAAAGGCAACTTATGGAATGGAAGAAAATAATTGCAAATGATACAACCAACAATGGCTTAATCTTCAAAATATACAAACAACTCTTACAACTCAACAGCAAAAAAGCAAACAACCCGACTGAAAAATAGGTAAAAGAACTAAACAGATATCTCCAAAGAAGACATATAGATGGCCAACAGGCACATGAAAAAATGCTCAACATCACTAATTATTTGAGAAATATAAATCAAAACTGCAGTGACGTACCACCTCACGCCAGCCAGTGAGAATGGCTATCATTAATAAGTCTACACGTAACAAATGCTGGAGAGGGTGTGGAGACAATACAACCTTCCTACACTGTTGGTGGGAATGTAAATTGGTACAGCCACAATGGAAAACAGTGTGGAAGTACCTCAGAAAACTAAATATAGAACTACCGTATGATCCAGCAACCCCACTCCTGGGCATATATCCTGACAAAACTCATCAAAAAAGACACATGCACCCCTATTTTCATTGCAGCACTATTCACAAAAGCCAAGACATGGAAACAACCTAAATATCCATCAACAGATGAAGGTATTAATAAAATGTTGTATGTATACACAATGGAACACTACTCAGCCATAAAAAAGAACAAAATAATGCCATTTGCAACAACACGGAACTAGAGATTCTCACACTAAGTGAAGTAAGTCAGAAAGAGAAAGACAAATACCTTATGATATCACTTATATCTGGAATCTAATATATGACACAAATGAACCTTTCCACAGAAAAGAAATAAACTCATGGACATGGAGAATAGACTTCCATCATTGGTTCTCTGTTTTCTGGCCAAGATTGAAAAAGCATCATTTATGGTCATCAGAGCATAAACTAAAATTGTTAGAACACTTCTCCAATCCCATAAAGTGTTTTTATGCAGAAAATGCCATAATTAATGATTATAGAAGCCTCTCCACTATAGTGATAAAATATACAGGAAGGTGTGTGATTCTCTTGAGTATGAGTCTATTGCTTCCCTCCAACCCTATAAAGAGAATGCCTTGATCAGAAGTAACCTAGTATTGGATATAATGGCAGCAAATAATGTATTCTGTAGATCCATGAATGTTAATAAGGGAATAAAAATTAGAAGCAGAGAATGGAAATGGTTATCTAGAGAAGTGGAAACACCAATGGGGGGAACTGCTGCTCCCTCTGTGTTTCAAAAGGTAAAAAGTCATTAAATTCCACCAGAATGTACTGCTACTCTTCCCTCTAGGAACATATGCTATATGTAGTGTTCCAAGTTGATCTTCACTGTAGGCCTCTAGTCATTAAGCAGTGGGGGCAGCCAGATTTACCTTGGAGAAGAGAAGAATTGCTAAGGCAATTCTATTCCAGCGTCTGTTTTCAGTTTGTTAATGAGTCTATTGAGTAAGCACTAGGTGATGAGTAAAGAGGTTGATTGACACTCACAGAATGAGAAAGCTTATCTTACATGATTATTGCAAGTCTCCACCACAAAATTATTCTTTTGAAAACACTTACATAGATAATAAATATCTTTACATTATTTTCCAATGCTTAGAAGTTCATCCTTAACCTTAACTAAACTTTCCTCTAATTTTTTAATAACGTCGCTTGTAAGGTTCTTACCACTGGATAAATCATTAGTACACCTGATTACTAGTGTCCAAGAGTTGGTGTATATCTATCATAGCCAATTCTTTTTCCAAGGAAAGTGAACCACCAGATGTCATGAACATTCTTCCCTAGGAAGGAGAATTTTCCTTCACTATTATCCTTTAGGCCTAAGATGAATAATTTTGTGTCAACTTTACTGGACTGAGGGGTAGCCAGATATTGGATCAAACATTCTGAATGTTTCTGTGAGGGTGGTTGTGGGTGAGATTAACATTTGAATCAGTAGAATGAGTAAATCAGATTGCCCTGCCTAATGTGGGCATGTCTCATTTAATCAATTAAAAACCTGAGTAGAATAAAAAGGCTGACCCTCTCATGCATAAGTGAAATTCCTTCTGCCTGACTGAAGAGGAACATCAATATTTTTCTGCATTCAGACTAAACTGAAACCTTGGCTCTTCTTGGATCTCAAGCTTACTGGCTCCCACACTGGAACTATACTGTAAATTCTTCTGGATCTCTAGTTTCCTAACTTGGTTCTTGTCAGCCTCCATAATCACAGGAGATAATGCCTTATAAAAATTAATAAGTATCTATGTTTGTGCAGGTATATATACATACATACATATATATACATTTTTTTTCTTTCTCCTAGTCAATTCTTTGTATAAAATTCCCTATCAGGCTATAGGTATGAATTGGAGGAAAGGTAGCAATTCAGCAGAATTAGGTCCCTTGAGGGTCTGAGCCACCTGATCATGTAACTTATTCATGATATCAGAACCTGTGAAAGCCTGGCTCTAGGGATTTGTGAATCTGATAACAACTAATCAGCCTAGCTGAGACAATATAGTTGGTTATTAGATCAGATGTCTCATTCAGTCTCTACTAAGGGTTCCTTAGCAAAGTTCGTGGTCCTTTAAAAGTGAGAGTAAATATTTGCAGAAAAAAGGCATAACTATGCTCCTAGAAATTTATTTTTCTCCTAGTATTAGAGGTTCATTGGACAATCCCTATTTGTACATTTTATGCATTGTTAGATTTACTGAGTCATAGGTCTAGTAGAGGAGCAGCAAGCCATTCAGTCTTATTCTGCATTCAAAAAACTAGCCACCTTACAGAATTGCTCACAGCAGTATACTTTTTTAAAATATACAGAGAAATATACTTCTTTGCTAACAACTAGAAAGATGAGTTATAGTATTAATTTTTGGCAGTGTTGCAGGGTCTTTTATTGAGGGATTCAGCCCACTCTGTATTTAAAGGATATGTGACTATGACCAAAAGAATTTCCCCCTCCAATATAAGTCAAATAAAGTATCCAGGTACTTGTTTTTCTGTTATGTTTTATCTTCATTTTTAAAACATGACATGACATCTCAGTATGATGCTCGTTTATTTCAGTGCTAGGATCTCCATGATCAATACGCTACTACTAGAGATACCTAAAGTGAAAATTATTATTACTCTACCAGTTTCATTGCACATTTCAGTAACCATACTGACTATTAAATCACTGACAATTAAGGATTATGGTTTGGTTTCTCCTAATCTAGAATACTGGCACACTCATCAATAACAAGGAGTCTGTTTTACTCTTGTTATCTCCTATTGAAGAAGACATCTAATACAGAACTCTTCAAGAACACTGATGGTGCTTTTACAAATAAGTTTTAAACGCTTTGGTGCCATAAATATATGACTGTCCTCTGAGGATCTCCCAAGAGATATCACAAAAGATAAATCCATTACAACATCATTATATCTTTTAGATTCAAGACTTCATAGGCATTATATCAAGAAAGTTATAGCAGTTAAAATTAATTTTAAATAGGACACGGTTTAGGTTAGTTTTTGATTATCCATTCAAGCATAATAATTTTTTTTTTGTCTTTTTGCATTTTCTAGGGACACATTTGCGACATATGGAGGTTCCCAGGCTAAGAGTCTAATCGGAACTGTAGCTAACGGCCTACACCACAGCCTCAGCAATGCAGGATCCAAGCCACGTCTGCAACCTACACCACAGCTCACGGCAACGCCAGACCCTTAACCCACTGAGCAAGGCCAGGGATCAAACCTGCAACCTCATGGTTCCTAGTCGGATTCATTAACCACTGAACCAAACATAATAAGTTTAACTAACACATTTAATCCACAATTTCTAGTAAGTATACATAGATTATTAAATTAAGACCACTTTAAATTAATTTCTCTCCTTGACTGTTTTTGGATCTTAGGAATTAATTTTCATACATATTGCCCCATATATTGGCTGATGTAAAGTACCAAAACCTTGCTCTTCTTTTTGGGCAAATGCTGTCCTCCAAGTTTATACTTTGGACTCTCCTTTCAAGAATTCTTGAATATAATTCTAATTACTGTTTTGGAAGTGATACTAATTGATAAAATGAATACTGTGGAAGATAGTTATTGTTTCAGGTAAAGACTATAAAGATCTTGAAATAAAAGTAGAGTCTCCCTAAACAGAAGAAAAGGAACTGGTAAGAAAGGATTTGGGTATTCGATGTGCTCAAATTCACCCAATCCTCCCAAATGTCCCCAGTTTGAGCTTCAGCATACTATTATTTTCAATTAACAAAAATATCTTGAGATCTGGATTCAACTTGCTTGTAACTCTGTCTTTCATAATATGACTTTGGATATGGTTTGAGAAACACTGGCTCTTTTGCTATAAGAGATAAAATATGCTTTCATAGAAACCATGAAAGCATATTCATTGTGCCACGAACTGAGTATTTGAAGGCCTGAAATTGTCATTTTATTGTTGTTGTTAATTCTCCAATGTAGTCAGAAGAAAAATTTAGTGCATGTATAATCATCATTCCTACCACAGAAATATAGTACAGTAGTTATTTTGTTGACTTAAAACCATTGTCTTTCACAGACACCTTATTCTAGGGTATTATTAACTGATAAAACTTTTGTGACATTTAACGGACTACCAGTATCCCATATTCTGCTAGACATGAGAGATCATTATTACATTAAGATCCACGAGGTTCACAAAGAGTGAAAACATTAAAGACATATAAAATTATATGTATGTGCATAAAATTACATACCTCTTTATTTCATGAGATACCAGTGCTTAAAACTGTTTTTGATACTCCAACACTAATCCAATAGATTTAATATATACAATTGCTGAAGATCAAGGAAATAATAAATTAGAAATATACAATTTTACAACTGAAGCTAATATCTTCACTTGATTATTTTTACTAGAGTAAATTTGTTTTCAGGACACTGTTGCCAAACTAACTCAAAAAAGAGGAACTTTATTGTAAATAAGAACACAAAAACAAGCCTCAGGAAAAGTATAATGGGGGTAATTGTGAGAGTTTTGGCCACAGAAATTATTAGACTTTCATTGTGATATTTTGCTATTAATGAGATCTTAGTTACAATTTACTAACTCATATCTTAGTACTATTTAGTTCAACTTCCCCAAAGAGGTAACTATACTGGTTATTGATTAACAATTAAAGAATTTCCCTTGGATTATATGGTCATATTTGAAAGAATATTCATGACTGTAGAACAAGAGAATGAAGTATGACATTGCTCTCATTCCTACTTTTTCAACCAGGTGCACAAAATATTTAGTTACAAAAGAACAGGATATGGGCTGAAATATTTATTTAATATATATAATATATTATTATTCATTTATTTTTTATTTTTCGTAGCTACTTTATTTAGCATTGTTTAGGTTACTGTGGTAGAAAACTAACATGGTAGATAGAGATTGCTATGCTAGAAAACTACCATAAACTAAACCGATCCAGCAATGTGATTTTGAGTGCATTGTCCCAGATAAATCTATGACAGCAAGTCAATTTGGAGCTGAAGCTACTCTAGGGTGTTAGAGTCCTTTTTGAGTAATTAGAGTGACTCCAAAATTCCTATAAGATTTTCAGGTGACTTCATAGGGATCTCAGGATAAGACAAAACAGAATGAATTATAACCCACTAATGCTTTCTAAAAATTCCTAGAACTCATCCCTTCAATTTAACTCAAAATTTAATAGTGTTCTTTTTATCAGATATCATACACGAATGACTTGAAATAAGTGTGAGTTACTTGACAATGCCATAAATACATGCTTCTGAAATAAGCACTAGGATCCATAATACTGCAATTACCCATATATAAAGCTCCTCAGACCTGGTAGAGACCAGCAATGTTGTGACATCCTGTCAGACAAAATTATAGGATTTCTATTTGCCTTTATGTGCCTAAAATAGAGACAGAAAATCTTTATCCAGAATTACAACCAAATAATTGTAATTTCCTGATATTTTGGAACTTTTATGGCATTTTAATGCTTTTTAGGATCCTGATCTACTCTAGGCATTTTTTCTTCCTTTTCTTTTTAGGGCCACACCTGCAGAATATGGAAGTTCCCATGCTAGGTGTTGAATCAGAGCTGCAGCTGTTAGCCTATGCCACCGTCACAGCAACACTGGATCCGAACTACATTTGTCACCTATGCCACAGCCTGTGGCAACACTGGATCCTTAACCCACTGAGCAAGGGCAGGGATTGAACTCCCATCCTCATGGGTACTAGTTGGATTCTTAACACAGGTGAGCCACAACAGGAACTCCGCAATGTATACAGTTTTATAATACTTTTTTAAAACTTTTTCTTATCATGAAGGATAGATTGTGTCTTATTTACAACAGTATCTTCTGTAACACTTTATATGCAATACTCTGTACATAATGGGCCCACACTGTAAGTTTCATTTACACTAATTAATAGAAAAATGCTATAATTTTGGCAAGGGACTGACTTTATTATCTTTTTTCCCCTTAAGAAAAATTATCATGCATACTTGGGAGCGACAAACATTAATTACAGTAAAAATTAAGTCACACCTACTTATTTCTGTTCATAAAAGGTATATGTAGACCAATCTTATCATCAGTCCATCTTAAGTATTTAGTTCCCATCATCAACCCTATTAGCCTTGTAAGAGATCCCCTTTAACTTTTAAGAAATTCTCATTATGGAACATCATACTTGCAAGTTCCTTGCTATTACTGAGGATGGCACCATGGAAAGAAGCTTCTCTTATTCTCTGAAGGCCACATGATATCATTTTTCTGCCTAAACTTACTGGTCTTTCTCTACTGTCATAGGAAGTTTTGATTTATGTCGCTCACTATGAGGATTCAGTGAATAAGTCGATGCCAGTTCCTGTGTGCTCTCTGGTATACATATTATAGATTGTTTGCTACTGTCACTTCCCTTTCACCTGACATTGGAAAATGACAAAAAGGAAACTATTGGTGATCACACACGTGCACGAACATGCCTAAACACACACACAGTGATAATCAAGACATACCGACCTTAGGAAGAAAAAATAAAAGTAAAAACCTAATGCAGTATAAAGAAAAATAATCAACAATCAGTTTATGTTTAATAAAGCTTATAACTCATTTAATTCCCTCTCCCAATCCATCAAACTTTTATTGAATTGTGTTTGCATCACGATTATTTTAGTACATGGTAATTTGCAACATAGTTTATTTTGAATATTGTCTAAGTTGAAACTTCCCCAAATTTGTCTAAAATCATAATGATGAGAAACATCTTGTGACTTTCAAAGATCTTTTTTAATAGTACATACTTGAAAGACTCCATTATAAGGTGATTAGCACGCACGCGCACACACACACACACGTGCGTGTGCACACACACTCACCACTTACTATGAGGATCCACTAAAAAATCAGTGCATATTCCCTGGTACTCTCTGTTACACAGGAAAACAAATCATTTCAACACGATGATTTTTATAAAAAATTGTCATTTCTAAATACACATAAATGTATAATTACCCAGGAGATTAGATGGACATTTAAAACAAAGTGACAGGTACTTCCAGTAGAGTTTCATTTTGAAGCAGTGTTTTCAAGTGGTTAAGCACACGGGCTTTGCCAGCAGATTATTGTTTCTGAATCCTGGCTATACCATATAAAAAATCCCGGGATCTAATTAACATCTCTCAAACTCAGTTTTCTTATTTTAAAAATAGGACCAGCAAAGATACCTACTTCATAAGACTGTTATAAGGATTAGACATCAGTGCCTGCACTTGGTAAGTCTTTAATAAATGTAAGGTATTGTCACTATAATACGTTTGCACAAATGGGAAATAGAGAAATATGAAAACCTGGTAAAAATCCTGTAGATATGTTGAATTATTTCCTTCAACAATACAAAACATAATTTCAATTATTTTCTTCTCAGGATACACAAGATAAAAAAAAATGATACTAGGAGAAAATAGATTGGTGGATAGATTATAATGTGATAGTTTAAATTCCTTAGCGGAAGAAAATTGTATAGTCCCACTGCACAAATACTGAACTTTGTTTGTGATATAGTTAACTCTGGGCAATGGAATGTGAATCAGAATCTAGTTAGAAAACATAAACCACACTAATTATTTTAACAGATAATTTAATGTATATTAATCTTAATAACTAGTTATTGGGGGCAAATCAACTAGTTAAAAGGCAAAAGGAAATTCTACTTCATCATGGAGGTAACAGCTGTGGGAAAGCAGTTTTATCCCTAAGACTGAAGGTAAAAGAGGAAGATATTGAGATTGCTAAAAATAAAAATTTAAAAGAAAGTCCTCATGAATATAGAGTCCAGATCACCGAGAAGGTTAGTTCTGGCACCTTAGAGCCCCTGAAAAGGGATTTTATAGAGCTTGGATACAAACCTTTAAGGGCAATACTTACCTGATAACAATGCTTTAGGAGTTCAAAAGAGGGACTCCTCTGGAGGTGAAACATAGACTTCTGAGAAGGGGACTTTGATTAGCTGTTGCTGGTGCCTCTGAGCAGGCACAAAAAGGTTGATTTTAGGAATTTCAGAAAGCTGTAGTCTGCAATCAGCTGTTACTACAATATAAATGAAGTACACAGGAAAGGAAGTGCCGTCTTCCTGCTCCATACTTTCAGTCACCGCTAATCTCCACTATAGCTGGATCTGTAGCTGCCCAGAAGAGCCTTACTTAGATTAGCAAACTTCTATGTGACCCCAAGATAAATGAACAATAATCTGATGGTAAGTAATTGTTTTATGTCACTGAGTTTTAGAGTAGTTTGTTAAATCTATGGCTGACTGATACCCCTGTATGGGTAGTTAGGTAGATAGGTAGGCAGGTAGATGAACAGGTGGAAAAGAGATACCAGCAAAAGCAGGGATTTCATTTGTTTTGGTTACTAATATAAGTCCATATTTTATTAGAGTAGTACCTAATAAATAGTGATCATCAAAATAATTAACAACTGAATGAATATATTGATTATAAATATTTGAATCCAGCGTATTTAATTTTGTAAAATTAACATTTTCCGATGTTATTAAAATGTCTTCCAAAATTTAATTCCCAAAGCAGAATATCATAATTGTTTTAAATCTCTTGGTGAGGAATATTTAGCTGGTTTCTAATATGCCTTTATTATGATTACAGTGTGGTTAATAATACCTGCATATAGTGCATACTCTCTGAATATTTTCATTTGGGTTTATTTATAAAAGTGAAATTTCTAGGTCGAATTATTTACCCACACACCATAAACATGATGATATATGCCAATATATTACATATATGTTATTTCAGTACAAATATTAAATGTTATATATACAAAAGACGGCATTAAAGCTATCCATATAAGTACTATATAGAGTAACTAATATTTGCCATTAGCATTTTACATTTCAGTCTATACTCCTTTAAAGCTATAATGTATGTGCTCATAAAATCCTGTCTTTGGTACTGATTACCTTTGTGATTTTGAAAATTTGAATTAATTTCTTATAATTTTTACCATCTGTAAAAAAGAGATATTACAAATTATAAAGCCTACTTCATGGATTTGTTTTGATGATTAAATTAGTTAACTTATCTAAGGTATTTAGCTCTAAAACATATTAGTTTTACTGATTTAAGTTTGAATATTTTAAAGAATAGCTTCAATAGATATGGGACCATATTATACATAATATTTTTCACTTAATATTATTTCCATTACACAGCCTATTGAAACTTGTTTAAGTTGTTAAGATGTGTAAAAAAAAATTAGGAGTAACAGAATACTTAGATGACACGCTAGATATTTTCCCTGTGAATTATTCATTAGTTAATAAACTTAACAGCACATTTTGCATCCAAATTTCTGTGCTTCTGCAAATAAAATCTTTCAGTTCAAAATATGAAACTTTAGCCATTAGAACTAGAGGAAAACTAAAATGGATTTATGGTTGCTCTCTAAATGTATCAAAAAGAGATCCTAATTTTAGGTAAAGGGTACTTCTCACCAGTGTCTGTGCAGTTTAAGCTAGGTTCTATTTTATACCATTGTTTAGTTCATGTCAAGAAAGGCAGTTGGTCCTTAGTGCACAGGATTTTGCTGTGATATCTTCTTTAGATCAGGAGTAGGCTTTTTTCACCTTATCCTCCTCGAAGCCTATTACCATTGACTTTTTTTTAAAGTATAATTGATTTACAATGTTCTGGACATGTCTGCTGTATAGCAAAGTGACCTAGTCTCACACACACACATACACACATACACTCTCGTGCTCAAATTATCTTCCATCATGTTCTATCACAAGCGATTGGATATAGTTCCCTGTGCTATACAGCAGGACCTCATTGCTTATCCACTTCAAATGCAATAGTTTGCGTCCAGTAACCCCAAACTCCCAGTCCATCCCACTCCCTCCCCTTGGCAACCATAAATCCATTCTCTATGTCTGTGAGTCTGTTTCTGTTCTGTAGATAGGTTCATTTGTACTATATTTTAGATTCCATATATAAGTAATATCACATAGTGTTTGTCTTTCTCTTTCTGACTTACTTCACTTAGTGTGACAATCTCTAATTGCAACCATTGACTTCTTGTTGGCATTGGAGTAAACCAGTTGAGCCCAACTGTTTAAGGTATATGCATTTTAGCCTTATCTGCCAGTCAAATGTAAAACTCTGACCCATTCACACTCAAAAAAGCCTAGGGTACAAAACAAAGCAAAAATTAAATTGGGTTCCTAGGCTTCCCTTAGCCTATAAATCTCCGGTTATCCTTTCATAATTTAAAGGAATAGATGGGTAATAGCACGATCAATATGTAGTTCCTGGATGGGTTGAATTTCTATCTGTGTCAAGCTATAAGTGGGTAGCTTTGAAGATCACATAGAGTTCATGTCCCAAGTTAGCAGGTGTAAGTTTGTACTACTAGCCACAGAAGTTACTAACTTCTGTTTAATTCTGTGTGGATCCTTTTAAAACAATAATGCTGTTTTTGATATTGTTGGGAATAATACATCTTAAGCGATGAAGAAGTTATCTAGAACTTTTCTGATCAACATAAATATTTTCCCTCACACCTTATAAGAAAATAAACATTATGCTAACTTGTGATAGGATGATAGACACAATTTATTAAATTATAATAGTGCAGACTTCACTATTCTCTCAAGCTATCCCTTCTGTTTTATTCATTATGACCTGGAGACACAGGATCATCATTTAGGAAAGAACACTAAAGTATCAGTTAAGGAAAGGAAAAGTCAAGGGTTTGGATGTGAATTGGAGGAAATTTGGATGCTAATACATTCTAGTCAAACTTACATTTGCATTCACCACAGATAAGAACTGAGCATGGGCAAGTAGAAAACTGGAGACAAGGAAGTAATTATAAGATACTGGATGGCAAATTTGACAAGAGATTGACTTTCACTTACTGTGATTTGGTGTTAGAAACATGAAGTGAAAGAAATTTAAACGTCCCATGACTGAAGAAGTCTGCAAAAAATTAAATAAGAAAACACTGGTATGTTTCTCTAGACTGAAGTTTAACATCAGTAGCCTTATGAATTAACCCCCAAAATATATGTTGATACTTAAAATAGATGATAGTAATAATAAATGAAGAATTTCAGAGGGGAATTTAAAAAAATATTAAATTTTTTTGTGACCAATTAGATTATTGGGGTTCATTTTCTTGCTGTTGAGATAAGTTGACTTACAATTTTATATGGGTTTTAGGACTACAACATACGAACTCAGAATTTTTTAAGGTTATACTTCATTTATAAGGTATTGGCTGTATTCCATGTGCTATACAATATATCTTTTAATTAATTAATTAATTACTTTGCCTTTTTGTCCTTTTAGAGCCGCACCCGCGGCATGTGGAGGTTCCCAGTCTAGGTGTTGAATTGGGGCTATAGCTGCCGGCCTACACTACAGCCACAGCAACTTGGGATTTGAGCGGCGTCTGCGACCTACATTACAGCTCACAGCTCATGGCAGCGCCGGATCGTTAACCCGCTGATTCGATGCCAGGGATAGAACCCGCCATCTCATGGTTCCTAGTCGGATTCGTTTCTGCTGTGTCATGACAGGAACTCCTCCTTTAATTTATTTTAAAGCATAGTAAACCGTGGAGTTCCCCTCATGGTGCAGTGGAAACGAATCGGACTAGGAACCATGAAGTTGTGTGTTCGATCCCTGGCATCCCTGAGTGGGTTAAATATCCAGGGTTGCCATGAGCCCTGGTATAGGTTGCAGACGCGCCTAGGATCCTGCATTGCTGTGGTTCTGGGATAGGTCGGCAGCAACAGCTCGGGTTAGACCCCCCCTAGTCTGGGAACCTCCATATGCCACAGGTGTGGCCCATAAAAGACAAAAAAAATCTACATAGTAATTCATATCTCTTATTCCCCTACCTCTGCCTTGCTCCTCTCACCTTCCCACTCCACACCTGTAACCAATAGTTTGTACTATATATCTGAGTATGGGTTTTTTTCTCTTTTTTTTGTTATATTGTTTTATTTTTTAGATTCCACGTATAAGTAATATTATACACTATTTGTCTTTTTCTGTCTGATATATTTCACTGAGCATAATAACCCCCCAAATCCATCCATGCTGTTGCAAAAGGCAAATTCTATTGTTGGGGCACCTGTGTTGCTTCCATATCTTGACTGTTGTAAATGCTGCTACTGCTATGAACACCGAGGTGCATATACCTTCTCAAATTAGTGTTTTCATTGTCTTTGGATATATGCCCAGGAGAGGAATTGCTGGACCACATGAAAATTCTAGTTTTAGCTTTTTGAGGAACCTCCATAATATTTTCCATAGTGGCTGCACCACTTTACATCCTTACTAATAAGGTATAAGTTTTCTCTTTTCTCTATATCCTCAACAATATTTGTCCTTTCTAGACTTTTTGATGAAAGCCATTCTATCATCAAATATGTGTGAAGTAATATCTAACTGTTGTTTTGATTTGCATTTATCTAAGGGTTAATGATGTTGAGCATCTTTGCATCATGTGCCTGTAGGCCATGTCCATCTTCTCTTTGGAAAAATGTCTATTTAGTACTTCTACCCATTTTTTAATCAGTTTTTTTTTTTGATGTTTGAGTTGTATGAGCTATTTATATAGTTTGGATATTAACCATTTATTGTTCATTTATTAGCTAATATTTTCCCCCATTCTGCAGATTGTCTTTCTTGTTTTGCTGATGGTTCTCTTTGATATGCAAAAGCTTTTAAGTTTAATTAGGTTCTGTTTATTTACTTTTGCTTTTTTTCCCTGGCCTTAGGACATAGATCCAAAAAAAAAAAAAATTACTACAGTTTATGTCAAAGAATGTTCTGCCTATGTTTTTTTCTAGAAGTTTTATGGCTTCCAGCCTTACGTTTAGGTCTTTAATTCATTTTTAGTTTATTTTGTATATAGTGTAGGAAAATGTTCTAATTTCATTTTTTACATGTAGCTGTCCAGTTTTTCCAGTACCATTCATTGAATAAACCATAAGCGTGTGGGTTTATTTCTGGACTCTATTCTGTTCAATTAATCTGTATCTGTTTTTGTGCCAGTAGCATACTGTTTTGATTACTATAGTTTTGCAGTATTGTCTGAAGTCAGAGAGGGTAATTACTCCCTCATTTTCAAGATTGCTTTGACTATTTTGTCTGTTTTGTGTTTCCACACAAATTTTAAAACTATTTATTCTAGTACTGTGAAAAATGCCATTGGTATTTTGATAGGAATTGCATTGATTCTATAGATAACATTGAACAGTATGGTCATTTTAAGAATATTAGTTCTTTAAATTTATGAACTAGCAAAAAACCCCAAAAAAACAAAAAACAAGCACTTGGAGGCTAAACAATATGCCTCTAAATAACCAATGTATCACTGAAGAAATCAAAGCGAAAATTTTTTTAAAAAACCTGTACTTTGGGTCCAAGTGAAGCTGAAGGAAAAAATACATGGAGACAAATAAAAATGAAAACACAACAATACAATGTCTATGGGATGAATCAAATTAGTTTCAAGAGGCAGGTTTATAGCAAAAAAAAAAAAAAAAAAAAAAAAAAAAAAAAAAAAAAAAAAAAAAAAAAAAAAAAAAAAAAAAAAAAAAAAAAAAAAAAAAAAAAAAAAAAAAACGTGAAAGAAGAAAAATCTTAACCTAAACTTATGCCTAAAGGAACTAGAAGAAGAAGAACAAGAAAAACCCCAGTGTTAGTAGAAAGAAAGAAATCATAAAGATCAGAGCAGGTGTTAAGTAAAATGGAGACTAAGAAACAAAATGGAAAATATTAATGAAACTAAGAGCTGTTTCTTTGAAAAGATAAATAAAATTGACAAACTTTTAGCCAGATTTATTAACACAAATAGAAAGGGGGCCCAAATGAATAAGAAATTAAAAATAAGAGGTTACAACCTACACCACAGAAATACAAAAGATCCTAAGAAAGACTCTAAACAAGTACATGCTAATGAAATTGACAACTTAGAAGAAATGGGCAAATTTCTAAAAATGTACAAACTCAAGACTGAACCAAGAAGAAATAAAAAATGTGAAAAGACTAATTATCAATAAGAAAATTGAATCAGTAATTTAAAAAATCCCCCAAACAAGGAGATACCATTGTGGCTCAGCAGGAATGAACCCAGCTAGTATTCATGAGGATGCAGTTTTGATCCCTGGCCTCGCTCGGTGGGTTAAGTATCAGGTGTTACTGTGAGCTGTGATGTAGGTCACAGACATAGCTCAGATCTGGGGTTGCTGTGGCACAGGCCAGCAGCTATAGATCTGATTTGACCCCTAGTCTGGGAACTTCCATATGCCACAGGTGTGGCCCTAAAGAGAAAAAAAATTCCCCCAAAACAAAAGTCCAGGAACAGACGATTTCACAAGTGAATTCTACCGAACATTTAGATTGGAGTTAACACCTATCCTTTTCAAATAATTCCAAAGAAATTACAGAGAAAGGAACACTTCTGCACTCCTACCATGAGGCCAGCATTACCCTGATACCAAAACCAGACAAAGATATCACAAAAAAGAGAAAATTACAGGCAAATATCATTGGCCAAAATAGATGCAAAAATCCTCAACAAAATATTATCAAACCAAAGCCAACAATACATTAAAAGGATCATAAACCATGATCAGGTGGGTTTTATCCCAGAGATACAGAGTTTTTTAAGTGTCCACAAATCAATTAGTATATGTCACATTAACAGTTGAAGATTAAAAAAACATATGATCATCTCAATAGATGCAGAAACAACTTTTGACAATATTCAGTGTTCATTTATGATAAAATATCCAAAAAGTGGGTATAGAGGGGACATAACTCAACATAATAAAGGCCATATATAAGCCCATAATTAACATCGTACTCAATGATAAATAGGTAAAAACATTTCCTCTAAGATCAGAAAGAGGACAAGATTGCCCACTCCTGCCACTTTTATTAAATGTAGTATTGGAAGTCCTAGCCACAGCGATCAAATAAGAGAAAAGATAAACTGAAAAAAGAAGTCCTAATTGAAAAAGAAGTCACACTCGCACTGTTTTCAGATGACGTGATACTATACATAGAAAGTCCTAAAGATACCACCAAAAATCTATTAGAATTCATCATTGAATTAAAGTTGCAGTACACAAAATTGATATACAGAAATCTGTTTATTTCTATACAGTAAAAAAAGCTTAACTTCAGAAATAGAAGAATACAGTCCACTTAAAAATTGCATCAAAAATAATAAAATAAATACCTAGGGATAACCCTGCATTTGGAGGTAAAAGACTTGTACCTGGAAAACTATGACACAGATGAAAGAATTTGAAGATGTCACAAACAGATGGTAAGATGCACTCTCTTAATTGATTGGAATAGCAGATTTTTCTCCAACCAAGCTCTTACTAATTCCAAAAGAGATAACTTAATCTAGATACGTTCAAGTAAATTTATATCAATTTAAATCAATTTAATTTTTCATTTTAAATAAGTTTAATATTCACAAATCATTTCTAGTCCAATTTGCAAATACAATCTGATATTTCTTTGGTTAACCCACTATTTCAGATCTCTGATGAGTGCAAGACTGCTTCTAGCACAAGGCACTTAGAAACAAGAGGAGGCCTTGAGCTCACCAAGAATCTAATGGCCAAGTGAATTATGAAAATATCTGCAAGTTTATGATGCTCATAGAAACACCACTCATGGGTAACTTGAAGAATGAAAGACAGGGAAGAATGAGGAGGCCAACTGGGAGGGTAAAACTGTTAAGTCATGATAAGAAAAGTAAATTGTATTTCCATATTAGCAATCATTCCACATAATAACGTAGTTGAATATGCTGCTATTAGAACTACTGCAATGACTGACATGAACTACAGAATAGATCAGGAAAATATCAGCAGCTGAAGCCAACAGAGATATAACTTGAGCTCTACTTTTTGATTTTTCATCTTCAAATGTCTCTGTAATGCTAACTGCCCTCCATCCCTATTTCCATTCATTTGTTTGGAGTAATGTGCGATTTTATTTTTTTTAACAGTACTAAATTAATTTTATTATTATAAATTTGTTTTTTAATTACTTAATGATTTTTATTACAATTATTGGTGTATAAAAATCATCACAACCAAATTTTATAGCATTTCCATACCAAACCCTCAGTGCATCATCCCACCCCCCAACTTGTCTCATTTGGAAACTAAGTTTTCCAAAGTCTGTGAGTCAGTCTCTGTTCTGCAAAAACATTTATTGTGTCCTTTTTTATGATTCCACATGTAAAAGGTAGCATTTTATATTGGTGTCTCATTGTCTGATTGGTTTCACTTCACATGATAATTTCTAGGTCCATCCATGTTGCTATAAATATGCTGTTATTTCATTTCTTTTAATGGCTGAGTAATATTCCATTGTGTATACGTACCATATATTCCCTATCCACTCCTCTTTCAATGGGCATTTAGGTTGTTTCCATGACTTGGCTATTGTATAGAGTGCTGCAGTGAACACTGGAGTACATGTGTCTTTTCGAGTCATGGATTTCTCTGGATAGATGCCCAGGAGTGCAATTGGTGGATCAAATGGTAATTCTACTTTTACTTTTCTAAGGAATCTCCATACTGTTTTCCACAGTGGTTGCACCAATTTGCATTCCCACCAACAATATAACAGGGTTCCTTTTTCTCCACACCCTCTCTAGCACTTATTGTTTGTAGATTTTTTGATGATGGCCATTCTGACTGGTGTAAGGTGGTACCTCACAGTAGTTTTGACTTGCATTTCTCTAGTAATGAGTGATGTTGAACATCTTTTATGTGTTTTTTGGCCATCTGCATGTCTTCTTTGGAAAATTGTCTGTTCGGATCTTCTGCCCAGTTTTTGATGGGTTTGTTTGTTTTTTTGGTATTGAGCTGTAGGAGTTGTTTGCAAATTTTGGAGATTAATCCCTTGTCAGTCGATTCATTTGCAAATATTTTCTCCCATTCTGTGGATTTTTTCATTTTCTTTAGGGTTTCCTTTGCTGTGCAGAAACACTGAAGTTTAATTAAGTCCCATTTGTTTGTTTTCTTTTTATTGTCATTACTCTAACAAGTGGATCTGAGAAGATGTTGCTGTCATTTATGTCGGAGAGTGTTGGGCCTATGTTTCCTCTAAGAGTTTTTAGTATCTGGTCTTATATCTAGGTCTTTAATCCATGTTGAGTTTATTTTTGTGCATGGTGTTAGGAAGTGTTCTAGTTTCATTTGTTTACATGTGGTTGTCCAGTTTTCCCATCAACACTTATTGAACAGGCTGTGTTTTCTTCAATGTATATTCTTGCCTCCTTTGTCATAGATTAGTTGACTATAGGTGCATGGGTTTAATTCTGGGCGTTCTATCCTGTTGCAAGAATCTATATTTCTGTCTTATGCCAGTACCATACAGTTTTGATGACTGTAGCTTTGTAGTATAGTCTGAAGTCAGGGAGCCTGATGCCTCCAGCTCCATTTTTTTTTTTTCAGGATGTCTTTGGCTATTCTGTTTTTTTTTGTGCTTCCAAACAGACTTTAAAATATTTTGTTCTAGTTCTGTGAAAAATGTCCTTGGTGATTTGATAGGGATTGCATTGAATGTGTAGATTGCCTTGGGTAGTATAGTCATTTTGAAAATATTAACTCTTCCAATCCAAGAGCATGGTATATCTTTCCGTTTCTTCATGTCATCCTTGATTTCTTTCATCAGTGACTTATATTTTTCAGAGTACAGGTCTTTTGTCTCTTTAGGTAGGTTTATTCCTAAGTATTTGATTATTTTTGATGCAATGGTAAATGGGATTGCTTCCCTAATTTCTCTTTCTGATCTTTCATTGTTAGTATGTAGAAATGCAGTTGATTTCTGTGTATTAATTTTGTATGCTGTGACTTTGCCAAATTCATTGAAGAGCTCTAACAGTTTTCTGGTAGAGTCTTTAGGATTCTCTAGGTATAGTATCATGTCATCTGCAAATAGTGATAGTTTTACTTCTTCCTTTCCAATGTGGATTCCTTTTATTTCTTTTACTTCTCTGATTGCTGTGGCTAGGATTTCCAAAACTATGTTGAATAGTAGTGGCAAAAGTGGACATCCTTGTTCCTGATCTCAGTGGGAATTCTTTCAGCTACACCATTGAGAATGATGTGAGCTCTGGGTTTGTCATAGATGGCCTTTATCATGTCGAGGTAGGTTCCCCCTATGCCCACTTTCTGAAGGGTTTTTATCAGAAATGGGTGTTGGATTTTGTCAAAGGCTTTTTCTGCATCTATTGAGAGGATCATGTGGTTTTATTCTTCAGTTCGTTCACATGGTGTATCACACTGATTGATTTGTGGATATTGAGAATCCTTGCATCCCTGGGATAAATCCCACTTGATCATGATGTACAATACTTTTAATGTATTGTTGGATTTGGTTGGCTAGTGTTTTGTTGAGGATTTTTGCATCTATGTTCATCAGTGAGACTGGCCTGTAATTTTCTTTTTTGTGATATATTTGTCTGATTTTGGTATCAGAGTGATGGTTGCCTCATGGAGTGAGTTTGGGAGTGTCCCTTCATCTGCAAATTTCTGGAATAGTTTCAGAAGGATAGGTGCTAGCTCTTCTCTAAGTGTTTGGTCTCCACGTGTTTGTATTTTTTGCCATTTTTTCCTTGTTGCCGATTTCTAGTTGTATAGCATTGTGGTTAGAAAAGATGCTTGATATCATTTCAATTTTCTTAAAGTTACTGAGGCTTGCTTTGTAGCCTAGGATCTGATCAATCTTAGAGAATGTTCCATTTGCACTTGAGAAGAATGTGTATTCTGTTGCTTTTGGATGGAATGTCCTATAAATATCTATTAAGTCCACCTGGTCTAATGCTTCATTCAGAGCCTGTGTTTCCTTATTGATTTTCTGTCTGGATGATCTATCCATTGCTGTAAGTGGGGTGTTAAAGTCCCCCACAATGATTGTGTTATTGTTGATTTCTCCTTTTAAGGTTGTCAGCAGTTGTCTTATATATTGTGGTGATCCTATGTTGGGTGCATAGATATTTAAAATTGTTATATCTTCTCTTGGATTGATCCTTTGATCATTATGTAGTGCCCTTCCTTGTCTCTTAAAATGTTCTTTATGTTAAAGTCAGTTTTGTTTGATATAAGTATTGCTACTCTGGCTTTCTTTTGATTCCCGTTTGCATAGAATATTCTCTTCCATCCTCTGACTTTTCATCTGTATGTGTGCCTAGAAGTGAAGTGGGTGTTTTGAAGACAGCATATATATGGATCTTGTTTTTGTATCCATTCAGCTAGTCTATGTCTTTTGGTTGCGGCATTCAGTCTATTAACATTTAAGGTAATTATTGATAAGTATGTTCTTATTGCCATTTTATTAACCGTTTTGGATTTTTGTTGCTCTTTTTTCTTCCCTTATTCTCTTGTTGTCTCCTCTTGTGGTTTGATGACTATCTTTAATGTTGTATTTAAATTGATTTTTCTTATTTGTGTATCAATTGCAGATTTCTGGTTTGCAATTACCCTGAAGTTTTGATATAGGAGACTATATATAAATGAGATTGTTTTAAGTTGTTGGTTTCTTAGTTACACATGCATCTACAGTGTGCTGCATTTGTGCTCTCTTCTGTGATTTCTGATTTTGGTAGCATAATTGTGAATGGATGATTTAGGATCTTTACTGTATATATGCCTTTCTGGTGAGCCTTGTCATTTATGGTATTTTTATTTCTGGTTGCGGCCTTTTTTTTTTTTTTTTCTTCTGCCCGGAGAAGTTCCTTTAGGATTTGTTGTAAAGCTGGTTTAGTGTTGCAGAAATCTCTTAGCTTCTGCTTATCTGTAAAGCTTTTGATCTCTCCTTCAAATCTGAATGACAGCCTTGCTGGGTAAAGTAATCTTGGTTGGAAATTCTTTTCCTTTCATAACATTAAGTATATCATGCCATTCCTTTCTGGCCTGCAGAGTTTCAGCTGAAAAATCTGTTGATAACCTTATTGGGGTTCCCTTGTATGTTATTTGTTTCTTTTCCCTAGCTGCTTTCAATATTTTCTCTTTGTCTTTAATTTTGGTCATTTTGATTACTATGTGTCTCGGGGTGTTCCTCCTTGAGTTTATTTTATATGGTACTTGTTGTGCTTCCTGGATTTGAGTGAGTGGTTCCTTTCCCATATTAGGAAAGTTTTCGGCTATAATCTCCTCGAATATTTTTTCAGTCCCCTTCTCTCTCTCTTCTCCCTCTGGCACCCCTATGATACGTATGCTGGTACGTTTAACATTATCCCAGAGTTCTCTGAGACTCAGCTCATTTCCTTTCAATCTTTTATCTCTTTTCTCTTCTGCATTAGTGATTTCCACTAATCTGTCCTCCATCTCTCTGATTCGTTCTTCTGCCTCCTGTATTCTACTGTTGGCTGCTTCTAATGAATTTTTTATTTCAGTTATTATATTTTGCATCTCCTCTTTCTTAATTTTTATATCTTGTATTTCTTTGCTCAGTGTTTCCTGTAAATTACCAATCTTTGCCTCCAGTTTATTTCCAATGTGTTGCATAATCTTCACCATCAACAGTCTAAAGTCTCTTTCTGGGAGGCTGATAATCTCATCACTGAGCTGTTTTTCTGTTTTTTTTTTTCTTTTTCCCTCATCTGCATTATAGTTTTCTGTCTTTTCATTTTTATAGCTTTTTGGTGCGGTGTCCTTTTTGCAGACAATAGAATTGTAGACTCTCTTACTTCTGGTGTTTGCCTCCCTTGTGGCTAAAGTTGGTATGAGGAGGTGCTTGCTGTAGGCTTCCTGATGGGAGGGACTGGTGTCTGCCCACTGGTAGGTGGGGCTGATTGCTATCTCTCTGGTGGGTGGAGCTTTGTCGTTGGGTGAGATTAGAGGTAGCTGTGTGCCTGAGTAGTCTTTAGGGAGCCTGTTTACTGATGAGTGGTGCTATTTTCCCACCTGGATTATTGTTTGGCCTGGAGCTTCTCAGTGCTGATGGGAGGGACCAGATTTTCCCAACAATGGCTACCTCCAGGGAAATGCAGGCTGATAAATGTTCCCAAGAGTTTTGCCTCTAATGCCCTTCCCCCACAACAAGCCACAGTCACCCCTGTTTTCCCAGGAGATCCTCCAAGAATTGAAGTCAGGTTGCACCCACATTCCTATGGAGACTTTGCTTTGCTCTGGGACCCATTGCACATGAAAGTCTGTGTGTACCTTTCAAGAATGGGGTTTCCTTTTCCACCAGTCCTGTGGAGCTCCTGCACACAAGCCCACTAGCGTTCAATGCCAGATGCTCTGGGTGCTCTTTCTCCCTGTGCCAGATCCCCAGGCATGGGGATTTGACGTGGGGCTCAGTAATCTCAGTTCTTTAGGTGAGGACTGTGACACAGTTACTTTCCAGTCTGTGGGGCATCCCACCCAGGAGGTATGGGGTTGCTTATATCGTGTAATCGCCCCTCCGACTTCCTGACGTAGTCTCCTCTTTGTCTTCTGGACAAGAGTATGTTTTGGAAAGTTTCCAGTCCATTTGGATGAAGGTTGCTTGGCATTTGGTTGCAATTTTGTTGTTTTTATTATAGAAGTTGAGCTCCAGTCCTTCTGTTCCACCATCTTAATTCTCTAATCCTGTAGCCAATAGAGGACGACACTGACAACATAGATAGTGCATGGGCGAGCTTGCCTCCACAAGCTGGCACCACAAAGACAGCCAAGCATGCAGCTGCCTGTGCTGCCACTGCCACTGTCACTGACATAGCCAGGGAGGTGACAGGAGTCTCAGGCTGGTCTTTGGCACTGGGGACACTGCACCCTAGGCCATGCACCCCAATCTCCAACCCAGGCACCACCTCTCCACAGAGTGTGAATGCCCACACCCTCTGGGGCACCCGGGTAGATCCCAATGCTGGCAAAATGCTCAGCACCAGTCCCCAGCTGGGAAGGCATCCAAGTGCACGGCTATGGTGGGGTGCCCATTTCCTTCAAATAGTTGTATTTATGAAACACCTAAAGCTATGGGTGAAATATAAATATTGGATATGTTTACAGAGTGGACTGAAACTATGTTGTGAATCTTGAATTTGCTCAGTTATATATAACTGAATTAAGCAAATTTACAAAGTTTGGTAGAATTCACCTGTGAAGCCATCTGGTCCTGGACTTTTATTTGCAGGGAGTGTTTTGATGACATACTCAATTTCATTTCTAGTGTTTGGTCTGTTCAGTTGATTTATTTCTTCTTGATTCAGTTTTGGGAGGGTGTACATCTCTAAAAATTTGTCCATTTCTTCTAGATTATCAAATTTGTTGGCATATAATTGTTTATAATATTCTGTCATGGTTTTTTGTATTTCTGTAATATCTGTTGTAATTTCCCCTTTTTCATTTCTTATTTTGTTTATTTGGGTTTTTTTCTCTCCTCTTCTTGATGAGTCTTGCCAGAGGTTTGTCAATCTTGTTTACCT
>PVHT021183696.1:17191163-17214820 GCA_004024745.2 Catagonus wagneri
TGAATTTCTATTTTATTGATTTCCTCTCTGACCTTAATGATTTCCTTCCTTCTGCTGACTTTAGGGTGTTTTTGTTCTTTTTCTAATTCATTTAGGTGATGGGTTAGGTTATTGATTTGAGATTTTTCTTCTTTTTTGAGGAAGGCCTGCAATGCTATGAACTTCCCTCTAAGCACCGCTTTTGCGGCATCCCATAGATGTGGGGTTGTTGTGTCTTCATTCTCATTTGTTTCAAGGTATTTTTGTATTTCTTTCTTGATTTCCTCATTAACCCATTCATTTTTTAGAAGCATGTTGTTTAGTCTCCATGTAGTATGTTTTCTCTCGTTTCCTTTCCTGTCGTTGATTTCTAGTTTCATGCCCTTGTGGTCAGAGAAGATACTTGAGATAATTTCTATACTCTTAAATTTGTTGAGGTTAGCTCTATGCCCCAGTATGTGGTCTATCCTTGAGAACATTGCATGTGCACTGGAGAAGAATGTATATTCTGATTTTTTTGGATGTAATGCCCTGAAAACGTCAGTTAGTTCTAATTTTTCTATTGTGTCATTTAGGATCTCTGTTGCCTTACTGATTTTCTGCCTAGAGGATCTGTCCATTGATGAGAGTGGTGTGTTAAAGTCTCCTACAGTTATTGTATTGCCATCTATTTCTCCTTTCATGTCTGATAGTACTTGTTGTAGGTACCTGGGTGCTCCTAGGTGGGGGGCATATATATTGACAATTGTAATATCCTTTTCTTGAATGGATCCTTTAAGCATTAAATAACGTCCTTCTTTGTCTTTCTTTATGGCTTTCTCCTTAAAGTCTATTTTGTCTGATACGAGTATTGCCACTCCTGCTTTCCTTTCTTGTCCATTGACATGAAAAGTCTTTCCCCATCCCCTTACTTTCAATCTATCTGTGTCCTCTGCTCTAAGGTGAGTCTCTTGTAGGCAGCAGATTGCAGGGTTTTGCTTATTTGTCCATTCTGCCACTATGTGTCTTTTGATTGGAGCATTCAGACCATTGACATTTAAGGTGATTATTGATAGATATGTATTTACTGCCATTTTAGATCTTATTTCCAGTTGATTCTATGTTTCTCTTTTCTTCTTTTCTATTTTTGGATGGATGGATTCCAATTATTCTATACTTCAGTTTTTTTCCTTTCAGTATTTGTATGTTAGATGTCCTGTTTTGATTTGTGGTTGCCCTGTTTTTTAAGTATGTTAATATCTTATATCTGCTTGCTGTGGCCTGATGTTGGCTAGATTTAGTTACCAAGGAGATATTAGGAACATAAGGGAACAAAAGTGTCTACTTGCAAAGTAAAATTCTACATTTACATTGTTCATCTCAAATTAATGCCATCTAATTGATATCAAAATATAAATCATTGTCTTTTTTCAATTTTCAAGTACACAATATTAAATGTTCCCCCGCCCTTTTTTTTTTTTTGGCCATGCCCATGTCACACAGAAATTCCTGTGCATGGGTTCAAACCTGAGCCACAGTAGTGACAATGAGCCAGAGCAGTGATAACATAAATGACCCTACTTAGAAAACTGATTCATTCTTGAAGACATATTTTGTATCTGACACCCTTTAGTAGACCTGTCACATGGCCATGCTTCATTAAATATGACAAATCCAAAAGGGCCTATGATAACATGAGCATTTTTTGTCTTTTCAATATTAAAAGCCTACTATTATTAGCAGCCCTTAGAGTTTCCTAAGTCTAAGCAATCTTTTATATGATTTATGGCTCAGAAATTTGAGGTCTACAACAGATATTTTTCTCACTTGTTAAAATATTTTATCTTCTCTGTAGGACCCTGAAACTGACTTTGTGAAGTACAGCTGAGTTCCTCATTTAGTCAAGAAACTACCTATACACATTTGTCTCCTTTATTTTCAAAATCATCTCACCTTCACTGACTATGGACCTGTGTATTCCCCATACCCAGTACTATACCATATCTGTAGTGGTACTCTAAGGTCTCAATTTTTAATTTCAATTTCTTGAAAGAGCCCCATTAAAACTATTGATATCTGAGGTTATTTATTCATTAATTCATTTCTAAATTTTGTATTCTATACCATGTGTTCATGTGTGTGTGTGTGTGTGTGTGTGTGTGTGTATATATATATATATATATATTTTTTTTTTTTTGTCTTTTTGTCTTATCTAGGGCCACACTCACAGCATATGGAGGTTCCCAGGCTAGGGGTCTAACAGGAGCTGTAGCTGCTGGCCTTCGCCACAGCCACAGCAATGCAGTATTCGAGCCGCGTCTGCAACCTACACCAGAGCTCACGGCAACGCTGGATCCTTAACCCACTGAACAAGGCCAGGGATGCAACATGCAACATCATGGTTCCTGGTCGGATTTGTTTACCATGGAGCCATGACGGGAACTCCCTATGTGTATATTTAAATAGTTACTTAAAAAAAAATTGATAGTTGATTTACAATGTTGTGTTAGTTTCTGGTATATAGCAAAGTGATTCAACTATATATATATACTCTTTTTTCATATCTTTTCCATTTTGTTTTTATAAAAATTTTACCTTTTGTTGAAGTATAAAATGTTATGTTATTTTCAGGTATACAGAAAAGTTATTAAGGTGCATATATATGATTCATTGCCCTTACAGATTATTAGAAAATATTGAATACATTTCCCTGAGCTATACAGTAATTCCTTGTTGGTTAGTTATTTTAGGTATAGTAGTGCTTATATGTTAATCCCACACTCTTAATTTATCCTTTCCCTCTCCCTTTCCCTTTAGTAACTGTAAGGTTTTTTTCCTATGTCTATGGGTCTATTTCTGTTTTATATATTTTCATTTATATCATTTTTTAAGATCCTATATATAAGAAGTATACGAGGTTTGTCTTTCTCGATATGGCTCACTTAACTTAGTATGATAATTTCCAGGTCCATCCATGTTGCTGCGAATGGCACTATTTTATTCCTTTTATGACCGCATAGTATTCCATTGTGTATATATACCACATCTTCCTTATCTATTTATCTTTTGATTGTCCTTTAGGTTTTTTTCTGTGTCTTGGCTATTGTAAATTGTGCTGCTCTGAACATTGGGGTGCATGTATCTTTTCCAGTCATAGTTTTCTTCAGACACATGCCCAGGAGTGGGATTGCTACTCCCATGACAACTCTATTTTTAGTTTTATAACAAACTACCACACTGTTTTCCATAGTGGCTGTACCAGTTTACATTCCCACCAACAGTGCATAATGGTTCCCTTTTGTCCACACCCTCTCCAGCTTTTTTTGTTTGTAATCTTTTTAATAATGGCCAGCCTAAACATAAAATTGAGTTGTGATGATTTTTGTACACCTATAATTGTAATAAAATTCATTAAGTAATGGGAAAAAAAAACAGTGTGAGGTGGTACTTCATTATGGTATTGATTTTCATTTCTCTGATAATTAGCAATGTTGAGCACATTTTTAGATGTCTATTGGCCATCTGAATATTTTCTTTGGGGAAATGTCTTCTTAGGTCTTCTGCCAATTCTCCCCACTCCTTTTGATGTCTTTTTACAGCCACATCTGTAGTACATGGAAATTCCTGGGTTAGGGTTCAAATCAGAGCTGCAGCTGTTGGACTTTGCCAAAGCCACAGCAACTCTGGATCTGAGCCACATCTGCAACCTACACCATAGTTTGTGGCAATGCCAGACCCTTAACCCACTAAGTGTGGCCAGGAATTGAACTTGCATACTCGTGGACACTGTGTAGGATTCTTAACCCACTGAACCACAAGGGGAACTCCTGCCCATTTTTTTATTGTCTTATTGTTGTTGTTGGTTGTTGCTACTATCCAGTTGTATAAGCTGCTCATATATTTTGGAAATTAAGCCCTTGTTGTTTGCATCATTTGTAAATATTTTCCTCCCAGTTCACAGGTTGTCCTTTTTTTTTTCCTTTTTTATGCTTTCCTTTGCTCTTCAGAAACTTCCTGGTTTGATTAGGTCCCACTTTATTTTTCTTATTTTATTTCTATTGCTTAGGGAGATTGACCTAAGAAAACATCAGTACAATTTATGTTATAAATATTTTTACTGTGTTATCTTCGAGGAGTTTTATATTGTCATGTCTTATATTTACACTTTAAGCCATTCTGAGTTTATTTTTGTGTATGGTATTAAAGTGTGTCCTAACTTTATTTACAAGTAGCTGTCCTGCTTTCTCAATACCACTTGCTGGAGAAACTGTATAGTCTTGCCCCCCTTTGTGGGTTTATTTCTGGGGTCTCTATTTCTGTTTAATTGATCCATTTGTCTGTTTTTGTGCCAGTATCATGCTGTTTTGATTATTGTAGCTTTGTAATATTGTCTGAACTCTGGGAAGGTTGTGTCTCCAGTTTTGTTCTTTTTCCTGAGGATTGCTTTGGCAATTCTAGGTTGTTTATGGTTCCATATAAATTTTAGGATTATTTGTTCTTCTGTTGCAAAAATGTCACAGGTAATTTGATAAGCATTGCATTAAGTCTTTAGTATAGCCATTTTAACAATATTAATTCTTCAAATCCAAGAGGATGGGATATCCATTTCTTTGAATCACCTTCAATTTCCTTTATCAATGTTTTACAGTTTTCAATGTGTAACTCTTTTACTTGGTCAGATTTATTCCTATTTATTTTATTTTTGATGTGATTTCAAGAGGGATTTTTTTTTTACTTTCCCTTTCTGATATTTCATTGTTAATGTAAAGAAATGCAACAGATTTCTGTATGTTAATCTTGTATGCTGCTACCATGATGAATTGATTTATCAATTCTAGCAGTTTTTATGTAGTCTTTGGGGTTTTCTATATATAGTAACATGTATTCTGCATGTAATGACAACTTTACCACTTCTCTTCCAATTTGGATGTCTTTTATTTTTCGTCTTGTCTGATTATTGTGGATAGGATATCCAATACTATATTGAGTAGAAGTGGTGAGAGTGGGAATGCTTGCCTTGTTACAGATTTTAGTGAGAAGGCTTTCACCTTTTCACTGTTAACTATTTTATTGGTTATGTTTTTTCATAAACGGCTTTCATTGTACTGAGACATGTTCTCTTTGTACACTTTGGGAAGAGTTTTTACCATGAATGGATGTTGAATTTTATTGAGTGGTTTTTGTACCTACTGAGATGACCTTGTGGGGTTTATCCTTTCTTTTGTTGATGTGGTGTATCATATCAACTATTGAACCATTCTTGTGACACAAAGGTCAATTCAACTTGATCTTGGAATATGATCTCTATTTTGTGTTGATGGATTTGGTTTGCTCTTATTTTGTTGAGAATTTTTGCATCTATATTCATCAAAGATATTGGCCAATAATTTTCTTTCTTGATTATGTCTATCTCTTTTTTTGGTATCAGGGTGATAGTAGCTTTCTAGAATGACCCTAAAAGTATTCCCTCATCTTCAATCTTTTGGAAGAGCTTGGGAAGGATTAATATAAATTCTTCTTCGTATATTTGGTAGAATTCCCCAGTGAAGCTACCTGGTCCTGGACTTTCTTTTTCGGGGATTTTTTTAATTACAGATTTTTTCACCTCTAGTCATAGGTCTGTTCAAATTATCTATTTCTTTTTTCCTTTTTTTTATGTAGAGCCGCACCTGCGGCATATGGAGGTTCCCAGGCTAGGGGTCTAACAGGAGCTGTAGCTGCTGGCCATCGCCACAGCCACAGCAATGCGGGATCCGAGCCACATCTGCAACCTTCACCACAGCTCACGGCAACGCTGGATCCTTAACACACTGAGCAAGGCCAGGGATTGAACCCACAACCTCATGGTTCTTAGTCGGATTCGTTAACCACTGAGCCACGAAGGGAACACCTCAAATTATCTATTTCTTATTGATTCAGTTTTGGTGGGATGTATGTTTATTGATTCAGTTTTGGTGGGATGTATGTTTCTAGAAAATTATCCATTTTTTCTAGGTTGTCCAAATAGTTGGCATATAATTATTTATAGTATTCTCTCTCTTTTTTCTCTTTTTCTTTTTCTTTGTATTACTGTGGTTTCAATTGTTATCTCTCCTCTTTCACTTCTTATTTTGTTTATTTGGGTCCTCTCTCTCTTCTTTTTGGTGAGCCTGGCTAGAGGTTTTTCAATTTTGTTTATTCTTTCAAAGAACCAGCTCTTGGTTGTACTAGTTTTTTTTTTTCTATTTTTATCTCTATTTTATTTATTTACTCTCTGATCTTTATTATTTCCATCATTCTGCTGACTTTAGGGGTTTTTTTGTTCTTCTTTTTCTAGTTCTTAGAAAACTAAGATGCGTTTGGTTGTTTATTTGAGATTTTTCTTGTTTTTTGAGGAAGGCCTATATCGCTATGAACTTCCCCCTAAGAACTACTTTTTCTGTATCATATAGATTTTATATGGTTGTGTTTTCATTGTCAATTGTCTCAAGCTATGTTTTAATTTCCTCTTTGATTTCATTGTTGACTCACTGTTTTTTTGAGTGGCATGTTGTTTAGTATCCATGTAATCACTTTTTTCTTATTTCTCTTGGACTGATTTCTAGTTTCATGCTATTGTGATCAGACAAGATGTTTGGAATAATTTCTGCCCTCTTAGGCTTGGAAGTTCTAATTGTGGCTCAATAGGTTAAGAACCTACCATAGTATCTGTGAGGATGTGGGTTCAATCCCTGGTCTCACTCAATGAGTTAAGGACCTGGCATTGACACAAGCTGTGGCATAGGTCACAGGTGTGCCTTGACCCAGAATTACTGTGGCTGTGGCATAGGTCTGTGGCTGCAGCTGCATTTCAACCTTTTGTCCAGGAACTTCCATATGCCACAGATGTGACCATAAAACTAAAAAAGAAAACAAAACAAAACAAAACAAAATGTTGAGTCTTGTTTTGGGTTCTAGTATGTGGTTAATCCTAAAGAATTTTCCATGAACACTTGAAAATAATATTATTTTGGTTTTCTAAAGAAAGTTATACTTTTTGAACATTAATAGTTTATCTCTCATATTTTTCTTGAAATACTTATGTTATTGTGCCTTCAACTTTTATTGAGTTATTTAAAAATCAATATGGAATGACAATTTTTATATCAATCTGTTGTTGAAAGTATCATATGCTATGTAATCTAATGCCATTTCAAAGGAATAATGAATGAGGAGCTTTTAACATTAGCAGTAGTTGACGTTTCAAACCTCCAGTGAAATTATACACTTCCTTTTATGAAAATGATAAGCATGTCATAATCCATTGCTTTTCTTAGTTTTTTTTTTTTTTTTTTTGCTTTTTAGGGCCATGCCCCATGGCATATGGAGGGTCCCAGGAGGCTAGGGGTTGAACTGGAGCTACAGCTACCAGTGTATACCACAGCCACAGCAACGTGAAATCTGAGCCATGTCTGTGAACTACACCACAGCTCATGGCAATGCCAGATCCTCAACCCACTGAGTGAGGCCAGGGATCAAACCCAAACCTCCTGGTTCCTAGTTGGATTCATTTCTACCATGCCATAATGTGAACTCCTTACTTAGTTTAAAAAATCCTAAAACAGTGTGGAGGTACTTCAGAAAACTAAATATAGAACTACCATAAGACCCAGAAATCCCTCTCCTGAGCATATATCCAGACAAAACTTTCCTTGAAAAAGATACATGTTCCCCTATGTTCATAGAAGCACTATTCACAACAGTCAGGGCATGGAAACAGCATAAATGTCCACTGACAGATGAATGGATTAAGAAGATGTATATATACACACATATTATATATATATATATATATAATATATATATATATATATATATATATATATATATATATATAAGAACAAAACAATGCCATTTGTGGCAACATGGATGGAACTAGAGACTCTCATACTAAGTGAAGTAAGAAAGAGAAAGGCAAATACAATATGATATCACTTTTATCTGGCATCTAGTGTGAGGCACAAATGAAACTTCCACAGAAAAGAAACTCATGGACTTGGAGAACAGACTTGTGGTTGCCAAGGGGAAGGGGGTGGGGGTCTGAGGTTAATAGATGCAAACTATTGCATTTCAAGTAGATAAGCAATGGGATCCCGTTCTATAGCACTGGGAACTGTATTTCATATATATATATATATATATATATATATATATATATATATATATATATATATGGCTGGCTATATATAAACATGTATATATGCATATATATACATATACACACATATATATACATATATATACATATATATGTATATATATATATATATACACATATATATATGACTGGATCACTTTGCTGTACAGTAGAAATTGACAGAACATTGTAAATCAACTATAATTGAAAAACAAAAATCACTAAAAAAACACAGTTAATCTTTATCTTATATCACATCATATGAGTGTAGCTGGATGGAATTTTTAACTTAGCAGTTGGAAGCACAATTTCTCTTTAAAAAGGTAACTGTCTTTTAGCAAATGTTCCCCAAAATTAAGATTTCGTGAAAATTTAAATTTCTACCAAGGAAATCGTAAATTTGTCCTATATTGTTATTTATCTAACAATTTGTAAATTGACTTTTAAAAAAATTGTATTTGGGAAAAAAATTATTGTCATACATGGAAAGAAATTCAAACAAAAGCAAAAAAAAATTTCTTTACTATCTATAATATCATTTCTAAAGGGAAAGACCATTATCAGGAGTTGGAAAACATTAACTATCTAACATTTTAAAATGAAATCACACCACTTTGGGGAGCATTAAATTTGCTAGATGCAATATGTGAGAGTTAGCTATAAGAAGAGAAGGGCTAACTAAATTTTATATCTAACTTTCTTTTTTTTGGAATTTTTTTTAATTCTTTTTTTGTGTGTGTACTTTTTATGGCCACATTGCAGCATGTGGAAGTTCCCAGTCTAGGGGTGGAATCAGAGCTACAGCTGCCTCAGCTCATGGCAGCACCTGATCCTTAACCTGCTGAGCAAGGCCAGGGATTGAACTCATGCCCTCGTTGATCTTGGGTTCGTTAACCTCTGAGCCATGAAGGGAACGCCTATATCCAACTTTCTATTTAGGCTTACATCAGTATGATATTAGGCCCATTTGTCTCAAAAAATTCAGTCAAGTCATTCATATACATGAAGTTCATGAATGCAAGTATATAGCCAATGAAATAAGGTGTGTAAATCAAGAGAAGCAACAAAGTGTTGTATTTATTTTGACACAACATGGAAAGGGAATCATATGCAAATGAAGGTGAACAAATCCATAAAGTGAATGGGTTTTGAAGAGTGAACTCTGAAGTAATCATGTCAGCGAGAAACTAAGTTAGCTGTCAATTTATAAAATGTTGTGAAGGCATTAGACTTTTCATAAAGAGTGGTATAGATATATTGGACAGTTTATAGATATTATTGGGCAGGATTTCTTCAGTTTACATTTATATTACATATATTTTTAAAATCTCATTCCTTTGTAACATTAAATATTTTAAAACTTTAAATTTCCCTGAACCTTTCATACTGTATATTCTCAATTTCAGTTTGCTGGTTTGAATAGTATTTGATTTTTCCCTCAAGTCTCTGAGAGGATATTCAAGAAAGAAAAGTTTATCAAGCTTTAAGATGTACCTGACATATGACATTATGTAAATTTATGATGTACATTGTGATTTTATATACATATAAATTGCAAAATGATTTTCACAATCCAGTTAGTTAACACATCCATCCATCACTTCATATAGTTACAGTATTTATGTGTTAGTATTGAAAACTTTAAAAATCTATTCTTTTGGCAATTCTCAAGTATACAATAGAGTATTGTTTACTACAATCACCATCACCATGCTGTATATTACATGCCCAGAAATTATTCAGTTTATAACTGGTAATGTGTACTTTTTGACTACTTTCAGATATTTTCCTCATTCACCACCCCTTGCCCATAGCAACCAACAATCTGTTCTCTGTTTTTATGACTTTGTTTGCTTGTTTTTTTAGGTTCCACATATCATTGAGATCATACAGTATTTATCTTTGTCTGATATATTTCACTTAGCATAATGCCTTCAGGTTTCATTCACATTGTTTAAAATGGAAGGATCTCCTTATTTTTTATGGCTGGAAATATTCCATTGCATATGTGTGTAACACATTTTCTATATCTCTTCATTTACCAATGAACACTTAGGTTATTTCCAGATCTTGGCTATTATAAATAATGCTGAAATAAATGTAAGGATGCACAAATATCTTCAAGGTAGTTCTTTTTCTTTAGATATATAGTCAGAAGTGAAATTACTGTATCATATTTTTAGCTTTCTGAAGAAATTTCAGATTGCTTTGCCAAGAAGGAAATTTTGATATTGGTTTTAAATGCATAAATAAAACGCAAAATTACATGGAATTATAATAAATGTAATACATAATTATCGAACATGTACTTCTTAGGAAAATTTTCTACCCATTGTTTCATAAGTTTTTAAAAATTTAAAGTGTTAAAATGATATTCTTTTACAAATATTTTAGAAATATTAATAAGCTATGAGTATATATGTAATTCAGCATTGTTATAAAATCTTCACTCTGAGGGAAGTAGATTTAGATAGATTTAATTGTGTTTTAAATTTACTTAGCCTAATATGTTTGCATATATTTTAGAATGCTTATAAAATGCATTGTTTTAATTTTTTTCTATTTATTTATTTATTTTTATTTTCCATTATAGCTGGTTTACAGATTTCTGTCAATTTTCCAGCTGCACAGTGTGATGACCTGGTTACACATATATATAGATTTGCCACAAGTCATTAGATATAGTTCTCTGCTATACAGCCATATCTCCTTGCTTTTCCATCCCAGAGGCAATAGTCTACAACTGTTAACCACAGACTCCCATAACATCCCACTCCCTCCCCCACCCTCTTGGCAACCACAAGTCTGTTCTCCAAGTTCGTGATTTTCTTTTCTGTAGAAAGGTTCATTTGTGCAGTATATTAGATTCCAGATATAAATTATATCATATGGTATCTGTCTTTCTCCTGACTTACTTCACTCAGTATGAGGGTCTCCAATTCCATCCATGTTGTTGCAAATGACATTATTTTATTCTGTTTTATGGCTGAGTAGTAGTCCATCATGTATATATACCACATCTTCCTAATCCATTCATCTGTTGATAGACACTTGGGTGGTTTCCATGTCTTGGCTATTGTGAATAGTGCTGCAATGAACACGTGTGTGCAATTGTCTTTTTCAAGGAGATTTTTGTACGGATATATACCCAAGAGTGGGATTGTTGGGTCATATGGTAGTTCTATGTATAGTTTTCTAAGGTACCTGTTTTCCATAGTGGTTGTACCAGCTTACATTCCCACCAACAGTGCAGGAGAGTTCCCTTTTCTCCACACCTCCTCCAGCATTTGTTGTTTGTGGACTTATTAATAATGGCCATTCTGACTGGTGTGAGGTGGCAAAATGCATTGTTTTTAAACATCTGTTTATCCCACAGTGTTGTCACATTACATCTAGTCTTTGTGTTTTATTAGCTTATCTTCTGTTTTGTTAATTATTATGCAAAGATCATGTAAATGTGCTTGGATCTAAATCTTTTTCTCCCAGTTACTGTAACTTGGTGATATTTAAAACCTGAAAACAAACAGAAGTTGTTCACTTATTTTCTTTATTTTTTAAAATAGCAATACTTGTGTTTTTCTTGACTAGTAACTGATTTTTTAAATATATTTTCTGTTCTTAAAGTTTGGGGCACAAACATTATATTTTTATTTTCACATCTAACTCAGTAGCAATTTTAGACTCTGAAACATCTGAATATTGCATGATTGTGTGTGTAAATTTTGACCATAAATACGTATATCACTGAATCATTGTTTTATACAATGATATTTGGTTAATCTATACAAGTAGAGTGGCAAAAAAAAAAAGAAGAGGAAAAAAGGAAGAGGTAGAGGGTAGGGTTTCTTCTTCAACTCCTTAGAAAACAATTTTACAGATTCAGGGAAAAAATCCTATCCTATAATAGTGCCGTACCTAGGCCTAGAGTCAGGTTACTTCATACAACAAAAAGCAGGATACCCAAATAATCTGCTTTCAATATGGAAAAAACAAACAAAAAGAAGGATCTTTATTTTCATCCTGGAATCTTTATCTTTTTTGTGATTAGTTCTAGAACTAGTGTATAAATGATTAAATGCAAGGATTTAAGATCTGCCTAATCAAAGTTCAATTCTTGGTTCTGTCATTTATTAATTAAACTTGAAAAACATAAAAATGTTTCCAAACCTCATTTTATTAATTGTAAAATGAATATAATAAAAGCAGTATCATAAAACTACTATTAATGTTAAATACGTAATCCATGAAAATCCCTTGGAACATAGTAGGTACTCTACAAATGGTAACTTGCAATTGTTATTTATGACATCTCATGTTAATTACTTTCTTTAAATTTCTCCTTTCTCTCTTTGGGAGTTAGAATTGTTTTAGGAATTTTTTTTTTATTATTATTGCTGGAAACTATGTTCTGAGTTTCAATTAGGGTTTCCAAGCCCATTAGCAAAATAATTTAATTGCCTTCCTTTTCAACTGAATCTTATGTTGAACAACACTTTTTGAACAAACCACAGAGATGTGAAAGGGAAACACAAAATACAAAACATACTTTATTTTGAAATACATATTCGAGGCTAGCTGCAGTGCTTAGCAGACACTAAATGTACAATAAATACAAGTTGAATAAATGAATAAATATTTAAATATTTTAGTATCTCCTTGTTTAACTTTCACTCATGTTGTTTAGAAAGAGAAGTCTCATGAATTTAACTTGCAGTGGAATTCGCGTTAGCAAGAATTAGACCTTTGATATTTTCAACAAGTTCACACTGGGTCAGGGAATATTGTATAATAGCCTAAGTTTGAGTTCCAGTTATATTATTTACTAGTTGGTTTGAACTCAACTTCTTTCTCTCTCAATAAAGTTGAAAAATAATGGTCATACTCACCTCACAAGACTATTTTAAATATTAAATGAGATAATGTAGGTATGCAGCCCTTGCTAAAAGACCAAAATTATTAACTCATTATTACTGAAATAATCATAATAGGAAATAATTTTTTTTTTTTGGATTTTTAGGGCTGCACTAGTGGCATATGGAGGTTCCCAGGCTAGGGGTCTAATTGGAGCTACAGCTACTGGCCTACACCACAGCCACAGCAAAGCAGGATCTGAGCCATGTCTGCAATCTAACACCACAGCTCATGTCAACACCGGATCCTTAACCCACCGAGCAAGGCCAGGGATCAAACCCACAACCTCATGGTTCCTAGTCAGATTCCTTTCCGCTGCACTACAGGAATAAAATTTTCAAATGAAGGACTCATACTAGGTTGAAGGTTACTCAAAATTGGGTAGACTAGAAAGTTTAGAAATAATCTATATTGTCCAGAAGTAAGCTATACTTCAAAATGTTATGACAGTTTTATAAATAAAATATAACTGGGGCATTAAAAAGAATGAGACAAATCTTTATGTACAGGTATGGAAGACTCCTGAATGTATATTATATGCAAAAAGTCAAGATATAGAATAGTATATATAAAATGATCTCTTTTTGAAATGTATGTGCTATTAATATATTATTGCTTATATATGCATTGAAGAATATGCAAGTAATTGATAATAATATTTACTTTCAGAGCAAATACAGTGGTGGTTAAAGAACGACGTAGCAAGCGGAACTATTTTTCACTGAAGTTTTTGATTTTTGTAATTTTTGTATTAATTAGCTGCATATAAACTATCCCAAACTTAACAGCTTTAAGCGATATCATTTACTCTATTTCAGGTGCCTGTGAGTTGGCTGAGTTTCAGCTGATTTGGCTAGGCTGATTGGGCTTGAATCTAAGCTGCAATGTTGTGTCCAGGTATATTCCATATATCTTTTATCTTCCTTGGGTGAGTGGTATATTTAAGACATTTTCTGCCCATGATAATGCTAGAAGCACAAAAATAATTATCTCATCATGCAGGCATGTTTCAAGTCTTTGCTTGAGTCACACTAGTTAATACTTCCATTAGCTAAAACATTTGACGTGGCCAAGCCTAAAATCTAGGAAAGGTAAATACAGTCCACTCAGTCCACACACACACACACATACACACATACACACACACACACAATCACACAACAAGAAACAACAAGAAAACAAACCAAAAAAAAAGCTGTATAAAATTATTGGCCCTTTAGTTTAACCACCTGATGGTAGCCATGTCAGAATAAAGATTCCTTATTTAGTTTTTCTATAGAGATGAGGAAAGCACACCTGACAAACTCCTCTAGGTACAGGTTATCTAAGTAGCTAAGGTTACCTAAAGAAGAAATAAAATGAAGAGGGGATTTTAATTTTAAAGACTCACTGTTATCTTACTCTACTCTTACTCCTATTCCCTGTGGAATATATTCTCAGTAATACATAGTAACATGATTTTTGTCATTATCTTTTTAGAAAATAATTTATTATGAAAACAGTTTCCAGTCAGTGTTTTTTTTTGTTTGTTTGTTTTGTTTTGCTTATTTTGGGGAAAGGACATTTATTTCATGTTTCATGGCTCAACATTGTTCTGGTGTTCAGATTTGTATTTGTTTGCTCCTCCCTGCTTGCAATTAAAAGCAAAGCAAGAACAATGGAGACAGCCTGCAGTTTTCAGACAATTTTGTGTTATTTTTCTTCTGCTGTTATTATTAGTCTTAAGAATTAAGTAAATAATGGATTCATTTCAAAGGTATCTCAGTTTTCAGAATTGTAAAGTTTATACTTTAGAATTAAAAAAACAGTCATTTGCATCAGTGTCATTATAGCGTTTTCAGTCACTCTTACAAATTTGTTTTTTCTGAAAGAAATTTGAAGTTTTTTCCTGAAACCATGTTAGGCTGTAGGTAGCTCCATATTAATGACTATCAGAAGGAAAGAGAATTACTGTAGTTTAAAGGGGTGAAAAAGGACACATAAGGTTAATCTTGGCTCTACTTTGGCCAAGTCACTTAGATTACTTTTACTTCAGCTTCATTTGTTAAATGAAGATATAAAGCTTGCCATGCCTATCTTTATTTTACATAAATGTCTCATAGAAGAGTGGGGTACATCCAAAGTGAAGTCCACATAGGCACTAGAAATATCCACTTTAGGAGTTCCCATCATGGCACAGCGGTTAACGAATCTGACTAGGAACCATGAGGTTGCAGCTTCGATCCCTAGCCCTTGCTCAGTGGGTTAACGATCTGGAGTTGTTGTGAGCTGTGGCGTAGGTCACAGATGTCACTCAGATCTGGCGTTGCTGTGGCTGTGGTGTAGGCCGGTAGCTGTAGCTCCAATTCGACCCCTAGCCTGGGAACCTCCATATGCTGTGGGTGCAGCTCTAAGAAAAAAAAAAAAAAAAAGGAAAGAAATATTCACTTTACTACAGCAGATGACCCAAATTTAAAGTCTTAGACAAGCACAAGAGGAAAGGAACACCGTTCTACCCATACTGTAGCACACATTTGTTGATAAAACCTTGTGGCCGTATGGATACTAGTCAAAAGTATCAAAAGCATAGTGGAAGAGAAAAAGGAGCCATTATATCTACAATATAGATATAAATTATTTAAAATCTGTTTGATAACATAAACTCGAAGAACTAAAAAATAATATCATACTTTTAAAACTTTGAATACACTGGATCCAATTTTGTCCCTCACTAGGTTTGCCTATCCAAGCATCAGTAACCAAGATGAAAAGAGTCATCTGCAAGTGGACATTTAGAAGAGCAACATGTCAAAGAAAAATTGCATCAGTTAAGTAAGTAAAGCAGATATCGTTCAAGTCTATTCCAACAGAGGAGAGAGAGAGAGAGAGAGAAATATTGAACTCAACTCCACTGAAACAAAAGGCTGGAGGGTTTCAAGCACTGGTATGATCTAGCGGAAAAGCACTGGAGGACTTAAATGGAGATAAATGTGATTTAGCCATCTGTGTATGCTGAAGTTAGGCACCTGCCTTCCCACAGATAAGTTTGATAGGAATGCTTTCATTCTCAAAGATTACATTCAAAAGGAGGACACCTGGGTCTCTGCAAAGACATTCTTTGGTTTTAAAACTGGCAGAGACTGGGAGAAGATTTACCTCTCAAAGGGGCAGAGGTAAAATTTACAATGTTATTAGGTAAATGCTTTAAGAAAAAGGGAAGTTAGAAGCCTGTAACCAGACAGAAACTTGTCTAAAGTTTAGTCAAGCTGAGGTATATATTAAGACCAACTTTGTCACAGGAGGTTTAATTTAGTTAGTATGGACAGAATAGAAGAAATCAAGGAAAAGGATAGGGGCTGAAGAGAGGAAAAACCTCTTTTTTTTTTTTTTTTTTGTCATGCATAGTAAAATGCAATAGGATGGAAGAGAAGTGGTTTCTGTCTTCAGGGGATTTATTTATTTTGTTAGAGAATATCACACACACATGCATACACATACACACACTAATAACTATATAATAAGGTAAAATGGAATAAGAATTCTTCCCAAAAATAATGAGGGCAAAGGGACAATAGTTTTCAAGGTAATTTCATGAAGGTGGGTTGATGTCATACAAAATCTAGAAGTTAAATAGAATCTGACTGGTAAAAATGTAGAGCACAACATCCAAAAGAACTGCATTACCTTCCACCAAAAAATTTCTGAGAATATAGTTTTAAAAATACAGTGAGAAAACAATGTATGTGAAGGAGACTTAAAAAAAAAAACTAAAAAATGCTGCAAACAGTGAAAAAAAATTTCCCAAAACCACAAGGTATGTTTTGTATCTGCTGGCCAGTGGATTCAATGATAAATACTATGCTATCCTCTCAGATTACTCATAGATTTATAGGATAACTGTCACATAAACTCATAATTAAAAGAGGAAAAGATAGGTGTCATAATAATAGCAAATAATGTGAAGTAGAGACACAAGAAAGGAGAGATCAACTGTACTTTTGTATTAGAAAAGGTTTCAAAGTGATTGAAGCATTCAGAGGATAGAGAACAAAAATGTTTTTATAGCGTATAATTTATAAATCATCCTTGCTAGGAAGAATACAGAAATAAATGAATAACGGGATGGAAGGGAGGCTGGGGAAGGTAATATTAAAAGACATTTTAAAATTTTGCTTTCCTCCATTTATCTCCAAACAGCAAAGTGATTTTTAAGATTTATTTTATTTTTTGGCCATGTGTTAAGGTATATGGAAGTTTCCTGGGCCAGGGATTTAACCTGCCCTACAGCAGCAATCCAAGCCACTGCAGTGACAACTCTGGATTCTTATCTCACGGTGCCACAAGAGCACTCTAAAGGTTGTTATACTTTTTTATATCATTTTCCATTACAGTTTATCTCAGGATATTGAATATAGTTCCCTATGCTATATGTTCCCTTGTCATTTATTCATTTTATACGAAATGGTTTGCGTCTGCTAACCTCAAACTCCCAGTCCATTCCTTCTCCTTTGCAACCACAAGTCTGTCCTCTATGTCCATGAGTCTGTTTCTGTTTTGTGTCATATTTTAGATTCCACATATAGGTGATATCATATGATGTTTGTCTTTCTGATTCACCTCACCTAGTGTAATAACCTCCAGTTCTATCCATGTTGCTGCAAGTGGCAATATTTTGTTCTTTCTATGGCTAGGTAGTATTCCATTATATATATATATGTACCACATCTTCTCTATCAATTCATTTGTTGATGAACATTTAGGTTGTTTTCATGTCTTGGCTGTTGTAAATAGTGCTACTCTGAACATGGGGGTGCATTTATATTTTTGAATTATAGTTTTGTCCAGATGTATGGCCAGGAGTAGTATTGCTGGATCATTTGGTAATTCCATTTTTTTTTTTTTTTTTGAGGAACTTCCATACTGTTCTCCAGAGTGGCTGTAACAATTTACATCCCCACCAAACCCTCTCCAGCATTTGTTATTTGTAGACTTTTTAATGATGACCATTCTGAGTGCTGTGAGGTTTAAATAATCAATGAAATCATGTCACCTCTCTGCTCTAATCATTCTGTGGCTTTCCGTTGTATTTTAAATAAAATAAAATTTCATTTTCTTGGCATACAAGTCCTCTATTTTTCCAACTTCCAATTTAAGTTCTTTTCTTCCTTGCTACCAATTTTAAAATTCACTGGGTTTTTTTCAGTTTCTAGAATGTAGCAACTCATCCTTCTCTCTGGTTCTTACACGATTGGATTCTTATCATCCTTTTGGTTTACATGATTAATGTCACTTCCCCATAGACAAATTCCCTGATCATCTTATCTAAGTATCCTCACTACCCCTTATTTGTAGTTACAACATCAAGTAATTTATGTTTTAAATTTTCTAAATTTGTGATTTTATTAAACATTATTTACTTTCTGTTTCTTCTAAAAGGGAATAATGTTTTCTTTAACAAAAATTTCCTGAATGAATAAATGTACAGCTTTTGCATAGAGGAAAAAACAAGCAGAATATTGCATATAATGTGGTATTACTTATATTTATGTTTACAGAAATTCCCACAAACAAATTAAACAATAAATGACAAAGTAAAAACTAATAAAATATATATAAATACAGGTGGGAGGCAGGGAACACAGGGAGAGAACTGTAATGAGAGTAAGATGATTTTGAGTATATATTGCAGTTAATTTTGATTTAGAATATGCAAACCTTTTATATATTACAAATAAATTTACATAAAAACATAATTCTTAAAAATTGAAGACAGGAGTTCCAATCGTGATGCAGTGGAAATGAGTGCAACTAGTATCCACGAGGATGCACGTTCAATCTCTGGCCTCATTCAGTGGGTTAAGGACCTGGCATTGCTCTGAGCTGTGGTGTAGGTCACAGATGTGGCTTGGACCTGGCATTGCTGTGGTTATGGTGTAGGTTGCCAGCTACAGCTCTGATTTGACCCCTGGCCAGGGAAACTGTGTGCTGCAGGTGCAGCCTAAAAAGTAAAAAAAAAAAAAAAAAAGTGTACACAAACTAAGACAAACATATCATGTTCATGATATAACCTCATAGACAAAAATAAATTATTTCAACAAGATTCAGGATAAAGTATTTTTTCTATATACCCTTAAAAGAAATGATTACAAACAAAGGAAACCTAAGGTACTTTTTCATTCAGTTTTATTGTTCTAATTAGGTTTTACTACAGTTATTTAAAATCTGCTTTATTATATTTCAGAATAAATTAAATAAAAATTTAGCAATTTTAGAATTTTCATTGTAAGAGGAGAGAGATCCAATAAAAAATTTCAAAGTTAAAAAGTATACAGCATTGAATTTGATGCTGTTTTATTTAAAATAAAATTTCCCAGCTCTAACCACTAAAAAAGCTGAGAAACTATATCAACTAAAAGTTTCTAAGCTCCCACATGCATATATTATGGTTTCTAAATATTACTATTACTAAAAGTAATAAAGGATTCTTAGAAAAATAGCGTGTTTAAGGTCTAGGGTAGGAAATGTACAAAAAGAACAAAGGATGCTACAAATAAAGGAAGGTATTAAATAAAGGTTAATGTGGTCATGTTAAAGAAATCACAGTTGACAAGCTTAAGGAGATTTCACTGTCAACAAAGGGATTATTTAAGGGCCATAAAAATAATAACTGAAAATTAATTTAAAATATTAAATATGTTTTATATTCATGGTGTTAAATGTTGTTCTTAAAAAGATAGGAGGCCAAAGCAGGGAAAACCTTTTTTGTCATTATTGAAGATATCAAGTGCACCAACAATTTACTCAGAAAATCAATAGTAAAAGAAAAAAGTAAGTATTTTCTTTCTTTATTTTTAGGGAATGTACTTAGATTATTAAACAAATCTGGTTAATAAGGAAAAGTTCTTCATATGTGAATTCCAGTTGATATACATGAAGGGAAGATAAAATTAGAAATTCACCATTTTACAACCCTGACTGTGATAATTATATCAAGCAAGAAACATTATTTGTTCTAGGTCTATGAAAAATATAATTAGTATTTTGACATGGGTTGCACTGAATCTGTAGATTGCCTTGGGTTTTATGGTTATTTTAACAATGTTATTTCCTCCAATCCATGAACACGGTATTATCTTCCAATCTGTTTGTGTCCTTTTCAATTTTTTTTTTTTCATGAGAGTCTCATAGTTTTCTGAGTACAGGCATTTTACCTCCTTGGTTAGGTTTATTTATTCCTTTTTGATGCAAATGTAAATGGGATTGTTCCCTTAATTTCTCCTCTTGGTAGTTTATTGTTAGTGTATAGAAATGCAGCCTGCTTCTGTGTATTAATTTCATATTCTGCAACATTATCAAATTCATTGATGGAATTTAGTAGTTTTTTGGTGGTGTCTTCAGTATTTTCTATGTATGGTACTATGCCATCTGCAAACAATGACAGTTTAATTTTTTTTTCTATTTGGGATTCCTTTTTTTCTTTTTCTTTTCTTCTGATTACTGTGGCTAGAACTTCCAATCCTATGTTGAAAAAAAGTAGCAACAGTAGGCATTCTTGTCTTGTTCATGATCTTAGAATAAATACTTTCAGCTTTTCGAATAATGATGTTAGCAGTGAGACTGTCATTTGTGGCCTTTATTACACTGAGGTGTATTCTCTCTGTTAATACAAAAGGCCAAAATAATCTTAAGAAAGAAGAACAAAGCTGGAGGTATCATACTTCCTGACTTCAAACTATACTAAAAAGCTAAAGTAATCAAAACAGCATGGTACTTGCACAAAACAGACATATGGATCATTGGAACCAGGATAAAGAGCCCAGAAATGAACCTACACATATATAGGCAATTGATCTATAACAAAGAAGGCAAGATTGTAAAATAAGTGAAAGAGAGTGTCTTCAATAAATGATGGACAACTACATGTAAAAGAATAAAACTGGACTATCTCTAACATTACACACAGAAATAAATTCACAATTGACTAATGACTTAAATGTAGGATCTGAAACCATAAAATTTCTAGAAGAAAACATAGACAGTAAGCTCTTTGACATCAGTCAGAGTAATATTTTTTTAAAATATGTCTCTTCCAGCAAGGAAATTAAAACAAAATAAACCAATAGGCATACATAAAACTAAAAAGCTTCTGCATAGCAAAGGAAACTGTCAACAAAATGAAAGCCACCTCCTGAGACAGAAAAGATATTTGAAAACAATATAACCATTAAGGGGTTAATACCCAAAATGTACAAATAACTCATATATCTCAACATCCAAAAAACAAACAACCTGAGTAGGCAAAGAATTTGAATAAACATTTTTCAAAGGAAGACATGCAGATGGCTAACAAGCACATAAAAAGATGTTCAACATCACAAATTATCAGGAAAATAATTATCAAAACCACAATTAGATATCACCTTACACCTGTGAGAATAGCTATTAACAAAAAGACAACAAGTAACAAGTGCTGTCAAAGATGTGGAGAAAAAGGAACACTCTGCACTATTGGTGGGAATGTAAATTGGAAAATAGTAAGGAGATACTCAAAAAATTAAAAATAGAAATATCATATGGTTCAGCAATTCTTCTCCTGGGTATTTATCTGAAGAAAATGAAAACACTAATTAGAAAATACACACACATCCCTATGTTCATTGCAGCATTATTTGCAATAGCAAAGAGATGGAATCAACCTAACTGCCCATCAACGGATGAATGGTTGAAGACAATGTGGCATATAAACACATATGCACACACACACAAAATTGGACTACTACGAGGAATAAAGAAGAATGAAATCTTGTTCTTTGCAACAGCATAGATGGGCTTAGAAGGTATTACGCTAATAGATATGTCAGACAAAGAAAATATTGTATAATTTCACCTATCTGTGGAATCTAAAAATTAAAAGGGAATTTCCATTGTGACTCAGCGGGTTACAAACCTGACTGGTATCCATGAGGATGTGGGTTTGATCCATGGCCTCACCTAATGGGTTAAGGATCCATCATTGCCATGAGCTGTGGTGTAAGTTGCAGATGCAATTCAGATTCCATGTGGTTGTGGCTGTGACATAGGCCAGCAGCTGCAGGCAGCTTCTATTCAACCCCAAGTCTGGGAATTTCCATATGGTGCAAGTGAGGCCCTAAAAAGCAAAACAAGCAAACAAACAAACAAACAGAAACAGAATTAAAGCTACAGAGAACAAACAGTTGGTTGCCAGAGGGGAGGGATATGCGGGAAGGAAAGAAATAGGTGATGGAGATTAAGAGGTTTAAACTTCCAGTTGCAAAATAAATGAGTCATGGATATGGAGTGTACAGTGCAGGGAATATAGTCAAAAACTATGTAATATTATATGTAACACTGATAATTAGATATTGTGGTAGTCATTTTGAAATCTATGGAAATATTGAATTATTTTATTGTGTAACTGGAATTAACATAGTGTTGTAGATCAAATGTACTTCAAAAACAAGCAAATTCATAGAAAAAGAGAACAGATTTGTAATTATCAGAGGTAGGGATGAAGGGAGGGGAAATTGGATGAAGGTGCTCAAAAATTACAAACAATTAAACATAAGTACTAGGGACATAATGTACAACACAGTAAATATAATTAACTCTGCGTTATGTTATCTGTGAAAGTTAAGAACATAAATCCTAAGAGTTCTCAACACAAGAAAAAATTTTCTGTTATATAATTTCGTATTTATAGGAGATGACGTGTGTCCACTCAACAGTGTGATAATCATTTTATGATGTATGTAAGTCAAATCATTACACTGTGAACCTTAAACATATATGGTGCTGTGTATGTCAATTAAATCTCAATAAAGCTAGAAGAAAAAAATGAATCTTTCAAGTATTTTAAAAACATTTTGTGAGAACTTGATAAGGTGTGATTATTCTTAAAGATGAAAGTATCAAAAATATCACCTCAAGGCTTATTAACTGATTTTAAGACAAAATAAACAAACAAATCATGACTTTGCAATGGAGGGAAGAAGTTATCACTTCCTGAAGTAACTGATCAACCTGATCAACCACTAATAATGGGACAACCAGACATTGTGTGTATCCTGATAGGATGCTATATATTATATGGAGCACAACCTAGAACATGTTTCTGCCAAAATGCTGAATGTAAATCTAATCAACCTTTAGCTCCTATTTCTAGTTTACAGGGAATTAGAGCAAAAAAAATTATTTTTTTGTTTTTGTTTTATAACAATGAATTTTATTCCAATTATAGGTGTACAAAGATCATCACAAGTCAATGTGATAGATTTTGTGTCCCAAACCCACAGTGCATTCCCCCACCCCCCAGATTATTTTATTTGAAAAACCAAGGTTTTCCAAAATCTGTGAGTCATTGTCTGTTCTTCAAAGAAGTTCATTGCATCTCTTTAGTTTCCACATGTAAACGGTAGCATTGGGTGTTGCTGTCTAATTGTCTGACTGGTTTCACTTCGCATGATAATTTCTAGGTCCATCCATGTTGCTGTAAATGTTGTTATTTTGTTCCTTTTAATGGCTGAGTAATATTCCATTGTGTGTATGTACCATATCTTCCCTATCCACTCCTCTGTCGATGGGCATTTAGGTTGTTTCCATGACCTGGCTTCTTCCCTCTCTAGCTGCTTTAGAT